>CM062817.1:200785062-201385062 GCA_031772625.1 Pinus tabuliformis | reverse complement strand
AAACAAGAAAGAGCCAAGGGAGTTACAACCAATTGTTCTGACCCAGCATCATCCTCTCAGCAAGTAAGCCCTTTTTCACCTCATACAAAGCTTAGATCACCCAACACTATGATGTTGTCTCAAGAAACCAACAACAATTCCTTACAAGATGCAAAATTCCAGCCTTTGGATCTCTGGGATGAGGGATCCATATATAGATATCTGTAAGGGAGATGAGTCAGCTTGTGATTTGATTAGTGTCTTCCCTCTGATAGTTCTTGCTTCCACTTGGAGATTGATGATCTCTTACTCATCCTTGGTCAAATTCAGAGAGGCAAGTGTCACAGGAGAAGTTTCTGGAAGATTCCCTGCCTCTCCACCTCGCGGATTGACACTGCCATTTGTCACTTCTCGCCCATCGCACCCCATAGAAGGGCTTTTTGAAATGCAATGCACCCACAAAGTATACTTAGGTGAGATGCAACGCACTTTTCCTATGGAGCAGCTGAAATGATCCTGTTTTGACTAGTTTTGAGCAGTTTTTCATGGAGAACTTCTGGGAGAAGCTGTAATCAGTTGACCTTGTTCCTTTAGGGGTTAGAACAACACTTTTAGGGACTTAGGAGCCCTTGGTTTATGGACATTTCATGCTTGGGGTTGCAGTGCCAAAAAATGTCTATAACAGTTGCCCCCTAAAGCAAGAGGTCGTTAATCTTTTGATGTTGGGTGAAATTCTTTATTATGAGGATTCGAAGTTCTTTCAACTGGGAGGAGACCTGTAATAAGATACAATACAATACATTATCTTCATAATATTTTCATGATCTAGCTGAGGCGGGCATTCCCATGCTCATCTTTATAAATTCATTTTCATGTACATAGGACAGACAATCGTCTGAGTGTAGACTGATGATTCCGGTGGAGTCATCATCCCTTTGATTGGATGATTATCTGTGCAGCAATAATGTACATTTGATGTCTTTAATTCCCTGAATATATATCGCAGCCCAGATGGATGAAACTAGATCCGGGGTCTTCAATCTCGTTCGATATTCACTCGAAGTACAAGTCTATCCATGTGAGAGATGTTCTGGAGTCGAACATGGAAAGACATCGCCTGATTACCAGCCAATGATGTAAGCTGTTAATAGGCGCGAGAGGAATCACCGATAATGATAATGACCCTCAAGGTATGGTAGTACAATTCATGTGGTGTGAATAAAGGACTTGGCGTCGAACACCACGCAAGATCTTTTGGTCAAAGGCCATTGATGTAAACCTATCGCCGGAAGTGAGAAACTTGCCATTGAGGCATGCAAGCTTCAAAGTACTGAACGGGGTGTTCCTGGATCGACTTCTTGGATAATGAGCTGATGTCGACAAGAAGCGATCCGTCACAGGAGGGCCTTAATGAATCCCACATCAATGACACGGAACGGAGCAAATGATTTTAATGGAGGTGAAAACGATCTAATGACATAAGGTTTAGGGTGGCGGTCATGAAAGAATGGAGTGTAAATGTATTGTAGCGGGTGAGACATAGGTGAATTCTCTAAATGACTTCTCTTGAACATATCGGCAACACTGACGTGATGGATTGGTAGCATTAACCCAAAATGTGGATGGTGTGACGGGACCATGGCGATGTGACCGGTGAATGAAACAACCCAACCCGACTTGGATGCGGAGTGAATTTGTCATGTTCAAGAGCGACTTGCTACCAACAAAGTTTCTTCAAGTTTTCTTCCCAATTTTCCCCTAGTCATTGTTCACCAGTACCTCTTTATTTTTTTCAAGCTTGAGGAGGATAACATATGCTTGTTCTATAATTTTCCCTTCGGGCAAACCCATCGCTATGTTTTAACGAGCCTAGCGATAGTGAAACACGTTCTTGTCTGCTATGGACAAGTTTGTCGCTATTAAGTTTTAACGAGTTTAACAAGAAAGATAACTCGGTCCCTTTCAATTTTAGAGAGTCTAAAAAGGGACGTAAAGGAAACTCGAAAATTCCTTTTTCGTCATCTAATCCCTTAAGTTCGAAAAAGTATAAAACAATACATAAGGGATGAATTTTCGATATTTTTAACGAGCCGAACAAAACAAGCGCTTGATCTTTTTGTGTAATAATCCCCAGGTCCAAAAAGATTAAAATCTAAAGGAGGGATAGCACTTCCAGTCCCTTTAATGAGCTGGAGAGGCCAATGGCTCGACAATCTTTTCATATTTTACGAGTCAGTTGAAAAGAGCTTAAAGGAGACTCGTCTTTTGAGGAATGAGTGATAAAATTGGGTAGCAGATGATTCCAGGTAAGGTTTGGAATTTTCTAATCACGACAGTGTTACAAGGATGGCTAGTGGGATCACTCTTCGCAGCTGTTCCTCAAAAGGGGTAAACAATGAAATGGAGGTGAATGATCGGCCAATACAGAGTGGAGGTGATGATGAGAACACGACCAAGGCTTTCAAAGGCTGAAGTACTACATTCACGATGGTTATTTACCGGGAAATAGTTCATTTTTTAATGAGCTTAAACGCGGGGAGAAACATTTGCTCATGACTTATGTTTATTTTTTAACGAGCTTGAACTATGTGCTAAAACTGCTCGATTGAACGGTCATTTCTTGACTTTACCATAAATAGCTTTGTTCTTTCAAAGATTGTACTGCATTTTCAATTACTTCATCAAACTAGTTAGAAATAAACAATATATATTTGAAAAATGAGTTAAAACACTAATATTTTACTCGAACTACGTAAAAAGTAATGTAAAAGTGCTTTTACCTCTCATTTTACCATTTCATTTGAACTTTGGTTTGTTGGAGCTTTGGAGGTGCTTTTCCCCCTTGATTTTCATCAGCTGATTCTGGGAGATTCTATGGACGATTCTCGGCGCCGTCTAGACCAGGTAGGAGCTAAACTTGAGCTCTTCCATTTCATGCTTTCCATTTTGCATTCTGAGCTTGATTCCTAGTTTTTCTGAGCCTCTGGGGTTTGAAAAAATTGCCTTGGCTTTAGCGCACCCCTTGTGCATCGAAAGGTGCGTTGGATGTTAGCCTATCTATTGGCTAACTAACATGCAAGGCACCCAGAACACTACTGTAGGTGCGATGGGCGCAAGGAGGGAAGTTTATGCACAGTTTTTGATGGAAATTTTGCCTGTCTCTTACAAAAATCAGGATCTAACTCTTCTCTTGTTTGTTTTCAGAGATTTTTGGAGCAAGATGACTATTGCATGGCGAGAACGTGAGCATGAAGAAGAGGACATGCTTGCTTTACATGATCCGGTTACAGTAAACGCACTGCAGAACTGTGGCTTGCTGAATTTTTTCCGCATTTCTAGCATGAGACAACAAATCAACTTGTTGCAGTATTTGCTCGATGCTTGGGATCCTACCAGCCAGGTGTTCTAGATTAGGGGCAAATCCATCCCCTTGACTGTAGTGGACAACTCTTTCTTGATTGGCTTGTCGAGGTGGGGTGCCCCCATCTCTTTATCAGGTTCGCCCCGAGGAGGTGAATCTGTGAGAGATTATGTTCGCCGGTATTGCAGAGAGGGATCTCAGCCGAGTAAAGACGGCAAGATCATCACCCGTGATGTCACTGACAGGTCCCTCAGGACTATTCTGTTCACTTTTGGTAGGATGGCTGGTGGTGCAGCTCTTCATGTAGCCAACCGATCTTATATGCAGTATGCCTTGGAATGTTTCCAACCGAAGGTGTTCAACTAGTGCGACGCAGTACTTCTTGTGATGAAAGAACAGTTGACCAAGGTGAAGAGTGGGGGGTTGAAGAACTTTGGGTATGGTTCTATCTTGATCGCCTTTGCCTTGGAAGAGATACCACTGATGCAGCCGCAGTATATTACACTCGATTTACCTTCATCGACTAAACCACGTATGCAGAGATGGGTCGACCATATGTCTAGGCATGCTGGTCAGTCTCAGATTTCCTTTTCTGATACCTTCTTCGGGTGGTTCGATCGTCAGGAGATGGTTTATTCCGAGTATCCATATGCTGGTATGGACTTCCGGGGTGACCCATATTTAGTACTGCCGGCTGGCGAACAATGGGGCGCCATTGGTAAATTCTTTGACCATATTCCTGTTTATCATTTTTCTTTTATAATGTCCTTTTGCTTTATTCTATCAAGACTAATCAAACTCATGTGTTCATGTAGATGTCGGTCCCGTTCGGCCAGTAGTACACCTGAGAGTGCCAGCTACCACCCCAGTAGGATAGGCAGTTGGAAGGGCTATCCTTCGCGACCTCGATGTGGCCGAGACTCTCACAGCATTACAGGACCAGGTCGAGGGCCTCACTCTCAGTATTCCAGATGTGAGGATTGACGAGCTACCTTTGAGGTTGCAGTGGCACACTACTGGTGTGCCAAGACGATGGACTAGGCTCTTACGCATGATCGCACAGGCTGTGACTTGCTATCACGAGCATCATTAGACTAGGGTGCCCCCTAG
This sequence comes from Pinus tabuliformis, assembly GCA_031772625.1. Lineage (NCBI taxonomy): Eukaryota > Viridiplantae > Streptophyta > Pinopsida > Pinales > Pinaceae > Pinus > Pinus tabuliformis. The sequence continues at coordinate 201,380,612 of CM062817.1, read as the reverse complement.
CATTTTGCGTTTTGGGTCATTTGACCAATTTTGTCTTGGGTACAGAACATTATGTGTAAACCATAAACAGTTATATATATTTTTGATTTTTGAAGTTTTATTTTGGTTAATTTACATGATCCAAATGCAAATATTGATGGTATGCTTCTTTTTATAAATGTCGCAAATGTCTATATAACACATAATTTGCCAATGAGTCAGTTAAAATGTTTAAGGTTATGGAAATATGCTGATATTGAATAAATTCAAATTGCCTTTCCAAAATCTTAACCCTTAGGAACATGTGATAAATAGCTGGATTTTGGACAGAGTAGATACTAATGAGTTGTAGTATGACGAGTTTTGAGTCTAGCCTGACAATCAGTCGGCGTATACCATGTGTGATGGCATCAGAGAGAAGTTTTATGAACGCGCTATATTCAGCGATGTTATTCGTTGATCGACAAATGCATACCCCCGTGAAACTTACTAACTTGCCGCTTGGATCAAAAATGGCCTAGGCCGCGGAAGATAGGTTCCGCGAACTACGGCTCGCTCCGTCGGCATATCCAACACATGACTCCAATAGGTTTGACATCTGCAATAAATGTAAAAAGTGGATTACTTGACCAAAACAAATACTTTAGCGAAAACAAAAACATAACAAAAGCATATAGGTTACTATACTGAATCACGCATAGTAACGCTTGAGGTACAACCCGTTACGAAGTTGTGCCAGTTGAATCCCGTCATAATCCATTAACTTGTAGGCTCCTTTTGCTAACACTCGCTTAACAACATAGGGGCCCATCCATAAAGACTTGAATTTACCTGCCCCAAATTTATCGATTCTTGGTCATAAAGCAAGACCAAGTCACCTTCTGAGAAGACATGGGGTTTGACATTCTTGTCGAACTACGCCTTGACTCGTTTCTTATGGGCTTCGTTAGCCAAAGTGGCATCACGACGGGTTTCATCCAATTGGATTAGTTCCAAGAAACGAGCCTCCTCTTCTGAAGTCCCGGGGAGAAGGTCAATTGCGAGTTTGAGGGATGAGATTTCACACTGGATTGGTAAGACTGCTTCCAGGCCATATACCAGTTGGAAAGGTGTAAACCTAGTTGCATTCCTTACCGATGTTCGGTAAGCCCACAAGGCTGAGTACAGGATTAGGTGCCAACTTCTTTTGTGAACTCCAATCATCCTTTGCAGCATGCGCTTCAGGACTTTGTTGATTGCTTCAACTTGTCCGTTGGCTTGCGGGTAATATGGAGTAGAGCTGTTGTGAGACAACCCTAGTTTGGCAGCTAATTCGACCATCATGTGATTGTGAAAATGCAATCCATGATCTGTGACTACAGCTTGTGGGACGCCGAATCTGGCGACTACATGATTGAAAAAGAAGAGGGCAGCTGTTTCACCAGTATTGTCTAATGTACGCATCGCCTTGGCCCATTTGGTAAAATAGTCAACTGCAACTATGATATACCCATGCCCCCCGGTCAAGGTGGGGTTACATGTCATGAAATTGATGCCCCATTTGGCGAATGGCCCGACATCAACTATTGGCTGCAGAGGTGCGGGTGGTCTTCTGGTTTTGCTGTCGAAAATTTGACAAGCATGGAAACTTCTGACTGCGGTTATGCAATCTTTGAACATTGTTGGCCAGAAGTATCCTGCTCGTAAAATTTTTTGCACTGTAGCATAACCAGATTGATGCCCCCCACACGTGCCTGAATGGCAATCATTCAGAACTTTTTCGGCTTCCTCATGGGTGAGGCACCTTCTCAGCACTGTATCGACACCACGACGGTAAAGTGTATCACCGACGATCATGTAGTCTTTTGCTTGGTATCGAATACGTTTTTGTTCAGAGCGAGAGGTATTTGGCCTATATTTTTGGGTTTGGAGATAAATGATTATATCTCCATACCATGGATTGCTTGAAGATATCAGAAATTTTTTTTCGTCCACGATCGTTTCTTCGGATGTTTCATCGTTGGATGATGATGGGAGATCACATAATAATTCTGCGAAAACCAGAGCTTTCTTTGACTTGGATTTTACAAATTCCAGATCAAACTCTTGTAGAATTGCTATCCATTTTGAATATTTTCCCCCCAGCAACTGTCGCGACAATATATAAGTCATGGGGTTGCAATATGACAGAATGGTAGTTTTTTGAAAGAGGACATAGTGTCGAAATCTCTGTATTGCTTGAATAGCTGCGAGCGCTATCTTTTCAACATAAGAATATTTGCTTTCTGTATCATTTAAGTTCTTACTTAAATAATATATAGGATGTTCAATTCCGTTTTCTTCTTGAACTAAAACCATTGCGATGGTTGTATCCGCTGCACCCAAATACAGGTTAAAGTCTTTTTGATAATCAAGAGCATACATTAATGATGCTTTCATTAGGGATTCTTTTAAAGCATCAAAGGAAGCTTGCGCAACCTGATCCTAGACAAAGGGTACTTCCTTTTTCAAAAGACGCGTATAACCTTTAGCAAGTTCAGCATAATTCAGAATGAATCTCCTCAGAAAGTTTGCTTTCCCTTGGAGTTTCTGAATATGAAGCAAATTCAAAGGCAGAGGCAAATTTATGATTGCCTGAAACTTACATGTGTCGAGATGAATCCCGTCTTTCAAGACTACAAATCCAAGTAAACAACCAGAACTGACACAAAATACACATTTGTGTGGATTGAGTCGTATCTTGTAGTTTTGGCAACGTAGAAATATCGCTCTTAAATGCTACGGATGATCAGTCTGCTTTCCCGAATGAGCCGGAAGGTCGTCGAGGTATGGTTGAATGATGTTTTTGATGTCATGGAAGGCATAATTCATTACCCTCTGAAATGTTGCCCCTGCGTTCTTTAAACCAAATGGTAATTTTCGATATGCGAATGTGCCCCACAGACAAATAAATTCAGTGTTTGACTGGTCCTGTGGGCGGATATTTATTTGATTATACCCGGAGAATCCATCCATAAATGAAAAGATTTCACATCTGGCGCATTCATCAATTATCTGGTCGATGAAGGGTGTAGGGTAGTTGTCTTTTGGACAAGCTTGATTTACATCCCTATAATCGACGCACACTCTAATTGTTCCTTGTTTTTTCATAACAGGGACAATATTCGATACCCAATCTGTTAGAGGAACCGGGTAAATGAAACCAGCATGGAGAAGTTTTTCAACTTCTGCCTTAATGACAACGAATTTCTTGGGGTGCACCTGCCGTAGCCGTTGTCGTACTGGTTTGACATCTGGATACATATTGATTTCGTGTTCAATGATACTCGAGTCAATTCCTGGCATTTCATTATATGACCAAGAAAAGACATCTCTGAACTCGCGAAAAAGAGCGTTATATATTTCCAGTTCTGAAGGAGAACGACATTTGCCAACATAAATATTCTCTACAACAACTGTTTTGGTCGAGATATTTATGGCGATAGTCTCTTTAATGTTGGACAAGTTTTGCTCAGAATCCACCGTGTTTACAGTATTTGATAGAAAATAAAAAACTGAAGGATGACAAAGGTCATCAGGAGTATTTTCTTCACAATCCGGAAGAAGGGAACGATGGTGGTAATCTTCCCATGGCGCCCCTTCAATTATCATTGATTGAATAATTCCCTCGTCGGTGACATGCACTCGCGACCAAGGATCTCAAGGGGTGCCATATTCCTTAGACCTATCTATCCAAACACTTGATGAGCGTTGATTTGGGTTTGCCTCCCATGCTAGGAACATTGATTGCTACAATATTTCTGTTGGGCTTGGAGGCAATACGTGCGCATGATCCATGTTGATATCGTTTTTTGAGATCTTTTTAATTGAAGATATCATATTTCAGGTTCCTACCGACGCTACTTCTGCCAAATTGATTGGAGGTGGAAGGGAAAAAGTCCCCATTAATATAGGGTCTTTTAGTAGGCCTACTCCAATATTTTGAAGCGAATGGGGGCTTCCATGGATCATTGGAATGCTTCCCGTAACTTGAGAACCATTGGGGAAGAAGTTTTGTTGATCGACGATTGTAATTCCTCCTTGAAAGGGAAATGAAATCTTCCTAAAATAGGTCGACACAACAGCAGCCATTGCATATATCCATGGTCTTCCCAGTAGGATGTTGTAATCGAGATTTCCGTCGATTACTTCAACATCTATTTCTACTGTTTTCCCTCCTAGTTCCACCTTCAAGTTACTTAGAATACCATAAGGGGTATATGTTCGTTCGTCAAATGCTTTTAATGTCGTCGAAGATCGCGACAGGGTTGGAGATCCTAAAGTTTTCCAGCAACTCATCAACATAATACATGTAGATGCCCCCTCATCAATAATCGTTCGATGAACAATTTTGTTGAGGGCTTTCGCTTGAATGAGGAAAGCTAGTTGAGCTGGTAACTGAGGATCGTATCCTTTATGATCAAAGGATACAAGATTGGAATCCTTTGGGTCTATCCCATCGATGGCTGATAATAAAGCTTGCTTTTGGGATGGGCAATTTTGTAGTACCTCAAGTGTCGACATAGCGGATGGCGCTTGGGCCAAATCTTCCACTATATTATAATGCTATGCTGTTCTAGCATGAGGATTAAATGCCAACTTGTGTACTACTCCCTTTGGCGGTTTTATTGTCAGTTCAGGGATGATGGGTGGCGCAACTTCTGTCGAAGTAGTTGTCGAACTACTAGGTTGATCTTTATCCTTGTTGTTCGACAGCTGTGGATTCCCATAATCTTTGTTCCTTGTCGATATCAAAGCATCATTTTGCTGTTTGGAAACCGACAACATCAGCACTTGAGACAGGGAAACATTTCCACTGTTAACTAGATTTGTTCCTAGATTTGGAAATGGATCAGTCAATACTGCCGAGGTTTTTGAATTCTTGAAGAATTTTGTTAAGCTCAGCTCTGTGTGGACAATCTGCGGTCCAATGATCCTCATCGCATATAAAGCATGGATTTCTTGGTTTCCTATTTCCAGGAGGGTTTGCAAAAGATTTTTCAGGTGATGATTCTTCCTGTTTATTCTTCTTCCCTTTGCCTTTCTTCTTGCCCCCTGGTTGCTTGGTTTCTTTGCCTTTATCTGTCGATACAACATTTACTTCCGAGGCAAGAAGTTCCTCTTTTTCATTTTGACCAGAAATCTTATGGGCCTTTTTAGATGTAGCCTTTGTCGATTTCGTGTCTGTTGCGCCAATCACGCCATCGTCGGCATGAGAGTCATTGTCTGATTTAGGAGGAGGAGGGAATGAGAATTCCGGTCTAGGAGCCTCAGGTATTTTATTCTAGAGCGTGCCAGACTAAGTGTAAATCAAGTCCAAATATTGCGCACGAGCGATGACTTGCTCTTCGGTGACGACTCCCCCTTTTGCCACATCTTCTGTAATAGAAGGCAATAATGAGTTAATAAACCATTCAGCAAAAAGCTCGTTAGGAACATATGTTTTTACCATTCTACGACGACGTCGCCACTCATGTATATGATCAGATATGTGAGTGGCCGTTGTTTGTTTGAAATTGGTAAGAAGTTCCGTTCCCGTTTTGTACCTTATCGGTAACTAAAAATGGGTTAAAAAGGTTGTGGCTAGGGTACTGAAGTTGTCAAATAAAGCTCTGGGCAATTCGATATACCATTTTTCTGCCGGACCAGTTAACGTCCTCTGAAAAAGGTGAAGCCTAATCGAATCATCGTTTAAGGTGTTTGATGAACACCAAAGATGAAAGGTCATCACATGATTCGATGGATCTTCACCCAGATTTCCATTAAATTTAGGAATATCTGATGGAAGTTTATGCGGAATTGCTGGCCACCAACAGGCGTAAGCGATTGGATCGTTTGTTAACTGATTTAAATCAGGTAACTCTAAAGTCGCCACGAAGGGTAACTGTTGATTAAGGTTAGGTGAAGCATACCCAGGATAAGATGGGATCGCTTGAGGAGTTGGTCTTTGCATACCAGCATAATGAATTTGATGCTAGTAACTTTGGTAAGGTTGGTGGGCATGTCCATTGTAGAATGGTTGATTTTGACCATTTTGAATATACGGTTGCCCACTATTTGCAAAGATTTGTTGCTCAGAACCTTGGTATACTTGTTGGAACTGCGGTTGTTGGTATTGCAGCAGCCATGGTTGTGACGCCATGTGCTGTTGCCCGATACTAACTGTTTGACCAAGATGAGGGGTGATTGTACCCGTTTGAACCTATGTCATTCCGCCAGTCGGTGATTGTGGTTGAGTTGCAGGGTCAAGAGGCTGTTGCATTACAACCTGAGAAACCTGAGGTTGGCATACAACAGGTAGCACTTGAACTTGCGACACCGTCACAATAGCTAACGTAGTTGGTATACTTGACACAGGTAAAAATTGTTGCATAGAATATACAACTCTTGGTTGTTGAGGTAGTATCGGTACCTAACCGCTTGACGTAATTCCAGCATAACCCGAATTTTGTTGTGAACTCCCTATGGCTGTCCTCTCAGAGGGGACAATGAAAGGGTATACTGCCCCCCATACGGCGGTAATCCGGTACTTAAGGGAATGGTTTTCCCTTGAGGACTGGACTGCCCAAATTGACCTCCAAATGGATCAATTTGTTGAGACTCAACATAAGAGTTTCCGGATATTATTCCGGATGAACAAACAGGAACTGACCATATCGTCGAAATAGCCCTTGAGTGGGCTCCTTCTAGCGATTGAGAGCTAGTTGGGACAGATGGTATACCAGCGAACATTGTTGGAGTGATAGCAGGAAGTTCTACTGTCGCTGTGTCAGACGACATAGTCCTAGATGTTGATGGTTGTTCAGACATTTCTAGTCTATCCAAAAGATTATCTAGCAATTCTATAGGAGCTTCCGCTGGCAGTTGACTAATTTCTGATGAAGAAGGATACAGAGTGATCCTGAATCCAAATTGTGATGGAGTACTAGATGGAGGATCCTCCACAATATCTTCTATAGAATTCAGACCAGGTGGAAGGGGTAGACCGTCAGGTCCGTAGAATATTTCTGGTGTCGAAGAAGGTATGGAATTTGCAGCGACAGATGTTTGGGGAACAAAACTCTCCGAATCGGTCGTGGATGGAACTGGTTCAGTGATACAAGTGTTTACCCTCAGACTAGGATCAATACTACTGTCCTTCGGTGGCTGCTGAACTTCTTCTGTAAAGGCAGGGATACCAGAAATGTTTGGAGTAACCGAAGTCTCTGATGTTGTTGGAACACTTGTTCTAACTTTACCAGGAGATTTGGAACCGGTTAAACAAGTTCGCTTTGTTCGTAATAGTTTCGATTCCGGAGACAAAGACGATTGACTTGTAAGCCTCCGTGAACGACGGGGTTTCAATTGACTTTCTTCCACGATTGCGGATTACTCGATCAACTAAAAAATCAAGGGGAAGTATGTTTCCGAATTAGATGAATTTTAGATGCTTTGACACAACTTGTTCTTTCAATTTTTAAGAGTCGAGAAAAGACAAAAGATGACTCTAGTCGCCTTCGATTTTTAATGAGCATGAAGTGACAAGTGCTCAGATGGACCTTTTCCATGAAGGAGTCTGAAAAGGAACGAAAGGGACTGCTCTAGAAATCTAGGTAGGGGGATTACCAAACCAATCGCAAAACTGCAGAATACTTTTTACGATACGACAGTCAATCTTCCTGAATGCTGTGTTCAGTGCATTGCGATTGATAGGGTGGCAGACATGGCTTCCTATGGATAAAGGATTAAGCCTATTGTGGTCTCCCAAAATATACTCGACGGTACGTGGGAGCACAAGTCCGTACTGGCACTTATCGTCTCAAAGTGGAGGAATCACCCAACCATCAGTGAGAACAACAGTTACCAGGCTTTACGATGCCGGAATACGTCTCTAGCCTAGACTTCTAGATGTTGTGCGTTAGGTTCCAAAGCATTGTTAGATTCATTAAATTTATTTTATAGTTGATCTTGCTTAAGAAATTTTCCTTTCAGGTTCACCGTGAAATGTAGATGTACAATTCCTAAAATGCAATCTAAGATGATAAACAATCTTTTATCTTCCTTGTGTAATGAAAATCCTAGCTACTAAGGAAAGAGAGACAATATTATTTCACAAAGAGCAAAGAGCACACACTAAATGCACTGTCCTAAATCAAACCAATCAAATAGTCTAAATGAAAATGCACATGCATGTATTTATTTTCGGCTTTCTTAGTATGTGAATGGTAAAAAGAAAGCTAATGCGCAAATCTGAATTACTTTTCAAGCAACAATTACTAACAAGTTTCTTTTCAAAATAAAAAATGGAGACAATCACAACACTTTACGATTTGGAAATGAATACTTGCTTTCGACACTAGAAAAACTACAAATTCAAACCAAATACAATAGTAACAGGGTAATCGACTATCAATAGCAACCAAACTCTTTCCTATGACTGAAAACGACACTTACGACACTTTCAAATCAAAGGACGACAGTACAATTACGTTACTTTTTGCAAAGGAGAACTGCAAATGACTCAACAAATACACAAAAACATTTACAGTTCCTTGCACATTGGAGGCGGAATAACAACAAGGAAAAGGGGTTTCAAACAGAGATATACTGATTACAGGCAGTAAAATTCATGAATAGAACTGAAAAGAATGAATCAAAGAAACCAAAATTGAACAATGCCTAGTCTGATCAGCGCACCTGTAACACAGTGAACTTGAAATGTAGTGCACCTACTACACTCGGGAAGTGCACTGAATTTTAGATTCACAGAACAGAACCTGTGCTGGGCCAGAGACGAGACTTTGCTTGGGTTCCGAGTCATAGTTTGCAGTTCAGTTCATGGGTTTTGGCCGAGCAAATGGTAATCAGTAAAGCAACAATCAGGGGTAGATCTAAGGAGGTTACTAGAGCTACCACAAGGGGCAATCAGAGAGTTTGTAAATCAGTCGTTTAATTTATAAACAAAATCCAGAGATTGGCTGAAGCGACATTTATCTACTTTGCATTTGCATAGCAAATGCAGTTCGAAAGCTACCTGGCTCGACTTCAGGCTCCGTCTGTAAGTTTATAAAATGAACAACAAGGAAGATAAATAAACAAACCAATTCATCCTCAGTGGAGTCACCATTTTGTTACAGGGAAAAGTGTCTACACAGAACTGCTTATCCCACTAAGGTGTGGTAGCTACCTTAGAAACAAACAAAGTAAATCTACTTTCGTTTTTCCTTTATGAAATATAGATGAGAGAAGAACAAAGAAGACCAACCTCAACTTCTTTTCGTAAGCACAGACTCCGAGGAACATGGGGGCAATTTACCCATTCATTTACTGCAGGAAGGAAGTTCGTCAGAGTCGTACCCGACCGTCTATTCGGTCCCACCTCCAAGCAACCTAGTTGTTTCTTTCGACTGGAATCAACTAGGCAGACCCCGTTTACCGGCTAGTGTACCATTCTGAATTATTGCTCAAATATATAGAATGGTTATGGCTGGTACCATCATAGATGAAGGGGTTTCTGTGAGTATCCTTTCCTCGACTGCTTGGAAAGCACTTGGTTCGCCATCGCTTTTGCCTGAGATGAGAAATCTAACAGGCTTTGAAAAAGGAACCAGCCGACCATTAGGGATCCTTCCCAATGTGCCCATCAGGTGGACGGACTTCAGGATCCATCTATAAGTTTATAAAATGAACAACAAAGAAGATAAACAAACAAACTAATTTGTCCCCAGTGGAGTCGCCATTTTGTTAAGCGAGTGTTAGCAAAAGGAGCCTACGAGTTGATGGATTATGACGGGATTCCATTGGCACAACCTCGTAATGGGTTGTACCTCAAGCGTTACTATGTGTGATTCAGTATAGTAACCTATATGAATTTGTTATGTTTTTGTTTTCGCTAAAGTGTTTGTTTTGGTCAAGTAATCCACTTTTTACATTTATTGCAGATGTAAAACCTATTGGAGTCATGTGTTGGATATGCTGACAGAGCAAGTCGTAGTTCACGGAACCTGTCTTCCGCGGCCTGGGCCATTTTTGATCCAAGTAGCGAGTTAGTAAGTTTCAGAGTGGTATGTATTTGTCGATCAACGAATAACATCGTTGAATATAGCGCGTTGATAGAACTTCTCTCTGATGCCATCACACATGGTATACACCCACTGATTGTCAGGCTAGGCTCACAACTCGTCATACTACAACTCACTGGTATCTACTCTTCTGAAATCCAGCTATTTATCGCATGTTCCTAAGGGTTAAGATTTTGGAAAGGCAATTTGATTTTATTCAATATTAGCATATTTTCAGAACCTTAAACACATTAATTGACTCATTGGCAAATTATGTGTTAGATAGACATTTGCAACATTTATGAAAAGAAGCATACCATCAATATTTGCATTTGGATCATGTAACTTAACCAAAATACAACTTCGAAAATCAAAAATATATATATAACTGTTTGTGGTTTACACATGATGTTCTGTAACTAAGACAAAATTGGTCAAATGACCCAAAACTCAAAACGCTAGGGGGCACCCTAGTCTAATGATGCTCGTGATAGCAAGTCACAGCCTGTGCGATCATGCGTAAGAGGCGAGTCCATCGTCTTGGCACACTAGTAGTATGCCGCTGCAACCTCAAGGGCAGCTCGTCAATCCTCATATATGGAATACCGAGAGTGAGGCCCTCAACCGAGTCCTGTAATGCTGTGAGAGTCTCGGACACATCGAGGTCGCGAAGGATAGCCCTTCCAACAGCCTCTCCTGCTAGGGCGGCAGCTGGCACTCTCAAGCATACTACTGGCCGAACGGGACCGACATCTGCGTGAACACATGAGTTTGATTAGTCTTGATAGAATAAATTGCAAGGACATTAAAAAAGAAAAACGATAAACAAGAATATGGTGAAAGAATTTACCAATGGCACCCCACTGTTCGCCAGCTGGCAGTACTAAATCTGGGTCACCCCGGAAGTCCATACCAGCATATGGATACTCGGAATAAACCATCTCCTGGCAAACGAACCACCCGAAGAAGGTATCAGAAAAGGAAATCTGAGACTGACCAACATGCCTAAACATATGGTCGACCCATCTCTACATACGTGGTTAAGTCGGTGAAGGTAAATTGAGTGGAATATACTGCAGCTGCATCAGTGGTATCTTTTCCAAGGCAAAGGCGGTCAAAATAGAACCATACCCAAATTTCTTCAACCTCCCACTCTTCACCTTGGTCAATTGTTCTCTCATCACAAGAAGTACTGCGTCGCACCAGTTGAACACCTTCGGTTGGAGACATTCCAAGGCATACTGCATATAAGATCGGTTGGCTACATGAAGAGCCGCACCACCAGCCATCCTACCAAAAGTGAACAGAATCATCCTGAGGGACCTGTCAGTGACATCACAGATGATGATCTTGTCGTCTTTACTTGTCTGAGATCCCTCTCTACAATACCGGCGAACATAATCTCTCACAGATTCACCTCCTCGGGCCGAACCTGATAAAGAGATGGGGGCACCCCGCCTCGACAAGCCAGTCAAGAAATAGATGTCCACTATAGTCAAGGGGATGGATTTGCCCCTAATCTGGAACACCTGGCTGGTAGGATACCAAGCATCAAGAAAATACTGCAGCAAGTTGATTTGTTGTCTCATGCTAGAAATGCAGAAAAACTTCAGCAAGCCACAGTTCCGCAGTGCGTTTACTGTAACCGGATCATGTAAAGCCAGCATGTCCTCTTCTTCATGCTCACGTTCTTGCCATGTAATAGTCATATTGCTCCAAAAATCTCTGAAAACAAACAAGAGAAGAGTTAGATCCTGATTTTTGTAAGAGACAGGCAAAATTTCCATCAAAAAATGTGCATAAACTTCCTTCCTTGCACCCATCGCACCTACAGTAGTGTTCTGGGTGCATTGCATGTCAGTTAGCCAGTAGACAGGCTAACATCCAACGCACCTTTCGATTCACAAGGGGTGAGCTGAAGCCAAGGCGAGTTTTTCAAATCCTAGAGGCTTAGAAAAACCAGGAATCAAGCTCAGAGTGCAAAATGGAAAGCATGAAATGAAAGAGCTCAGGTTTAGCTCCTACCTGGTCCAGACGGCGCCGAGAATCGTCCACAGAATCTCCCAGAATCAGCTGATGAAAATCAAGGGGGAAAAAGCACCTCCAAAGCTCCAACAAACCAAAGTTCAAATGAAATGGTAAAATGAGAGGTAAAAGCACTTTTACATTACGTTTTACGTAGTTCGAGTAAAATATTAGTGTTCTAACTCATTTTTCAAACATATATTGCTCATTTCTAACTAGTTTGATGAAGCAATTGAAAATGCAGTACAATCTTTGAAAGAACAAAGCTATTTATGGTAAAGTCAAGAAATGACCATTGATCGAGCAGTTTTAGCACATATTTCAAGCTCGTTAAAAAATAAACATAAGTCATGAGCAAATGTTTCCCCCAGTGTTTAAGCTCAATAAAAAAAAATGAACTGATTTCCCGGTAAATAACCATCGTGAATGTAGTACTTCAGCCTTTAAAGCCTTGGTCGTGTTCTCAAAATCACCTCCACTCTGTATTGGCCGATCATTCACCTCCATTTGATTGTTTACCCTTTTTGAGGAACAGCTGCGAAGAGTGATCTCACTAGCCATCCTTGTAACACTGCCGTGATTGGAAAATTCCAAACCTTACCTGGAATCAGTTGCTACCCAATTTTATCACTCGTTCCTCAAAAGACGAGTCTCCTTTAAGGTCTTTTCAACTGACTCATAAAATATTGAAAGATTGCCGAGCCATTGGCCTCTCCAGCTTGTTAAAGGGACCAGAAGTGCTATCCCTCCTTTAGATTTTAATCTTTTTAGACCTGAGGGATTATTACACAAAAAGATCGAGCGCTTGTTTTGTTCGGCTCGTTAAAAATATCGAAAATTCATCCCTTCTGTATTGTGTTATAATTTTTCGAACTTAAGGGATTAGATGACGAAAAAGGAATTTTGGAGTTTCCTTTACATCCCTTTTCAGACTCTCTAAAATTGAAAGGGACCGAGTTATCTTTGTCGTTAAACTCATTAAAACTTAATAGCGACAAACTTGTCCACAACAGACAAGAACGAGTTTCACTATCGCTAGGCTCATTAAAACATAGCGATGGGTTTGCCCGAAGGGAAAATTATAGAAAAAGCTTATGTTATCCTCCTCAAGCTTGAAAAAAATAAAGAGGTACTGGTCAGCAATGACTGGGGAAAAATTGGGAAGAAAACTTGAAGAAACTTTGTTGGTAGCAAGTCGCTCTTGAACATGACACTTTCACTCCGCATCCAAGTCGGGTTGGGTTGTTTCATTCACCAGTCACATCGCCATGGTCACATCACACCATCCAAATTTGGGGTTAATGCTACCAATCCATCATGTCAGTGTCATCGATATGTTCAAGAGAAGTCATTCAGAGAATTCACCTGTGTCTCACCCGCTACAATACATCTACACTCCATTCTTTCATGACCGCCGCCCTGAACCTTATGTCATCAGATCGTTTTCACCTCCACTAAAATCATTTGCTCCATTCCATGTCATTGATGTGGGATTCATTAAGGCCCTCCCGTGATGGATTGCGTCTTGTCGACATCAACTCATTATCCAAGAAGTCGATCTAAGAACACCCCGTTCAGTACTTTGATGCTTGCATGCATCAATGGCAAGTTTCTCACTTCCGACGACAGGTTTACATCAATGGCCTTCGACTGAAAGATTTTGCATGGTGTTCAATGCCAAGTCCTTTATTCAGACCACATGAATTGTACTGCAGTACCTTGAGGGTCATTATCATTATTGGTGATTCCTCTTGCGCCTGTTAATAGCTTACATCATTGGATGGTAATTAGGCGATGTCTTTCCATGTTCGACTCCAGAACATCTCTCACATGGATAGACTTGTACTTCGAGTGAAGATTGAACGAGATTGAAGACCCTAGATCTAGTTTCATCCATCTGGGCTGCGATATATATTCAAGGAAATAAAGACATCAAATGTACATTATTGCTGCATAGATTATCATCCAATCAAAGGGATGATGACTCTACCAGAATCATCAGTCTACACTAAGACGATTGTCTATCCTATGTACATGAAAATGAATTTATAAAGCTGAGCATGGGAATGCCCGCCTCAGCTAGATCATGAAAATATTATGAAGATAATGTAGTGTATTGTATCTTATTATAGGTCTCCTCCCAGCTTGAAAGAACTTCGGATCCTCATAATAAAGAATTTCACCCGACATCTAAAGATTAGTGACCTCATGCTTTAGGGGGCAACTGTTATAGACATTTTTGGGCTCTGCAACCCCAAGCATGAAATGTCCATAAACCAAGGGCTCCTAAGTCCCTAAAAGTGTTTTTCTAACCCCTAAAGGAACAAGGTCAACTGATTACAACTTCTCCCAGAAGTTCTCCATGAAAAATTGCTCAAAACTGGTCAAAACATGATCATTTTAGCTACTCCATAGGCAAAATGCGTTGCATCTCACCTATGTACACTCTATGGGTGCGTTGCATTTCAAAAAGCCCTTCTATTGGGTGCGATGGGCAAGAAGTGACAAATGGCAGTGTTAATCCGCGAGGTGGAGAAGCATGGAATCTTCCAGAAACTTCTCTTGTGACACTTGCCTCTCTGAATTCGACCAAGGATGAGTAAGAGATCATCAATCTCCAAGTGGAAGCAAGAACTATAAGAGGGAAGACACTAATCAAATCACAAGCTGACTCATCTCCCTTATAGATATCTATATATGGATCCCTAATCCCAGAGATCCAGAGGATGGAATTTTGCATCTTGTAAGGAATTGCTGTTGGTTTCTTGAGACAACATCATAGTGTTGGGTGATCTAAGCTTTGTATGAGGTGAAGAAGGGCTTACTTTCTAAGAGGATGATGCTGGGTCAGAACAACTGGTTGTAACTCCCTTGGCTCTTTCTTGATTATCAATAAAAGCTATTCAAGTTTTCCTCCATACTCTTGTGTCATTTATGTTTTATGCACTTGTATGGTCAATTTACATATGATCCTAGATTGTTTATGATTATAGATCCATGTTCTTGTATAGTGTTATGCTACTGTGATCCTACAGGTACTCTGTGAAACTAGGCGTACAAGGGAGCGAATAGCGAAAGACTATCAAGAGAGAGAGGAATCGAACTAGGAGATTAGCGCAAGACAGAGGTTGGTCTTCTTTGTTCTTCTCTCATCTATATTTCATAAAGGAAAAATGAAAGTAGCTTTACTTTGTTTGTTTCTAAGGTAGCTACCACACCTTAGTGGGATAAGCAGTTCTGTGTAGACACTTTTCCCTGTAACAAAATGGCGACTCCGCTGGGGATCGAACCGAGAATCTCTGGTTTTGCAGACCAGCATCCACACAGAACTGCGAAAAGTGTCTACACAGAACTGCTTGTCCCACTAAGGTGTGGTAGCTGCCTTAGAAACAAACAAAGTAAAGCTACTTTCATTTTTCCTTTATGAAATATAGATGAGAGAAGAACAAAGAAGACCAACCTCTGTCTTGCGCTTATCTCCTAGTTAGATTCCTCTCTCTCTTGATAGTCTTTCGCTAATTGCTCCCTTGTACGCCCAGCTTCACAGAGTACTTGTAGGATCATAGTAGCATAGCACTATACAAGAACATGGATCTATAATCATAAACAATCTAGGATCAGATGTAAATTGACCATACAAGTTCATAAAACATAAATGACACAAGAGTATGGAGGAAAACTTGAATAGCTTTTATTGATAATCAAGAAAGAGCCAAGGGAGTTACAACCAGTTGTTCCGACCCAACATCATCCTCTCAGCAAGTAAGCCCTTCTTCACCTCATACAAAGCTTAGATCACCCAACACTATGATGTTGTCTCAGGAAACCAACAACAATTCCTTACAAGATGCAAAATTCCAACCTCTGGATGTCTGGGATGAGGGATCCATATATAAATATCAGTAAGGGAGATGAGTCAGCTTGTGATTTGATTAGTGTCTTCCCTCTCTTAGTTCTTTCTTCCACTTGGAGATTGATGATCTCTTACTCATCCTTGGTCGAATTTAGAGAGGCAAGTGTCACAGGAGAAGTTCTGGAAGATTCCCCGCCTCTCCACCTCGCGGATTGACACTCCCATTTGTCACTTCTCACCCATCGCACCCCATAGAAAGGCTTTTTGAAATGCAACACACCCATAGAGTGTACTTAGGTGAGATGCAATGCACTTTGCCTATGGAGCAGCTAAAATGATCCTGTTTTGACCAGTTTTTCATGGAGAACTTCTGGGAGAAGCTGTAATCAGTTGACCTTGTTCCTTTAGGGGTTAGAAAAACACTTTTAAGGACTTAGGAGCCCTTGGTTTATGAACATTTCATGCTTGGGGTTGCAGTGTCCAAAAATGTCTATAACAGTTTCCCCCTAAAGCATGAGGTCGTTAATCTTTTGATGTCGGGTGAAATGCTTTATTATGAGGATCCGAAGTTCTTTCGAGCTGGGAGGAGACCTGTAATAAGATACAATACAATACAATATATTCATAATATTTTCATGATCTAGCTGAGGTGGGCATTCCCATGCTTAGATTTATAAATTCATTTTCATGTACATAGGACAGAAAATCGTCTGAGTGTAGACTGATGATTCCGGTGGAGTCATCATCCCTTTGATTGGATGATTATCTGTGCAACAATAATGTACATTTGATGTATTTATTTCCCTGAATATATATCGCAGCCCGGATGGATGAAACTAGATCCGGGGTCTTCAATCTCGTTCAATCTTCACTCGAAGTACAAGTCTATCCATGTGAGAGATGTTCTGGAGTCGAAAATGGAAAGACATTGCCTGATTACCAGCCAATGATGTAAGCTGTTAACAGGCGTGAGAGGAATCACCGATAATAATAATGACCCTCAAGGTACGGCAGTACAATTCACGTGGTGTGAATAAAGGACTTGGTGTCGAACACCACGCAAAATCTTTCGATCGAAGGCCATTGATGTAAACCTGTCGCCGGAAGTGAGAAACTTGCCATTGAGGCGTGCAAGCTTCAAAGTACTGAACGGGGTGTTCCTAGATCGACTTCTTGGATAATGAGCTGATGTCGACAAGAAGCGATCCGTCACAAGAGGGCCTTAATGAATCCCACATCAATTGCATGGAACAGAGCAAATGATTTTAATGGAGGTGAAAACGATCTGATGACATAAGGTTCAAGGTGGCGGTCATGAAAGAATGGAGTGTAAATGTATTGTAGTAGGTGAGACACAGGTGAATTCTTTGAATGACTTCTCTTGAACATATTGGCGACACTGACATGATGGGTTGGTAGCATTAACCCCAATTGTGGATGGTGTGATGGGACCATGGCGATGTGACCAGTGAATGAAACAACCCAACCCGACTTGGATGTGGAGTGAAAGTGTCATGTTCAAGAGCGACTTGCTACCAATAAAGTTTCTTCAAGTTTTCTTCCCAAATTTTCCCCAGTCATTGCTGACCAGTACCTCTTTATTTTTGTCAAGCTTGAGGAGGATAACATATGCTTGTTCTATAATTTTCCCTTTGGGAAAACCCATTGCTATGTTTTAACGAGCCTAGCGATAGTGAAACTCGTTCTTGTCTGCTATTGACAAGTTTGTCGCTATTAAGTTTTAACGAGTTTAACGACAAAGATAACTCGGTCCTTTTCAATTTTTGAGAGTCTGAAAAGGGACGTAAAGGAAACTCCAGAATTCCTTTTTCGTCATCTAATCCCTTAAGTTCGAAAAATTATAAAACAATACAGAAGGGATGAATTTTCGATACTTTTAACGAGCCGAACAAAACAAGCGCTCGATATTTTTGTGTAATAATCCCCCAGGTCCAAAAAGATTAAAATCTAAAGGAGGGATAGTACTTCCGGTCCCTTTAACGAGCTGGAGAGGCCAATGGCTCGACAATCTTTTCATATTTTACGAGTTAGTTGAAAAGAGCTTAAAGGAGACTTGTCTTTTGAGGAACGAGTGATAAAATTGGGTAGCAGCTGATTCCAGGTAAGGTTTGGAATTTTCCAATCATGGAAGTGTTACAAGGATGGCTAGTGGGATCACTCTTCGCAGCTGTTCCTCAAAAGGGGTAAACAATGAAATGGAGGTGAATGATCGACCAATACAGAGTGGAGGTGATGATGAGAACACGACCAAGGCTTTAAAGGCTGAAGTACTACATTCACGATGGTTATTTACCAGGAAATAGTTCATTTCTTAATGAGCTTAAATGCGGGGAGAAGCATTTGCTCATGACTTATGTTTATTTTTTAACGAGCTTGAACTATGTGCTAAAACTGCTTGATTAATCCAGTCGTATAATAAGAATGTCTCATATATGAAAATGGCAATTTTTAGAGTTTTGCCCCACATCCTTTCTTTATGCAAGTTAGGAAATGACCAATCCAAAAAATAGATAAATGATCGCTCTTCGCTTGCACGCCAAAAGGTTTGCATGCCCCCAGGTGTAAAACAAAGTTTCAAGGTCACCCTTCAAATTTCCAACAAAACATTTGTTTTATCAGGAAAGGTCTACCTCTTTTAGGTTACCAAAGATTGTTCTATTCACAGCGCAAACAAAACACTTCTTCGGGGATGTCTACCGAAATAGACAAAGGTGAGACAATCCACTCACATAAATTTGACGAGGAAATCTTGTTCCAGTCTAACCCCCTCTTCTAATCACGGACGGGAGTACAGACTAGTCATATATCTCTCGCGGAAACCTACCCTATACCCGCAGTTTTCCTGCCGAAGCAGACCAGGGCGCATGCCCCCTTTGTTTCAGTCATGTCCCCCGAATCACTCGCGCTCATCAGGTGGATGGACAGGGGATTGATGAGACATTCCTTGTGTGAAAAGACCATTCAGGGATGGCATATGACTATTTGCTCTGTGTGATCTGGGAAATGAAAGCTGGTCTACGATCTTGACCATTCTTCCTTCGTGCGGAAAACACATTACTCTAAAGAGTGATGAGACAATGACTCCCATGCAATAAATATAGTCTTGTCCAAGGAGTAGATTATAATCCAGGGGTCCTTGAACTACCATTACGTTCATGTGAATGGTTTTCCCTCTCAATGTTATGGGCACATTGGGAAGGATCCCTAACAGTCGACTGGTTCCTTTGTCAAAGCCTGTTAGATTTCTCATCTCAGGAAAAAGCAATGGCGAACCAAGCGCTTTCCAAGCAGTCGAGGAAAGGATACTCAAAGAAGCCCCTTCATCTATGATGGTACCAGCCATAACCATTCTACATATTTGAGCAATAATTCGGAATGGGACACTAGCCAGTAAATGGGGTTCTGCCTAGTTGATTCCAGTTGAAAGAAACAACTAGGTTGCTTGGAGGTGGCACCGAATAGATGGCAGGGTACGACTCTGACGAACTTCCTTCCTGCGGTAAAGGAATGGGTAAATTGCCCCCATGTTCATCGGAGTCTGTGCTTACGAAAAGAATTTGGACATTGTCATCCTTATTCTCTTCTGTGACTGTATCATCTGAAGATGGAACCTCTGAAGGCAAGATCGGGTCAACTGCCGCCTCGACCTTTTGACTTTCGTCTGGTATGGGTTCAGATGGTTTGTCTTCAATGATAGATGCTTCGGCTGACCACCTGGGCGGGTCAGCCGGATTTTCAACTAGTGACGGACTTGGCAAGAGTTTTTTTATATCCAGGAGGAAGTCGTAACGGTGAAACCGGACGATCGTCCAAAACTCTTTTAGCCTCGTCTAAGAAGGGACAACGGTGGACAGCATGATCGCCTTCGCACAGTTTACAAGGAAATCTATATTTTCCTTTTTGTCCTGGGGCTTCACTTTCACTAGTCGACGGTGTGTTTTCAACATGATCATCAGAGGTTGATGACACCAGGTTGTGCAAACGAGGATACCAGTCCCTTATGATCTGAGGGATACAGGGACAATCTCGATGATAGTGGTCTCCTTTGCAAATGACACATGGCGATTTAGGCCTGGTCGGTGCAGTGTGTGGATTTTCGCTAGATGATGTTTGGTTGCCCCCTTTCGCTTTTGGCTCCTTCTTCTTCTTCTCTTTCTTCTTCTTTTCCTTCTTCTTCTCAGGTACTTGACTTTTGGCTTTACCAGCCCCATCAAGCGAAGAGGAAGGAGGAGAGGAAGAATTGGAGGAAGTAGAAGGTTGGTGGGTAACTCTGGATTCGTCTAGCTGCTGACTCGATTGTTCAGGAATTGCGGTGTTCTGAATGACAGAGGTTGAGAAGAGCCATACGGGCAAGCCAATTGTCAATCCTGGAAGCGACAATGTGGCCATATGGGGCACACCAACATCTCCCCAAGAGGAGAAGGGACTAGGATTTCCTCCAAGGGGAATTCCTTGGTTGGTGGGTTCCATTTTCTCAACCTAATATCAATGTAGGAAAGGGTGATGATTATTCTGTTTAAAATAAATTTTAGACGCTTTGACATAACTTGTTTTTTCAATTTTAAAGAGTCAAGAAAAAACAAAAGATGACTCTAGTCGCCTTCGATTTTTAATGAGCCTGAAGTGACAAGTGCTTAGATGGACCTTTTCCGTTAAGGAGTCTGAAAAGGAATGAAAGGGACTGCTATGGAAATCTAGGTAGAGGGATTACCAAACCAATCGCAAAACTACAGAATACTTTTTTACATTACGGCAGTCAATCTTCCCGAATGTTGTGTTCAGTGCATTGCGATCGATAGGGCAGCAGACACGGCTTCCTATGGATAAAGGATTAAGCCTATTGTGGTCTCCCAAAATATACTCGACGGTACGTGGGAGCACAAGTCCGTACTGGCACTTATCGTCTCAAAGTGGAGGAATCACCCAACCATCAGTGAGAACAACAGTTACCAGGCTTTACGATGCTAGAATACGTCTCTAGCCTAGACTTCTAGATGTTGTGCGTTAGGTTCCAAAGCGTTGTTAGATTCATTAAATTTATTTTATAGTTGATCTTTCTTACGAAATTTTCCTTTCAGGTTCACCGTGAGATGTAGATGTACAATTCCTAAAATGCAATCTAAGATGATAAACGGTCTTTTATCTTCTTTGTGCAATGAAAATCCTAGCTACTAAGGAAAGAGAGACAATATTCTTTCACAAAGAGCAAAGAGCACACACTAAATGCACTGTCCTAAATCTAACCAATCAAACAGTCTAAATGAAAATTCACATGCATGTATTTGTTTTCGGCTTTCTTAGTATGTGAATGGTAAAAAGAAAGCTAATGTGCAAATCTGAATTATTTTTCAAGCGACAATTACTAACAAGTTTCTTTTCAAAATAAAAAATGGAGACAATCACAACACTTTACGATTCAGAAATGAATACTTGCTTTCGACACTAGAAAGACTACAAATTCAGACCAAATACAATAGCAACAGGGCAATCGACCATCAATAACAACCAAACTCTTTCCTATGACTGAAAACGACACTTGCAACACTTTCAAATCAAAGGACAACAGTACAATTACGTTACTTTTTGCAAAGGAGAACTGAAAATGACTCAACAAATACACAAAAACATTTATAGTTCTTTGCACATTGGAGGCCGATTAACAACAAGGAAAAGGGGTTTCAAACAGAGATATATTTATTACAGGCAACAAAATTCATGAATAGAACTGAAAAGAATGAATCACAGAAACCAAAACTGAACAATGCCTAGTCTGATCAGCGCACCTGTAACATAGTGAACTTGAAATGCAGTGCACCTACTACACTCGAGAAGTGCGCTGAAATTCAGATTCACAGAATAGCACCTGCGCT
This sequence comes from Pinus tabuliformis, assembly GCA_031772625.1. Classification (NCBI taxonomy): domain Eukaryota; kingdom Viridiplantae; phylum Streptophyta; class Pinopsida; order Pinales; family Pinaceae; genus Pinus; species Pinus tabuliformis. Next base: position 201,358,806 of record CM062817.1, on the reverse strand, counting down.
GGGCCACAGATGAGACTTTGCTTGGGTTCCGGGTCACAGTTTGCAGTTCAGTTCATGGGTTTTGGCCGAGAAAATGGTAATCAGTAAAGCAACAATCAGGGGTAGATCTAAGGAGGTTACTAGAGCTACCACAAGGGGCAATCAGAGAGTTTGTAAATCAGTCGTTTAATTTATAAACAAAACCCGAAGATTGATTGAAGCGACATTTATCTACTTTGCATTTGCATAGCAAATGCAGTTTGAAAGCTACCTGGCTCGACTTCAGGCTCCGTCTGTAAGTTTATAAAATGAACAACAAGGAAGATAAACAAACAAACTAATTCGTCCCCATTGGAGTCACCATTTTGTTATAGGGAAAAGTGTCTACACAGAGGTTGATGCACCCAAAACACTACTGGGATAAGCAGTTTTGTCCACCTAGGAACACTACTAGGGGACTGTTGGGATTTTTTGAAAATTATTTTTACTGGTATCCTTAGACAGAGGTTGGTCTTCTTTTTTCTTCTCTCATTTATATTTCATAAAGGAAAAATGAAAGTAGCTTTACTTTGTTTGTTTCTAAGGCAGCTACCACACCTTAGTGGGATAAGCAGTTCTGTGTAGACACTTTTCATAGTTTTGTGTGGATGCTGGTCTGTGAAACCAGAGATTCTGGGTTCGATCCCCAGCAGAGTCGCCATTTTGTTACAAGGAAAAGTGTCTCTCATGCAGAAAGAGTCGTTAGTGCGGACACAACCGACCTCCCTAGAAGCAAAAGCTTTCTAGTGACAAACAAGACAAATAAAGCTACTTTTCTCTAAACACGCATTGCAAATACAAGTAATCAGGAGATCTTTAACATACCTCTAGTCCAACGCTTTGTAGTAGTCCAGCCTCGCCGATCCGGATGAGCTCCTCCTTCTCTTCGAAACCTGCATTCACTAACAAGCCAAAAGATTAAATAGCATCTGATAAACTCATAAAACAATACATATCCATCATACAGACCAAGGAGTATATGAAACAAACCATGAATAACAATCTGTTGAGAAAAATAAGTTCATTTGCATTAAAAGGTAACAAAAGGAACCATTACAACCTGAGCCTTGGTGTTGTGAAAGTCCCTCCTAGGGTCCAGCAAGAGTTTTCCTTTACTTTGATCAGCTCACCCACTCTCAAATAAGGCTAGGAAAGGATGGGAATCTCTCCTCTCAAGCTTTACAAGGGAGTCCTAATTCCAGCAGCATCTACCCTTAGGAATGTTCAGCTTTCAACCTCCCTCCCTTTGGCTCAATGCCTGTATTTATAGTGCTATAGAGGAAGTTATTCAGGTCCACCATCAATGGGATAAGCCCCTCTTTGGATGGGATAGCTCCCCTCTTGATGGGATAAGTTCCTCTTTGGTAGGGATACATGAACCATCTGGAGGCGCTCCATACACGTCAAACAAGCTTCTAGAAGGCTCTAGAAATGACCACAAGTAACTTTTCGGAGTGAAACTTGCGCCTTTTGACCTTTACAGGAGTACGCACCCATTGCTTTACATACAGAGCGTACAAGTACGCAGGTATTGTGAACTTGGAGTGCGTACCCACAGGTAAGGCTAAGAGAAATTGCGTACCCAGAGATATATAGATTTTTAATGACTTTCTCTCTTTCTTGAAGTTTGACATGGAGAGAAGAGGTATGAGGCTTGCCAAGGAGGATAGTATGACAGTTGATGGAGCCATACTAACTGCAAATAGTCATGGTGACAAATTTTAGTGTAACATATTGCCCCCTAAAGTGTGAAGCCTATAGTAGATAAGGGTTTCATATTTTCTAGGAAGGGTGAAGTACTTTATCATTTCAAGGATTATCTTGTGGAGAGCCCAGTCGGAACCTGCAAGTATTCAACGCAAAATACATATATAAGTATCATATCATCGCTGAGGTAGGCATTCCCATACTCAGATTGAAAACTTTAACTAATTGACTATCTACTGCTCTGATACAGGAATGATTCTGTAGTACATCATAATCATAGACTTTTGTAGACACAGTATGGACACAACCATCTGTTTATGATTAGTCTACTGTACAATGAATACAAAACTCCTCGCAGCCTGGATGGTGGAAACTAGATCCAGGGTCTTCATTTCTACTTCCCGAACAGGTACGATTCTATCCATGTGAATAAATGAGTTGATGTCGAACATGGTAGAAACCACTTGATTACCAGTCAATGATGTAAACTGTTAACAAGCGTGAGAGAAACCACCAGTGATGTCAATGGCTCTCAAAGTACCCAGTACAATCCATGAGATGTGAATGAATGAGTTGAAGTCGAACATTTCACGGAATCCTTCGATCGAAAGTCAATGATGTAAACTGTCGTCAAAGGCGAGAAACCTGCCATTGATGCATGCAAACTCCAAGGTACTGACGATTCCTAGGTCATCTTTCTAGATAATGTGCTGATGTCGATAGAAAGCGACCCGTTGCAGGCAAGTCCACAATGCGAAATCATAGATCAAGTTGAAGAAATGTAGCTGTAAGGACTGACTCAGGGATGGTCAAAATGGATGACGAGTATTTTGCAGATGAATTTTTATTGCAGAGACCTCTTGAACACATAACGACACGACAGATGGCTTGGTAACATTTCACCCAAAGTTAATACCCGACTAAAGACTTTCAATGTGGTTTGATCAACTGTGAGGCAAAGGATTTCCCAACCCAGGTGAATGAAAGTGTCGTGTTCAAGAGTGGTAATAAGGCTTCTTTTGAGATAAAGGATAACAAATGGGCTCAATTTTCTCTCTTTTCCCCCACCATTTCTGGCAAGTACCTCTTTATTTTTTACAAGCTTGAGGAGGATAACATATGCTTGATTATAAGCTCATCCTTCAGATGAGTCCAACTTAGTTTTGATTTGAACCCTAAGAAGGAGTGGTCCGTTCCTGTTTGTAATCGAACAGGTCCTTTACTGTGAAATTTTAACGAGTCCAGTATAGGAGAAACTCAGCGTTTTTCATTTTTAGAGAGTCTGAAAAAACTAAAGAAGGCTCTAGGTTGAACTTTTTCGTAAAGTTGTGTCTCCCAAGCCCGAAAAAGTATAAAATAATACTTGAGAGAACCGCTTAGTCTTGCGACCAAGGAGTAATTTCATGATTAGTGCCTCTGACCTGAAAAGTAAAAAGTGATCAAGGACACGTCGTTTTATTTCCGTATCGAGTTTGAAACAACAAAAACCTGGCAATCTTTTCCTGTTTTTACAGTCAGAAAAGAGCTATAAGAGGACCGTCTTTTAATTCCATTTTAACGAGTGTAAAAGAAACACACAGTGATCTTTTCATATTTTAGGAGTCAGGAAAGGGCTTAAAAGATGACTCTGATGTTTTGGTTCATGAAAAATGGTAATTTTCCTTGAAAGTCCTATTGTCCTGCACAAAAACGACACATTACTCATACCTGTTTAAGATAAGCAAAAATGCATTGAGAAATATCCTTCCATGGTGAAAAATAAACAAATTTAGTATTCATTTATCCAAAAAACCTATAAAAAGACTTTTTACCATGTCATTTTTACCATTTTACTGTTGAAGGAGAGAAAAGGGCTTTTGGCAAGAAACTTCTCGTGGAATTTGCGGAGAATCCGACCGTCGGAATCGAGTGTCGTCTCTTTCAGGTATTTCACAACATCCTCCTCTTTGTTTTCATCCGTTTAGAATTTCATTTTAAGCCCTATTTTGATTTTTTGAGGGCTTTGGGGTTTTAGGATCCGCCTTTCGGGGTACGCAAGTGCCCCATGGCTGACCTGCGTACCCCGACATTTTCGTTTATGGGAAAATGGCGGGAGTACCCAACCTGCCTTCAGAACAGCTGCATCCATACGCTTTGTTTCTGAACGCGGGGTGCGTACCCCGCGCAAAGCAATTTCAAAACCCCAAATCTCAAAACCTAACCATTAATCTTTGATTTAATGAATTCTAATGAATGTTTTCTGGTGTGTAGATTGCCCACCATGCTTGATTGGCGTGAAAGAGAACATGAAGATGTCAATTTGGCCGCAATAGATCATCAACCCTCCATTGATGGTTTGAAGGCATGCGGTCTCTACAAATACTAGGCCATACCTGGGATGAGGGCCCAGGTGCGATTCTTAGAATGGCTGGTTGAAAGGTGGAACGTCCAGGATCAATGCTTCTACATCGGAGGGCACTAGCTCGAGATAGAGCCCTCTGACATATATTTTCTCACTGGTTTTCCTAATAGGGGCGAGCAACTGACTCTGTCCGGGACTAGGCCGGGTGGCCAATCCCTTGCTAGCCTCCGGCTAGAGTGGTGCAACAATCAAAACCAGGAGAAAGGGATAGAAATTAAATACATATCCCTGCCTGAACTTATGGTAATTGCCTTTACAGTTACCAGACTCTGCGGCGCAGCCGCCTTGCACATTTCCACCGGGTCCCAAATGCGGATGGCGATAGATTGCTACCGAGGCACCATTTTCAATTGGTGTGACGCTGTGTTGGCCAATATGAAGGGCCAACTGACTAGGGCAAAGAACGGACAATTAAAGACCTTTGGGTATGGGCCTTTAGTTGTGAGCTTTGCCCTAGAGAGGGTTCCGATGCTGATCCCACAACATCTCACTGTTCCAGCTGGGCCTCCTCGGGAGCCAAAGTTGATGCGATGGGTTACGGTGATTGCCCAGCATCCTGATGAGGGAGCGGGAGTTGTTCGATTTCCCGCGGGTTACTTTCACTGGTTGGAGGACCAGGTCTTTGTGATTTAGGACTTTCCTTATGCCGGAGTAGATTTTCGCGGTGATCCGGACATGGTTCTTCCACAGGGAGAACAATGGGACGACAGAGGTATTTCATTTTCACAAGTTTTTAAATTATTTACTTTTTATTTGTTTTTTATATCGTCTCAAAACTGACAGTGACAATTTTCAAAATGCAGATGTAGGTCCACAACGTCCAGCCATTCTCCGGCCATTCGAGAGAAGAGTACCAGTTGCACGAGCACCGGCCCAACAGGATGCGGCCGCAGAGACCTTAGCCGAGCTGGAACAGGACCTAGAGCGTCTCACGACGGACATATCAGAGATGACTATAGACGATATTCCTATCCGACTTCAGCGCTATGTGGTCGCAGTCCCAGGACCTTTCAGGAGGTTCCTATGTAGGGTAGCACGGGCAGTGGTCTCGTATAGAGAGCACCACCAGTGATTGGCTAGTCACTTTTTGTAGACACATATGACATTTTTGGTTTTTTGTACTTATCATTTTTGCCGATCATAAGGTGTTTTTCAACGTATGATCGAAGACGATGTATATTTTTGACACACTCCTATCTATATATATATCATTATTACCGGCTTATTTTATTAAACATGTATGATGAAATGTTTTTAAATTTACATTTACGATTATTGCAAATGTCTGTCTAACATTCGAGAAGCAATTGCATCTGCTAATGTATTTAATGACCTTGGAACATGCTGATATTCAATGTAATCAAATTCACGTTCCAAGAGGCGCACTCTCAAAAATAACCTTAATAACACTGGATTTCTGATGGCATATACTCTATTAAGCTGTAATACAACGAGTTCAGAATCTAACCTCACTATCAAACACCGAATCCCAAATGAAATAGATTTAGATAATAACTCAATCACTGCACTGTATTCTGAAATTTTGTTTGTTGTTTGACCGAGGCTCACCCCATGCATAGAAACTAACTCGTCAGAGGGCGAATAGATAACCCAAGCTGCGGAAGAGATATTCCGTGTATTACGACAAGCACCATCAACAAATCCAATGTACGTTTGGAGAGGCGTCGACATCTGCAATATCAAGAGTAAAACCAAGGTAAGCCAGAATAATGACGAAAAACACACTCTCTTAAGCTGAGCACACTGTCTATACTAACAAACATGCCAACTACAAAGAAAAACTAACCTAACTAAATCTCCATACCCATCATTTAAGCATAATACCTCTTTAGGTAAAGTCCATTTCTGGGCTTACCCAAAGAGTCCCCATCGAAATCTACCAGCTCATAGGCCCCTTTTGCTAGCTTTCGCTTGACAATGTAGGGCCCATTCCACATAGGAATGAATTTACCAGCACCTAATTTATCATTAGCTTGATCATATAATAGCACTAGGTCTCCTTCCGAAAAATTACGAGGGGTCATGTTGCGATCATACTGAGCTTTCATCCTTTTTGCGTGAGTCTCGATTGCCAATGCAGCGTCACGTCGAGTCTCATCTAATTTAGCTAAGTATAATAGACGCTTCTCCTCTTCGGAAGTAGCTGGAAGTAATTCGATAGCCATTTGAAGTGATGGGATTTCACATTCAATGGGCAACACTGCTTCCAAACCATAAACTAGTTGGAAAGGAGTGAACACTATTGATGTTTTCACTGAGGTTCGGTACGCCCAAAGCGCTGAAAATAACATGTTGTGCCAATTCGACCGATGAATACCAATGATTCATCAGATCATGATAACAAGAACTTTGTTGATGGACTCAACCAAACCGTTTACTTGGGGATAATAAGGAGTAGAACTATCATGACGCAAACCAAGTTGGCTTGTAAGTTCTGTCATCATAATGTTTCGAAAATGGCGCCCATGGTTAGTGATTATCGCTTGTGGGACACCAAACCTAGCAATAATATGATTGAATATGAAAATTGCAGCTGTCTTGCCGTCAGCCTCGAATGTAGGCATCGCCTCGGCCCACTTAGTAAAATAATCAACTGCAAGGATGATATACGCATGCCCCCCGGCCGAGTGAGGGTTACATGTAATAAAGTCGATACCCCATTTAGCAAAAGGACCAACGACAATTATAGGGTGGAGAGGAGCAGGTGGTGCGTGCATCTTGTGATCAAACACTTGACAGTTGTGGCATTTTCGGACCGCAGTGATACAATCTTTAAACATGGACGGCCAGAAGTAGCCAGCACGCAACACCTTCTGAGCTGTGGCATACCCAGACATATGACCGCCACATGCTCCAGAATGACAGACATTCATAACCCTTTCTGCCTCTTCATGACTTAAACAACGACGAAAAACTAAATCCGCCCCACGACGATAAAGAGTATCTCCAATAATTTTTTACTGTTGGGACTGGAATCGAATTTTTCGGCGTTCCGACTTCGAAGCTTCGGGCCGAAAGGATTGGGTTTGGAGATAGACAATTATATCCCCATATCACGGATCTAAAGTGCTGATGAGAAACAGAGATTCGTCTGCAATGGGTTCCTATACCACAGTTTCCGTGTCAGCACGCGGGAAGTCACACATCAATTCCGCAAAAACTAAAGATTTCTTAGACTTAGATTTTTCAAACTCTAAGTCGAACTCTTGCAAGATAACAATCCATTTAGAGTACTTGCCCCCTAGCAATTTTTTAGTCAAAATGTAAATCATAGGGTTGCAATCTGAAATGACTGTAGTTTTACAGAGAAGAATGTAATGACGAAAACGCTGGACAACCTGAACAGCTGCCAGGGCCAATTTCTCCACATGCGAATATTTTAGCTCAGTGGGATTTAACGTCCTACTAAGATAATATATCACATGTTTCATGTCGAATTCATCTTCCTGTACTAAGACCATTCCAAAGGTGGAATGAGCGGCGGCGAGGTACAAAAAGTAATCCTGGTTGTAGTTGGGAGGATGCAGCAACGGTGAATGGGTCAACGCGTGCTTTAGCGCATAAAAAGATTTCTGAGCTATTTCATCCCAAGAGAATTGAGCATTTTGTTTCAAAAACTGGGTAAAACCCTTGGTAATCTCGGCATAGTTAGGAATGAATTGGCGTAAAAAGTTTGCTTTCCCTTGCAAACTTTGGAGTTGGCGCAGACTCGAAGGAGGAGGCAATTTGATGATAGCTTCGATCTTCGAGGGATCGACGCGAATGCCAGCTTTTGAAACTACAAATCCCAGAAATCGTCCCACTTCTATGTAGAAGACACATTTGTGTGGGTTCAACCGTATATGATAATGCCTACACCTCATAAAAATTGCGCGTAAATGGACAAGGTGATCAGCTCGACGTAAGGAGTGAGCGGGCAAATCATCGAGATACGGTTGCACAATGTGCTTGATGTCATGAAATGCATAAGACATCACCCTTTGAAAAGTGGCTTCGGCATTCTTAAGCCCAAAAGGTAATTTGCAATAAGAAAATGTCCCCCATGGACAAATGAAAGCCGTTTTTGGTTGATCGGCAGGTAGAATATTGATTTGGTTGTAACCAGAAAAACCATCCATAAAGGAAAATATTTCACTACCGGCACAATCATCAATTATTTGATCGATATAGGGCATGGGATAGTTGTCCTTAGGACAAGCACGATTGATATCCCTATAGTCAATACATATTCTTATTGTTCCTTGCTTCTTGTTAACCGGAACAATATTCGATACCCAATCCATTAACGAGATCGGATAAATGAAACCTGCTTTCAACAGCTTCTCAACTTCTGCTTTAATTGCAGCCGCTTTCCGAGGGTGGATCTGACGCAGACGTTTCCGAACGGGTTTAGCGTCCGGGTAAGTCTTGATCTCATGAACAACAATGGAGGGATCAATTCCTGGCATTTCCTCATAGGACCAGGCAAACACGTCGCGGAATTCTTGAAATAGGGCCTTGTATGTTTGAATTTCGTCATTTGAACACGAGGCACCTATATGAATGTGTTCAACAATTCCAGGCTTCACTGAAACGTCAATGGGAATAGTGCAAGAAACATTTCGCAAATTTAGCTCTAAAACCAGGATGTTTCATTGGACTCTGAGTGTCTTTGACATATTCAGGAGGAAAAGGAAAAGTTCCCAGTAAATCGGAATTTTTAACTAATCCTACGCCAACATCCTTATAAGGGATAGTCATTTTATCGACATGGTGGATACTCTTTGAAGAGGCTGGGTCGGATGAAAAATAAGCCAGCTGGTCTATTGTCACGATCTTGCCATTATGTGGAAACTTTATGACTCTGAAGACCGATGAAATGACCGCTGTCATAGCGTAAGACCAACTTCGACCCAAAAGAAGGTTGTAGTCTAGAGGGGCATCAACCACCTCCACATCTAGACTAACGGTTTTCCCTTCAACCCCTATAGGCAAATCCTGTAAAATGCCAAACGGATGGAACCCACGGCCATCAAAGGCCTTAAGAATAGTCGGGGATTGGTTCAGCGAAGGAGAACCAAGCGATCTCCAACACTGAATCGACATAATACACGTGGAAGCTCCCTCATCAATTACAGTCCGATGAATTGGCCTGTTTTTGACTATCACTGGAATCTGGAAAGCCATCTGATGAGAGAGACGTGGTGTACTATTTTCTAGATCAAATATTATCAGGTTCGGGTCCTGAACATCAACAGCTCCTATAACCGACAAAAGTAATTTTCACTGTGCTGGGCATGATTGCAGCACTTCTAAAGCCGACATTGCTGAGGGTGAAATAGCTAAATCCTCAACAATGTTGTAATTCTGGGCCACTCTCGCATGTGGATTGAAAGCAGACCTTCGAAGTACACCCTTGGCGGGCGGTTTTATTACTAAGTCAGGGTTAGGTTTCTCAATGTGTAGTGGATCAGAACCAGGAGCTGAGGTTGATGGATTTGAACGAGAAGATTCTGCTTCTTTCGATCCATCAACAAGACTTTTACTACCATAATCGTGAGACCAAGTCGCAATCCTTACATAAGACATCATCAATATGGGTTCTTCAGTGGCACTCGAGGAAGAACCTATCATCTTACTCTCCTGTTTTGGAAATGGATCTTTCAAAACAACAGGAGTTGAGGAACCTTTGACAATTTTCACAACCTCGGCCCGATGGGGGCAATCTCTTGTAAAATGATCCTCTTCACAAATAAGACAAGGATATCGAGGTTTGCGTTTTTCGTCATTGGATTCCGACTTTTCTGTTTTCTCCTTTGGAGTCTTGTCTGCTTTACCCTTCTTCTTACCCTTCTTTTTCCCACCTTTTTTTGATTTAGCCGTAGATGACTCTACAACGTGAATATCGGCGGAAATTTCAGGATAAGAGTCTCGTGTCGAGGAATCTGGTAAGGTTATAATGAGCGAAGAATTCTTTGAAGATTTCTTCTTGCTTTTAGTATTTACCGAACCAATCATGCCATCAACAGCATGAGATGCCGAAGGAGTAGCAGCGATTTGATTTGACTTTGGAAGATCTGGGATCTTTTCATGTAACGTACCTGACTGAGTGTAAACTAAGTCAAGGTACTGCGCTTGAGCAATTACTTGCTCTTCAGTAACTACTCCGGCCTTAGCTACATCTTCAGTAATCTTCGGTAATAATGATTTAACAAACCATTCAGCTAAGATTTGGTCCGGAATAAAAACTTTCACTAATCGCCGTCGACGTCTCCATTCATGTATATGATCGGAAATATAAGTGGAGGTCGACTGTTTTAATGAAGTTAATAGCTCCGTGCCGTTGTCATATCTGACCGGCAACTGAAAATGAGTTAGGAACGAGGTAGCTAACTGACTAAAATTGTAAAAAGAGGCCCATGGTAACTCAATGTACCACTTGGCCGCGAGACCAATGAGCGGACGCTGAAAAAGACGTAAGCGGATCGAATCATCCGAGATGGAATTTGAAGCACACCAGAGGTGGTAAGTCATCACGTGATTGGACGGATCCTCTCCAGGCTTACCTTCGAACTTGGGTATATCACTAGGCAAATTATTTGGCATTGGCGGCCAGAACGGAAGATATTGTATTGGATCATTCGTTAGGCGCGTCAAGTATGGTAAATCCAAAGTTGCGATAAACGGTAATTGCTGATTAGGATCCCTAAAACTTTGGGTCACAGCACCAGTCCCAGGAGGAGGATATCCAGGATAACTTGGAACAGGAATCGCATTCGGGATATTATATCCTCCTGGAAAACCAGGATTAACCGGACCGTACTGGGGTTGCTGAGGTTGTTGATAAGTGTACCCAGGATACGGTTGATACTGGTAAACTGGCTGTTGGACAACAGGCCCGTATTGGTACTATCCCTGGTATGGTTGATAAGCGAATTGTGGTTGACTAGTGACAACCGTACTTAAACAAGGTTGTCCTGCAGGCATCTGAACCATAGTTTGAATCTTAGATCCAGACAATGGTAAAGATGTCTGAGGAGTAGTTGCAGAGACAGTAGAAACTGGAGCTGTCGATACTCCAGAAGCAAGTGTGGTGGAAGTAGCAGATGTTGCAGTAGTTGCAGCAGCCGTTGTTTGAGATGGAGTACTAGGTTCGATTGGTGGCTGAGTAACTACCGAAGTTACAGAAGTTTGAACATTAGACTGGATCAGTTTCTGGGATGGACTAGCAACTAAGGGTTGTCCAGCTTGAGATGACAACTGTATACTTGGCTACAATACCTGTTGAACTTGCGATGGATCCCACACTATGTTCATTCCGGGGTATTGACCCATGACAGGTTGAGGATATTGAGATCCATAACCGGATTGAGGATAGGATTGATAACTGAAAGGTACAGTTCCCGTACCTTGAACATATGACTGACCTTGAGGTGGTTGATAACCTTGACTCGAGTATTGACCTTGAGGTTGATAACCTTGAGGTAAATACTGATACTGGGGTTGACCTTGAACCTGAGGTTGATACCCTTGAGGTAAATAATGATACTGAGGTTGGCCTTGGGGTACATATTGAGGCTGGGGTTGACCTTGAGGAATGTATTGTACTATGGGTACATACTGTCCCTGAGGTTGCCCCCTAGACGGAATTTTTGTACCTTGAGGTTTCCCCCCAGGCATTAATTGAAGCTGCCCCCCAGGCGGTAATTGACCACCTTGAGGTTGAGAACCGGGAACTGAACCAGACATCACGTAAATTTCTCCTACACCCAATGGTTTATTACCATTGTTTCCAGCTAATAACCCATGATCAATGGTTGAGGAGATGTCCCCGCAAAGGTACCAGAAAGTGACTGATACCCGGAGGGAACAGAAGGACCGTCGTACAAGAAAGATTCAGGAGATTGAGTGAACACGGATGACTAACCAGACATATTTACAGGAGTATAAATACCTCTGGGTGGAAAAGGAGTTCGAGGTGGAGAAAAACTTATCCTTGAGTTGTCTAAATAATTGGTTAACGAAAGGTACCAAGTAGTACTTCTAGGAGGACTGTAAAAGATAGATTCACGCTCCCTTAGATCAATAGTAGGTTGATCTTCAAGGATAGATACGCCTAATTCTTCCTCTGGAGCAAGTTCTTCAATAGCTACCAAACCAGCAGGAATATTTTCGGTGATGACTCTTTCTACCCTAGGTGAATCTGGTGCACTAGAAGTTGGAGTAACAGGTTCAGATACTTCAAGTTCTTCGCCTATATCGCTAGTAGATGAAAAACTACCAGCAAGCTCAGAAATTGCAACTGCTTCAGGATTATAACCTGTTTCTAGACCTTGGTAATCTGGATGGACTACCAACGATGATTCTCCTTCTTCAGGTGAACCTACTTTACTGCCACTAGGAGTTACAAGGACCTTTAAACCTTCGTAATGACTCGGGACGTCTTGAGGAGGCTCACCCCGAAGTCTACGGGACTTCCTCAACAATTCGGCCACGGAAACAATCTCAGGAGACTTGCCCCGAAGTCGACGGGACTGTCTCGGTAATTCCGCCACAGTTAAAAACTTTTAACTACTGCACACGCAAACAAAGTAAAATCTCAAAAAAAACCACCTAAAGTCTCTAAAGAACCAAACAAATTTGAATCACACGCCTAAAGAATCTAGGACATCAAACCATGCACAAACAGTAGCCTTCCGGACTGAAAACACTAGTTGGTGATGAAGCCCAACATCGCCGAATTCAGTACAGAAGTGGAGGGTGGAACAGTTACCCCGGCAACTTGCTTAATGAATAGACCGGTACAAGTTCCTCCACTTTAACCATCTCGAGTGAAGTGAACCCCCCAGAAAATCCAAGTGAGTCTAGCCGATGTCTGCTCCAGGTACAGTGGGATCTTCCCTCCACCGTCACCTCGGTAGAATCCTAAAGATAATGGTCACTAAGGTTACCAACAGCAACAAATGCACCTGGGGGAACAGTCTACACTCCGACAGCACGCAAGGGCAGTGTATCAAGCTCAATCCCCTTGCCGGCTCCTTGACAATAATCCAAGGTTTACCGACAAGTGACCCTTAGCTCCTCGACAATGGTTAATCCGAGGTTTACCGTTTGTAATACGTGCGTGTCTGGCGTCGTTCCCAACGAGGGAGGATTGATCCCCTCACTGGTTCGGACACGAGCTCGTGTTTCTCCTTTAAGAGGAGCTTTGCCAGAGTACAAATGAAACAGTTGGATTTATCCTACCACAAGATGAGCTACTTGTTTGGTTTTGCTGTCTTGGAGAGTTAATTACTCTCCTACTCCAAGACACTAGCCTGATCTATATTGGTGTTTCAGAGCCCTAGTAAATAAAAGTTACTAAGTTGATTTTACTTTAAGCATTAATTTTATGGCTTTTTTAAGACAAAAGGTAGTGGAGATGAAACTGGTGGTGTGTAGACTCGACCAAAATCCACTAAAAAGATGCACTTAGGATGATTTACACTAATTTTTCCTTTTTCAATGAATTTCCTAGCTAAGAGAGTTGGAGAATGCAAATTCGAAATAAAAACAACTTTCTTGGCAATGAAAACAAAGAAACAAACTCTTTTTCTTTTCAAAACATACGACACATGACCACTATTCACTTCACAAAAATTCCTTTTCTTTGAAAGACACAAATGCTACTAAAGCAAACTTTCCTTCAAAAGATATTTTTGTATTTTTTCCTAATTAATAAAGCATGTAAAACTTACTTTAACAAAAATCAAAGTTAAAAAAGCTATGGCAATCAAATCAACTCAATTTCACTCAAAAGCAAATCTAAGAGAAATAAATATAAAAGTAAATCTAACGAGTCAAAAGCTTACTAAAGATGATTCCTGGATGTTTTACTCAGTCAAAATGTAACTAAGGACTAGTTAATGCAGAACCAAAAAGTAGTCAAAACAAAATTGAAATCTTTTTGCTTTTTTCTCAAGAATAAAATTCAAAGTTCAAAGGACAAACTTTTTCGAGATTCGCAAAGAGAAGACACAAAGGTAGGTCTCTCACAAGGGTGATTTCTATGACAGGCTCGACTCCTAAGAGGACTGAACAAAGCCAAGGAGATCCAAAGTTTGACAACCTCTAACGCCAAAGTCACTATAGGACCAGTTAAAAATCAAAACCCTAAGGCAAAATCCCTACGAATTTCACTAAAACCCTCGATACCGACGAAACAAGCTTAGGTGAAGATTTAAGGCAGAAAACTAGTGGATCTGGGCAGAAAAACAAATTAAAAACAAAAAGTAAAAGGTAAAAAAGAAGGAAAATGAAATTTTCTTAGTTTTGACAGGGGTACGTAGGCGACCTGTTTGCACAGGTGCAGGTACGATCTGTGCACAAAGCAACAGTGCGTAGAGGTACGCACTGTGCTACACTCAGAGGCTGCGTACTTCAAGAAAAACAAAGAAAAACTAAGAAAGGGCTGCGTACTTCACCCCTGTGAGCATCACCCGATGCAATGAGTGCTAAGTGAACTATTCAAAAATCATGAGAAATTAGTCACTTTATGACTACCTCTCATGGAAAGGGTCATACTTTGAATGACTTACTTAACGCAGTTGAATCCCAAAAATGATATCTAATATAATGCACTGCGTAAATCCCCCACACTTAAATTCAAAAAGAGTCAAGGGATCTCTACTTGAATGGTTCATGAGGCACAATACTTGCTAAGGTTTTGCAAATGGGGTAGCAAGCTAAGTGGGCTTGATTGTGGGGAAAAACTCCACAGTTAAGCGCGCTTGAGCCAGAGGAGTTCTGGGATGGGTGACCTCCTGGGAAGTCCTGATTACCGGGTGCAAGCCCCGGAAGTGATGATTGATGCTATGTGATTCGTTCTCCACATTTCACTAGTTTCAATCCCACTTCTTCACCCCTGTGAGCATCACCCGATGCAATGAGTGCTAAGTGAACTATTCAAAAATCATGAGAAATTAGTCACTTTACGACTACCTCTCATGGAAAGGGTCATACTTTGAATGACTTACTTAACGCAGTTGAATCCCAAAAATGATATCTAATATAATGCACTGCGTAAATCCCCCACACTTAAATTCAAAAAGAGTCAAGGGATCTCTACTTGAATGGTTCATGAGGCACAACACTTGCTAAGGTTTTGCAAATGGGGTAGCAAGCTAAGTGGGCTTGATTGTGGGGAAAAAATCCACAGTTAAGCGCGCTTGAGCCAGAGGAGTTCTGGGATGGGTGACCTCTTGGGAAGTTCTGGTTACCGGGTGCAAGCCCCGGAAGTGATGATTGATGCTATGTGATTCGTTCTCCACATTTCACTAGTTTCAATCCCACTTCTTCACCCCTGTGAGCATCACCCGATGCAATGAGTGCTAAGTGAACTATTCAAAAATCATGAGAAATTAGTCACTTTACGACTACCTCTCATGGAAAGGGTCATACTTTGAATGACTTACTTAACGCAGTTGAATCCCAAAAATGATATCTAATATAATGCACTGCGTAAATCCCCCACACTTAAAAACTAAAATCTAATTTAACCCTAAGCTAGCCCACCCAAACACACAGTCAGACAGCCAAAAACCAGAAAACAAATAACTTTTCTCAGATCAAAAGTTCATACAAAGGAAAAAACATTCTCATTAATGGATTCCCCAGCGGAGTCACCATTTTGTCATGCGGAAAGAGTCGTTAGTGCAGACACAACGGACCTCCCTAGAAGCAAAAGCTTTCTAGTGACAAACAAGACAAATAAAGCTACTTTTCTCTAAACATGCATTGCAAATACAAGTAATCAGGAGATCTTTAACATACCTCTAGTCCAACGCTTTGTAGTAGTCCAGCCTCTCCGATCCGGATGAGCTCCTCCTTCTCTTCGAAACCTGCATTCACTAACAAGCCAAAAGATTAAATAGCACCTGATAAACTCATAAAACAATACATATCCATCATACAGACCAAGGAGTATATGAAACAAACCATGAATAACAATCTGTTGAGAAAAATAAGTTCATTTGCATTAAAAGGTAACAAAAGGAACCATTACAACCTGAGCCTTGGTGTTGTGAAAGTCCCTCCTAGGGTCCAGCAAGAGTTTTCCTTTACTTTGATCAGCTCACCCACTCTCAAATAAGGCTAGGAAAGGATGGGAATCTCTCCTCTCAAGCTTTACAAGGGAGTCCTAATTCCAGCAGCATCTACCCTTAGGAATGTTCAGCTTTCAACCTCCCTCCCTTTGGCCCAATGCATGTATTTATAGTGCTCTAGAGGAAGTTATTCAGGTCCACCATCAATGGGATAAGCCCCTCTTTGGATGGGATAGCTCCCCTCTTGATGGGATAAGTTCCTCTTTGGTAGGGATACATGAACCATCTGGAGGCGCTCCATACACGTCAAACAAGCTTCTAGAAGGCTCTAGAAATGACCACAAGTAACGTTTTGGAGTGAAACTTGCGCCTTTTGACCTTTACAGGAGTACGCACCCATTGCTTTACATACAGAGCGTACAAGTACGCAGGTATTGTGAACTTGGAGTGCGTACCCGCAGGTAAGGCTAAGAGAAACTGCGTACCCAGAGATATATATATTTTTAATGACTTTCTCTCTTTCTTGAAGTTTGACATGGAGAGTAGAGGTATGAGGCTTGCCAAGGAGGATAGTATGACAGTTGATGGAGCCATACTAACTGCAAATAGTCATGGTGACAAATTTTAGTGCAACAGTGTCTACACAGAACTGCTTATCCCACTAAGGTGTGGTAGCTACCTTAGAAACAAACAAAGTAAAGCTACTTTCGTTTTTCCTTTATGAAATATAGATGAGAGAAGAACAAAGAAGACCAACCTCTGTCTTGCGCTAATCTCCTAGTTCGAGTCCTCTCTCTCTTGATAGTCTTTCGCTACTTGCTCCCTTGTACGCCCAGCTTCACAAAGTACCTGTAGGATCATAGTAGCATAACAATATACAAGAATATGGGTCTATAATCATAAATAATCTAGGATCAGATGTAAATTGACCATACAAATGCATAAAACATAAATGACACAAGAGTATGGAGGAAAACTTGAATAGCTTTTATTGATAAACAAGAAAGAGCCAAGGGAGTTACAACCAGTTGTTCTGACCCAGTATCATCCTCTCAGCAAGTAAGCCCTTCTTCACCTCATACAAATCTTAGATCACCCAACACTATGATGTTGTCTCAAGAAACCAACAACAATTCCTTACAAGATGCAAAATTCCAACCTCTAGATCTCTGGAAGATTCCCTGCCTCTCCACCTCGCAGATTGACACTGCCATTTGTCACTTCTCGCCCATCGCACCCCATAGAAGGTCTTTTTGAAATGAAACGCACCCATGGAGTGTACTTAGGTGAGATGCAACACACTTTGCCTATTGAGCAGATGAAATGATCATGTTTTGACCAGTTTTGAGCATTTTTTCATGGAGAACTTCTGGGAGAAGCTGTAATCAGTTGACCTTGTTCCTTTAGGGGTTAGAACAACACTTTTAGGGACTTAGGAGCCCTTGGTTTATGGACATTTCATGCTTGGGGTTGCAGTGCCCAAAAATGTCTATAACACCTGTACAATGGAATACATATCTTTGTCATAAGTGGGATACTTTCGGATTGTGTCTGAAAGTGTATCACTATGATATGCCACTAGATGCCCATGTTGAGTAAAGACTGACCCAATAGCATATTCAGAGGCATCTGTTTTGATCTCAAATGGTTGTTGCAAGTCTGGTAACGTGAGCAGTAGTGCAAAGCAGAGGCGATGTTTCAACTCTGCAAATGCCTTCTCTTGAGATTCAGACCGAAATAATTTTGCTTTCGCTCCTCCCTTGGTGACTTGACTCAAGGGCCAAGTGATACGAGAGAATCCCAACACGAACCTGTGGTAGAAATTGGCAAGACCTAGAAAGCTACAGAGCTCTGTTAGAGTGGTTGGGGCTAGCCAATCCTAAATGACCTGGATCTTGGTTGGATCCACATGCACCCCTCATTCATTAATAACGCATCCTAGATACCGAACCTGGGTCATGCCAAAGTTCATTTCTCCAAATTGGCACACAACTTGTGTTGTCGAAGTGTTTGGAGAACCTGTTGGACGTGGTGGAGGTGCTCTTCCCAATTTTGGCTGAAGATCAGGACGTCATCCAAGTATACCACTACAAATCAGTTGGTGAATGGCCGCAAGATGTCATCCATCAGCCTGATGAAAGTTGTAGTAGCATTCGTCAACCCAAAAGGCATAACCAACCATTCAAAAAGGCCCTCCTTGGCTTTGAAGGCAGTATTTCACACATCGGAGGGTTCGATTAGTACCTGGTGATAGTCAGACTTCAAGTCGATCTTGCTGAAATATTTTCCCCCTTCATTTGGTCCAGAAGTTCATCAATCCATGGGATTGGGTAACTATTCTAGACAATGATCTTGTTCAGCACCCGGTAGTCAATACAGAGTCTCCAAGTCTCATCCTTCTTCTGTACCAACACGATCGGGCTCCCACAGGGCGATGAACTCGGTCGGATGTGACCTTTCTGCAGCAACTCTTGAATCTACATCTTGATTTCATGACTCTCTAGAATGGAGCATCGATAGATTTATCCATTAGGAAACGACGCACATGGGGTTAGATCGATGGAGTGCTTAACCTGACAGTGCAGAGGCACCCTTGTGGGGGAGGTGAAGATGTCCTCGTACTCCCCTTTAATCTTGTCCATGTATTGTTGCCATGCGAAGCGGACTTGTCTAGAGGTCGTGGTCATCGTCTTCTTCGTTCCCTGAGGGTGTATCATTAGGAAAACAAATTTCCTGGTTTTGGAAATGAGCTTAGTGCATTGTTTTGCAGTAACCAAAGAGATGGAGGTAGGCGATGCTACCTCCGATATCCTGTACAATGTATCTCCTAAAGTAATAATAACAACATGAGGTCTTGACTCATACACAACATCTCGCTTCCATAATTATGGTTGGCCTAATAATACATCACAAACATCAAGGGGAGCAACATCATATAATACCTCATCCGTGAAGGGCTTGATGTTGTATGGGAGATGACACTGCTGGCTCACACAAAGATCCCGTCCTTGGTGAAGCCACCTGATGGTGTACGGTTGTGGATGTGTTGTGGTCGGTAAGCCCAGCCGCTTCACGAGCTCTCCCCAAATGAGGTTCTTTTGGCTCTCATTTTCGATAATGAACTATAGCGAAGAACCCTTTACCCACATATGGGAGTGGAAGAGGCACTCCTCCTCCTCTAGATCTTCAGCCTCCTCCTTTTGGATCTTCATGGTGGCAACAATGGCATTGGGATCTGCATCGATAATCTACTTCCCTTAGTCATTCCCCTTATCAGATTTTGACTCAGAGTCAGAACTTTCATCTAATTCCGCAGCCTTTAGCTCGGCCACTAGTGACTACTTGGCCTGACACTCACTTGTGTTGTGAGTGGAGCTCTTATGGAACTCACACCACTTTCCTGTGTCCTTCTTCATCTTCGCGTGTTATTTTGGGCTGCCTTGCCTTGGCTTTTTCCTTTGTTCTATGGTTTGGGGGCACCTTTCCCTTGCTTCGGATTTGCAGATACAAAGTCTCACTTCTTCTGTTTAAATGTTTGCTCGATCTTGATGGCATATCGGTATGCTGTGCCGAGCGAGGAGTTGTCCAGGAATTCCATCTCGTCTTGGATTTTCCTGTGCAGGTAGCCATGGTACTTGAGAACCAAATGCTTCTGAGAATCCTTGATGCCCAACTTCGTGCGAAGGGTATGAAAAACATTGGTAAACTCAGGCACATCTTTGTCCCTTCCCTGTCACAATGTTGTCCACTTTATGTATTTATCTTCATAACTCCTGACAGGGTAGTAATGCTCCTTGATGGCATCCCAAAATGAGTTCCAAGTGGGTGCAGCTGAAAATGGTGAGTTCGTACTTTGAGAAGTGAAAAAGTGATCTGTTCACAAATGGAAAAATCATGAATGAAAAGATATCCTTCTAGTAAATTTAACCATTTATCTACAACATCTTCATCTATCTAACCCTCAAATATGGGAATGTCAAAGTTAAATTGTACCTTAAAGGGTTTGGCGCTTCCAGAGCAGCTACCGAAAGTAGATGAATCACCCTTGGGTAGCCACTGAAGGATCTGGGAAAAGTTGTCCATCATCATGTTCCTTTGTCACTCGAGGGCTTCTTCGAGCAAGATTTTGATAGGATTTCCTGCCCCCTCATCTTTCTTTTCATCCGCCATGGGAGGCTGTTGGGATTTGTGAGGCTGGTCTTGCAAAGGTTCGACGAGTTCAAGCCCCAACCCCTTATATCTCGACCTCGTTGGGGACATGCAAAGAAAAACAGAGAAAGAGCAGACTACTCTGATACCATTGATCCAGATTTAAACAGGAACGCAACAAATTTTAGATATAACCATAAATACAAAGATGGAGTAGAAATAATCACTTCATTTCATTAATATCAAAATATTGAAATATGCTTACAAACAGAATGGAAATAAGACTAGCTTGGGCAATGATAGCTTATCTCTAAGAAGAGATGTGGTGGCTACATGCCTATGAACTATGTTACAATGAGGCTCGAAGGCCTATTTATTGTTGAGAAACAATGGAAAACCCTAACCCTAGGAGATGAAGTGCCAAACTATGGGCCCCGTTTGGGTAAATTGGTACATCAACTTCTCGAGGTCGTAACTTTGGCATACGATCTTCGTTTGACGCGCACAATACCTCATTAGAAAGCTATATCCGAGGACTACAACTTTTGAGTGAGGAACATAAATTTGTGACCCATGTCGCTTCCAATTTTCCCAAAAAACATCGTTTAGGGCCTCAAAACGGCTCTATAACTTCAGGACCCGAAAAACTACTAAAAATAGTAAATTGTGCTACAAATAAGGAAACTGAAAAATTGAAAGAAACAATGATGGGGGTCCAAGTGGAATAGGTGGGTAGCCACCAATATCCACCTGGATCAGAAATCAACTCATTCATTCACATGTGAAAAATAATGCCATTTCATGATGGGGACAAATACATTGGGAAGAGGCTTACATCACTCAACCTTGTTTCCTCTCCCAAACTGCATATTTTGTTTCTAGAGACAACTTATATCAGAATAAATACAATGCGACATAGATCCACAATGCACTTGTTGGTGGATATGATCTATCATTTTCTACATGCATCCACAATGTATTATTATACTTTCGCTACTGAGCATGGGAATGCCTGACTTAAGACATGATTTACATGTTACATATGTTTGATATTGTTTGCAGACCTCCTTTCATTCCAATAACTTTGATTACTCTCTCTTCTCGACTATTTTATAAAGTATTTAGGTCATTGCTTTCTTCTCTGACCTCACACTTTTGGGGGCATCTGTTATCACTGAAAATACCTCCTCATTAGCTCAGACAAGATCATTGTGATTTTGGTTGAATTTAGCCTCCTTCTTTGACCTATTTAAGATTGTAACACACCCTTAGTATTGAGAAAAGTGCATTATAACATTGGTCACCTATTATGTAGCATGTAATGTTACCAAATTACCACCCAGTCACAAGAAAAAATCCCAAGTTAACTCACTCTGACAATATCATTCACATAAGGAAACTCTTACACTGTGGAATATGATTGCCTCAACCTCATCTGTAGCTTTTTCCTATTCAAATAAAGCACTATAAAGAATATTAAAGCATTTGACAAGAGGAAACACCACCCATTCTAAATATTTTGCCCAATTTGTACTCGACAGAAACTAACAACCTTCATAGCCTCCATTTTCCTATAAACTGAGAGCTTTGCTGTTGATAAAGTGGATTAGAATTCAAATAATTGTTATGTTGTCAAGATCATCATTGAGAGAAAGAGTATTGGAACTAAGAGCTAGAGGGGGTCATGCTACAACTTCAACACTTGGTTGTAAGCTTCCTTCTTCTCATTAATATATAGATCGATTTCTTTTCCTTCCAGACTATTGTTCAATGATCCTTTATATTATGTTTTGGCTTATAATGGTTTATTTAGTGATTCTTAGTTGTTCATATATGATGATTTTGATTGATCAAATTAATTGTATTGTGAAGGGTTTAGTTTGTTTTCCTGTATGTGTAGGATAAGCCTTTGGATCTAGCTAGCTGGAGGACTTCCCAGCTACACTGACAACTTCAACTCATCTATAGGGAAAGAAAAGCAATTTCTTCCCTAGCATCACTTTGAAAATATTTCTTTATTTTCCTATATTGTTGAATGGGTCATGTCTTAGGATAGTAAATCCCTTATCATGTTTGTCTCAGGTTTCCAAGAAAACTCAAGAGGGTAATTGATTGTTCATTTGAGAATTATTCCCTACAATAATAAGATGATGAAAAATCAAGTTGAAGGTCATCTATGGAAGGATTAGAACACTTTGTGGTGTTCTACAAACCCCGATATTAGTCATAAGTTTGATTTCCATAAGAAATATGAGTGATGCATGTGTAAAAACAATGTTTGAAAAGGATAAGTTCGGGATGTTTCATGGAGTAATGGTATTGGTAAGTGGAGTTTGGATTGAAACTATGTATAAGTTGTTGGGAAGCAATCTTAGTGATGGGTGCAACAATTCTATTGTCTCTAAGAGTGGAGCAAAAGAAGGCAACACTCTAGCAACCTTTGGATAAAATATTATGTTGTGGAATCAAAGGCTAGGACATATTAGAGAGAAGGGCCTTCAAGTACTACAAATTAATGGTATGGTAGAAGGTATGTCTAATTTATCTTTAGATTTTTATTTTTGTAAACATTGTTTATATGGGAAGTAAAATTGGGTAAGATTTTCCTATGGTTCTATAAGGTCTGATGGAGTATTACAATTGGCGCGCAATGATGCATTTGGACCTAGTTTAGTTACATCACTAGGTAAATATATATACCTATTACCATGTCACATTTATAGATAACTTCTCAAGGAACACATGGATATATTTCCTCAGTGATAAATATGAATTCTTTTACAAGTTCAAAGAGTTTAAGGCTCTTGTGGACAATCAAATAGAGAAGAAAATTAAGGTGTTGAGGATAGATAATTTTGGACAATTTTGTGGGAATGAATTCAAAGAATTTTGTAAGAAGTGCAATATATAAAGGTGGAAGACTAATCCATAAACACCTTAATAGAATGGAGTTTCATAAAGGATGAGCATGATGCTAATGGAGAAAGAAAGGACCATGCTCAACAATGTCGAGTTAGCATACGAATTCAGGAAGAAGCATTAGACTCCGCATGTTATATGGTAAATAGATCATGCTCATCAACATTGCATGAAAAGACTCCACATGAGGTATGGAATGGTAAGAAACCTTATATTACACATCTTATCGTATTTTTCTATGATGCCTATGTGCAGGTTCCAAATGAGAATAGGAGTAAGTTGGATAAGAAAGCTAAAAAGTGTATCTTTCTTGGATATAAAGGTGCGCTGAAAGGTTATAATATTTGGAACCTAGAAACTAAGATGGTTGTTTATAGTTGAGATGTGGTATTTATAGAATTCAAAGATACTTACAAATAGGAAATCCTACAAAGGGAGAAATAACTAGAAAATATAGGCTTTGA
The DNA here is from genome assembly GCA_031772625.1 of Pinus tabuliformis. Lineage (NCBI taxonomy): Eukaryota > Viridiplantae > Streptophyta > Pinopsida > Pinales > Pinaceae > Pinus > Pinus tabuliformis. The sequence goes on along the minus strand of CM062817.1, from coordinate 201,335,065 downwards.
AATGAAGGATGATGAATTAGACTTTATAGAAGAATGGGAATCAAAAGAAGGAGAACCACATACTTTAATATTGAGGATATTTTTTTTGGGCAAGATGGTAGCTAGAATGGTTTACTCCACTTGATTTCTATTCAAATTTTTCTTTGTTTACTACTAATGATGCTCATATTATTGTTAGGGAGGTAGAGGATTTAGAGTATGACAAACTATCAAAAAATTCCATCGTTGAAGAAATGACAATATTAGAAAAGAATAAGGCTTGGGATCTAGTGTAATTGCTAACTAGAAGAAATCCCATTAGAAACAAATGGGTGGTTAAGAACAAGTTTAATGCATAAGGCATAATGGAGGAACATAAAGCTTGATCAATAGCAAAGGGTTATTTGTAGGTAGAGTATTTTCCCTTGCTATCAAGTTAACTACTATTAGATATATTTTGTCTGTTGTTGATTTTGGATATGAAGTAGAAAAGATAGATGTGAGGACAACATTCGTACATGGGATTTGAAGAAGAAATGTACATGAACCAACCAGAAGGTTGTAACACTCTCACCTGACCCCTACTAAATATATTGAGTTGTGGTAGGTGCTTCTTATTGCATTGACCCAACCTCCAAGATCTATTATGAATATGGCATCACAAAAATCCTCTTTTTACAACTTCTTCAAATATCACAACAAATAATACTATCATGTTCAAATCGTCGAGAGATTTTTGATGACATAAAGTTTATCTCAATCTAATTCCTGGATTGAAAGTTATGACCTACTGAAGTTATACCAGTTATATAATGCCATGTGGCTTATACATGTAGCCCTAACCATGTCTTCGCGAGTAGTTCCACATCATGCCACATCACCTTGGGCAAGATTTCCATTTTGATACCACCAATCAAATCCAGGTCATTCTAATGATGGGTCATAATTGGTTTCAACCGCGCCCCCCCCTAGTTAATTTCCAGTAGGGCCCTGGGATGAATAGGGGCCATTAATCAGTCCCACGCCACAAATGAACAGTCTGAAAGTGGTACCTAATTAAATGGGGGACACACGGGAGGAATCCCCATGTCAGACACTCCCCGCACCCCCCTCCCCTTTTAACCCACAGTGGACTAGGGGGTCCCTAGGGTGATCACACACAATTGATATGAGCTCATCATGATCATGTAATTCAAATTCACTTGTTTGATAACGAGGCCCAAGGAATCAAACATTTATAGGTTTCTATGTGGCCCCCAAGTCGTCCTTATCATGCCTGTGTGACATTTCCATGTCAAAACAGGCTTGATCTCTTATTATTTTATGTTATATCCAATTCAAGGAAAATCTAAGGTGTCACACAATTATTTGATGTTGACACTCCCCAACCCCTAGACTTACGGATGCTACACAAAATTCACAAAATATTGTCCTAAACTCATTTAAAATATCTTGAATCAATGAACCCTCGTACACATCCAAATTTCCCTAGATATTGGATGCAATCTCGACTTTAGGAAAGGAAGATATGTCCCTTATGCAAATAAAATGTCGACATGGGGTCCATCCCAGATCTCCAATTATAATTCACATTTACTAACAAATAAAGTTTGGAGTACATCTAGACCATTTTCAATGTGTATATTCCTTGTCTATCTAGATGCCCGATTATTAGATGCATTCATGTGTGGGGTTAAAAATATGCCCCCTCGATATTCAAATACAAAGTACACTTAAGGAGATCATTTGATCTTGAATAAATTTAGATACATCAATACTTGGGAAAAGAAATAATATCCAACCTAGATGGAAAGTCCATAAAATGGAGCATCCCACCCCAAATAACTCCAAATGTATCAACACTTGTAGAGAAGGAAACTTGAGGGAAATATCGAGAATAAACCTTCAGAGATACTAGGTCATGCCCATAAGAGTCCAATGGAATTAACAAATCTTAACTTCCAATATATCTTGAGCAGAAGACAGAAATGGATCCAAAGGCCAGATTTTGCAAGAAAACCACTAACCATGCATACTCTATGAAGCTTAAAACATCACAACAATATACATGTGTGCATAACCATAGAATACTCACATGGATCTTAAAAATAATGATTATAAGGTCTAATTAAATCTTTATTTAACACATAGCATATAATTTATCCTCTTCATTTATGAGATAATCTACAATCACAAGTATTGTAGTGAATCATCAAATTCACTAACATGTCAGATAATTGAAACACTAGTAATAATAGATTGATTGAGTGGCCTCATATAATCAACCATATTCATATAAGCAACCCTACAATTCATGAATATATTAGCATTCACATTATTCTAGAAGTTCATCATGACCATAAAGAAATATAAGACAGTCTATCCTCCTTAAACACTAGTAAATTAAATAACCTTTCATGAGTAATGCTGAATCATAAATATTCTTGTAACATGTTACCAAATTTCATCATCCATAGTTCAAAAATATTCAAGTCATTATACTTATCTAAATAACTTGAAATGGTTGGTAACTAAAGGAGGGAATTCAACTCTCCACCCAACCATAGGCCAACTACACTACAATATTTCTTGTAGTTGACCACTTCCAAAATATGAGGGGATGCTTACTCAAGGAATGCATTGAAGGATCATTTATCATATTGCTCAATTCCAAGAGTCAGAATCTAATCTCTAAGTGGTTTATCAGTTGTATTTTAAAGGCAAGCACTGTAATAACATGTAGCCCACTATCCTGATGATTTATCAACCTTCCTGACAAGAATTATTATCCTTACAACAAGCACCTCAATGGTTTAACATCCCATTCAACAATTACTAAGGGGTTTATAAACTTATTCAACAAGAACTTAGTGGTTTATTAGCTTACTTAGAAAGCACTTGTAGTTAAATCCTCCAATGATCCTTCCACTAGCTATCTAGCCTTAGACACCATAGTCCAACAACCTCATCACCTCAATACAAGGGGAACACCCCCCAAATTTCAGAGTAGAGATCTTAGTTGCAAATCCAACATTGCACATGTGCTCATGCTTAGTATTTTTCAGTTCTTTCTCTATTATTCTTATTGTCTCTTCTCTTCACTTGTTTACTGCATCTTGTTTTTCCTAGAGGCCCTTTGTATCCTGTGATATTGTCCACTTTTTCATACCTCATGTAATGGGATAGAACATCTACACTTTCCTCCATCCAATCACATTTTTTTCATGGGACAAAACATCTACACTTTGCTCCATCCAATCACATTTTTTTCACGGGACAGAACATCTACACTTTCCTCCATCCAATCACATTTTTTCATGTGTTAGGTGGTGGCTTAGTCTATTATGCTACCTTCTCTTTCACTCCCTACAACTTGGATTTGTGTGTCCCTCTCTTTAAGCCAATATTTCATATTTTTATTGTCTTCAAGGAAAACAATTTAATACTTGTTTTTTTTTGTCTTAACTAGTGACAGTTTCCACATTTCCCTTTACAGTTATAACCACATATTCAAAAAAACTGGGTAGCAAGGAGATTCTATTATAAACTCCATCCCCTTAAAGAACACCATCCTCAGTGTTTCTATAACTAGAGAGTAAAAGAACAAAATTAGGCTTTATAATCACAACTCTTACATCTGATTAATCATTAAACAAAAATGGGTATAGTGCCCTCATTTTATTTTCCATCTCCCAAGTGGATTAATCAGGTCCAATGTGCTTCCATTTAACTTTGACTCATTCTATTACTCAATTATAAACCATGGAATGCATCTATTCCATGATGCATATTGGTTCTGATTGGAACTCTCCCTAGGGTTCCACCTGTATCACAAACTAGTGAACAATATGATTAGTGTCATGTACATACTTATTAAGAAAAGGAATGTGAAAAACACCATGTGATTTAACTATGGGTGGTAAGTCCAATCTATAATCTATTGGCCCTCTTTCCAAAATCTGAAATGGTCCACAAAATCTGGGTGTCAATGGTCTAGATTGATTACGAAATTACAATATTTTACAAGGCTAATTTTCATCTATTTTTAGCTTCAGGGGATCTACCCCTGAAACCCCACTAGGGAGGGAGTTCATTAAAAGTAGTCATCACCCCCCTTGAAAGCTATCGTATGGGTGGAATTGTCACCCCATTTAGGAATTTGGATCCAACACAACTGAGACCTTTGAATCAAGAAGATAATCAAGCACCACACCCAACAATATCCCACTTAGAGACTAATTATATAAACTCCATCGTTGCTTCACTTGCTAGACAATGACTCCACTTGGACTTGGTTGTTTCTCATATTCACCATCATACTTGAAGACTAATTGAAAATAAGTAGAATCTCAGTTTCTCCCTTGTTAAAACTTTTGTTAACATATATGTAAGATTCTGGCTAGTGTGTATCTTTTCCAGCTTCAATTTTCCATCTTCAAATGCTGTCTGTATGAAATGGTACTTGATTTTTATATGTTTAGCCTTGGAATGAACAGTTGTTATCTTTGCAAGATGACTGCACTCTGGTTGTCGTTGTATAACCTTCCCATATCCTGCTTCTTGCCCAATTCATCCATAAACCTTTGTAATCAACTCATTTCTTTATTAGCCTCTATGGCAACAACGTACTCTGCTTCCATTGTTGAAAGTGCAACAATGTTTTGCAATTTTGAAACCTAACTAACAATTTTTCCACCTAAAGTAAACACATACCATGTGGTGCTCCTCATGTTATCTCTATTACCTACCATATCTGCATCAACATATCCATGTAGAGAAATGTTTGAACTTCCAAAGCATAATGCTTGATTTGTGGTACCTCTCAAATACCTGAGAATCCACTTCACTACCATCCAATGCTATTTTCCTGGATTGTTCGTATACGTGCTTACAAATCCCATTACATGTGCAATACCAGGTCTTGTGCATACCATTTCATACATTAAGCTTCCAACTAATAATGCATAAGGAAATTTACACATATAATCCATTTCTTCTTGGGCCTTGGGACAAATATCCTTACTTAGTTTGGAATGGCTAGCCAAAGGTGTACTAAATAGTTTTGCATTCTGCATGTTAAGTCTTTCCAACACCTTTTCTGTGTACTAACTTTGACACAATGTTAATTTATGATTTATCCTGTCTCTAGTTATTCTCATACCAAGGATTTGTTTTGCAGCAACCAAATCCTTCATTGAAAATGAATTTGTCAATATTATTTCAGCACATTTATTTAATCCATGTTACACCCTGCAACAAGCATGTCATCTACATACAATAGAAATATAATATAGATTTCATCATTTTTTTTTAGGATATACACATGGTCAAAGTGACATCTAGTATAACCTTGTTCAGAATAAACGTGTCAAATTTTAGATACCACTGTCTTGGAGTCTATTTAAGAAATACAAGTTCTTCTTCAATTTGCACACTAATCTCTCATTCCCTTTGATCTCACATCGTTGTGGATGTTGCATAAATATTTCTTCCTCCAAATCCCTATGGAGAAAGGTTGTCTTTACATCTAACTTCTCAAGATGCAAATATTTTGGTGCCACTAGACTTAAAATAGTTTTGATTGAAGTCATTTTAACAACAAGAGAAAAATTTTCATCAAAGTCTATAACTTTGTTCTGTGAAAACTTTTAAATTTTCTTATTGTTCTATGTTGTATTAGTTACTTTAACCCAATTTACTTCATCATTAACAATGCATCCAATTATTAGCAGTATAAACAATCATAAATGTAACTGAAAAAAGAACAATATATGCAGTGACAAAGAAGACAACAACACAAACATAAGAGACAATAGATTGGTCCAAGACCAGGGAAAAACCCCACAAGGGGGAAACCGTTTGATATCTTCTTCTTTAATAGATAGTCATAAAAGGTTTTCAACAGAGAGTACAATGAGCCCTATACATATGTTTGTAGTGGATATTTCCAAATATGATCTACATATCTACAAATCTATATAACAGCAGAGAGAACTAGATCACCAAAGACAACTGTAGCAAAAATGTCAAACCCTAGGTCTGAACCCTGGATTCTCTCATCAAAATTGATTGTGTGCATTCTAAACTCCCTAGATGCTCTCTCAGACATTGTGTGAGGGCGTCTGTGACTGCTCGGATTCTCTCAAGAAGACTTTGTGCATGCGTATAAAATAAAACACACCAAAAACCCTTGGACGCTCCCTTACAATTATTGTGTGTGCATTCAGTACGACCTGGACACTCCCTTATAGTTATTGTGTGTGCATTCGGTATGACCTGGATATTGTCAGGAACACTCTGTGCTAGCGTCCGGGGACTAATGCATCCTGATTTGTCTCTGAACCCCTAGACACTCCCATAAGTCTGTGTGCTAGCCTCTAGGTATCTCTGGACGTTTTCTTGACCATTGTGTACCAACGTCCAAGGAATAAAATGCCTAGTTTTGTGCCAACGTCCAGAAATTAGAAAACCCTAAGTTAGAGTGAGCCCCACACCTGTAATTTTAGACCCTTGTGCAAACTCCTTCCATCGAACCTGTGGGAACCAATACAAAAAGAGAAGAATATAAGATGGCTTGATCATTGTGATGAAATGAGCTTGAGGCCACTTCTATTTATAGGCTTTCCTGAGGGTCCACTTGGGGTTAAGGCTAACCTAAGCAATTACACATGTGGTTAGGGCCGACCCTTTCCATAATACATGTATCGATAAAATAATTCAAAAACTTAACTTTCACTTGACAAAATTGGGTGATCTTTAGTTCGATTATGGTCCTCTCAAAAATAGGAATTTGATGCAAGCATCATCTCAGTCATCTGAGTTTTCTAATGTTGAATTCGACCCTAGTTGAAAAAATTAAAACTCCCTCTCAACTAGGAAGAATTTCACCTACCAATATATTTCAGTTGATCTTCGCATCATCCTATCATGTTGTAATAATGCTTTGACTGTCTCTGTTCAACTCTATCTACTGAAACTTTCTCAGATCTAAAAGAAGAAGAATCAGGGAGAAATAACTTCCACCCATACCGAGAAATAGGATAACTCATCATACAGGGGAGAACATCTTCGACCTTGGAATCTCAAAAGGGGAGTACCATCTCAACCCAATCCTATTTCCTACCAATCTTCCCATAAATGACTCTCAACAGTAATGTGGTAGAACAAATGCATCATAATTGGTTGGGTTGTACACCCTAGGTACACTCTCCACTTGTTGGCCAAACGAGGAGCGGTATTCCCAACAAGCCCTGCTTATCGGTATGATGCCAACTAGGGTGTATTGTTAGGATCTCCGACACATAGGAAATAGTTAATTGTAACTTGCTCTAGTGTAGAGTTAGGTAAAGTGTGTTTCTTTACTATGTACATTTGTAACATACAATCCGACGATCATGATATTTTCTAGACATGAAGTGATCTGATGGTTCATTCTCTCGTCGGTATTAATGACACTTGGTCTGTGGCTTGACACCTGATTGGTCCATGATCTCTATTTAAAGAGCATGGAGGGTCATTTCTAATGTGATTGTTCATGAGATAAGCTTATGTAAATTTTCTTTCTCTTACATTAATAAATTTCCTGAAGTGGTCACGTTGGCTCAAGTCGTGGACTGTTTCCCTCTTTGAGGGTTTTAACCACATCAAGAATACTAGTGTTGTTAAAATTTTCAACTAGGGACAAACTCCATGTGGGTCATCTTATTTATGGCAGCTAATATTTTTCTTGGATCCCTCTCATCAAGAGGTGTAGGATTGATCTAAAGATCATCCGATTCTGATAAGTATTCTTGGAGTTATGAATTTATTTGTGTTATAAGACAATTCATCAAGGTCAGCGAACAACTAAATAAACCCCACATGTGCTCAACATTTTAGTATAAAAGGAGATGAATTGAAAGTCATTTCACACACACTTTTATCTTGATTTCTCTCCACTTGTCTTGGGTTTTAGTGGAAGAGAAATCTAGGAGTGGAAACCCTAGACATTGGAGGAAAAGAGGCTTCCCTAGCCGCAATTAAGAAGAAGAAATACGCTACCCTAATCTAGAGGATGCTATCAAGAAGGAGCCCTAAACCTATACACTGGTCCCTACTAAAACATAGACCTAAAGGCTGCCCTAATGCAGACCTAAAGGCTGCCCTAACGAAGACCTAAAGGTAGCCCTAACGCAGATCTGAAGGCAACCCTAACACTATCAAAGAAGGAGCCCTAACCTAACCTAGAGGATGCAGTCATATCCCAATCCTCCACGCTATCTCAAGGGTAATCAAGAGGAGGATATACACTGCCCTAATAGGTCTTAGCTGCAACAAAAGCCATGGGTCTTTTGGAGGACCGAGCTGTTATTAGGAGGGCCGATATGCTAGGCTAGAAGGCCACAATACAAGGTCTACTTCAGCAAAAGAAGAGGGGATGATAAGGTCACCCTTGTGACTATTGGAGAGCAAAGGAAAGGAGCTTGGATTTTCTCCTTGATAACTGTGTGAAGAGGCAACAAGGTCTGTGTGAAGGCTGCCCTCAAAGAAGGTTGTTCTGGATTATGGGACAATAATGGACAACAACATGTTGGGACAACACAATGATGGGATAGCAATGTCATTATGGACAATACCATGTTGGGACAGCACAATGATGGGAAAGCAATGTCATTATGGACAAAATCATGTTGGGACAACACAATTGGGATAGCATGACTATTAGGGACATCTGTTATAACAATATAAATAGGCAACAATGGCAAGCATGGAGCTACAAGGGGCAACAACATGATAAATAGGACAAGAGCAAGAGCAAGATGCAGCAAGCAAATGGGACAACTAGGCATGTTTCTTAGTATAGTATGGCACATGGGACAAATGTGGCAACATGGTGCAACAATGGCACATGGGACAACAGTGCAACATAAGGTGCAGCAGTATGATGTGTGCAACATGGTCATGAGGTCCAACATAGTGATGATGGGTGCAACACAGTGAGGTGCAACATGATGACGAGATGCAGCACAATGATAGGTGAAAGAGTCACCTTGGAGAATCAGTGAAGCAACATGTCTTCAACTAATCTCATGTATTATCTTCTTAGAGATGATCTATGCTCTTATCTGGATAAGTCAAAGTGTTGACTTCTCTTGTAAATGTACTATCTCTCTCTCTCTCTCCGCTGAACTATTGAAGAACATATAAGAATTAATGATCAAGGGTTTCCCCACATTGGGGTTTATCCCTGGATAGAGCCACATCTTGTGTCCTCTTTTCTTGGCTTGTCTTCTGCAATTTATGTTTATGTTTTATCTGTAGTTTACTTTAATGCGGATGTGATTGCTAATCTAGAAAATATATTGATCTAACTGTGAAAATTGAAATAAATTGCTCTAAGCATAGAACACACCTAAAATTAACATGGTATAAGAGCTGAGATGAAGACAAAGCCCAAGAAAGAGTGAAAGAGCAATCACTGAAGACTTTTGGGAAAGAACAAAAGGATCAATGATTTCTCATCCCTCTTCAAATTCACCAAGAATGAAGTCGAAGCAAAGAATATTATCATAATGGTGCAACAGAAGCTTTTGATGGCCTACCTAAAAGATCACTTCAATGGGAAGTTTGAATCTAACGGTAGAAGGAAAGACAGATGCCTTGTTTGTAATAAGTTTGGACACTATGCGAAGGAGTATCTGAAAGGCAAGGACACATCTCTTGATGAAGAAAACAATCATTCTAGGGACATCTTAAATGATCGAAGGAATGACAGGTAATGCAGATCATCAAGGAAACAACCAACTCTTTAAGAAAGCAAGGAACCCTAGGTATGCAGAATCAAATGTTGTTTCTGATAAGACAAAGAAGCATTATCTTGTATTGTCCCTCTCCTTCAGATTCTTTGGGAATCTAGCTTATTGATCGTAGTGCTTCAAGGCACTTCATCAGATAGAAGGGTGCTCTCTAATTTGGTAGAGATGGAAACAATCGTGGGACTACTTAGAGTCGATACCACCTATTCCAGAAAGGGTGTATGGAATGTTACCCCTCAATTAAATGAGGGTAAATCGATTCATTTACAAGAATCTCTTTTATGTACCTGATCGCAAGAAGTACCTAGTGTCGATTTCGACAATGGAAGTCAAAGGTTTCAGGGTGGAATTTATCAATAGAAAGGTACGTGTTTGAAAATAATTTTTTCAAATATGATTTTAATCATGGGTTCAAGGTTGGTGATTTGTATCAAGTTGTAGGAAGTCCATTGAGGACCATGTCAGTTGACACATCTCATCTATAGTATTGGAGGTCTACTTTATGGGGCCTTACTCGATGTGAGTCAGATGGTGATAGGGATGCCTGAATTCAAAAAAAGCATGAAGGTACATGTCTGAGATGTACCGAAGGAAAATATTACAAGGGGACCATTCCCCCCATGTAGTAGGTCCATAGGTTTGGAACAACTCGAGGGGTTTGAGATTCATGATCGGGAATATCATGTATACAGGTGGAAGAAAGCCCTCTATGGCTTGAAGCAAAACACCTCAAGCGTAGTATGAAAGGATTGATAGTTGTCGGATGAAGCTGAGATTCATTGGGAGTGAAGACGATCCAAACCATTTCTTGAGGGTTGTGGATGATAAACCTCTCATACTGGCACCTTCTGAGGACAACCTATTTCTGACAGGTGCAAACCCTCTCATTTGCAGAAGTAAGAAGGAGTTGGATTCCGAATGTGGAATGGTAAATTGCAAGCCCATGACTACCTCGGGGATCTTAAATTTCAAAAGTTATATGGTAGTGATGTCGGACCAGATTTGGGAAATGCCTCTGAATTTCATAAACCCATTCGCGTTGATGTTCTTGGTGAACTTCCATTCGGACATATGATTTGCAGTTAGTATGATGAGCTCATATATGGTTGAGCCACACTGAATTGGGGCCAACAATCTTCTGAGATATATTTGGGGCAAAATCTCTCATGGAATGAGATACATTGCCGGAAATATGAAGTTGCATGATTATTCGAATGTTGACTGGGCAGGTAGAGTGGAGGATCAAAAGAGCACTTCTGAGTGTTGGTTCCCTTTGGATTCTCCTTCGATATCCTGGATAAGCAGGAAGAAGAAATCGATTTCTATAAGAACCACTGAGACCGAATACAGAGCTACAAGTATGATCTCCTATGAAGTTTCTTGGTTGTGGAAGCTCTTCAGAGAGATGTTTGTACATATGATGGATACCACCGTAATCCTCTGTGTCAACCAGGGGGGATTCGATTATTGAGGAATCTTGTATTCTATAATTTTTCCATCATATAGACATCAGATACTACCTTATCTGGGATATGGTACGTCGATGAGTGAGGAGGCTCCATCGCATTGAGACTGATGTATAGGTCGCAGACATTCTGTCTAAGCCCCGAGGAAAGGTCAAATTTGTGACTTTCCTGAAATACTTGGAGTCATTGAGAGACCTTCTTATGAGGGTCCTGCATGATGCATGCATTGAGCTTTGGCAACTCTGGGGGGCTTGGGGCACTTCTTGGAGAAACGAGTGACCATAGGAAGACCCACCCTCCCCTAATGGTGCACTGTGTACAGGGTGAATGGTTCAGCCTTCCCCTGTGATACCTCGTGGTGACTTAGGGACATCATGAATGGTTCTCCTGTCGAGGCATCCTACCCATGCAGTTTAGGACTCATGGGAAGTACCTCTCATCTAGTCAATGAGTAGGGAAATGGGGTTAGGGACCATAGTAGTACTATCGATGGACGCATCATTGTCTCTACCGTACTCCCTATGCTAGGATGACCTCCATTGATCTAGGAACATGAAACTGATCTGGGATCAGTTTGAGTGGTTTGAAACACTCTCTTGTGATATTGATCTAGGATCAATAAAACTGACTTCGGGTCAGTAAGAGTGATATGACACACTCTCTTCATATGGAACTGACTTCGGGTTAGTAGAGAATGGTATGGTACATTCTCTATCAATTCTTCTTCTTCATGGTTTAGCATAGTAGAGCAGAATAGAGTAGAGCAGTGTAGGGCACTAATGGCAGAGATAGTACAGTCGAACAGATGGATCAATGGATGGATTTCTCCCTAGTTGAGAGGGAGTGTTAAAATTGGAAACTAGGGCCAAAATCCATGTGGGTCATCTTATTTATGGAAGTTGATATTTTTCTTGGATGATTTTGATAAGTATTCATGGAGTTATGAATTTATTTGTGTTATAAGATAATTCGTCAAGGTCGGCCAGCAACCAAATAAACCCCGCATGTGCTCAACGTTTTAGTATAAAAGGAGATGACTTGAGAGTCATTTCACACACACTTCTATCTTGATTTCTCTCCACTTGTCTTGGGTTTTAGTGGAAGAGAAATCTAGGAGTGGAAGCACTAGACGTTGGTGGAAAAGATGTCCCTAGTTGTAGTCAAGAAGAAGAAATATTCTACCCTAATCCAAAGGACACTATCAATAAGGAGCCCTAAACCTATACATTGGTCCCTACTAAAACACAGAACTAAAGGCTGCCCTAACGAAGATTTGAAGGCAACCCTAACACAGATCTGGAGGTAGCCCTAATGCTATAAAAGAAGGAGCCCTAACCTAACCTAGAGGACATAGTCATACCCCAATCCTCCATGTTGTCTCAAGGGTAATGAAGAGAAGGATATATGCTTCCTTAATATGTCTTAGTCGCAACAAAAGCCATGGGACTTTGGGATGACCGAGCTGCTGTAAGGATGGTTGGTATGCTAGGCTAGAAGGTCGCAATACAAGGTCTACTTCAGCAAAAGAAGAGGGGACATTAAGGTCACCCTTGTGACTATTTGAGAGCAAAGGAAAGGAGCTTAGGTTTTCTCCTTGACAACTGTGTGAAGGGGCAACAAGGTTTGTGTGAAGGCTGCCCTCATATAAGGTTGTTCTAGATGATGTGACAACAATGCCATTATGGATAGCAACATGTTGGGACAATGCAATGATGGGAAAACAATTTCATTATGGACAATAGCATGTTGGGACAACACAATTGGGATAACATGACTGTTAGGGACAACAACTACAACAATATACTAGGCAGCAGTGGCAAGCATGGAGCTACAAGGGATAGTTGCATGATAAATAGGACAACAACAACAGCAAAATGCAGCAAGCAAATGGGACAACTAGGCATGGTGCTTATTACAGTATGTCACATGGGACAAGTGTGGTAGCATGGTGCAATAATGGCACATGGGATAACAATGAAGCATAAGGTGTAGTAGTATGATGTGTGTAGCATGGTCATGAGGTCCAACATAGTGATGATGGGTGCAACATGGTGCAGCACGGTGAGGTGCAACATGATGGTGAGATGCAACACAATGATAGGTGAAGGAGTCACCTTGGAGAATCACTTGAAGCAGCATGTCTTCAATTGATCTCATGTATCATCTTCTTAAAAATGATCTATGCTCTTATCTAGAAAAGTGAAAGTGTTGACTTCTGTTGTAAATGTACTCTCTCTCTCTCTCTCTCTTTGTTGAAATATTGAAGAACATATAAGAAGAATTGATCAAGGGTTTCCCCATATTAGGGTTTGTCCCTGGCTAGCGCCACATCTTGTGTCCTCTTATCTTGGCTTGTCTTCTACGATTTGTGTTTATGTTCTATATGCAGTTTACTTTGATGTTGATGTGATTTCTAATCTGGAAAAGATATTGAGCTAACCGTGAAAATTGAAATAAATTGCTCTAAGCATAGAACATACCTAAAATTAATAGGTGTACTAATCTGTGATCTGTTTGTGAGCAGTGTCACTTTGTGTTCTATCTAAGGAACTTACCCTATAAATTCCTACATGGTATCATAGTTATTTGAGGGCCACATCCGTTGGTGATACAAATTTGAAGCCGGTACAACTGCATCCGACTATCGTTTCCTAGATCTATTGTTTCTGACCGCTTTCAGGTCGAGAGGACTACTCTAGTGTGTTAGGAGCATCTATTCCAGTGAGGAACCCCTTTTGTTTCACGCGAAAAGGTTTTTGGTAGCCCTAGCTACGTCATTTTTAAGATCTAGAGGTATACAATCTTTATTTGCAGTTTTAGTTATTTATCTCTCTATTTTTTTACTACTAGATATATACCTTTCATTTCTGCATATGGTATTTCCCCCGCGATTTTATGCGATCTAGGAAAATCATAAACAGAAAGGAAGGATTTTTCTCATGTGTACGCTCTTTTCCGTCGCACCTTAGTGTGATCTCGAAAAATCAGAAACATTGAGGAAAACATTTAGTTTCCGACGAGAGCTAACGTCAAGCCACAACGTTTGGTTTTTTTGCATGTCCATGTTGGGTTGTGTGGTCTTTTGTTTTGTAGGCAAAAAGAGATTTTTCAAGTAAGCATGCACCCCAAAGCTTCGGTGACTACAAAAAAAAAACCCGTTCCTCGTTTCCAAAAATTACTAACCTTTTAAACTAGCTCACTTGGTCCAAAATTACTTTATGAGAATAGAGGTCTTGGGTTCAAGTCTTTCTTTTTGTTGAGTTACTTTTTCAAAAAACACATGTAACTTATGTTTTAAAGTTACTTTATGTAAAAGTGTTCTCACCCATTATAAAAAGTGAGTCACTTATAACTCTAAAGTCTTTTTATATTTTATTTAAGTTACAATTTAGTGGGTAGCTCATAAAGTACCATTGTAAAAGTGACTTTCACTTATTTATAAAAGTGGGTCACATAAAATATTTTTCTTAAAGTGAGATAATTACATTGAGTTTGGAGGGGGAGGGAGGGAATGGGCAGTGGGGATTTTTTTTTTAAATATAACATTAACATTCACTTCCACACATTCACGTACTTCATCACCATCTTCAACAACTTTTCTTCAAAAAGCCATAACTTCTTCATCTAGAAGTCGTTTTCAGAGCCGTTATTTTTAATCGGCTTAGTTTTTCGAGATATTTCCATTGGAACACTTAGTTTTAGCATCTATAACTTCAGTTTATGTTAGAATGGAAATTCCATTCCAAGTTCTTATTGACAACACCAACTACTTCCCATGGGTGTCCTACATGGATGATTTACTTAGAAGTAAAGGTCTTTATAGAATAGCTTCGGGCCAAGAGTCTAAACCTAAAGATTAAGGTAAGGAAGTCAAATGGAAAATAAATAAGATCAAGCACGTGAGTTGATAAGGATGTCTATTTTTCTGGAACTTAGATTCCATGTCATAGAACTTGATATCCCTGATGAAGCAATGAAACAACTCAATAAAATTTAACAAGGTAACTTCCTTAGATAGAACACCAAGGGACACCACTCACAAACAGATCACACATCAGTACACCAGTATTGTTGACAGCACCAACTACTTCCAATGGGTGTCCTACATGGAGGATTTACTTAGAAGTAAAGGTCTTTATAGAATAACCTCAGACCAAGAGTCTAAACCTAAAGATGAAGATAAGGTAGTCAAATGGGAAAATAAACAAGATCAAGCACATGGATTGATAGGGATGTCTATTTCTCTAGACCTTAAATTCCATATTGTAGAACTTGATACCCCTGATGAAGCAATGAAACATCTCAATAAAGTTTTTGGAATTAAAAATGAAATTAGAATCCATCAACTCGAAAATGAGTTTCTTACATTAGACCACAATAAATTTTATTCCATTGAAGATTTTTTGTCCAAGTTCAAGACTCTTAGACTTCTCTTGGAAGGTGTTAAGGTTAAGAAAGAAGATGGTAGCTTTATCTATTCCATTCTTATTAAGTTAGAACCATCCTACTCTGTGTTTGTTTCAACCTTCCATTCTACTATAGAAGCCTTTATTTTTCAAGGACAAGCCTACAAGTCCTCGTCTTTTGATGCCTTTTGTGATTCTTTAATAAGAGAACAAGAAAAACTCTTACATCTTGGTCTTCTTAATCTTGGAAACTCTTCTAAAAAATCCTTAGTTTCCCAACAACAACCAAGTTCAAAGAATCCTAAGAAGCACTATCCTAAAAAGAATGGTACTAAACCAACCAAGGGTCCTAAGCACTTTCAGTCTCAAAATGAAAAATCAATTCAAAAAAATGATAAGACAAATAAAAACAAAGGGAAGAAGACTGATAGGCATTGCAACTTTTGTAATCGAGATGGCCACTTAAAATCCAAATTCTTTAAGAATATGGAAGCCTTGGAAGCAACCATGAAGAAGCATAGCATCCATTTGGAGCACTCTTCAACTTCAACTTCATCTTCAAGAATAACACTTTCTGCATGTGGTTGTTAAGCATCTCCGTCTGGTTATGCACTAAATGTATCTCCTTCTTCTCATTCTCATGAGTGGCTCATTGATTCTAGATCTTTTTATCACATGGCCAAAAACAAAGCCATGTTTTCTTCTTTAAATGATTGTAACACCAAAAATATATATGTTGGTGATGATAGATCTCTTAGTGTTGTAGGGACTAGAACTATTCATCTAGACAATGGTCAATTTAATGATGTATTATGTGTTCCAACCTTATCCTACAACCTTCTATCTATATATCAGATAATTCATTTAGGTGAAGGTAAAATCGTTGAATTTTCACCTCGTGATGTTGTAATTAAGGACCTAAGAGATCCTAGACAAATTTTAGCTACTGGCATTGTCGATGATTCTACAAGGTTGTATAAGTTTAACACCTTTGGGTCATCAACTCTTCCCTTGGTATTTGTTGCTCATAATGATGAAGTGAGAAAACTTTGGCATGACCGATTTGGTCACTTAAACTATCACTCCCTTCAAAATCTATGTAAAGAAAATATGGTGATGGGTCTTCCTATGGTATCTTGCAGAGATGGTGTTTGTTCCAGATGTGTACTCAGAAAAAATCATCGGGATAGTTTTGAAAAGTGTGCATCTTGGCACGCCTTAGCCCCTTTACAGCTTGTGCATAGTGATTTATGTGGTCCACTTCCAGTTGTTTCATTCTCTGGCTACAAGTATTTCTTAACTTTCACTAATGATTTCTCTAGACGCACTTCGGTATACCTTTTAAAACTAAAAAGTGAAGTATTTAACATGTTCTTGGCCTTTAAGGCCTTCGTTGAGAAACAATCTAGACATAAAATTCTTAAGCTAAGATCTGATAATGGTGGAGAACATGTTAACAACAAATTCATCAACTTTTTCATTGATCATAGAATTCAAATGCAACACATTGATCCATATCCTCCACAACAAAATGGTGTAGCTGAAAGGAAGAATTGCACCTTAAAGGAAATGGCTAATTGTATGCTTCAATATAAAAGACTTAGTCTTAATTTTTGGGCAGAAGTAATTAACTGTGAAATTACATAGTAAATTGCACTCCTACTAAGGCTTTAAAGAATATCACTCCAGAAGAAACACTGTTACACTAAAAAATGTCACCATGACTATTTACAATTAGTATGGCTCTATCAACAGTCATGCTATCCTCCTGGGCAAGTCTCATACCTCTGCTCTCCATGTCAAACTCCAAAAAGAGAGAAAGTCTTTGTAAATGTATTTATCTCTGGGTACGCAGGTTCTCTCAACCTTACCTGCAGATACACACCTAATGTTCACAAAAGCTACGTACTTGTACGCTCTGTATGTAAAGGGGCAGGTGCGTACCCCTGTAAAGGTCAAAATACGCAAGTTTCATCTTTAAAAAGTTACTTTTGGTCATTTCTAGAGCATTCTAGAAGGTTGTTCGACGTGTATTGAGCGCCTCCAGATGGTTCATGTACCCCTACCAATGAGGAACTTATCCCATCAATGAGGGAGCTATCCCATCCAAAGAGGGGATTATCCCATTGATGGTGGACCTGAATAACTTCCTCTAGACCACTATAAATACAGGCATTGGGCCAGAAGGAGGGGAGGTTGGAAGCTAAACATTTCTAAGGGTAGATGCTGCTGGAATTAGGACTCCCATTTAGAAGCTTGTGAGGAGAGATTGCCATCTTTGCTTGTTCTATTTGGAAGTGGGTGAGCTTTGTCAAAGTAAAGGAGAACTCTTGATGGACCCTGGGAGGGACTTGCACAACACCAAGGCTCAGGTTGTAATTGTTCCTTTTGTTTCCTATTAATGCAAATGAGTCCATTCTTCTCAATAACTTGTTATTTATGAGTTGTTTCATGTACTCCTTGGTCTACGTGTTAAATATGTTTTATTCTATGAGATTATCAAGTGCTATTTAATCGTTTGATTGTTAGTGGATGCAGGTTTCAAAGTGAAGGAGGAGCTCATCTGGATCAGTGAGGCTGGACTGCTACAACAGCGTTGGACTACAGGTAGGATCTAAACACTTGATTTCTTATATAGTAAATGCATGTTTAGAGAAGGATTGCTCTTGTTTGTCTTGTTTGTCACTAGAGAGTCTTAGGCTCTTAGGGAGGTTGGTTGTGTCCGCACTATCGACTCTTTCCGCCTGACAAAATGGCGACTCCACTGGGGAATCCATTGATGTGAAAGTCTTTTCCTTTGTATGCAACTTTGATCTGAGAAAAGTCATTTATTTTCTAGTTTTTGGCTCTGTGACTTTGTTTTTGGGTGGGTTAGCTTAAGGTTAGATTGAATTTAGTTTTTCTTGGTTTTTTCAGTAGTACGCACCCTCTGAGTATTGCACAGTGCGTACTTGTACGCACTGTTTCTGTGTGCACAGAGCGGGCCCGCACCTGGCTTAACAGGTTGCCTGTGTACCCTGCTAAAAATTAAGAAATTTCCATTTTTTCCATTTTTTCTCTTAGATTTTGCTTTTTCTTAGTTTTTACTGCCCAGATCCATTAGTCTCTTGTCAAAGATCTTCACCTGAACTTGTTTCGATAGCATTGAGTGTTTTAGTGGATTTCATAGAACTTTAAGCCCTAGGGTTTGATTTTTGAGTAGGTCTTGTAGTGACTTTGGCAGTAGAAGTTGTCAAGCCTTAGATCTCTCTAGTTTTGTC
Source organism: Pinus tabuliformis (assembly GCA_031772625.1). Classification (NCBI taxonomy): domain Eukaryota; kingdom Viridiplantae; phylum Streptophyta; class Pinopsida; order Pinales; family Pinaceae; genus Pinus; species Pinus tabuliformis. The sequence goes on along the minus strand of CM062817.1, from coordinate 201,316,160 downwards.
AGCCTTCTTAGAAGTCGGACCTGTCATAAATTCTACCTGTGAGAGCAACTTACCTTTGAGTTGTCTCTTTGGAAAATTTCGAAGTACTTGTTGATTGAGTATTGAATTCCATTTTACAAAAAGAACAAAAAGATTTGAGTTTTGTTTTGACTGGTCTTTTGATTCTGCATTAGCTGGTCCTTGACTTGATTTTGGTCAAGTAAAACAACCTAGAATCATCTTTGTAGGATTTTGCCTCGTTAGGTTTGCTTAGAGTAAATTTCTTTTCGATTTGCTTGTGAGTCAAGTTTTCATAGATTTTATAACTTTTGAGATTGATTTTTGTTAAAATAGATTTATATACTTTATTAAATAAGAGAAAATACAAAAACATCTCCTTTGAAAAGTTTTGTTTCAAGTAGCTTTGAGGCATTTTGAAAGAAAAAGAGTTTTTCGTGCACGTAAGGAGTGGTCATGTTTGTATGCTTGAAAAGATAAAGAGAATTGTTTCTTTGATTGTCTTTACTAAGAAAGTTGTTTTCTATAAAATTTGCATTTTCCAACTCTCTTAGTTAGGAATTTCATTGAAAGAGAAAAGTAGCGTAAATCATCTTAGGTGCATCTTTGTAGTGGTTTGAGTCGAGTCTACACACCATTGGTTTCACTTCCGCTACCTTTTGTCTTTAAGAAAAACCATAAAATTAACGCTTAAAGTAAAATCAACGTAGTAACTTTTATTTACTAGGGCTCTGAAACACCAATTTAGATCAGGCTAGTGTCTTGGAGTAGGAGAGTAATTAATTCTCCAAGACAACAAAACCAAACAAGTAGCTTATCTTGTGATAGAATAAATCCAATTGTCTCATTTGTACTCTGGGAAAGCTCCTCTTAAAGGAGAAGCATGAGCTCGTGTCCGAACCAGTGAGGGGATCAATCCTCCCTTGTTGGGAACGACGCCAGACACGTACGTATTACAAACGATAAACCTCGGATTAACCATTGTCGAGGAACCAAGGGTCACTTGTCGGTAAACCTTGGATTATTGTCAAGGAACCGGCAAGGGGATTGAGCTTGATACTCTGCCCTTGCGTGCTGTCGGAGTGTAGACTGTTCCCCCAGGTGCATTTGTTGCGGTTGGTAACCTTAGTAACCATTATCTTTAGGATTCTACCGAGGTGACGGTGGAGGGAAGATCCCATTGTACCTGGAGCAGACGTCGGCTAGACTCACTTGGATTTTCCGGGGGGTTCACTTCACTCGAGACGGTTAAAGTGGAGGAACTTGTGCCGGTCTATTCATTAAGCAGGTTGCCGGGGTAACTGTTCCACCCGCCACTTCTGTACTGAATCCGGCGATGTTGGGTTTCATCTCCAACTAGCCTTTTCGGTCTGGAAGGCTACTGTTTGTGCTTGGTTTGACGCCCTAGATTCTTTAGGCATGTGGTTCTTTAGAGACTTTAGGTGGTTTGATTTGAGATTTTACTTTGTTTTCGTGTGTAGTAGTTAAAAGTTTTTAGCTGTGGCGGAATTACCGAGGCAGTCCTGTAGACTTCGGGGTCAGTCTCCTGAAGTTGTTTCTGTGGCCGAATTGTTGAGGAGATCCCGTAGACTTCGGGGTGAACCTCCTCGAGATGACCCCAATAATCTAGAAGGTTTAAAGGTCCTTGTAACTCCTCCTAGTGGCATTAGAGTAGGTTCACCTGAAGAAGGAGAATCTTCCTTGGTGGTCCATCCAGATTACCAAAGTCTAGAGACAGGTTATAATCCCGAAGCTGTTACAGTTTCTGAGCTTGTTGGTAGTTTTTCGTCTACTAGTGATACAGGCGAAGAACCTGAAATATCTGAACCTGTTACTCCGACTTCTAGTGTTCTAGATTCACCAAGAGTAGAACGAGTTATCACCGAAAATCTTCCTACTGGTCTGATTGCTATCGAAGAACTTGCTCCAGAGGAAGAAATAGGCGTCTCTAACCTTGAAGATCAACTTGCTATTGAGCTCAGGGAGCGTGAATCTATCTTTTACAGTCCTCCTAGAAGTACTACTTGGTACCTTTCATTAACCAATTATTTAGACAACTCAGGGGTAGGTTTTTCTACACCTCGTACTCCCTTTCCACCTGGAGGTATTTATACTCCTGTAGATATGTCTTATCAGTCGTCCGTGTTTACTCAAACTCTTGAATCTTTCTTACACGGCGGTCCTTCTGTTCCCAGCAGGTATCAATCACTTTCTGGTACCTTTGCGGGGGAATCTCCTCATCCCGTTGATCATGGGTTATTAGCTGGAAACAATGGTAATATACCATTGGGTGTAGGAGACATTTACATGATGTCAGGTTCAGTTCCCGTTTCCCAACCTCAAGGTGGCCAATTACCGCCTGGGGGGCAGCCTCAGTTAACGCCTGGGGGGCAACCTCAAGGTACCCAAATCGTGTCTGGGGGGCAACCTCAAGGTCAGTATGTACCTATGGTGCAATACATGCCTCAAGGTCAACCCTAGCCTCAATATGTACCCCAGGGTCAACCTCAGTATCAATATTTACCTCAAGGGTACTAACCCCAAGGGTATCAACCTCAAGGGTATCAACCTCAAGGTCAAGGTCAACCCCAGTACCCATATTTACCTCAAGGTTATCAACCTCAAGGTCAATACTCGGGTCAAGGTTATCAACCACCTCAAGGTCAGTCATATGTTCAAGGTATGGGAACTGCACCTTTCAATTATCAATCCTATCCTCAATCCAGTTATGGATCTCAGTATCCTCAACCTGTTATGGGTCAATACCCCGGAATGTTAGTGTGGGATCCATCACAGGGTCAACAGGTGTTGCAACCAAGTATACAGTTGGTACCTCAAGCTGGACAACCCGTAGTTTCTGGTCCACCCCAGCAACCGCAACCTATCCAGTCAAATGTTCAAACTTCTATAACTTCGGTAGTTACTCAGCCGCTAATTGCACCTAGTACTCCATCTCAAACGGCTGCTGCAACTACCGCTACATCTGCCACACTTACTTCTGGAGTATCAACAGCTCCGGTTTCTACTGTCTCTGTAACCACTCCTCAAACATCTTTACCGTTGTCTGGATCTATGATTCAAACCACGGTCCAGATGCCTACAGGTCAGCCTGGTATAAGTACGGTTGTCACTACTCAATCTCAATTTGTTCAACAACCGTACCAGGGACAGTACCAACACGGGCAAGCTGTCCAACAGCTGGTTTACCAGTATCAACCGTATCCTGGGTACACTTATCAACAACCTCAACAACCCCAGTACGTTCCGGTTAATCCTGGTTTTCCAGGAGGATATAATATCCCTAATGCGACTCCTATTCCTAGTTATCCTGGATATCCTCCTCCTCGGACTGGTCTTGTGACCCAGAGTTTTAGAGATCCTAACCGGCAGTTACCATTTATCGCAACTTTGGATTTACCAGACTTGACGCGCCTAACGAACGATCCAATTCAATATCTTCCGTTCTGGCCGCCAATGCCAAATAAGTTGCCCAGTGATATACCCAAGTTCGAAGGTAAGTCTGGAGAGGATCCGTCCAATCATGTGATGACTTACCACCTCTGGTGTGCTTCAAATTCTATCTCGGATGATTCGATCCGCTTACGTCTTTTCCAGCGTACACTCATTGGTCTCGCGGCCAAGTGGTACATTGAGTTACCACGGGCCTCTTTTTACAATTTCAGCCAGTTAGCTACCTCGTTCTTAACTCACTTTCAGTTGCCGGTCAGATACGATAACGGCACGGAGTTATTAACTTCACTAAAACAATCAACGTCCACGTATATTTCTGATCACATTCATGAGTGGAGACGTCGAAGAAGGTTAGTGAAAGTTTTTATCCGGACCAAATCTTAGCTGAATGGTTTGTTAAATCATTATTACCGAAGATTACTGAAGATGTAGCTAAGGCCGGAGTAGTTACTGAGGAGCAAGTCATTGCTCAGGCGCAGTACCTTGACTTAGTTTATACTCAGTCAGGTACGTTACACGAGAAGATTCTAGATCTTCCAAAATCGAATCAAATCGCTGCTGCTCCTTCGGGATCTCATGCCGCTGATGGTATGATTGGTATCGTGAATACAAAGAGTAAGAAGAAGTCTTCCAAGGCTTCAACTACTCCTATAATCACTTTGCCCGATTCCCCGACAGGAGAGTCTTCTCCTGAACTTTCCGCCGATATTCACGCTGTAGAGTCATCTACGGCCAAATCAAAAAACGGTGGAAAGAAGAAAGGAAAGAAGAAGGCTAAAGCAGACAAGGCTCCGAAGGAGAAAACGGAAAAGTCGGAAACCAATGACGAAAAGCGCAAACCTCGATATCCTTGTCTTATTTGTGAAGAGGATCATTTTACGAGAGATTGCCCTCATCGGGCCGAGGTTGTGAAAATAGTCAAAGGTTCTCCCACTCCTGCTGTGTTAAAAGATCCATTTCCAAAGCAGGAAAGTAAGATGATAGGTTCTTCCTCGACTGCCAGTGAAGAACCCATTTTGATGATGTCTCATGTGAGGATTGCGACTCGATCGCAAGATTATGGTAGTAAGAATCCTGTTGATGGTAAGGAAGCAGAATCTTCTCATTCTAACCCATCAACCTCAGCTCCTGGTTTCGATCCACTACAGATCAAAAAACCTAACCCGGACTTAGTAATCAAACCGCCCGCCAAGGGTGTACTTCGAAGGTCTGCTTTCAATCCACATGCGAGAGCAGCCCAGAATTACAACATTGTTGAGGACTTAGCTGTTTCACCCTCAGCAATGTCGGCTTTAGAAGTGCTGCAATCATGCCCAGCACAACGAAAATTACTTTTGTCGGCTATCGGAGCTGTTGATGTTCAGGACCCGAACCTGATAATCTTCGATCTAGAAAATAGTACACCACATCTACCCCATCAAATGGCTTTCCAAATTCCAGTGATAGTCAAAAACAGGCCTATTCATCGGACTGTGATTGATGAGGGAGCTTCTACGTGTATTATGTCGATTCAATGTTGGAGATCGCTTGGTTCTCCTTCGTTGAACCAATCCCCGACCATCCTTAAGGCCTTTGATGGCCGTGGGTTCCATCCGTTTGGTATTCTACAGGAATTGCCTATAGGGGTAGAAGGTAAAACCGTTAGTCTGGATGTGGAGGTGGTTGATGCCCCTCTAGACTACAACCTTCTTTTGGGTCGAAGTTGGTCATATGCTATGACAACAGTCGTTTCATCGGTCTTCAGAGTAATAAAGTTTCCATATAACGGTAAGATCGTGACCATTGATCAGCTGACATACTTTTCATCCGACCCAGCCTCTTCAGAGAGTATCCAGCATGTCGGTAAGACGACAATCCCTTATAGGGACATTGGCGTAGGTTTAGTTAAAGATTCCGGTTTACTGGGAAATTTTCCTTTCCCTCCAATCAACGCAGACCCTTCATTTGCATCAATTCATATGATTACATCAGACAAAATTATTTATGATGATCCTTGGATTGTCCCATCTGAATCTGAGATAGACTCATTCGGTGATGCTATGCCTTTGAGTCCATATGAAATTGCTTATGAAGCTGTCATGTCTTTTACCGACTCGCGTTCAACCCAAATCGACCAAATGAATGTGGTCAGTGAAGAATCACTTTTCACATCAACCTTAGAACGGATAGCGTTTCCCGAAGTCGTGTCATTTGACAAGCAACTTCGCGAAAGAATCCAACGAAACATTCTGATTCAGAGTTGAATTTAGGGAATATTTCTCGCACTATTCCCATTGATATTTCAGTGAAGCCCGGAATTGAGGAAAACATTCATATAGGTGCCTTATGTACAGAAGATGAAATCCAAACTTACAAGGCCCTATTCCAAGAATTCCGCGATGTGTTTGCCTGGTCTTACGAGGAAATGCCGGGAATCGATCCTGCCATTGTTGTTCATGAAATAAAGACCTACCCGGACGCTAAACCCGTCCGGCAACGGTTGCGTCAGATTCACCCTCGGAAAGCGGCTGCAATTAAAGCAGAAGTCGAAAAGCTGTTGAAAGCAGGTTTCATTTATCCAATCCCGTTAACGGATTGGGTATCGAATATTGTTCCGGTCAACAAGAAACAAGGAACAATAAGAATCTGTATCGACTATAGGGATATAAATCGAGCTTGTCCAAAAGACAACTATCCTACGCCTTATATCGATCAAATTATTGATGATTGTGCCGGAAGTGAAATGTTTTCCTTCATGGATGGTTTTTCGGGCTATAATCAAATCAATATTCTACCTGCCGACCAACCAAAAACGACATTCATTTGTCCATGGGGGACATTTGCTTATTGCAAATTACCTTTTGGGCTTAAGAATGCCGGGGCCACTTTTCAACGGGCGATGTCTTATGCATTTCATGACATCAAGCACATTGTGCAACCGTACCTCGATGATTTGCCTGCTCATTCTTTACATCGAGCTGATCACCTTGTCCACTTACGAGCAATCTTTATGAGGTGTAGGCATTATCGAATTCGGTTGAATCCCCACAAGTGTGTTTTCTGTATAGAGACGGGTCGATTGCTGGGATTTGTTGTTTCAAAAGCCGGCATTCGCGTCGATCCCTCGAAGGTCGAAGCTATCATCAAATTGCCTCCTCCTTCGAGTTTGCGCCAACTCCAAAGTTTGCAAGGGAAAGCGAACTTTTTACGCCGATTCATTCCAAACTACGCCGAGGTCACTAAAGGTTTTACACGGTTGTTGAAACAGAACGCTCAATTCTTTTGGGATGAGATTGCCCAACAATCTTTTGATGCACTTAAACACGCGTTGACCCATGCACCGTTGTTGCATCCTCCCAACTACAACCAGGACTACTTCTTATACCTCGCAGCTTCGCATTCCACCATTGGAATGGTGTTAGTTCAAGAAGATGAATTTGGAGCGGAACATGTGATATATTATCTTAGTAGGACATTAAACCCCACTGAGCTAAAATATTCGCATGTGGAGAAATTGGCCCTGGCAGCCGTTCAAGCTGTCCAGCGTTTTCGTCACTACATTCTTCTCCGTAAAACTACAGTTATTTCGGATTGCAACCCTATGATTTATATTTTGACAAAACAACTGCTAGGGGGCAAGTACTCTAAATGGATCGTTATCCTGCAAGAGTTCGACTTGGAGTTTGAGAAGTCCAAGTCTAAGAAATCCTTAGTTTTTGCGGAATTGATGTGTGATTTCCCGCATGCTGACACAGAAACTGTGGCAGAGGAGTCCATTGCGGACGAATCTTTGTTTCTTATCAGTACTTTAGATCCGTGGTACGGGGATATAATCATCTATCTCCAAACCCAAACCTTTCGGCCTGAAGCTCCAAAGTCGGAACGTCGAAAAATTCGGTTTCAATCCCAGCAATACAAGATTATTGGAGATACACTTTATCGCCGGGGGGCAGACTTAGTTTTTCGACGTTGTTTAACTCACGAAGAGGCTGAGAGGGTTTTGAATGATTGTCACTCTGGAGCATGTGGCGGTCATATGTCTGGGTATGCCACAGCTCAGAAGGTGTTGCGCGCTGGCTATTTCTGGCCGTCCATGTTTAAAGATTGTATCATTGCAGTCCGGAAGTGCCACAACTGTCAAGTGTTTGATCGCAAGATGCGCGCACCACCTGCTCCTCTCCATCCTATAATTGCCGTTGGTCCATTCGCCAAATGGGGTATCGATTTTATTACTTGTAACCCTCACTCGGCCGGGGGGCATGCGTATATCATCCTCGCGGTTGATTATTTTACTAAATGGGCCGAGGCGATGCCTACATTCGACGCAAGCGGCAAAAAAGCTGCAGTTTTCGTATTCAATCATATTATAACTAGGTTTGGTGTCCCACAAGCAATCATCACTGACCATGGGAGCCATTTTCGAAACATCATGATGACTGAGCTTACAAGCCAGCTTGGTTTGCGCCACGATAGCTCTACTCCTTATTATCCGCAAGCCAACGGTTTGGTTGAGTCTATCAACAAAGTTCTGGTTATCATGATCCGACGAACCATTGGTATTCATCGGTCGAATTGGCACAACATGTTATTTTCAGCGCTATGGGCATACCGAACCTCAGTGAAAACTTCAACAGGGTTCACTCCTTTCCAGCTAGTTTATGGCTTGGAAGCTGTGTTACCCATTGAATGCGAAATCCCATCACTTCAAATGGCTGTCGAATTACTCCCAGCTACTTCCGAAGAGGAGAAACGTTTATTATACTTAGCTCAATTAGATGAGACTCGACGTGACGCTGCATTGGCAATCGAGACTCACGCGAAGCGAATGAAAGCTCAGTATGATAGAAATGTGACCCCTCGAAGTTTTTCGGAGGGAGACCTAGTGCTATTATATGATCAAGCTAACGATAAGCTAGGTGCTGGAAAATTCGTTCCTATGTGGCATGGACCCTACATTGTAAAGCGAAAGCTAGCAAAAGGGGCCTATGAGCTGGTAGATTTTGATGGGGACTCTTTGGGTAAACCCAGAAATGGACTTTACCTAAAGAGGTATTATGCTTAAATGGTGGGTATGGAGAATTTTTAGTTAGGTTAGGTTTTCTTTCTAGCTAGTATGTTTGTTAGTTTAGATAGTGTGCTTAGCTTAGAAAGTGTGTTTTTCGTCGTTATTCTGGCTTATCTTGGTTTTACTCTTGATATTGCAGATGTCGACGCCTCTCCAAACATACATTGGATTTGCTGATGGTGCTTGTCGTAGTACACAGAATATCTCTTCCGCAGCTTGGGTTATCTATTCGCCCTCTGACGAGTTAGTTTCTATGCATGGGGTAAGCCTCGGTCAAACGACGAACAACATTGCAGAATACAGTGCAGTGGTTGAATTATTATCTGAATCTATTTCATTTGGAATTCGACGTTTGATAGTGAGGTTAGATTCTGAACTTGTTGTATTACAGCTTAATAGAGTATATGCCATTAGAAATCCTGTGTTATTAAGGTTGTTTTTGAGAGTGCGTCTCTTGGAACGTGAATTTGATTACATTGAATATCAGCATATTCCAAGGTCTTTAAATACATTAGCAGATGCAATTGCTTCTCGAATGTTGGACAGACATTTACGATAATCATGCAAGTAAATTTAAAAACATTTCATCACATATGTTAAACAAAATGAGCCGGTAATAATGATATATATATATATATATAGATAGGAGTGTGTCAAAAAATATACATCGTCTTCGATCATAGGTTGAAAAACACCTTATGATCGGCAAAAATGATAAGTACAAAAAACCAAAAATGTCATATGTGTCTACAAAAGTGACTAGCCAATCACTGGTGGTGCTCTCTATACGAGACCACTGCCCGTGCTACCCTACACAAGAACCTCCTAAAAGGTCCTGGGACTGCGACCACATAGCGCTGAAGTCGAATGGGAATGTCATCTATGGTGGTCTCTGGTATATCCGCCGTCAGACGCTCTAGATCCTGTTCCAGCTCGGCTAAGGTCTCTGCGGCCGCATCCTGTGGGGCTGGTGCTGGTACAGCTGGTACTCTCCTCTCAAAAGCCCGAAGGTTGGCTGGACGCCGTGGACCTACATCTGCATTTTGAAAATTTGTACTGTCAGTTTGAGGCGATATATATAAAAAAAAAATATATATATATAATTTGAAAACTCGTGGAAAATAAAATACCTCTGTCGTCCCATTGTTCTCCCTGTGGAAGAACCATGTCCGGATCATTCCGAAAATCCATTCCGGCATAAGGAAAGTCCTAAATAGCAAAGACCTGGCTCTCTAGCCAGTGAAAGTAACCATCAGGAAATCGAACAACTGCTGCGCCCTCATCAGGATGCCGGGCCATTACCGCAACCCATCTCGTCAACTTAGGCTCCCGAGGCGCCCCAACTGGAACTGTAAGATGCTGGGGGACCAGCATTGGAACTCTCTCTAGGGCAAAGCTCACAACTATAGGCCCATATCCAAAGGTCTTCAGTTGTCCTCTCTTTGCCCTGGTTAGTTGGCCCTTCAAATTAGCCAACACAGCATCACACCAGTTGAAAATGGTGCCATGGAAACAGTCTATAGCCATCCGCATTTGGGACCCAGTGGCTTGGTGCAAAGTGGCCGCGCCGCAAAGTCTGGTAACAGTAAAGGCTATCACCATAAGTTCAGGTCGGGATATGTACTTGATTTCTATCCCCTTCTCATGGTTTTGGTTGTTGCACCACTCTAGTCGGAGACTAGCAAGGGATTGGCCACCCGGCCTAGTCCCGAATAGAGAGAGTTGCTCACCCCTGTTAGGCAAGCCAGTGAGAAAATATATGTCGGAGGGCTCTATCTCGAGCTGGTGCTCTCCGATGTAGAAACATTGCTCCTGAATGTTCCACCTTTCAACCAGCCATTCAAGAAAAGGCACTTGGCCCCTCATGCCAGGTATGGCCCAGTATTTGTACAGTCCGCAGGCTTTTAATGCATCAATGGAAGGTTGATGACCTATCGCGGCCAAATCAACATCCTTGTGCTCTCTTTCATGCCAATCAAGCATGGTGTGCTCCCTGCACATCATAAAACATCAGTTAGAATCCATAAAATTTGAAAATTTTGGTCTATTTTGGAGGGCCAAGGGTTTCAATTTGTGTTTTGCGGGGTACGCACCCCGGCCTTTAGAGACAGAGCACCCGGCCGCAGGTTCCCTTAAGGCCGGGTGCGTACACCCCGTAATTTTCCCATTGGGAAAATATCGGGGTACGCAGGTCAGCAGTGCATGACCTGCGTACCCCGAAGGGCGCATTTTGAAACCCCAATGCCCCCAAAAAATCAAATAAAAACTTAAAACTAGATTCTAAACGGATGAAAAACAAGAGAGGGGTGTTGTAGAATACCTGGTGAAACGGCGTTCGATTCTGACGGTCGGATTCTCCGCAATCTTCACGGGAAGTTTCTTGTCAAAAGCCCTTTTCTCAACCTCAACAGTAAAATGGTAAAAATGACATGGTAAGAAGTCTTTTTATAGGTTTTTTGGATAAATAAATGCTAGATTTGTTTATTTTTCACCATGAAAGGACATTTTCGATGAATTTTTGCCCATCTTAAACAAGTATGAGTAATGTGTTGTTTCTGTGCAGGACAAAGGGACTTTAGGGTAAATGATCATTTTTCACGTCAGAGTCATCTTTTAAGCTCTTTTCTGACTCCTAAAATATGAAAAGATCGCGGAGCGTTTCTTTTACACTCGTTAAAACGGAATTAAAAGACGGTCCCCTTATAGCTCTTTTCTGACCGTAAAATCAGGAAAAGATTGCCGGGTTTTTGTCGTTTCAAACTCGATACGGAAATAAAACGACGTGTCCTTGATCGCTTTTTACTTTTCAGGTCAGAGACACTAATCATGAAAGTACTCCTTGGTCACAAGATCAAGCGGTTCTCCCAGGTATTATTTTATACTTTTTCGGGCTTGGGGGACACAAATTTACGAAAAAGTTCAACCTGGAGTCTTCTTAAGTTTTTCAGACTCTCTAAAATTGAAAAACGCCGAGTTTCTCTTATACTGGGCTCGTTAAAATTTCACAGTAAAGGACCTGTTCAATTACAAACAGGAACGAACCACTCCTTCCTAGGGTTCGAATCAAAACTAGGTTGGACTCATCCGAAGGATGAGCTTATAATCAAGCATATGTTATCCTCCTCAAGCTTGTTAAAAATAAAGAGGTACTTGCCAGAAATGGTGGGGGAAAAGAGAGAAGAATGAGCCTATTTGTTATCTTTTGTCTCAGAAGAAACTTTATTACCACTCTTGAACACGACACTTTTCATTCACCTGGGTTGGGAAATCCTTTACCTCACAGTTGATCAAACCACATTGAAAGTCTTCAGCCGGGTTCCGGGGATTAACTTTGAGTCGTTTATCACCAAGCCATCTGTCGTGTCGTTATGTGTTCAAGAGGTCTGCAAGCAAAACTTTCATCTGCAAAATACTTGTCATCCATTTGACCATCCCTGAGTCAGTCCTTACAGCAACATTTCTTCAACTTGATTAATGATTTCGTGTTGTGGGCTTGCCTGCAAAGGGTTGCTTTCTATCGACATCAGCACATTATCAAGAGAGATGACTTAGAAATCGTCTTGAAGTCTGCATGCATCAATGGCAGGTTTCTCGCCTTTGACGTCAGTTTACATCATTGACTTTCGATCAAAGGATTTCGTGAAATGTTCGACATCAACTCATTCATTCACATCTCATGGATTGTACTGGGTACTTTGAGAACCATTGACATTACTGGTGGTCTCTCTCACACTTGTTAACAGTTTACATCATCGACTGGTAATCAAGTGGTTTCTACCATGTTCGACATCAACTCATTTATTCGCATGGCTAGAATCGTACCAATTCGGGAAGCAGAAATGAAGACCCTGGATCTAGTTTCCACCATCCAGGCTGCGAGGAGTTTTGTATTCATTATCTAAGTAGACTAATCATAAACAGATGGCTGCGACCATACTGTGTCTACAAAAGTCTATGATTATGATGTACTGCAAGATCATTCCTGTATCAGAGTAGTTAGTCTGTTAGTTAAAGTTTTGATCTGAGTATGGGAATGCCTACCTCAGTGATGATATAATCTAATACATGTATTTTGTGTTGAAAATTGCAGGTTCTGACCAGGCTCTCCACGAGATAATCCTTGAAATGATAAAGCGCTTCACCCTTCCTAGATAATACAAAACCCTAATCTATTACAGGCTTCGCACTTTAGGGGGCAATCTGTTACACTAAAAAATGTCACCATGACTATTTACAGTTAGTATGGCTCTATCAACAGTCATGCTATCCTCCTGGGCAAGTCTCATACCTCTGCTCTCCATGTCAAACTCCAAAAAGAGAGAAAGTCTTTGTAAATGTATTTATCTCTGGGTACGCAGGTTCTCTCAACCTTACCTGTGGATACGCACCTAATGTTCACAAAAGTTGCGTACTTGTACGCTCTGTATGTAAAGGGGCAGGTGCGTACCCCTGTAAAGTTCAAAATGCGCAAGTTTCATCTTTAAAAAGTTACTTGTGGTCATTTCTAGAGCATTCTAGAAGGTTGTTCGACGTGTATAGAGCGCCTCCAGATGGTTCATGTACCCCTACCAAAGAGGAACTTATCCCATCAATGAGGGAGCTATCCCATCCAAAGAGGGGATTATCCCATTGATGGTGGACCTGAATAACTTCCTCTAGACCACTATAAATACAGGCATTGGGCCAGAAGGAGGGGAGCTTGGAAGCTAAACATTTCTAAGGGTAGATGCTGCTGGAATTAGGACTCCCATTTAGAAGCTTGTGAGGAGTGATTGCCATCTTTTCTTGTTCTATTTGGAAGTGGGTGAGCTTTGTTAAAGTAAAGGAGAACTCTTGATGGACCCTGGGAGGGACTTGCACAACACCAAGGCTCAGGTTGTAATTGTTCCTTTTGTTTCCTATTAATGCAAATGAGTCCATTCTTCTCAATAACTTGTTATTTATGAGTTGTTTCATGTACTCCTTGGTCTACGTGTTAAATATGTTTTATTCTATGAGATTATCAAGTGCTATTTAATCGTTTGATTGTTAGTGGATGCAGGTTTCAAAGTGAAGGAGGAGCTCATCCGGATCAGTGAGGCTGGACTGCTACAACAGCGTTGGACTATAGGTAGGATCTAAACACTTGATTTCTTATATAGTAAATGCATGTTTAGAGAAGGATTGCTCTTGTTTGTCTTGTTTTTCACTAGAGAGTCTTAGGCTCCTAGGGAGGTTGGTTGTGTCCGCACTATCGACTCTTTCCGCCTGACAAGCACGGAGCTCAATTAAACTAGATGTAAGTCACTTTCATGTTTTTTGAAGTGAAGCATGGGCCCATATTCTCGATGAGAAACATAAAGCCTTAGAACCTAAGAGTGAAAAATGTATTTTTGTTGGATATTCTGAAGATGTGAAAGGATATAGACTTTTTTCACCTAAATCCAAAAATGTTATCATTAAAAGAGATGTAAATTTTGCTAAAAATATATCAGCCTATGAGCCTAGTATGGTGGATGTGCCACCTCTCTCTATCCCTTCTACTTCTAAAAATATTTCTTCTTCAGATGATGATAGCGAGGATGAAAATCCTCCCACACCTTCTCAGGATCCTCCTTCATCTCCTCAACTTTCAAAATGGATCTGTGCTACTCAGGATGCAGCAGGTGATCCTACAAATAAGCGACGTACATGTTCTCAGTTCGATAGAGCCTTTTCTTTACTGGCTCAAGCTTTAGTGAATTATGATCCTGACACCTTTGCAGAAGCTTCGGGCCATCCAGATTGGGATGCAACTATGAATGAAGAATATCATTCATTATTGGCAAATGATACATGGGATCTTGTTCCTCTTCCAATGGGACAAAAACTTGTTAGATGCAAGTGGGTATACAGAACCAAGTTTGGACTAGATGGAAAAGTTGATAAACATAAATCTTGTCTTGTTGCTAAGGGTTTTTAAAAAGTTGAAGGCATTGAATATACTGAAACCTTCTCCCCCATTTCCAAAATGAACTCTATCTATCTTGTTCTTTCCCTTGCCTCCTCTTTCAAATGGGAAGTCCATTAGATGGATGTTAATCTACCTTCTTGCATGGGGACTTGCATGAATAAATCTATATGGAACAACCTCCTAGATTTTTACAGACATACTCTAGCCTTGTATGTCATCTTAAGAAATCCCTTTATGGTCTCAAGCAAGCCCCTCGGGCTTGGTATGCCAAAATGGATAGCTTTCTTTTAGATACTGGCTTTTCTAGGTGTCATTATGATAATACTGTCTACACCAAGAAAGTGGGTAAGTCTCTTATCATTCTTATTCTTTATGTTGATGATCTTATCCTTACTGGTAGTGATTCCAACTTATAAACCATGTGAAGTCTAGCCTTAAAAAGAAGTTTAAAATGAAAGTCTTAGGACACTTGCATTATTTTCTTGGTCTTCAAGTCTTGCAATCCAAGGAAGGTATTTCCCTTTCCTATTCCAAGTATGCCTATGATCTTCTACGCCAATTTCACATGGAATACTGTAAGCCAACCCCTTCTCCCTTTTAGTCTGGAGCCAAACATTTAGTCACTTGTACTTCCCCTAAAGTTGATGCTACCTTATACCTTCAGCTTGTAGGAAAACGTTTGTAGTTGACCCATACCCATCTTGACCTTTCCTTTGCTGTTTTCCTTATTGCTCAGTTTATGCAAAACCCATATGAAGGTCATTGGAAAGAAGTTAAAAGAATACTTTGTTATGTTTGAGGTACAATTCAGTTTGGGATTCATTACAGTGCAGAAGTGTCTCCTCTATTGGTTTCTTTCACTGATTTTGATTGGGATGGTGACCTTGATGATCGGAAGTCTACTGCAGGTTATATCTTCACTCTTGGTTCTGGACCTATTACATGGGATCACAAGAAACAAAGTGTCATTTATCTTTATTTAACAGAAGCAGAGTATCATGGCATTGTAGAATCTAGTAAGGAAGCCCTGTGGCTTCGTCAAATCCTATCAAATTTTATCTTTCAGCAGCAGCATTCTTCTACACTTTGGTGTGATAATCAAAGTGCCATTCAACTATGCAAAGATCCAGTCCAACATCAGTGTAGAAAACACATTGAACTACACATGCACTTCATCAGAAATCTCATTCATGACCATGTTCTTGAAGTTAAATATTGTTCAATCGATTATCAAGTTGCAGACATCTTTACAAAGGCTCTCATAGAGGTGAAGTTTACTAAAATCCAATTTATGGTTGGATTTCACGAAGTTGTCACTAAGTGGGGATAGGCTCTAATTCCTTCTTCCTTCTCCTATTGTGTTAGATTTGTACATCATTCAATCCTATCCCAATTTGTTCTTAAGGGGGGATGTTAGGATATTCTGACACATAGGAAATAGTTAAGTATAACTTGGTCTAGTGTAGAGTTAGGTAAAGTGTGTTTCTTTACTATGTACTTTTGTAACTTACAATCTGATGATCACGATATGTTCTAGACATGAATATTTGACAATTCATTCTCTCCTCAGTATTACCGACACTTGATCCATGGCTTAACACCCGACTCGTCCATGATCTCTATTTAAAGAGCATGGAGGGTCATTTGTAAGATGACCATTCATTAGAGAAGCTTATGTAAATTTTCTTTCTTTTACATTAATAAATTTTCTGAAGTGGCTGCATTGGCTCAGGCCATGGATTGTTACCCTCTTTAAGGGTTTTAACCACGTCAATCATACTGGTGTACTGATCTGTGATCTGTTTGGGAGCGAGGTCCCTTGGTGTTCTATCTAAGTAACCTACCTTGTAAATTCCTACATGTACTCTACAAATACCAGATATGGGAGTGGCATTCTCCGGCCCTATGAAGATAGGGGAGCAACATACTCAACCCTATGGGTAACAGATAGGGGAGTACCCTATTTTCCAGAGATCCCTCAACCCTAGGATCCCTCTAGCTCAAACAGGGTGGGAAGATTTGGCTCATTGTCCTCAATCATCATTGCCCATTATCCGAAGGGGCCACATCCATCAGTCCAAGCTACTCTCTGAAGACCAAGAAATTTCCTTTTGGTAATGCCTTGGTTAGAATATATGCAATATGTTCATCTATCGATGTGTGATGGAGCCTGACATCTCATCATTGTACCATGTCTAGAATAAAGTGTTATAGAATTTCGATGTGCTTAAACTTTTCATGGAACACGAGATCCTCTACAAAACGGATCCCACTCTTTTTGTCTTAGTATATCATTGTAGTGTCAAGGACCTGCTCAAATAGCTCTCCAAAGAGATTTCTCAACCAAACTACTTCACAACTAGCCGTGCTAGTGACTATGTATTCTGCTTTGGCGATGATCAATGCTACAAACATTTGTTTCCTTCTCATCTATGATATCATGGCAGATCTAAGGCTAAAACAACATCCAGATGTACTCTTCATGTTGCTAACATTTTTGCCCCAGTCAGCATAAGTGTATCCATGATGTTGAACATGTCTAGCAGAATATCTGAGGCCAAGTGTGATTGACCCATGCAATTATCTCAATATGTGTGGCAGTTATCCAAAGTGCGTTGAGGGGCTCGGTCGTGAATTGACTTAATGTTTTTATTTCATAACATATAATTGGATGGATGTTCACAAGGAATATTAGAGCCCCAATCAGTTGTCTATACTCAGATGGATTTTCCAAATCGGGTCCTACAACCTCTCCACATAACTTCTTGAAGTTCATTTTCGTCGGTGTAACCATGGATTCACATTCACTCATTCAAAATATTTCCAACAACTTTACAACATATTTTCCTTATGAAAGGAAAATATCACCAGGCCTTTGCCACATCTCAAGGCTTAAAACGTAGTGCATGAGACCAAGGTCTTTCATCTCAATTTAAAAGCTAGCTTCCTCTTACACCTGATCATCAAAGTCTCACTACTTGTCAAAAATAGATTGTCAACATATAAAACCAAAATCAATGGCATACCTTGGACTAACTTGAAGTAGAGGTTGGGTTTGACATTGCTTCTTGTGAGTCCTAACTTCACTAAGTAAGTGTCAATGTGTGCATACAAAGCTTGAGGAGCTTGCTTTGAACCATACAATGCCTTTTTCAACCTGCAAGCATTTGTTCTTCGATCATCCACTTCAAATCCCTGTGGTTTTTCAACATATACTTCTTCCTATAACATGCCATGAAGAAATGCAATATTTACATCCATCTGATGAAGAGTCCATCCTTGACTTGCAACAAGGAAAAATATAGAACATATGGTTGTATATCGAGCCATGAGAGCAAATATATCATCATAATCTTCTCCCTCTTTATGATATAATCCTCGAGCTACAAAACTTACTTTATATTTCTCAATGTTGCCATCAATTCCATGTTTGATATTAAATAGCCACCTTGAAGTCACAGTAGACTTCCCATTCGGTCTAGGTACAACATCCCATACATCAATTTTCATAATCGATTCATATTCCTAGGTTATAACATCCTTCCAAACTTGTTCTTTTACCTCTTCTTCAAAAGAGGTTGGTTCAGATTGAATCATAGTGCTCATGGTTGCAACATATCCCTAATACCTGCATGGTTGCTTCCTTTCTTTGAATGATCTATGAATGGGAACATTTCTTTCAACATTTTGTAGAGTGTCATAGAGCCAAAGTGGTATCTTCCTAGTAGGAGGATCACTTGGAGGAGGATCTAATGGATCCATAGCCTCCATGGGATCATCAACCATATTAGAGTCAGGCATGAAAGGACCATCTAGAATATACCAGTCATCATTCTCTTCCTTGGGAGGAGGAGGTGGAGGAAAATCTCTTGCTTTTCCAAGAGCTGCATCTTCATCGAATGTTATGTCCCTGCTAGTTTTGACCTTCTTCTGACCAAGGATATATATTCTATATGCTTTAGAATTTTCACAATAACCCACAAACATACATTTTCTTCCTGTAGCTTCCAATTTGTTCCTTTTGTCCTTCGGCACATGAAAATATATAGGGCATCCAAATACATGAAGATGGCTAATATCAGGCTTGATACTTGTGAATATTTCTTTAGGGATATTTCTTTCTAATTCTTGATGAGGCACCCTATTTTGAACATATAAAATTGAAGATGTAGCTTTGGCCCAAAGGAACTTTGGCACCTTTTAATCATGGAGCATAACAGGGGAAGCTTCTAATGTAAACCTATTCTTCCTTTCAGATAGACCATTCTATCCAGGAGTATATGGCACAATTGTTTCCTTCTTGGTCCCTTCTTTCTTGCAAAATTCTATGAATTCGTTTGACATGTATTACCCTCCATCATCGGACCTGGAGACTTTGATTCACTTTCTTGATTGATTTTCAATTAAGGATTTGTATTCCTTGAATATTTCAAAGGCTTCATCCTTGTGCCTAAGGTAGTATATCCATGTCTTTCTTGAGAAGTCATCAATAAATGTGATGTAGTAGAGATGACCACCAACATAATGTATAGGCATCAAACCACATATATCAAAATGAATGAGATGGAGGATTTCATTTGTCTTTTTCTTACTAGAGGGAAATGGTCCCCTTGTTTTCTTTCCACTAGCACAACCTGGACAAACTCCATTATGATGAGCTTGAACATTAGGTATACCTGAGACTATTTCTTCAACTTCTGAAGTGCATCGCATGAGCCAGTTTGCGGTGCCATAACTTTCTCAGTTGATTTGTATTATGAACCAATGCTAGAAGTGCCCTTCCACTAGCTCTATAGAGTCCTTCAAATCTTGATTCTAATGTGAATTCATCTCTCGTAGGTGAATCAGTAGGCCAAGTCAAAAATTTTCCTTCGAAGAAGGCAACCCTCATCCCTTTATCTTCCAATGCAGATATAGATACAAAATTATTCATTAATCCTGGTGCATACATAACATCATGCAGCAAAACTGATCCCCCAGAACTCAGTTGAAATTCGACGGACCCAAAGCCTTTCACGGGATGAGTGGAGTTGTCTCCAAGAATGATCTTCAACTTAGTCTCCCTCTCTACTATTTTAGAGAGAAATTCCTCGTATCTAGAGAAATGATGAGCGGCCCCACTATCAACCAACCAACTATCCCACGAATCTGGTGGAGAATAACTAGTAAGGGCAGAAATAAGAATGTATTAAGATTTATTGACAACATTACTGTCATACCTAGGAGCCCTTGACTTATTTTCAGGAGGATGATATTCTTCATGGTCAGTTGAGGAGTCTCTTCTTCTTCTTTCATATCTTCTCTCATGGTTATTCCTTTGATTTTATTGTAACGTTGCCTCTTTCTCTTCTTGGGACAGTCTTGAGCATAATGACCTTTCTTGTGGCAATTGAAGCATTCAATATGAGATAATGATATATCATTCCTTCCTTTTGTGTTTTGAGAAGGAGGTTTCCTTGATGGACCTCCTTTTTCCTTCTCCCTTTTTTCATGAGTAATGTATGCAGTGGGATATCCCTCTTCATGCTTTTGAATCCTTCCTCTTTCTATCATCCTTGATTCTTCTTGAGTAAGCTTTCCCAAATAGGAGGGAGACCTCTAAGAGTCACAACTACTAGCTCCATGTCAAGCACATTTTCTCCAACTCTCTGCAATTGAACTCTAAGGCAAGAGATCCTCATAATGTAGGATTGAATAGCTTCTCCTTTGTTCATCTTGGTTTCCTTGAGTTGATATTTCAAGGTGATGATCTCATTCAAGTTGTTGATTTCATACATGTCGGCTATCTTGTAACACATATCTTTACAATTTCTGAAATTCCCAACATATGCAAGTAAAATATCTTGTAAACAATCAACTATATTTTTTTTTCTTTGGACTCACCTTTCTAGTACCTATTCTTGAGGGAATCGAAAGCATTTTCTGGAGGCTCGAGCATCCTTCCTTGAATGTATTCCAACACATCATTGTTGTCAGTTATGATCTCCAATATGACTTTCCATGCAACAAATTTTGATGCATCACCCAACTTTTCATGATCTTTGAAGGTATATGACACAATCTTGACCTTGACTAGTCAATCTACTTTCTGAAAAATGAGGGCTTCAATGCTTGTATTCTTCTTGGCTTGTCCTTCACCTCACCTCTGATACCATGTTAAATTTTCCGATTTTTCTATGTTGTATCAATTACTTTAGCCCAATTTACTTGTTCATTAACGATGCATCCAATTGTTAGCAATATAACCAATCAAAGACGTAAATAAAGAAAGAAAAATATATGTACTGACAAAGAAGACAACAACACAACCATAAGAGACAACGGATTGGTCCAAGACCAAGGAAAAACCCCACAAGGGGGAAACCCTTTCAAAACTTCTTCTTTAATAAATCATCATAAAAGTTTTTCAGCAAAGAGTAAAATGAGCCCAAGACATATGTTTGCAGCGAATATTTATAAATCAGATATGTAGATCTACTAGATCACTGAAGCCAGTTGAAGCCAAACTGTCAAACCCTAGATTTAAACCCTAGATACTCTCATCAAAACTCACTACGTGAGTCAGAAACTCCATGGACACTATCTCAGAAAATGTGTGAGGGGGATGTGTCTGTTCGGATGCTCTCAAGAAGTCTTTGTGCGTGTGTTTGGGGTAAAACACACCAAAAACCCTTGGATGTTCCCTCAAAGTTACTGTGTGTGCGTCCAATATGGCCTGGACGCTTCCAGGACCACTCTACGCGAGTGTCTTGGGACCAATGTTTTAAAACTATGACTCGGCCGAGGGCCGACTCCGACTCCAACTCCGACTCGGTACCGACTCGGTCAGCTCGATTTTAATGACTCGGTCGTTGTAAAAAATACATTAAATATTTATTTATTTTTAATAAAAAAACACAATTTTAAAGATTTCCATTCATGTTTCCAAACACATAGCATATAAATATAGATAGAAGACAACATATGATTAAAGTAGGCTCATGAATATATCCATTATATCAAAATGGCACCTAGTGCACTATCCAATACATACATGATGATGATATAGAGATCAAAGCAAAAACACATAACCAAGGAGGCTAGAAATGGCCTCTACAACAAAAGTAAATTGTGACCAATACTACTGGCTACTACTATAGAAGCCAAGATCATCTGGATCAATCTCTAGATTAGAGTCAAACAGGGGGCCCCATGGCTCCTCCTCATCATCATATACAATTGCAACTATAGAAGTGGTAGCAATAACAGACTGTGCAGTAGCTGCAAGATGAGATAGACGAGATATGTGCTTTTGTCGTGGTTGAGCAGAGGAAGTGCGTACAACTGGAGGACTTGTTGGCTCTAAGGCTGAGGCTGGTACAAGTGGATCAGGATCTGCATTCAACTAAACATTTTGTTTGAGTGATGCTATTGTCTGTAATTAATAATCAATATCCTCATCAGAAGCAAACTCTCCTGGATGACTCTCCACTGCCCAATCTGATGTTGGATCAATGTCTTCCAACACAATGGGATCTAAATCAAGGATTTTGTTCAACAATTGGTTATGTCTAAGCCGTAGGTTGTATTGGAAATAGACTAGATCATTTAACCATTTTTTATCCAAATGGTTTCTCTTCTTTGTGTGAATCCTCTCAAAGACAGACCAATTGCGATCACACCCAGTAGCACGGCAAGTTTGACTCAAAATACGAATTGCAAAGTTCTACAATTCAGGACAATGGCTACCAAAAGCCTCTCACCATTGTGCTGCAAAAACCATAAGACTATAATGAGTTAGCTCAACAAAATTACAAATTATATCCAACTTTCAAATTATAAATGGTTAAACAATATAAGTATTAAGAATTTTAAAATTGAAATTTTTGTTTACCTGGCTCATCTTCTTCCCTTGCAATCTTTGCTAGGTTCTTCCAAAGGTACCTGAGGCATTGATGAAGGTTGTGACCTGTCGGTGTATCTCCAATTGATCACACTCCAATGGGATCATGTGATCAATGTAGTCAATCAATCCATCTCTAACCTCCCCCATCAAAGCTCCTATTGCCTTAGCTTTATAATGATACAGTGGGTTCAAAAAAATACCTAGAGGCATGTATAGGGCGATGGAGTTGATTGTTCCATCTTTCATCAATGATTGCCCAAATGGGCCCATACTTAGCCACTTCATCCTTGTATTCCCTCTTTATTTGCTCCTTTTCTTGATCCATAGCCTCATAAATGAATCCCATAGCCAATCTTTCCCCATCCACCAACCGCAACACCTTAACCAGTGGCTCAACAAGCTTCACAATCTCTGCTGCTGTGGAGTACCAGAAAAGGTATGTTTTTTATGATTATTTCAGTATCTTTTCAGTAGAACTTGCAAACCTTTTTGCATCATGAACTTGGAAAATGATAAAGAATTATAACAAAACATGTGAGATTAATATGCAAGACTAAAACGCTGACAATTTTCATTTCCTCATGCAGGAAGGAGTGAAAACGAGAAGTTGTCGTTTCGAAGGAAAGGACAAGGATGAGATAACTGCTATCCCTTTGACGGGAGATTGAATGCAAACAAGGAAAAGCAAATCAAAGAGAATCGGCCCTGAAAAGGAGGTGGAGATACCAGCTCGACGTAGGAGAGAAAAGAAATGATTAAGGATTAGGGATCGCTGTTTTATCTATTTTTGCACTCAGACATCTCCGTCGTCACCCTTATAAAAGGGACAACATTGTTAGCTCGGGAGAGAGTTAGACATGATTATGTTTTTATGTAATTTCTGTTAAATATCAAAACTTTGATCATTGAGTCTCGATAAGAACTGGTTTATTGTAATTCTACTTTATGCATTAATACAAACTTGGTGATTACTTCATCTCTGAGTCTGGATTAACCTCAAGTGGTGTACCCCTGGAGGCTAAGGGCCTAGCCCTGGAGGACACTTGCTCCTGTATTATTACGTTTGGCTTCTGCGTGGTTTGCTTATCGTCGTTATTTGGTAATCTGATGTGTTTTATAAGTTTACATCACATGCTCTGTTATGTTTAATTCATTAAGGTTTCCACGGACAGAACTATTGTATTGACTCTGCATCATATTACTGTTCTTTTCAGAGTTGATCTAATATTACTAGTCTTAGTAGAATACTGTTACTATTCCATTATAGAGCTTTTGTGCTGTGCACCTATTCATTCACGTTACAGGATTCATCTTGGGAGTTATGTTCTTTACAATTGTTGGATTTATAAACAATGTTGTTCTATTTGAAACCTAGTCGTATTCCTTCTAACTGAGATTGATACTTGGACTAGATTACTATTTAAGTGTGCGGTGTGTGTATATGGCTTTCAAGTGCTGTTCCATAACTTATCAGTAACCAATGTTGTTCCATTGGAGTGTGCTGTTTGATCTACCTTAAGAGTGAAAGATTGCCATTTGATTACGATTAATGCATTTGATTTGATAGATTAAGCTTGTTACTGCTTGTGAGACTTAGTTGCTTTTCCATTTAAGAATTGTTGTCCCATTACAGACTTGTTGTTCGATTTCTTATTTGCCGTTCCATTTTCTTATCTGTTGTTCCATTTACTAGCATTTGTTATTTTGGTGTGGGAGATGATCTAAGGCTGTAGTGAGCCTTGGAATTTACTGTCTGGCTCCCAGATCCATGATCTGTTCTCTGATTTCCTTTTCCATCAGTTTCCAAAGGGATGGGTTATCGCTACTGAACCCTTGACTGATAAGTTGCTTAGTCTTTTGAGTGTGTGATTTACTCTTTTGAAGTAGTTAAGCTGTAGAAAAGCATCCGTTTACTCTTGTATTTCTGAACACTGTACTACTAGAATTACTCTGACAAATGATAGCCTCAGACTGAGACACTCTTTGAAATAACAAAACGCTCCTGGATTGACATATTAATGTGAGGTAATTAGAGGTGAAAGAGACCCCT
Source organism: Pinus tabuliformis (assembly GCA_031772625.1). NCBI lineage: Eukaryota > Viridiplantae > Streptophyta > Pinopsida > Pinales > Pinaceae > Pinus > Pinus tabuliformis. The sequence goes on along the minus strand of CM062817.1, from coordinate 201,291,781 downwards.
TTTATAGCTCTACAGGTGCTTTCTCCAAAATATTTCTTCATTAAATTTATTTTTCAATTCTTTGGAATCCAGTTTGTGAGACCACTGGCTTTGATTCCATTCTTCACTGGAAAAAATCTTTTGCAAGTTTCTATGTTGTGAAAGCATAAATTGCAATGTCAAAAAATGAGTAGAAAATCTAGTGATGGTAGGCCTAATAATATCCCTACACCCTACGTGTTTCCTCATCAGGCTCAAAATCCATGAATGATTGTACATAAATTTTGTTGTGCTTTTGGCATGATCCACAATGTTTTTGATCCAATCTAATGTTCCAATATCCTCAAGCATGAGGTCTATGCAATGTGCAACACATGGTGTCCAAAAGATGGTTTTGTGTTTTTCCTCTAACAGTTTACCAACAAGAACATAGTTAGAGGCATTATCTGTGATTTCTTGAACAACATTAGCCACCCCAACCTCCTCAACAACCTCATCCAATAGTTGAAAAAACAATTGTCCATCTTTTACCTTATCAGATGCATCAACTAATTTTAAAAACATGGTTCCCTGTGGGAAAAAGATAAGAAAGTTTATGATGGTACAGTTTCTTTGATCAGTCCATCCATCTAACATGATGGTACATCCTATTCTTGCCCATGAGTCCTTGAAATCTTTCAAATACTCATTAATGGAGGTAATTTCTTTCTGCAAACGATACCTCATTAGCTCATGCATAGTAGGGCCTTTGAAGCCTTTTCCAGTAGCATGTATGACATCAAACATAGGCTCATAATATGGTGAATGAGAAGCATTGAAGGGGATATTAGCATCACACCACCATCTACATATGTAATCACAAGTAGTCTCCCTCAATTATTTCTTCCAATGGTCATCTAAAGTGGGTTGCATATGATTTCTACTAGCTTGAGGACCATGTGCATCTGATGGAGAGGAGGGTGTGACAGTGAAATAACTTTTGATATTCATATCACCCTTTTTCATTTTACCCTTACCCTTTTCTTGAATAGACTCAAAAGAGGTAGGAACATATCGGAAGGGGTTGGATGCATCAGTACAAGGTGTTGTAGCATTAATTGTAGCTTGTGGTTACTTGATAATATTTAAAAAGAAAAATAAAAAATAAATAAAAAACACAAAATCAAATATAATGTCTGTAATTATTTAAAAAAAAATCAAAAGACAATGGGCCTGACCCATTGTCTAAAGGTCATGCAGGTTCAGTAGGCACGATCAAGCGATATATTGATAAGTACGTTGAGGTGTGATATGGAGAAGCAATGAGCATGAAGATTAATTAAAGTTCAACCTCCGCAGTTGACCATGACATTAGCATGGTTGACCGTAATGTGTGGCCTGAAATTACTATCGGTGTTCAACCTCGTTGAAGCTCCCATACATTCTTTACCCCCACGACTGTGAGAAACTTGCTAGAAGATCGGGCCATCCGATCAACAGGCCATAGATCCGACGGTAATCGCGCGGTTAACTAGAACAAGGTTTATTTCGGAAATCAGACACGATGATGTATGAAATACATTTTAATTCACTGAAGTCTGGGCCGATCGTAGCCGTCCATCAAAAGGGACAGGATCTAATGGATATCGGGTCGAAAAGTAATCGGGTTTTATTTCAAAAATCAGACTTGATAAATCATTAAATGGAAATTTATTTCTTAAGGAGCTATATGGAAGTGAAAGGGTCATTGAAAAAGCGGACGCGATAGGGTTTAGTTCAACAGGTTTAAAGTTTTTTTGAGTTCCGAAGGATCAGACCATTTATTGAATGTGTGATCGGACGGTGATCTCGCACATCTCAAGCAGACATGATAAGTTTACAAACCATAGTCTAAATCCTTTTCAGTTCTGTGGTTTCTTAGTGTTTCTGCTAATCAAAGCACTCCTGATACATATGTGGGCCCAATTCGACACACAGAGTTCTTGGGAAGTTGCAGTTTATTGTGTTAAAATAGTATAACTGTCATCAGGATGTCTACAAGGCTACAACTTGTAGAACAACACTCAAAACACATACTCAAGCCACAGATTCGAACAGAAAACAACCATCACCTTCTAATTTCTGTTACTTCCTATTGTTTTATTTTCTTGAGAATGAGGTGTCTTTTACCCTCTATGTAATATTCTGTAATAATTTTTGCTTTAGACAGCTAGGAGAATAGTTAAGTAATTTGATAGTTTTGGTGATTACCAATTGTCTCATAATGTATAAAAAGAGGAAAATTTAGAGAGAAAGGGTTTGAACTTTGGAGAACCTAGAGACTAGGCCATTGTATCTTGATAAAACTGTTGATTAATGAAAGAATCAAAAGTTTTCCACGTGTAGAAATTTTGAATAATATGACACTTATTCACAGAGATTATCCCGATTATACACTATTTTCGGAATACATGCATAATACATAACCTCCTCTACATTGATCATCAATTTTGTGGAATTAAAAACAATGAAACATCAATCGCATGCGCACATTAACACATTATGTACTGGGGAAAACATATAGCTGAAAACCCACAACTATCTGTATATTATAATGATAGAGAACATGTAACAATACATAGTACAATACTCCTCACAAGTGCTCAGTACTATCTCCACCTGCTACACACAAACTAGCTCAGATCTGAATCAAGTCACAGGTTCAAATCTCCTCCGTTGTTTGCCTGCCTCTACTGCGCAATCCAAGATGAGAATAAGAATGATCCAAGTTCGAATTCCCTTTTGTTGTACCACACAATCCTCATTGGCAATCTCCATCAATGATTGTGCAAATCTCATGCACAACTATAGTCACAACTGATAGTAGTCTCCACCTCTAACACCTGTCTCCACTGAACTATCCATGCACTGAGTTAACTGATGTATTCTTTAGTTGCTTTATGAGTTAATAATTAGTGAATTAACTAATAATTAATTCACATCACTCATCACTAGTGCATTTTGATGAGCCCCAAAAATGTACAATTATTTGGGCTCATTCAACCTCCTAATTTGGCTTAGTCCACCATTCTCATTTGTTTATTGCATGTTTTTGATTATTTTTATGTTAATAGAGTGAATTTGGTTAGTCATTATGCCAACAAGTCTAATGGGTGCTTTGTGTAGCCTTGTTGGTCAATTTGGAGACAAAATTGAAGGTCTTAATGAGCACTTGGCAGCCAAATTCGTGGGAGAAGAAGCTAGAGGATTTGTAGGAAGGTGTCCCCCTCATTTATGGACCCTTACCTCGAATTCTCCACCATCAGCTCGGAGTTCAAAGGCCACCAAATCAATGAGCTCAAGGGCAGCCAAGCAAGTCAAGTTGGACTGCTGTTAACTCCAAGTCTTGGGCAGCCAAGTCCCTAACTTTTAGGAGGACTGTTGGGTCCTCAAATTGTATAAATAAGAGGGCTTGGGGCCTCATTTTGGGTTAGCTAGTGGTTGGTCATTTTTGGTAGCTAGTTGGTAGTCAATTTGTTTAGCTAGTTAGTCATTTTGTTTTAGCCATTAGTTAGCTAGCTTGTAGTTCGATTTTTAGGCCATGGATTAGCTTTGCTTTCAGCTCATTCTCAAGCTCTCCTTATGGACAGTTTTGATGTACTTTTCATTTCTTGATTAATAAAGATGGATCCAGCTTTGCACCAGCTCTAAATCGTTCATGGGAGGCTGTAGCTCTTGGGGTTGGGCCCATCTCAAGCGCCCAGTACCTCCCTTGTTTATATTTATGTGTCTCTGCTGCATTCTCATAATAAAATCTGCTCTTTAGATCTTGCTTTGTTATGGTAGTTGGTTTTGATGGGTAGCGTAGTTTTTTATGCTTAGAATCGATTGGTAGGAGTTTGTTATGCATCTAGATATTTTGGAATGCTCTTTCTCACGTGAAGTACATGGTTCTCTCTCCAAACAAAGCTGCTGTTCATTTATTTCATTGACAATTAGATTAAATTAGCTAGGACTTGGGTTGTTTGCAAGAATTCATTGATTCGTTTAAATGAGCATTGTGCAGGGCATCTCTATCATCTTCATCACCTCCTCAAGTTCTGTTTAACCTCTGTCTCACTCATTTACCCTCCAAACCTCTCATTTCCCACCTAGCTCCATCTCCTTCAACTTTCGTTGACATAGCCCTTTATCTTCCAACCTACTCCCTACACTCATTTCCCATCCTATTCCTTCACTTCTAAAGCCATCACCAGCCTTATTCCTGCCTTACACATCTCCCCCTACCATTCCATTACTCCTCCATCACTCCAAACACTCACGGTAGGTCATCCTGTAGCCATTTGTAAACATCCTGTAGAAAACAGAGTATCCTGTAGGATCCTCCACAGCCATCCTGTAGGAGGCCACTCACTCGGTTGCTGAGCTTCTGAATGTGAGGAACCTCTATGGATGGATGCTAAGGATCACTAGGGACCTCTCCTAGCCTCCCCAACCTTTCCCACGCTTTCCTTCCTTCTTCATCCCATCTGCACAACCAAACCCTAGTTAGCACAAAATCACAATCATTCCATACACTTAAAGGAAAAATACAAAAACATGTCTTTTATGATGCAAGTAGCTTAGATCCATGCATTTTCACTTGTTAGAGGTAACAACAGCATTGGTAGAAGTTTCATTCACATTCTTTGCATTGTAGAGGTTAGACTAGTCAAATTAGGGTTTCCTAGGTTCACATGCTTTGATTTGCTTTCAGTCATTTTTGTCAAGTAGATTAGTTTTCTTTGAGATAGCTTTCGTCCATCATTTAGCAAGCTTCTTCTGAGAGCCTATAGAAGTTGGCTTGAGCCCTAGCGGACTTGTGCCAGCTGACCAAGTGACAACTGCGACAAGAGCTAGTACTTGTGCATACAGCACCGCCGCTTCCAAGTTTGTACGAACTACCGGGTTGATAAAATTAAGAGACAGGAAGCCCCAGGAGTTGTAGCATTATTGCTACAATACTGGAGCTCACCATCTTTTTGGCGACGTTGCCGGGGAAGCGGCAGAGTATTGGTGATTTTTGCTATTCTTCTATTTTCTACTACAACTTTCTGCTAAGTAGTTTATTTCATTTCCCTTATGTAATTTCATTTATGCAAAAGTAGATTAGTATTTCCTGCTTTCATAGATTAGCATTTCCTGCTTTCCTAGATTAGCCTTTCAATTCCGCAATTCCAATTTTGCAAGCGTAGACTAGCCTTTCCAATTCTGCAAGCGTAGATTAGCATTTCAATTCCGCAAGCGTAGACTAGCATTTCATTCTTGCAATTTCATTTGAGCAAAATAGACTAGTCCTTTCCTGCTTTCATTTCAATTTCGCAAGATAGTTAGTTGCAGTTCAATCTATTTCATGCTTTGTAGGAGTAGAGATAAGTTAGAAAAATGATTGCACAACACCCCCCACTGCTTCACACAGCCAACGTTCTTCTTCGATGGCTGTGATGAAAGAACCCCTGGGTGGACATCAAGACATATCTAAAGAACCTCTAAGGGAGAAGAAGAAGAAACATTCCTCTGAAGCAAATGGCTACAAGTAGAGATGTTGGGAGCAACATCTTGTCCAAAGATGAATTTGAAAATCAGATCAAAGATTTCAAGAGTGATATGAGGCAGTTTCTTGCCATGCAACTGGATACCTTGCGGATCCAAAAGAAGCAAGAGGAAGCCAAGAGGGCTTTGGTCATTTTTTGTCCTGGGTGTCTTAAAAAGCATCCTAGGAACGAATGTCCAATGCACTCCCTGGAAGTGTGTTTTGTGTGTGAAGGATACCATCCTACAGATCAATGCCCTTCCTTGCCTAGAATCAAAGCTACATATCAAAGAGCCAAAGGAGCCACTGAATCACCCTATGACATGAACCAAAGTTGGCCATATGGACCTAGATCTTACCAGCAGGAGCTGCAAGGGATACCCGAGACCTATTATGACCCTTACCAAGCCACCTTCATGCCTTCTTGGGGTCCCCCTGCTCATCCTTCCTGGTCTACACCTCCTCCTTGGTCATATTCTCCTTGTTCCTTCACAGATCCATATTATGCCCAACCAGTTGCTCATTCGTTTCACTCTTATGCTCAGCCACAGCCTCAGTGGAATGCACCTTATCAGAAGTGGAGGCTCCAGTACAACTCTCATCCCGCTCATTTTCCTTCACCACCTGCTCATCCACAACCATCGCCTCCTCCTCCACCAAGGCAACCCCAAATGCCTACCCAACCACAATGCCATCCATCTCCATCTCAATTTCACACCCCCACTCAGCTACCCGTACCTCCATTTCCAAAACCATGCAATGGAGCAGCTCAACCCAATTGCAAATCTGAGGCACAACATGTGCAAATGATTCCTCGTGAGCTCAATGATGTTCACCAAAGCTCAGGAAAAGTAATGCAAAAAAGAGATCATCTTGAAAGCATTGAAGGACCAAAAGCAAAAGAAGATTCAAAAGAGGAGATCAAAGAACCATGGGCTGCACTTGATGAAGAAAAGAGATCAGAATCAGAGATCGAGAAAGCTTCCTCATGGTCACCATCAAATCCTCCATGTATTCAAGAGAAAGATCAACAAAAAGAGGAAGATCAGAAGGTCATGCTAGAAGGTGACATGAAGAATGATCCAGATCAGCAAAAGGACCAAGGATATCAAAGCTATATTGAGACATGGTTCCAAACAGTCACTAAGTTGCAGCAATACTCTCTTCCTCATCTATGTTTGATCCATTCAAAGTCAGATCATCTTGTCTCTGAAATCTGGATCGTTGTCAAAGCATGCATTCCGAGCCTTCACATCATTTTGTCTCTAATCTTGATGTGCAAATGGCTCCATTGGAAGTATTCTTATACTTGAAAATGATTTTGTTTTTTTTCAAGTAGGGTAGGGTAGAGAAAAAAAAAAAAGAAAAAAGAAAAAAAATGAAAAAAAGAGGAAAATAGAAATCTAAGGTGAAAACCCCCTCGGAGGCGCCTTAGATTGGCTCATTGATTGAAAACCTCCATGAGGCGGTCAATGGGTTGGAAAGAAAAGAAAATAAAAGAGAAAAAGATCTTTGGGTGAAAACCTCCCTTGGAGGCGCCCAAGGCAGGCAATTAGGGTGAAAACCTCCATGAGGCGCCCTAGTTGTTTTTCAAAAAAAAAAAAAAAAAGAGAGAAAAAGAAAAATAAAGCTAATCTCCATTTCATGTTGCAGCAATGACATTGCAGGTTAAAGGAGGACGTTGCATGATAGGAGGAGCACTCAAATCAAAGACAAAGGAGTTTTTGTGCCTTCTACAGGAAGTTTCGTATCTTCTACAGGAAGCTTACAAAAAAGCCAAATTGATCTCCAAAGAGGACCTGAAGGCTTGGAATATGTCCATGAGGCCTACACTCATCTATGTTTCCACTCCTCACCCCTTTTCCATCATTCGTTTCATGTCATTATGCTTCTTTCCTCCAAACTGTGTTTTCCACAGGATGCTCTATATTTCTACAGGAAACATCCTGTAGAACCTTTGGACGAGCCAAATTCAATCTCAAAAATGAATCTAATGGTGGGAATCTGTTGATTAGGCCTACAAGAACTTGTGTGTCCATCCCTTGCCTTCATCCATCACTTTCTCCACCTCCTTGTGCTTCTCATTGTGTTTCTACAGGATCTTCCTGTAGAAATTGTGGGAAACTAGGCATGCATTTCAAAAAGTGGTTTGGCAAGCATGATAGCTTCCTCAAAGGTTCAAGAGTCCTCCTACAGTCTTCCAACTCATCCTCCATCATCTCCATACCTGCATCACAAACATAATTCATTTTGTCATCCCATGCAAGCACATGCAAAAAGCCTTGAGGCAAAAATCCATAGAACCAAATTTGTTTTTGCCATAACTTGAAAACCATGCATCCATTTGACAAACCGCTTTATGGGGAATTGTACAAGGTTGATGACAACATGCCTGAGCAGTTTCATGCAATTCCGATGCACGGTTTCCAAGAAATCCGCCTTCATCACCATCAACCATTTTTGCATTTTCTCCATAACCGTGCATCCGTTTCAAAAGCTGTTTCATGGGGAGATGCATGTGGGTGATAGTAGCCTACCCAAGCAGTTTCAGCCGATTCCGATGGACGGTTTCCGAGAAATCGAGCTCTGAAATCTTCAGCCATTTTCCAATTTTCTCGAAATCCGTGCATCCATTGATCACGAATTTGCTATGGGAGATGCATCATGATGGTAGGAACATGCCCACCGAGTTTCAGCTCAATCCGGTTTGCCGTTTGGGAGAAATGGCAAAAAGAAGTTCTGGTCTTGTGAAAATTCAATGGCAGCAGTTTGGACGTGCAGATCTGAACGTGGAAATGAACTTTTGTCGCATGCATCCGTCCAGAGGGCACCTGCACAAGAGAAAAAAGCCATAAATCATCAATCAAGCTACCATACATGCAACAAATGAAGATCAACACATGCATGCAGCAACACGCTTCACAATCAGCCGTTTAACTTGCAGGTACGTGACTGAACTTGTTCCTCTGTTTGCATGAATCTAATCTAAAGCAATGCATGAATGAATGAGATGAGTGGGTTCATCCAAGAAGGGAGCCACGTTCAATTGCACTCAGCAAGGCAAAAATCACGCGTGCATGGATCAGCCATTCACGTGGAAGTTGAACAACACAGTTAGTGTTAGATCAGTTGAACTCCAGTGCACAGGACGTCAAATAATTACAGATAGATGAAGACAACAGTTCATGACATTACTGCAGTTCTAAAAAGCCACGCACGCTTGGCCACTGCACTCCCTCACCAAAAATCACGTTGAAATTAAATGATGCTTGGCTGACTCTCACCACCCTCTGTTTAACTGCAGTCAACTGAAGCGCATGACTACCACTTCCAGATCGATTAACCATTGGTCCTCTACAAGATTTACGCCTGGGTTCTCAAGATTTCTACCGTTTCTTAAAGAAATTTCCGCCTGTGGCACTCTACAGGCGTTTCTACAGGAAGCTGCGCTACAGGAGACCCAGCATACAATGAAGCTTGGATTGTTCACATCGAGGGTGGAAATTCTCAGTGAGGTAGGCTTGAACAGAACTTTCCCATGCAAATAATTCAAGAGGTGGTGAATTCGATGTGTTGAGGGGGTAGGAAAAATGTGAATGCAAGTCTGTCTATGAATTCAAAAGCCGTTTTCTTATTGCTGCTTGGAATTGTCGTCAGTGCAACATAGCCCATGCTTTGGAGAAGACCAAATATTTAGATTCAGACATATACTGAAAAATATGAAGAAAAATACCATTTCTCTTGCCAGTTTACTGCAGATCTAATTGCAATGAATCATACAGATTTTATTATCACTAGCACATATCAAGAGATTGTTGGGAGCAAGGATACTGTTGGCCAGTATGACAGGAACTGCTTCCACCCTTGTTGGTCTTTATCGTGTGGTTCATGGAATTGATGTTTTTGATCCCAAGTTCAACATTGTTTCTCCTGGAGCAGACACGCAGAGTTATTTCCCGTATACAGGGAAGCAGCATCGTCTTACTGCTTTACATGGTTCAATTGAAAAACTCTTGTTCAATTCCGAACAGACAGCTGAACACATGTGTATTTTGAATGACCATAAAAAGCCCATTATCTTTTCTATGGCAAGACTCAATAGACTGAAAAACATGACAGTACTGGTTGAATGGTTTGCAAAGAGAAAAAACACTTGAGGGATACTGTCCTCCACATCCTGGGGAGGAAACCATATATAGAATTCCCATTCTGATCAGTGCACAAGCCAAAACAGAGCGGGAGGAAGCAAGATATTGAGGCAGAAAAGAAAACTAAGGGTCAGAAAGCTAAGGGAAAGAAAACCTAGGGTAAACCATCACAGTGAAACCATCACAAGGAAAGCAAGAGGAAAAGCAAGAAAAAAGAAGGAAGAAACAGAGAGGAAAAGGAGAAATGGGCCAAATTGCTAAGCCTAGAATTGTGGGAGGAACAATGGCACAAACACCTCGAAAAAAGATTGCAGAAGAGAGTAGAGAAGATTAAAAATGTCAAAACAAGTGAGGACACACCCAAGGCAACCACAACACAGGTCGAGGAGAAGGCACCCTCAGCCAAGCAAGCCAAAACTCAGCTACAGGTCTGTTTCTACAGGAAGACAGAGTCTGTTTCTACAGGAAGACAGAACAGTTTCTACAGGAAAGTTTGAAAAGAGGGAAGCCAAAGGAGAAATCGGCCAAGATGCTAGCCAAGGACGTCACCAGGGCCATCAAAGACAAGGGGAGAGATTTGGTTGCTCAGAGGATGAGCAACACTTTCAGTAGGGGGTGATGATGAGCCCCAAAAATGTACAATTATTTGGGCTCATTCAACCTCCTAATTTGGCTTAGTCCACCATTCTCATTTGTTTATTGCATGTTTTTGATTATTTTTATGTTAATAGAGTGAATTTGGTTAGTCATTATGCCAACAAGTCTAATGGGTGCTTTGTGTAGCCTTGTTGGTCAACTTGGAGACAAAATTGAAGGTCTTAATGAGCACTTGGCAGCCAAATTCGTGGGAGAACAAGCTAGAGGATTTGTAGGAAGGTGTCCCCCTCATTTATGGACCCTTACCTCGAATTCTCCACCATCAGCTCGGAGTTCAAAGGCCACCAAATCAATGAGCTCAAGGGCAGCCAAGCAAGTCAAGTTGGACTGCTGTTAACTCCAAGTCTTGGGCAGCCAAGTCCCTAACTTTTAGGAGGACTGTTGGGTCCTCAAATTGTATAAATAAGAGGGCTTGGGGCCTCATTTTGGGTTAGCTAGTGGTTGGTCATTTTTGGTAGCTAGTTGGTAGTCAATTCGTTTAGCTAGTTAGTCATTTTGTTTTAGCCATTAGTTAGCTAGCTTGTAGTTCGATTTTTAGGCCATGGATTAGCTTTGCTTTCAGCTCATTCTCAAGCTCTCCTTATGGACAGTTTTGATGTACTTTTCATTTCTTGATTAATAAAGATGGATCCAGCTTTGCACCAGCTCTAAATCGTTCATGGGAGGCTGTAGCTCTTGGGGTTGGGCCCATCTCAAGCGCCCAATACCTCCCTTGTTTATATTTATGTGTCTCTGCTGCATTCTCATAATAAAATCTGCTCTTTAGATCTTGCTTTGTTATGGTAGTTGGTTTTGATGGGTAGCGTAGTTTTTTATGCTTAGAATCGATTGGTAGGAGTTTGTTATGCATCTAGATCTTTTGGAATGCTCTTTCTCACGTGAAGTACATGGTTCTCTTTCCAAACAAAGCTGCTGTTCATTTATTTCATTGACAATTAGATTAAATTAGCTAGGACTTGGGTTGTTTGCAAGAATTCATTGATTCGTTTAAATGAGCATTGTGCAGGGCATCTCTATCATCTTCATCACCTCCTCAAGTTTTGTTTAACCTCTGTCTCACTCATTTACCCTCCAAACCTCTCATTTCCCACCTAGCTCCATCTCCTTCAACTTTCGTTGACATAGCCCTTTATCTTCCAACCTACTCCCTACACTCATTTCCCATCCTATTCCTTCACTTCTAAAGCCATCGGCAGCCTTATTCCTGCCTTACACATCTCCCCCTACCATTCCATTACCCCTCCATCACTCCAAACACTCACGGTAGGTCATCCTGTAGCCATTTGTAAACATCCTGTAGAAAACAGAGTATCCTGTAGGATCCTCCACAGCCATCCTGTAGGAGGCCACTCACTCGGTTGCTGAGCTTCTGAACGTGAGGAACCTCTGTGGATGGATGCTAAGGATCACTAGGGACCTCTCCTAGCCTCCCCAACCTTTCCCACGCTTTCCTTCCTTCTTCATCCCATCTGCACAACCAAACCCTAGTTAGCACAAAATCACAATCATTCCATACACTTAAAGGAAAAATACAAAAACATGTCTTTTATGATGCAAGTAGCTTAGATCCATGCATTTTCACTTGTTAGAGGTAACAACAGCATTGGTAGAAGTTTCATTCACATTCTTTGCATTGTAGAGGTTAGACTAGTCAAATTAGGGTTTCCTAGGTTCACATGCTTTGATTTGCTTTCAGTCATTTTTGTCAAGTAGATTAGTTTTCTTTGAGATAGCTTTCGTCCATCATTTAGCAAGCTTCTTCTGAGAGCCTATAGAAGTTGGCTTGAGCCCTAGCGGACTTGTGCCAGCTGACCAAGTGACAGCGGCGACAAGAGCTAGTACTTGTGCATACAGCACCGCCGCTTCCAAGTTTGTACGAACTACCGGGTTGATAAAATTAAGAGACAGGAAGCCCCAGGAGTTGTAGCATTATTGCTACAATACTGGAGCTCACCACATTTGCAGTTAGACTAAATACAACTAGTTCAACTAAGTCAAACTGAACACAACTCCATCAACTCCTCAATCAACTCCACCAAACTCAATCACTTGAGTTCTAATTGAAGTCCATCATGCAATAGCTCAACTAACCCATAATAAAAGTGTATTTCCTTCTAGTAGTTGCATGTGCCACATCTGTAGCTCGAATTGAAGTGCTCCAAGAGGATAAGATAATGTTTATAGTCCAAATATTATTAAGAGCTAATAATATTCGACTGTTCTATTTTTAGCTTGGCAATCTAAAAATAGACTCCACCCATATGTCTAAAAATATAAGTCCATATATTTTTACCAACATGACCAATCATCCACAAATAGCATCCTGCAACTCATAGACCATGATCCATATGTCTAAAAATAGACTTTGCACCAAAAATAGCCTTCGGGCCCACTTAGTGAAGGCGACTTCTTTTCACTAAGCTCCATCATCCTGTTGCATTTTCAACACTCCCTCTCAAAAAGATATGGATTATCTGCAACCCCTATCCTGCAACTTTGGAATGTTCTGAATGCAATACATTTCCCGGTCCACTTGCTCCAACAACACTTGGAACAAAAAACACTCCCAACTGACGACTCTGTTGGGCTAGGAACATACTCTGATGCTGAAGCTCTACTTGCTGTTGACAAGTGCTCCCTCTCTGAAATCTGCACTACTGCAACATCTCCATGCATCTCACATCGTTGCACACTTCTCTGTGCCACCTAGCACTGTGCAAAATACTTGTGCCTCTCGCATTGCTGTAGCCTGCTAGCTATGTGCTGTCATGGGATTCCCTACAGTCTCGCTCTCTCTGCCGCTCCATCCGCATCTGTCTCTACCCAATCAGGTAGTTCCTGCTATTCCACATCGGGGCTCCCGTAGCAAGGTCTCATCCAAGAGGTTGGGTACCTCAAGGATCCTGCCCCTCCTCCTTGAGACGATCAATCCACATCACCCCACCTCCTACCTAGAGGTATGGATGCATGCGATCCCTTTGCCCACTTGGCTCGAAGTTTCCCCCTACTGGAGGTCTCTGCATGAGTAGATGTCTCTACTCGATCTCCTCTCAACTTCCCTTGTTGTGGCTGCTCCACAACCTCCTGAAGCTGCTGCACCAATCGTGGCTCCTCCACAATCGTCTGAGACTTCTTCTGGCTCTGCATGTTGAGAGGTAATATATGCTCCCTCTCAGCCACTAAGCCTCCATCAGTTGCCTCGCTACTCAAGGCTTTGCATGCATCTTGAACCTCAAGAGCATACAGGTTCTTGACCTGTGAACCAATATGTTTAACCTGTCTAGTGATGATGTGTCTAAGGAAAACGTTTCCCTCACTGAAGATTACATCATAGCCTCTATCTTCCAGCATCACGATCGACACCAAGTTTCTCTCCAGTCCTGGTACATACTTGACATTGGTCAAGGTAAGGTGAGCTCCATGCTCCCTCTGAAAAATAACCGTGCCTACACCTGAGACACTATACTTCTCATCATTACCCCTCGCTATGAGTATCTAGAGATCTTTCTCCTCCAAAGTACTGAACAAACTCTTGTCACCGGTCATGTGGAAAGAAGCTCCACTGTCAAGAAACCAACCACTTCCCACCATGTATGAAACCATGCATGCAAAGAGTGTGAAATCCAACTCAAACTATGACGCAAGTGCCTCACCTTCAGATCCTTCTCCGGATCCCTTCTTGGATTTCCTCCATGGACGATTTGCAGCATAATGGCCCACCTCATGGCAACGAAAGCATCACACTTTCGATTTTTCAACCTTCTTCCCATCATTGGAAGAAATGGATTCGGAAAGAGAACCCTTCTCCTTCCCCTTCTTTGCTTTGGCATTCAATGGTATTCCGCTTGATCTCCTCTTGCACAAGATCCGACCAAAGTCTCTCCCATCCTGGAAATTTCTCCCGACCATTGACAGAGTCCTGATAGGAATGCCAACTCTTTAGAATACCAAGAAGAGCCAAGCTCACAAAGTTCTCATCATCGACAGCCACCTCCACACTTCCCAACTCATCCCTGCATTAGGTGAACTTCGTGAGATACTTGGGCATACTGTCTCCTTTCTCACACTTAATGTTTCTGAGTTTATCCTTGAGCACCAACTTCCTTTGGTCGCTCTTGATTTGGAATAAATCTGTCAACGCTTTCCACATCAAGTATGGAGAAGCCTTTCCATGCAGGCTGGATACAATGTGATCCTTCATGCCCTCCAACAGAATCCTTCGACACTTTGCTATCTTCTTTTGCCAAACCTCAACGTGAGCAGCATCGGTAGGATTTGGGACCTCAGCCTCTATGAAATCGTTTAGCCCATTGTCATATAACACTACCTCCATCCTATCTTTCCATGCACTATAATTTTAGCTACCTTCAAGAGCATACTCCAATTGCAATCCGTTGAAAGACATTTCAACATTGACACCAAGAAAACATTGCTGCAAATTCGAATTCCACCAGCTCAAAACTCAACCGCTTCTGATCTAAAATTCGTGAGAACAAGGTATTTCTCGTACAGAGATTGACTTTATGGGCTTTTACTAGATATCTCACCTTCCAAAAGAAGGATGAATCCAGAGGCTACCTAGCCTGATTACAAACTCTGTCTGAAGAAATAAAATGTAAACACTTTTTGAATAATAGATTTGATGATCAAATCTGCTCTGATACCATGTAGAAATTTTGAATAATATGACACTTATTCACAGAGATTATCCCAATTATACACTATTTGCGGAACACATGCATAATATATAATCTCCTCTACGTTGATCATCAATTTTGTGGAATTAAAAACAATGAAACATCAATCGCATGCGCACATTAACACAATATGTACTGGTGAAAGCATACAACTGAAAACCCCCAACTATCTTTATATTATAATGATAGAGAACATGTAACAATACATAGTATAATACTCCTCACAAGTACTCAATACTATCTCCACCTGCTACACACAAACTAGCTCAGATTTGAATCAAGTCACATGTTCAAATCTCCTCCGCTGTTTGCCTGCCTCTACTGTGCAATCCAAGATGAGAATAGGAATGATCCATGTTCGAATTCCCTTTTGTTGTACCACACAATCCTCATTGGCAATCTCCATCAATGATTGTGCAAATCTCATGCACAACTATAGTCACAACTGATAGTAGTCTCCACCTATAACACCTGTCGCCACTGAACTATCCATGCACTGAGTTAACTGATGTATTCTTTAGTTGCTTTATGAGTTAATAATTAGTGAATTAATTAATAATTAATTCACATCACTCATCACTAGTGTATTTGCAGTTAGACTAAATACAACTAGTTCAACTAAGTCAAATTGGACACAACTCCATCAACTCCTCAATCAACTCCACCAAACTCAATCACTTGAATTCTAACTGAATTCCATCATGCAATAGCTCAACTAACCCATAAGAAAAGCATATTTCCTTCTGGCAGTTGCATGTGCCACATCTGTAGCTCGAATTGAAGTGCTCCAAGAGGATAAGATAATGTTTATAGTCCAAATATTATTAAGAGCTAATAATAATCGACTGTTCTATTTTTAGCCTGGCAGTCTAAAAATAGACTCCGCCCATATGTCTAAAAATAGAAGTCCATCTATTTTTACCAACATGACCAATCATCCACAAATAGCATCCTGCAACTCATAGACCATGATCCATATGTCTAAAAATAGGCATAGTCTAAAAATAGACTTTGCACCAAAAATAGCCTGTTGGCCCACTTAGTGAAGACGACTTCTTTTCACTAAGCTCCATCATCTTGTTGCATTTTCAACACCACACATTGTTGGGTATGATTTTGTTATTTTTTTGTTATGTGTCATTATTATTTTTTCCTTTAAGTATGGTAATGAAGCTGCAGGTCTTTATTTTCTATGTAAATGAACTTAAAATCCCTTAAAAGAGTGCTCCTATACTTGAAGTTCCCACCTCTACAATTCTTCTAAGTTACAAATAGTAGTTTTTGTGTAAGACAATATATTATCTTTAACTTCTCCAAGTGTCATAGATAGTAGATTCTGTGTAAAACAACATATTGTCTATGACTTCTTCAAGCTTTCTTCATTCATCATTTATATTCAACAATCGAATGGAATTATGAGATTTTCATGTCACCTAAGCATTGGGGGTTTAAAACCAAGTCTTTCAGGTCCTTCGTTTGAGAATACAACATATAATTAAGTGACAAACAAGTGACAATAATTATAAACATTAATGTCTTAAGCACAATTTCTACACAACCAGGAAATTGGTTTCTTAAGGGATGTTGGACACCTAATCCTCTATGGGTTAGTGTGGAAGTAGAATAGACTAAGGAATTCCAAGAGACCTTGGGATGTGAAACCCAACGGTCAAACCATGTACTATAAATGTAGATCAGTTGTTAATAAAAAATGTACTCTCATGTTTTATCTTTCATATTCTCTTGGTGTCATGTGTGTTTTTAACATGGTATCAGAGCGGGCGATATCCTGCCCTACTCATATTTGGGCCATTAGTTTTATGGCCTTTCTGTGCAGGTCATTTTTGCCATCAGTTTTGCATTTTATTAATATTTTCTCAACTAAATTCTAGATGCAAACTCTGTCATTTCTCTAGTGCCATTTTTGGCTTCCCTCTACTTTGTAACTCCCTATTCTGATTATGTTCTACATTGCATACAAAACATTTCTCTCTTTCTATTATTCACCTGCATATAAAAGCATTCTTCCTCTGCCATGCTCTGACATATAATATGTTGCTGACATATAATACGTTGCTGGTACGCTGTGGTATCTGCTCTGACATATATATGCTGCTGGTACACATATAATACGTTGCCCATACCGATTTAGTTTCCCATATAATATGCTGATATTGCCTGAATCCTACTCCATGCAGATGGTTTTAGTATACATTTTATTCTCTTTGAAATAGTCTGCCCTCCAACTGTTATGATCGGTGAATATTGCTGGTTCGACTTGCCGGATGATGGTTACTTGCAGTGGATAGCCAGCCATGGATGATGGCCTTTTGAGTTTGATTTTGAAGCATTGATTGTTGAAGGTTCTGATAGTGTCATTGTTGGTTGTGTGTTGGAAGCATTGATTAATGTTTTCACATTAAAGAACCTACCTGTTTTATAGTAAGTAGGACGTTGAAAAATGCCACTGATGATCCAGATGTGAAGGAGCAGGGAGATCGCTTCTTGAAGTATGGAGGAGACTCAAAATTTTGTGGTGAAAATCGAAGAGGGAAAGAATGCGCAGATCGGCGAGCCTTTAGTTGGCCCTATTTACGGAAACATTTTCTAAGTTCTTTTTGATTTCTTTTTTATGATGCGTATATTTGATCTTCAAAGATTTTAAAGATTTGCAGATATTTTTTGAAATTTTGCTACAGTGTTTTTAGCATTGGAAAATATTTCTTAAGACATTCAGTAGTTTGATACAAGATATTTTGAGAGCTTGGTTGTATATGGGGCAAATTTGATGATGGCCTCCGCATTGCATTAAACATGGTGGCGCCGAAGTGTTTCATATATAACATTGTTTTGTTATATATATATATATATATATTGCCATTGTTTTCTTTGGTATATATATAACGCTGGTGTATAAATAATTTCTCCAAAACGCAGTGTTTCATGTAGTGCTGGTAATGATGCATGATTGTATTTCCTCTTCGGAGCCCACTTGAAACATTGGAGCATTCAAAACATTGGAGCATTCAAAAGCCGATATTTAAGTTTGATTTTATTGACCTATTGTATAGAGTTGGGAAGCAAGAATTGGTTGATATTTCATATGCCCAGTAGAAATGAAGTGCTGGTTTTTGGCACTCGAACCGATTGTTCTGTGACTAGAATTATGAAATCTTGTAATAGTAGGATGATACCAGCATCTGAACCAGATGGAGAACCAGTCCCTTAACACATTGAACTAGAGTCGTAGAGCAGGTGTATCTTTCTAATTGGGATGAATTGTAAGCATTCCAATGATGCATGATTGTATTCCTCATGATCCCCTTGCCATGAAAATCATGTCTTAATTTGTCTTTTTCGAAGGTTTTATTGTGCTAAAGGAGTGAGTTGCAAGGGCGTTTGGGCAGGTTTATAGTAGGACAGACTGCACGAACAAACCAAGTGACAAAATTTGGTGATTGGAGCAATGTGTCGAGTTTAGTGAATGGTCCAACTAGTTGAATTATGGTGACAGTTGTAGTCACTTATCATATGTAAATTTCATTACTATATTGAGTTTGTTGCATAAAGAAAGGAGCACATAATATCAAAGTTGCCAATGCATCCTTGGTCCATACCAGGCAGATAGTTCAACGTAGATTGAGGATGGAAGGAGAACTATGAGAAATATCGACCATTCACAAGTCGTCCAAGGAAATTAAGGCCTGTGCGCCACTCCAGGGCGGATTGAAGGGAATGAAGGGTGATTTTTTGTCTGCAATATAGAGTCGATATATTGTTGAAGTAGCATGTAATTGTTTGGACCTGGTTCTCTGAGAACAAAGGACAAACCACATTACCCTTATCATGGGAAGAATCATCTTAGTTCTGAGTCAATTTTTTGGCTGAAGGGACGAGAAGACTGCTCCAGGTTATATACATTAACTATCCAGTTATATACACTGTTGAACACTGTCCATAAGTATAACATTGTCCATGTACATCGAATTGTCTCATTTTTTGTGGAGGAAAGTTTAGTCAGTTGTATTGTCAGAACATAGTGCTAGTCATGAGTAAACTCTTATTTTTATGTAATGGATTGTAATTGGTGCTTGCTGGTTGCACACTGATCATTTGCTGCAATTTATAAAGGATATTTCTATGTACCGCGAGTGGGTATTACTTTTCTTCATTGAGTAGTAATTGTGATCAGTTTTTAAGGTGTAATTCTGACATTGAAAAAAAATGGCCAAAATCAATGAAGTATTAGAGTTTGTCAAAAGTCGGATATTGTCCGCTACTCACGATACATTAAAAGTTAGCAAAGTTTCTCTCACAGACATTAAGGTCTGTATACAAAATGCACAAGAGAAATTGATTTTTTGTAGCTCGAATCTCATCTACAACAAGAATAATTAAAATAGAGGAGTCATTCTAAACCTGTTTCTGTTCAGAAGATTGAAACAGACTCCCATAAAGCAGCAGTTGTACATGCAGAAGCAGAAATTCAACATACACTTCCGAAGCCCATCATCAGACCTTGGGAAGAGCTTGTCCACAACAAGCACAGAACTGGTCTTGGATATGAGAAGGACTTGTCCTTTCTTATTCCATATTATGCAAAGCCCATTTAGTTTCAGAGTGCTAGATCCCTTCATGATAGTTCATCTCTAGCTGTTCCAGACTTTTCCCCTCTTCAACAACAACAGATTGTGATATGCCAACACTGTGACCGAGTTGGCCATCTGAAAGATCACTGTTTTGATCTTCATCCATGTAAGCATTGTCATAAAACAAGTCATTCTTCAAATACATGCTTTAGAAACAAACCTCCTGCAAGAACTAAGACTCATCTTGGATGGATCGCTTCTTGGCAATGGGCATCAACAGCCAAGAAGATATTCCAGTCACATGTCAAAACTTGTTCTAGAGTATTGAACAGTCGTGCAGTTGAGTTTTCTCCATCATCTCACCTTACATCTGATGGGGGGGAAATGATGGTCATCTACAAGCTTCAAAGCCACATCAAGCGAGCCTGAGCCACAACCTACCATACCAGATTCAAAGTTGTAGCCAGAGACAAAGATGCCCCTGAGCATGCCTTTAGTTGGTAATCTGGGACACTTCCTCTAGTAGAAGTCTTTAACTTCTTGCTAGTTTCGAAAGAATTCTAGGAATAGAATTAGGGACAATTCCTCTAGTAGAAGACTTCATCTTCTTGCTAGTTTTGGAAGAGTTCTAGGAATTTCATTAAGAATTCCAGAGTTGTTGGTCATCCTTAAACCATCACAGGTTGAGACTTCCCTTTTCAGGTTGAAGTTCTCCATTTTATGTGGGGTGAGACCTCCCTTTCATGGTTGAAGGTTTCCCTCTTCAAAACATTAGGAGAACTTCCTCTAGTAGAAGACATGAACTTCATGCTAGACTTGGAAGAGTTTCGAGAACTACACTAAGCATTCCAGTGTTGGTGGTCTTCTTTAAACCAACGCCCTTTATACCAACATTTTAGAGAGCACATTCAGCCTAGTGCTGCCATGCATTTTTTCACATTTTATATTATAGCTCTCTTCTTGGACTCATATATAACCCTTTGGATTAAGGGGGGGAATGTTGGACACCTAATACTCTATGGGTTAGTGTGGAAGCGGAATAGACTAAGGAAGTCCAAGAGACCTTGGGATGTGAAACCCAACGGTCAAACTGTGTACTATAAATGTATACCAGTTGTTAATAAAAAATGTACTCTCATGTTTTATCTTTCATATTCTCATGGTGCCATGTGTGTATTTAACAAGGGACAACATTAATTGGCGCCGTTGCTGGGGAGAGAAGACAAGAACACTTTTCCCTGGGTTTTCAACATTTTCCTCTGGTTGTTCAGTGAGGAGGAAATATTTGGCTGTTTTGAACAAAAGCAATAACTCTAGCTCCAAAGAGACCCCATATAAGGTCAGATACCACAGAGTAGAACGTTCAAGCCCTTTCAAATCCTGAGAGGATAGTTTCCAAGAGGGTTGGAAGGCATAAAACTCCACTTACACCAAGTCCTACATTGTCTGTGTTAGAGCCTAGATTGACCTCAGGTTGAATTGAAGCAACTCTAGGGTAACCACAAACCACGCTTAACCTGCTAGCTAGCCCTACCAGGTGGGAGAGGGCTCTCTCCTTGTGAATCTTAATCAAGATGACTAAATCAAATATGGATTTTAGGCTAGGTATAGTAGATCTAGGGTTTTTAACTGATTTTGTTGGTTTTGTTGTTGGATCAAATGGAGTAGGCAGCTTTGGTTCTAGGAAATCAAGAGAGGAGGCAGGGTGTTCTATGGGGCGAGGTAGGAAGGTGCTTTGGCACTTGAAATTGAGTGAGATGAGAGGTCTAATACTAGTGAGGAGTTGAGGAGGGCATGCAAAGATCATGTATCCTTCTCAAACAATAGAAAACATCAAAAACTAAATGGCTTCCCAAGGTAGAACAATGTAAACAATGAATTCTACCTATCTATCTTGATATCATTCAGCTAGAAGCAATGAATTAGATTGTGGCACATATAAAACATGAGAATAACTGATAACATAAGAAAAACTATGAAAAAACAAAATACCACAAGTATCCAATAAAAATAGCTGCAAATCCTGGTTTATTTCCTTGACAAACTACTGATAAAGGTGTACAATGTAGCTCAGAGCATCCAAGAGAGTCCAACCTTTGCTAATGAAAAAAAAATACATAATATAGACATCAAACCACCTATACTAGCCATCAGGGGTCGAAACAAAGAGAAAAGGAAATGTTACAACCATTTCCAAAGAGGGAATAAGAATATAGGCAGTGGAACAACTTGCATCTATAAGCATGGAAACTGATTCGTTAACCCCGAAACAACCTCAAACTGATGAATCTACCCTCAGAAAAAGCAATAATTACAATCATAAAATCATCCATGAAGAGAGAAAAAGTCAACTTGTGGTGAGAACAGGCGAAAATTTGAATTTCTGGCAAACTGGCCAAAAGCGCAGTGCCACTTGCCAGATGCACAACGCCGCTGGCCAGATGCACAGCGCCGCTTCAGACCCACTTTTAGAGGCCTTCCCCTTGGAAAAATTGAGCCCACTTTAGCTCATTGGAAAGATATTTGTCTAGTTTCTGGAACATCTTGAATTTTTGCATTTGGAGGTCAGTTTCCCCGTCAAAAGTGAAATTTCCCAAGGCTGCTTCTGTGTGTCCAAAAAGAGGCAAAGAGGTTATTTTTTGGTAGTTTTTCGACCTTTTGGTGACCTAGTTTTGCTCCAAAATTGCCGAATTTTTTTGGGTTTGATGCTCTCATCATGCTGAATCCAGATATATAATCCTTTCCTCCAACAATTCCTCTAGGGAAAAGCACAGCACCACAGCACCAGTGGTGCTGCGCATCTAGGCCAATTTTCTGTCTTCAAAATTTCGAAATTTGAAAAAGACAAAAAGTCATCAAAACTTGCCCATATTTGGCATGAGACACCACCATTAGTTTCTTTGATGGGCTAGTGAGGCTTCAGCCAATATTATGAGTCTATCTTTCTCTTTCTTTCCCTCTAAGGCTCTCCTTAACCTAGCTTTCATCCTCTTCATTCTCATGTTGCAAATTTTGTTCCGTGTCCTATAGCGATAGGCCATGTGCCTCATCATTTGGTTATCTCTGTTGGCCCTCTGAAATAAAAGTTGGTGATATTGTGAAGGTTACTCTAGCAAATTTCATCTCATTGTTATGTAAATGAGTCACAAACAACCTAGCGAACTCATGGTGAAACCTGACCCTTTCTATCATTTCACAAAAATTAAAGCATGCTCGATGTTTAAAGCAAGAAATGGAAAGTTGGCAAGCTTGTAACTCCCTCAAACTAGTGGGATTTTCTTTGATAATTCTTCCTCCTTTATGAGGTTTCTTCTGTTGCTTATGTCTCTCCATGGAACTATCACTGAGTGTCTCATCTTCATAGTCATATTCATTGTCTCTTTCCATTGCTTTTTTGTGGCTGTGAACACTTATGAACAATGAGGGGATAGGGTGGATGAATGAAATGAAGATGATGGAATATGTGAGAGTATGTTGTATGAACAAGTTTTAGGGATGAGTAGGGTTTCAGAGAGAGTGGGTAGGGTTTGTAGCGAGAGTGGGTAGGGTTTGAAGGGTTGACAGAAAGTATAAGTAGGAATTAGGGAAAATGTACGAGGGGAAAGGGATTTGGGAAATGTGGTATGTAGGATTTGGGTTTACTAAAAAATGGAAAGTAGATAGGGTATATAAACACTAGTGATATGAGGAAAACTAGGGTTTCACCATAGAAGCTAGGGTTTTAAATTTGAAAAATACAAAACTCCAAACTTGGCAACAAAACCCTAAAACATAAGATGTGATAGATGAACTTACTTGTAAGAGAGAGAAACTGAAGATTTTAAGGTGAATTAGGAGTTCTGGAGAAATTTGGGTGATTTTTTGTTTAGCTGGGCAGATGCGCAACGCCTCCTAGATGCGCAACGCTTGTGCAATTTTACACTGGAAAACCCTGCCAGGTGCGCAGTGCCTCCTATATGCGCAACGCATTTTTGTAGACCACTTTTGAAGGCCTTCATAATGTCCAATTTGGGTGTGTGATAGCTCGTTAGAAAGTTTTGCAAGTCAAATTTCTAGAACATCTTGAATTTTTCAATCTGGAGTTCATTTTCCGTGTCAAAAGTCCAATCTCCAAAGACTGATAAAAATGTGCAGAATGAGGCCGCCTAAATGCAGAGTGTTGTTGCAGTCAACGTTTGAAGGTCTTCCTCAACTCCAAATTGAGCTCATGATAGCTCATTGGAAAGATATTTGTGTCTATGTATCATTTGACTCATCAAGAAAGTCATTTGGTCATTCCATCTAGGAGAAAAATTGATTTTACCAAGGTCACTCCAGAGGTGCAGCAACCCTCCTAAGGCAAATGATGTTTTCGAAATTCTCCCAAACCATGAAACCTGTGTAAAACCTAAAAGAGGTTTTTCTTCCTGGGTCAATGATGGACAACAACCTCTCTCACTTTTTTCAAATTCATCTTCTATTTCTCAAAAAAATCATTTGAATAAAACCTATCCCGATATGTGGAATAGGGGATTTGTAGAAATGAAGGGAAATGAAGGGGATAAGGGGCTTCTAAATTCTTGAGAAAATTTGGGAAAATAGGCAGGAATGTTAGGAAGCAGGGGAAAGTATAATTTAAAATATTGAGTGAGGGGAAGTGGTCCAAAAGGGAAAAACATAGGCCTATCCTAGAAAATTGTCAAATTGTATTAATAAGCTAGGGTTTATGGGAAAATGATGAATTTGAAGGATATCAGTGATGGGAAGTGCTTAAGAAGGTATATTAAGGATAAGGGAAGGTGTATGAGCATCAAGATACAAGTTTTGTTGATGATTTGACCATCTAAGAAAAATTACCTTCAAAACCCTAGGAGAGGGAAATGAGGCTTACCCAAGTACAACTGAAGCACGAACAAGGTGTAAAATGACCCATTGGAACCTGCAATGATGATGAAAACTTTTTGAATGATGGTACACTCAGCTGAATGGTGACATGGACCGACACTTGGAAAACTTTGAAAGGAGTGAAAACAAATCTAGACCTAATACCTAGTGACCAAATTTTACTTGAAGACTTACTGAAATGAAAAAATTTTACTTTGACACCCTAAGACCACTTTGTAAGAGTATGTTTGATTGTTGTTGGAAGGATTTCAAAGACTGACACTAACATTGGCTCCAATGGAGATGGTAGCTCCTCGGAGGTGCCAAGAACACTGTAGACCTAGTAGCCCTATCCATTGGGTACGGAGTCAAAAACTTAAGCTGAAATTACATGATTGAGTACTGATGACTCAAAGACACAAACTGACTTGAAACTGACTCAATACTAAAACACAATTGACAAACTGGAAAAGATGCTTGAAGTGGAGCTTATTCAATAAAACCTACTCTAACTGTTCCATTCATCACCTGATCAAGTGAAATGAAATAACCAGTGCAACCAAGTAAGCATTCTAGCTACTATTTGAATTCTCTGCAAGTGCATTCTTATGAACCAGATGAAAGAACTACTGAAATGAAACTCCCATGAAAAATTGTAAACAGATTCTCTATCTGACTCCAAAAATACTGCATAAGGATCTTGAAATTCATGTGCACTGACGCTTATCTCATCCAATGGATTATTTTTCTTCTCCTTGCACCATGAATGCAACCTTTCATCTGAGCTTTGTGATGAGACTCTTGCTGAAAATGACAAAGAAATAGGCTGTCAGATCAAGTTTGTATCAATACTTTTTTCAAGCTCACATTTAGCTAATGGAGAAGAAATTTGACTACAGACATCATCCAACACATCAACAATTGGATCGTGAAAAACTTGAAAGGACTGTTGGAACTCATTTCCTATTGGTTCCAATGAGATTGCATGATTTTCTATAGGCTTCTCATTTGAAGATATACTATGCAAATTTCCCTTAAAAAAATGAAATGATTCAAAACAGAATGGTATGGAATCATCTTGCATCATTTGATCATATTTTCAAGCTTCCAAGTCTTCCTCTCCAACCTGAAATTCAATGGCATTTGGAGGCTACAAATATGGATATGAGAAGTATTGAACAAGGATTTCATTGCCCTCTAGATGGTCAAGATCGAAACTTATCGATGGTTGATTTCTGGTTGCATGAAATTTGTCTCTGATGAACTGAAATGAAGTAAAACAAAAAGGCAAAGATCCTTCACTTAATTGAAAATTCAATGCACTTTCTTCCTCACTTCCATGGCTGATATGTAACGGCTGATCACTATACTCGAACTACTGAAAGTGAATTTCCTCCTTCCACAAGCCAGCTGTTTGTTTGTCTACAAGATTCGCTTTTGTTTGGAGAACATAATCATCATCATACTGATCAAACTGAGGCAAATCATGAGTATAAAACAAATCATCAAGCATACATGTCAAATCAACAGATCTCTTTTCTCCAATATGATCTATAAAACAATCATTATCATATCTATGACAACTAGGATTAGAAAGGAAATGTTTTGGATCATCCACTTGTTTTTCTTCAATCAGCGAGCCATGGTCTCGAACATAATACTCATTCCTGGTGGTGATCTTTTGCATCATCTCTTCCACTGCACTTACCAAAATTTCCAAATTTACCTCTAAAGATGTCGATTCCTCTCTATCTATTTTCTTCCTCTCTTCTTCCTTCAACTTTTCCCTTCTGATCAACAAATTAGCGTCTACATCTACTACACTGTTATGCATCTCTTCGAGTGTTGCAGTGTCCTGTTCTCTCAGCTGAAATTCTATTTCCGGATCAAAGGCATCTGGGTAGTGCAAGAGAGTGGATCTAGGAGGAGGTCATATATTAACAGGCATTGAAAAATATACTTGGTTAAACTTGGTAGAAAACTGTTGCACTGTCTCCCCTGGTAGTCTCTTTAGCTGGTTATACTCTTCTAGAATCAAGAAAGGGTTCTGTCTAACCAACCACTTGTTAAGGAAAACTTTGAAGAACTAATGGAAATCTGAGATGCTCGCATTAGGCAGGGTTTTGAACCAAATCTTGACTTTGCCTTGCAAAGAAAGAGAAAAAATCCTAATACTGAAATTTTCTTCATCATTTTCAAAAAGGTCAAGAAAATACTCAAAATTTAGTACATGTCTCTCAACAGTGATGTTGTCACATTCACCATCAAGTCTTGGTAGATATAGGTAATGACTTTTAGGGAAAGAATGGGATATAGGAGGTAAAATTAGAGGCTTGTATAGATATGGAATTTTAAAAGGTATAGGAAAATGTATAGATGGTGTAGAATCAATCTTGGTCTCTTGAGGCTCATCAGTTTGAAGACGATCATCATAATATTCGGAAGAAGCGTCTTGATCGAGATCAAAGGCATGTGAATATTTCACAATCTTCAAAGGGTAAGTATCAAATGTAGGTCTTGGATCTTTTCTCGAATACAATATACTTTGTAAAGCCTTCTTGACATTATCGGGAAAAGAGAAGAGATAATTTATAACAAAGATCATAATGTCTTGGATGAAATTCCAAATTGAATACATGATCTTTCCATATTGTCCTTTCATGTTTTTGTTGGTCAGGTTCATCCTACAGTGGAGTCCTTGGATCTGATCTCGAAACTAATTTAGAGTCGCCAGGTGAATGATTTCAGCCTTCCTATGTCTGATCGTTGTCCACCATCAACAATTAGATTTGAATTCGATACATTTTGCAGAGGAACATAACACTACGTTCCCCCAGTACGGTCAGCACTATGTTAGAGCCTAGATTGACCTCAGGCTGAATTGAAGCAACTCTAGGGTAACCACAAACCATGCTTAACCTAGTAGCTAGTCCTACTAGGTCGGGAGAGGGCTCTCTCCTTTTGAATCTCAGTCAAGATGACTGAATCAGATATGGATTTTAGGCTAGGTATAGTAGTTCTAGGGTTTTTGATTGATTTTTTTGGTTTTGTTGCTAGATCAAATGGAGTAGGTAGCTTTGGGTCCGAGAAATCAAGTCAGGAGGCAGGGTGTTCTATGGGGCGAGTTAGGTAGGTGCTTTGGCACTTGAAATTGAGTGATATGAGAGGTCTAAGATTGGCGGGGAGTTGAGGAGGGCATGCAAAGATCATGTCTCCTTCTCAAATAGTAGAAAACATCAAAAACTAAATGGATTCCCAAGGCAGAGCACTGTAAACAATGAATTCTACCTATCTATCTTGATATCATTAAGCTAGAAGCAATGAATTAGATTGTGGCACAATAAAACATGAGAATAACTGATAACATAAGAAAAACTATGCAAAAACACCATACCACAAGTATCACATAAAAATAGCTACAAATCCTGGTTTATTTCCATCTAGGAGAAAAATTTATTTTACTAAGGTCACTCGAGAGGTGCAACAACCCTCCTAAGGCAAATGATGTTTTTGAAATTTCTCCCCAACCATGAAACCTGTGTAAAAACTGAAAGAGGTTGTTCTCCTCAGGTCAATGCTGGACAAAAACCTCTCTTACTTTTGTCAAATTCATCTTCTATTTCTCAAAAACATCATTTGAATAAAACCTATCCCAATATGTGGAACAAGGGATTTGTAGAAATGAAGTGAAATGAAGGGGATACGGGGCTTCTAAATTATTGAGAAAATTTTGGAAAATAGGGAGGGATGTTAGGAAGCAGGGGAAAGTGGAATTTCGAATATTGATTGAGGGGAAGGGGTCCAAAAGGTCAAAACACAGGCCTAGCCTAGAAAATTGTCAAATTGTAGCAATAAGTTAAGGTTTGTGGGAAAATGATGAATTTGAGGGATATCAGTGATGGGATGTGCTTGAGAAGGTATATTAAGGATAAGTGAATGTGTATGAGCATCAGGATACAAATGTTGTTAATGATTTTACCATCCAAGAAAAAATACCTTCAAAACCCTAGGAGAGGGAAATGAGGCTTACCCAAGTATAACTGAAGCATGAACAAGGTGTAAAATGACCCATTGGAACCTGAAATGATGATGACAAATTTTTGAATGATGGTACACTCATCCGAATGGTGACATGGACCAACATTTGAAAAACTTTGGAAGGAGTGAAAACAAATCCTAGACATAATACCTAGTGACCAAATTTTACTTGAAGACTTACTGAAATGACAAAATTTGACATTGACACCCTAAGACCACTTTGTAAGAGTATGTTTGATCGTTGGTGGAAGGCTTTCAAAGACTGACACTAACATTGGCTCCAATGGGGATGGTAGCTCCATGGAGGTGCCAAGAACACCATAGACCTAGTAGCCTTATCCTTTGGGCATGGAGTCAAAAACTCAAGATGAAATTACATGATTGAGTACTAATGACTCAAAGACACAAACTAACTTGAAACTGACTCAATACTAAAACACAACTAAAAAACTAGAAAAGATGCTTGAAGTGGAGCTTATTCAATAAAACCTACTCTAACTGTTCCATTCATCACCTGATCAAGTGAAATGAAATAACCAGTGCAACCAAGTAAGCATTCTGGCTACTGTTTGAATTCTCCACAAGTGCTTTCTTATGAACCAGATGAAAGAACTACTGAAATGCAACTCCCATGAAAACTTGTAAACAGATTCTCTATCTGAATCCAAAAATACTGCATAAGGATCTTGAAATTCATGTGCACTGGAGCTTAGCTCACCAATGGATTACTTTTCTTCTCCTTGTACCATGAATGCAAACTTTCATCTGAGATTTATGATGAGACTACTGCTGAAAGTGACAAAGAAATAGGCTGTCAGATCAAGTTTGTATCAATACTTTTTTCAAGCTCACATTTAGCTAATGGAGAAGGAATTTGACTGCAGACATCATCCAACACATCAGCTATTGGATCGTGAAAAACTTGAAAGGACTGTTGCAACCCATTTTCTATTGGTTCTAATGAGATTGCAATATTTTATACATACTACTCATTTGAAGATATACTATGCAAATTTCTCTTCAAAAACTGAAATGATTCAAAACAAAATGGTATGGAATCATCTTACATCATTTGATCATATTTTCCAGCTTCCAAGTCTCCATCTGCAACCTGACATTCAATGGCATTTGGAGGCTGCAAATTTGGATATGAGAAGTCTTGAACAAGGATTTCATTGCCCTGTAGATGGTCAAGATTGAAACTTATCGACGATTGATTTTTGATTGTACGAAAGTTGTCTCTGATGAACTGAAATGAAGTAAAAAAAAAAGGAAAAGATCCTTCACTTACTTGAAAATTCGATGCACTTTCCTCCTCACTTCCATGGCTGATATGTAACGACTGATCACTGTACTTGAAATTCTGAAAGTGAACTTCCTCCTTCCACAAAATAGCTGTTGGTTTGTCTACAAGATTAGGTTCTGTTTGGAGAACATAATCATAATCATACTGATGAAATTGAGGCAAATCATCAATATAAAACACATCATCAAGCATACATGTCAAATCAATAGATCCCTTTTCTCCAAGATGATCTTTAAAATAATCATTATCATATCTATGACAACTGGGATTAGAAAGGAAATGTTTAGGATTAGCCACTTGCTTTTCTTCAATCAACGAGCCATGGTCTCGAACACCATACTCATTCCTGGTGGTGATCTTTTGCATCATCTCTTCCACTACACTTACCAAAATGTCAAGATTTACCTCTAAAGATGTCGATTCCTCTGGATCTATGCTCTTCCTCTTTTCTTCCTTCAACTTTGCCCTTCTGATAAAAAAATTAGCCTCTACATCTAAGTTATAGACATATTTGGCCACTGCAACCCCAATCACATATGTCCATAAACCAAGGGCTTCTAAACCCCTAAAAGTGTTGTTTCACACCCTAAAGGAACAAGGTCAGCTGATTACATCATCTCCTAGAAGTTCTCCATAAAAAACTACTCAGAACTGGTCAAAACTGGACCATACACAGTGATCCATGCATAGGGTGTGATGCATCTCACCTATTACAAACGGGGGGTGCGATGCATACTGGAAAGCCCTTCTGTAGTGTGCGATGAGTGAGGGCAGACAAATGGAAAAAGTATTTTGCTAGGTGGAAACCCATAGAATCTTCTAGAAACTGCTCATATGACACTTGCCTCTATGAATTCGCCCAAGGATGAGTAAGAGATCTAAAATCTCCAAGTGGAACCAAGAACTATTAGTGAAATGACACTAATCAAAATCCCAGAAGCTGACTCACTCTCCTGTAAACATCTATATATGGATCCCTCATCCTAGAGATCCAAGAGGGTTGGAATTTTGTAATTTGCAAGGAAGTGCTGTTGGTTTCTCTTTGAAGACATTGTTGGGTGATCTTGCTTTGTATGAGGTGAAGATGGATTTCATGCTGGGAGGATGATTCTGGATCAGACAGCTTGGTTGTAATCCTCTCTTCTACTACTTCTTTCAATAAAGCTATTTCAGTTTTCCTCCATATGCTTGTATATCATTGAATCTTGTATTTGTATATGCATTTATATGGTTAATGTAAATTTGATCCTACATTATTTATGGTTATAGATCTCTATGCTTTGATGGTATTTTGCTGCCTTGACTCTACAGGTGTTCTTTGAAGCGAGACAAGTGAGAAAGGAGTGGCGAAATCTCTATCAAAGGAGAGAGGAAATGAGCAAGGAGACTAGCGAAAGACTGAGGTTGGTACTCTCTACTTCTCTGTCATCTATCTCTCATAAAGGAAAACACAAGTGACTTTAGTTTGTTTGTTTCTAAGATAGCTACCCGTCTTAGTGGGACTAGCAGCTCTAAATGGACACTAGTTTTCCCGATAACAAAATGGTGACTCCGCTGGGGAGCGAATAGTTTGTTTGTTTTGTTACTGTTGTTTTCTTTATAAACCACAGATGAAGCCTGAAGTTAAGGCAGCTAGCCTTCGAACTGCTTTTGCTATGCAACTGCAAAGTAGATCAACGCTGCTTCAGTCAATCTTTGGGTTGGTTTATGAACTGAACATCTAGCTTGAAAACATCCTAAGTGCTCTGGTGGTAGCTCAAATAACCTCATTAGATCAGCCCCTATACTTTATGTTTACTGACAATCATTAGCTCAACCTAAATTCCTGAACTTAGCTGCAAACTGTGAGTGAATACCAAGCACAATCTCGTCCCTGGACCATTGCATTATCTCTTCTTGGCAACTTGGATGCATTTCACCTCCCGTGTGTTGCAAGTGAGATGCATCCTTGTTTCCCTGTGTTACAGGTGCGATGATTGAATGAGACTATTTCTGCCTCCAGATTTTGGTCTTTTCTTCATTGTCTTCATCTTTATTCAGTAGTTTTGCTGTCTATGATCAGTGTATCTCTGTTGAAACCATCTTCCTTTGCATTATTTAGCCTCCATCAGAAGGAATTGTGAATGTTTTTTTTTATGAATTTTTCATCATTTACAGTTCTCCTTTGCAAATAGTAGCTTACTCGAACTGTCGTCTTTTGATTTTAAAGTGTCACAAGTGTCGTTTTCAGTCAAGAAAAAGAGTGTCACAAAGAATTCCTCTTTTAGATAGTCGATTACACTTTTTCCATTGTATTTGATTTGAATTAATAGTATTTCAAGTGTCGAAAGCAATTTTAAATTCAAAATCACATAGTGTCGTCTTGGCCTTACTTTCGTTTAAATTTGGAAAGAAAATTGTTAGTACTATCACTTTGAAAGAAGATATTTCAGATCTATACTTAGTTTTCTTTTGTCATTCTCACATTAAGAAAACTGAAAAAAAAATACATGCATGTGCATTTGCATTAAGATTGCATGTTGAAGTTGATTTAGGAAAAGTGCATCTAGTGTGTGCTCTCTGCTCTATGTTGAAAGAATTTCATTTCTCTCTCCTTAGTAGCTAGGATTTTCATTGCAAAAAGAAAGTAAACGACTATTTATCATCTTAGATTGCATATTTAGGAATTGTATATCTACATCACGTGGTGAACCTTAAAGGCAAATTTCTTAAGAAAGATCAACTGTAAAATAAACTTCAATGAACATAAAAACGCTTTGGAACTTAACGCACAAAATTTAGAAGTCTAGGCTAGAGACGTATTCCAGCGTCGTAAAGCCTGGTAACTATTGCTTTCATCGTAGGTTGGGTGATTCCTCCTCTTTGAGACGACAAGTGCCAGTACGGACTTGTGCTCCCACATACCGTCGAGTATATATTGGGGGACCACAATAGGCTATATCCTTTATCCTTAGGAAGTCGTGTCTGCCACCCTATCGATCGCAATGCACTGAACACAACATTCGGGAAGATTGACTGTCATACCATAAAAAGTATTCTGCAGTTTTGTGATTGGTTTGGTAATCCCTCTGTCTAGATTTCTAGAGTAGTCACTTTTGTTCCTTTTCAGACTCCTTAAAAGAAAAGGTACATCTGAGCACTTGTCACTTCAGGTTCATTAAAAATCGAAGGCGACTAGAGTCATCTTTAGCTTTTTCTCAACTCTTAAAAATTAAAAATGCAAGTTGTGTCAAAGCATCATAAAATTTATTTTAATCGGAATAATGTCACTGTTCCCTCGTTGGTCTTTAGGTTGAGAAATGGAGTCTACCAATCAAGAATTTCCCCTTGGGGGAAATCCTAGTCCCTTCTCCTCTTGGGGAGATGTTGGTGCTCCACACATGGCTACATTGTCCCTCCCAGGACTCACAATTGTCCTGCCAGTATGGCTTTTCTCGACCTCTGTCATTCAAAACACCGCAATTCCTCAACAATCCAATCAGCAACCAGATGAAGTTGCTCCCCAACCTTCTACTTTGTTTGTTTCTCCCTCTCCTTCTTCCTCTTCGCTTGGTGAAGCTAGCAACGCTAAAAACCAAGTGACTGAGAAGAAGAAGAAAGGGAAGGAGAAGAAGAAGAAGAATCCAACCATAAAGGGGGCAACCATGCATCATCTGGCAAAAACCCACACACTGCACCTTCCAAACCTAAATCTCCATGTGTCATTTGCAAGGGGGACCACTATCATTGAGATTTTCCCTGCATCCCATGGATCCTGAGGAACTGGTCTCCCCACTTGCACAATCTGGTGTCTACAACTGCTAACGATCATGTTGAAAGCACACCGTCAACTAGTGAAAACAAAGTCAATGGACAAAAAGGAACATCTAAATTTCCTTGTAGACTATGCGAAGGCGATCATGCCCTCCACCATTGTCCCTTCCTAGATGAAGCTAAAAGAGTCTTGGATAACCATCCTAATTCACTGCTACGGCTTCCTCCTGGATACAAGAAACTCTTGTCGAGTCCATCGCTAGTTGAAAATCTGACTGACACACCATTGCTGTTGGTCGAAGCACCTATCATTGAATATAGATCCTTTGAGCCCACACCGGACCAAAGTCAACAAGTCGAGACAACAGTCGACCCAATCTTGTCTTTAGAGGGTCCACCTTCAGATGATACTGTCACCAAAGAGAATGAGAACGACACCGTTCAAGTTATTTTCGTTAACACAAAATCCGATGAACTTGGGGGCAATCTACCCATTCCTTTACCACAGGAAGGAAGTTCTTCAGAGTTTTATCCGACTGTCTATTCGGTCCCTCCTCCAAGCAATCTAGTCATTTCCTTCGATTGGAATCTACTAGGCAGACCCCGCCTACCATCTAATGTACCATTCCGAATCATAGTACAAGCTTACAGAATGATCATGGTTGGTACTATTATAGATGAAGGGGCTTCTATGAGTATCCTTTCCTCAACTGCTTGGAAAGTGCTTGGTTTTCCATTGCTTCTACCTGAGATTTGAAATCTGACAAGCTTCAACAAAGGAACCAGTTAACCGTTAGGGATCCTTCCAAATTTTCCTATAACTTTGAGAAGGAAAACCATTCATCTAAATGTGATGGTAGTCCAAGGACCTCTAGATTACAATATACTCCTTGGGCATGAATACATTTATAGCATGGGAGCTATCATTTCCTCACTCTTTCGAGTGATGTGTTTTCCACATGAAGGCAGAGTGGTTCAGCTCGTAGACTAGCTTTCGTTCCCTGGTTCAAACAAAACTATTAGTCAAATTCCATCCCTAACTAGTCTTTTTGCACAAGGAAAGTCTCATCAATCTCCAGTCCATCCACCTGATGATTGCGAGTGATTCGGTGATTGTGACTGAAACCGACGAGGCATGCGCCCTGGTCTGCTTTGGCAGAAAAACCCCAGATATAAGGTAGGTTTTTGCGTAGGAATATGACTAGTCTGACACACCCGTCCGTTTAGGAAAATGGGATTAGACTGGAAACGTATTCCCTCATCAAAGGTTATGTGAGTGGAAGCTCCCACCATTCACCTTTGTCTATTTCGATGGACAGAGCCAAGGAAGTGTTTTTTCTGCTACGCAGATTAAGCAATCTTGCTAATGCGAGAACTTCCGTATGGTAACCTAGAAACTCTACTTCTCTTTATACTTGGGGGCATGAAAACCTTTTTTACGCAAGTGAAAAGCAACCAACGTAACTCTAAGCCTGTAGTTTTTTACTAACTTTAACTGCTTAAGTTAGGTGATTGGTCTAATCAACCATTCACCTTTGTCAGGACCAACGGAAACAACAAAGTAAAGGAGATTTTTCCCACCGAGAAGCTATCCTACCTAACCTTAGTAGTTGGTCATTCCTAGTTTGCATACAAAAGGCTCTGGAGCAAAGTTGTGCATGGGGAAAGCTCCCTAAAAAATGAACCCACTGATGAGAGATTTCCTTATTATATAACTGGCATGAGCAGTTTTACACAAAGTTCAAGCTTGTTAAAAAATAAACCTAGCCATGAGCAGTTTTATGCGAAGTTCAAGCTCGTTAAAAAATAAACTTAGCAATGAGCAAGTGTTCCCATAGAGTTTAAGCTCATTAAAAAATGAACCCCACCTTTAGTAAAAAATCTTTGCAATCGCATAATTATCAACTTTTGAACCTTGGTCATGTTCTTACCATCACCTCCACTCATTTTTAGCCGATCATACGCCCCCATTTGATTGTTTACTCTTCTGAGGAACAACTACGATGAGTGATTCTATTAGCCGCCTTCTTTACATTGCCATGATTGAAAAGTTCCAAATCTTACCTGGAACCAGTTGCTATCCAAAAAACATCACTCGTTCCTCAAAAAATGAGTCTCCTTTAAGATCTTTTCATTCGACTCGTAAAATATGAAAAGATTATCGATCAGTTGGCCTCTCTAGCTCGTTAAAGCAATCGGAAGTGCCATCCCTCCTCTAGATTTTAATATTTTTGGACCTGAGGGATTATTACACAAAAAGATCGAGCGCTTGTCTTGTTCGTCTTGTTAAAACTATCGAAAAAGTCATCCCTTTCGTATTATTTTATACTTTTTCGGACTTAAGGGATTACATTACGAAAAAGGACCACTGGAGTTGCCTTTCCATCCCTTTTTAGACTCTATAAAATTGAAAAGGACTAAGTTATTTTTGTCGTTAAACTCGTTAAAACAATAGCGAAAAACTTGTCCATGTAGACAAGAGTGAGTTTCACTATCGCTAGGCTCGTTAAAACATAGCGACAGGTTTTCCCAAAGGGAAAATTATAGAACAAGCATATGTTATCCTCCTCAAGCTCGGCAAAAATAAAGAGGTACTAGTCAGCAATGACTGGGGAAAAAGGGAAGAAAACTTGAATAGCTTCATTTGTAGCAGGTCGCTCTTGAACATGAAACTTTCACTCCGTCACCATGATCGAGTTGGGTTGGGTCATTCCGTTCACTGGTCATATCACCATTGGTCCACCGTACCATCCACCATGACGTTAACGCTACCAATTCATTTTAGTGTCGCTGGTATGTTCAAGAGAAGTCGCTTAGAGAATTCACCAACCCAGCTAACGTCTCATCCACTGCAATACCTTCACTCTCCATTTTTCATGACCGCCACCCTAAACCTTATATCATCAGATCGTTTTCACCTCCACAAAATCATTTGCTCCGTTCCACTGCGTAGATGTGGGATTCATTAAGGCCCTCCTACGACGGGTCACTTATTGTCGGCATCAGCTCATTATCCAAGAAGTTGACTTAGGAACAACCCTTTCAGTACTTTGAAGCTTGCATGCCTCAATGGCAAGTTTCTCACTTCTAGCGACAGGTTTACATCAATGGCCTTCGACTGAAAGATTTTATGTGGTGTTCGACATCAACTCATGTATTCACACCACGTGAATTGTACTACAGTACCTTCAGGGTCATCATCATTATCGGTGATTCCTCTTGTGCCTGTTAACAACTTACATCATTGGCCGGTAATCAGGCAATGTCTTTCCATGTTTGACATCAGAACATCTTTTCACATGGATCAACTTGTACTTCAGGCGAAGATTGAACGAGTTTGAAGACCCCAGATCTAGTTTCATAGATCTAGGCTGCGATATATTCAGGAAAATAAAGACATCAAATGTACATCACGGCTAAATAGATAATCATCCAAACTAAAGGATGATGGCTCTACTAGAATCATTCGTTTTCCACACAGATGATTGTCTATCTTATGTACATGAAAATGAATTTATAAAGCTGAGCATGGGAATGCCCACCTCAACTAGATCATGAAAATAATATGAAGATAATGTATTGTATTTTATCTTATTATAGGTCACCTTCCAATTCGAAAAACCTTAGATCCTCATTATAAAGCATTTCACTTGACATCAAAAGATTTACGACCTCATGATTTAGGGGGAAACTGTTATAGACATATTTGGGCACCGCAACCCAAAACACATATGTCCATAAACCAAGGGCTTCTAAACCCCTAAAAGTTTTGTTTCACACCCTAAAGGAACAAGGTCAGCTGATTACATCATCTCCCAGAAGTTCTCCATAAAAAACTACTCAAAACTGGTCAAAACTGGACCATACAGATTGCTCCATGCATAGGGTGCGATGCATCTCACCTATTACACACGGGGGGTGAGATGCATACTGGAAAGCACTTCTATAGGATGCGATGAGCGAGAGCAGACAAATGGCAGAAGCAGTTTGCTAGGTGGAAACCTAGAGAATCTTCTAGAAACTACTCATATGACACTTGCCTCTCTGAATTTGCCCAGGGATGAGTAAGAGATCTAAAATCTCCAAGTGGAACCCAAGAAGTATCAATGAAATCACACTAATCAAAATCCCAGAAGCTGAATCACTCTCCTGTAAACATCTATATATGGATCCCTCATCCTAGAGATCCAAGAGGGCTGGAATTTTGTAATTTGCAAGGAAGTGTTGTTGGTTTCTCTTTGAAGACATTGTTGGGTGATCTTTCTTTGTATGAGGTGAAGAGGGTTTTCATGCTAGGAGGATGATGTTGGATCAGACAGCTTGGTTGTAATCCTCTCTTCTACTACTTCTGTCAATAAAGCTGTTTGAGTTTTCCTCCATATGCTTGTATATCATTGAATCTTGTATTTGAATGCATTTATATGGTTAATGTAAATTTGATCCTACATTATTTATGGTTATAGATATCTATGCTTTGATGGTATTTTTCTGCCTTGACTCTACAGGTGTTCTTTGAAGCGAGACAAGTAAGAAAGGAGTGGCGAAAGCTCTATCAAAGGAGAGAGTAAACGAGCAAGGAGACTAGCGAAAGACTGAGGTTGGTACTCTCTAATTCTTTTTCATCTATCTCTCATAAAGGAAAACACAAGTGACTTTAGTTTGTTTGTTTCTAAGATAGCTACCTATCTTAGTGGGACTAACAGCTTTGAATCGACACTAGTCTTCCCGATAACAATCTACTGCATTGTTTTGCATCTCTTCAAGTGTTGCAATGTTCTGTTCTCTCAGCTAAAACTCCATTTCTGGATCAAAGGCATCTGGGTAGTGCAAGAGAGCAGATCCAGGAGGAGGTCTTATATTAACAAGCATTGAAAAATAGACTTGGTTAAACCTAGTAGAAAACTGTTGCACTGTCTCCCCTAGTAGACTTTTCAGCTAGTTATACTCTTCTAGAATCAAGAAAGGGTTCTGTCTAACCACCCATTTGTTAAGGAAAACTTTGACGAACTGCTTGAAATCGGAGATGCTCACATCAGGTAGGGTTTTGAAACAACTCTTGACTTTGCCTTGCGAAGAAAGAGAAAAAAGCCTAATACTGACATCTTCTTCATCAATTTCAAAAAGGTCAAGGAAATACTCAAAATTCAGTACGGATCTCTCAGCAGTGATGTTGTCACATTCACCATCAAATCTTGGTAGATATAGGTAATTATTTTTATGGAAAGCATGGGATATAGGAGGTAAAATCATAGGCTTGTATCTATATGGAATTTTACAAGGTATAGGAAAATGTATAGACGATGTAGAATAAGTCTTGGTCTCTTGAGGCTTATCAGTTTGAAGACGATCATCATAAGATTCAGAAGAAGGGTCTTGATTGAGATCAAAGGCATGTGAATATTTCACAATCTTCAAAGGGTAAGAATCAAATGTAGGTCTTGGATCTTTTCTCGAATACAGTATACTTTGTAAAGGCTTCTCGACATTCTCGGGAAAAGAGAAGAGATAATTTATAACAAATATCATAATGTCTTGGATGAAATTCCAACTTGAATACATGATATTTCCATATTCTCCTTTCATGTTTTCACTGGTCGGGTTCATCCTCCAAGGGAGTCCTTGGATCTAATCTCGAAACTGATTTAGAGTCACCAGGTGAATGATTTCAACCTTCCTATGTCTGATCGTTTTCCACCATCAACAATAAGATCTGAACTTGATACATTTTGCTGAGGAACATAACACTACGTTCCCCAGTACGGTCACCACTATGTTAGAGCCTAGATTGACCTCAGGCTAAATTGAACTAACTCTAGGGTAACCACAAACCACGCTTAACCTGGTAGCTAGCCCTACCAGGTTGGGAGAGGGCTCTCTCCTTATGAATCTCAGTCAAGATGACTGAATCAGATATGGATTTTAGGCTAGATATAATAGATCTAGGGTTTTTGATTGATTTTGTTGGTTTTGTTGCTAGATCAAATGGAGCAGGTAGCTCTGGGTTTGGGAAATCAAGTCAGGAGGCAGGGTGTTCTATGGGGCGAGGTAGGTAGGTTCTTTGGCAATTGAAATTGAGTGAGATGAGAGGTCTAAGACTGGTGAGGATCTGAGGAGGGCATGCAAAGATCATGTATCCTTCTCAAACAGTAGAAAACGTCAAAAACTAAATGGCTTCCCAAGGCAGAGCACTGTAAACAATGAATTCTACATATCTATCTTGATATCATTCAGCTAGAAGCAATGAATTATATTGTGGTACACATACAACATGAGAATAACTGATAACATATGACAAACTATGCAAAAACACCATACCACAAGTATCCCATAAAAATAGCTGCAAATCCTGGTTTATTTCCTTGCCAAACTGTTGATAAAGGTGTACAATGTGGCTCAGAGCATCCAAGAGAGTCCAAACTTTGATAATGACAGAAAAAATACATAACATAGACATCAAACCACCCATTCTAACCATCAGGGGTCGAAACCAAGAGAAAAGGATCTGTTACAACCATTTCTAAATAGGGAACACGAATATAGGCAGTGGAACAACTTACCTCTATAAGCATGGAAACTGATTCATTAACCCCCAAACCACCTCAAACTGATGAATCTACCCTCTAAGATCATTTCACTATTAAATTTACATACCAATTCATTAATTACAATCATAAAATCATCCATGAAGAGAGAAAAAGTAAACTTGCAATGAAAACATGCGAAAATTTGAATTTCTGGCAAACTGGCCAAAAGCGCAGTGCCACTGGCCAGATGCGTAGTTTCGCTTTAGACCCACTTTTGGAGGCCTTCCCCTTGGCCAAATTGAGCCCAAGATAACTCATTGGAAAGGTATTCCTATCTAGTTTCTGGGACATCTTGAAGTTTTTCATTTGGAGGCCATTTCCCCCCTCAAAAGTTAAATATCCCAAGCCTGCTTCTGTGTGTCCAAAAAGAGGCAGAGAGGTCATTTTTTGGTAGTTCTTTTTACTTTTGGGTGACCTAGCTTTGCTCCAAAATTGCTGAAATTTTTTGGGTTTGATGCTCTCATCATGTTGAATCCAAATATATAAGTATTTCCTCCAACAAGTGCTCCAGGGAAAAGCGCAGTGCTAGTGGCGCTACGAATCTAGGCCAATTTCCTGTTTTCAAAATTTCAAAATTTGAAAAAGACAAAAAATCATCAAAACTTGCCCAGATTTGGCATGAGACACCACCATTAGCTGCTTTGATGGGCTAGTGAGGCTTCAGCCAATATTATGAGTCTATCTTGCTCTTTCTTGCCCTCTAAGGCTCTCCTTAACCTAGCTTTCATCCTCTTCATTCTCATGTTGCAAATTTTGTTCCATGTCCTGTAGCGATAGGCCATGTGACTCATCATTTGGTTATCTATTTTGGCCCTCTGAAATAACATATGGTGATATTGTGAAGGTTACTCCAACAAATGTCATCTCATTGTTATGTAAATGAGTCACAAACAGCCTAGCCAACTCATGGTGAAACCTGACCCTTTCTATCATTTCAAAAAAATCAAAGCATGCTTGATGTTTAAAGCAAGAAATGGCAAGTGGGAAAGCTTGTAACTCCCTGAAACTAGCGGGATATTCTCTGATAATTCTTCCTCCTTTATGAGGTTTCTTTTGCTGCTTATGTCTCTCCATGGAACTATCACTGAGTGTCTCTTCTTCATAGTCATATTCACTGTCTCTTTCCATTGCTTTTCTGTGGCTGTGAACACTTATGGAAAATGAGGTGATAGGGTGGATGAATGAAATGAAGATGATGGAATATGTGAGAGTATGTTGTATGAACAAGTTTTAGGGATGAGTAGGGTTTCAGATTGAGTGGGTAGGGTTTGTAGGGAGAGTGGGTAGGGTTTGAAGGGTTGATAGAGAGTGTAAGTAGGAATTAGGGAAAATGTATGAGGGGAAAGGGATTTGGGAAATGTGGTATGTAGGAATCGGGTTTAGTGAACAATGGAAAGTAGATAGGGTATATAAACACTAGTGATATGAGGAAAACTAGGGTTTCACCCTAGAAGCTAGGGTTTTAAATTTGAAAAATACAAAACACCAAACTTGGCAACAAAACCATAAAACATAAGATGTGATAGAAGAGAAGCTGAAGATTTTAAGGTGAATTAGGAGTTCTGGAGAGAAATTTGGGTGATTTTGTGTTTAGCTAGGCAGATGTGTAGCACCTCCCAAATGCATAGCGCCTATGCAATTTTACATTGGAAAACCCTGCCAGGTGCGCAGCGCCTCCCAGATGCACAATGACTTTTTGTAGACCACTTTGGAAGGCCTTCCCGGTCTCAAAATTGGTCTTGTAATAGTGCGTTGGAAATATTGGCGAGTCTACTTTCCACAACATCTTGAATTTTTCAATTTGGAGTTCAGCTTCCCTGTCAAAAGTCAAATATCCCAAGACTGGTCAAAATGTGTAGAATGAGGCTACCTAAATGCAGAGTGTTGTTGCGGTCAACATTTGAAGGTCTTGCTCAACTCCAAATTGAGCTCATGATAGCACATTGGAAAGATATGTGTGTCTATTTATCCATTAACTCATCAAGTAAGTCATTTGGTCATTATATCTAGGAGAAAAATTGATTTTACGAAGGTCACTCCAGAGGTGCAGCAACCCTCCTAAGGAAAATGATGTTTTCGACATTTCTCCCAAACCATGAAACCTGTGTAAAAACGGAAAGAGGTTTTTCTTCTTGGGTCAATTTTGGATAGACATCTCTCTCATTTTTTTCAAATTCATCTTCTGTTTCTCAAAAAGATCATTTGAATAAAACCTATCTCGATTTATGGAACAAGGGATTTGTAGAAATGAAGGGGATAAGGTGCTTCTAAATTCTTGAGAAAATTTAGGAAAATAGGGAGGGATGTTAGGAAGCAGGGGAAAGTGGAATTTCAAATATTGAGTAAGAGGAAGGGGTCCAAAAGGGAAAAACACATGCCTAGCCTAGAAAATTGTCAAATTGTAGCAATATGCTAGGGTTTGTGGGAAAATGATGAATTTGAGGGATATCAGTGATGGAAAGTGCTTAAGAAGGTATATTAAGGATAAGGGAAGGTGTATGAGTATCAGGATACACGTTTGTTGATGATTTGACCATCCAAGAAAAATTACCTTCAAAACCCTAGGAGAGGGAAATGAGGCTTACCCAAGTACAACTGAAGCATGAACAAGGTGTAAAATGACCCATTGGAACCTGAAATGATGATGACAACTTTTTGAATGATGGTACACACAGCCGAATGATGACATGGACCGACACTTGGAAAACTTTGGTTGGAGTGAAAACAAATCCTAGACCTAATACCTAGTGACCAAATTTTACTTGAAGACTTACTGAAATGACAAAATTTGACTTTGACACCCTAAGACCACTTTCTAAGAGTATGTTTGATCGTTGGTGGAAGGCTTTCAAAGACTGACACTAACAGTTTGCACTAGGCTGCAATTCATCACATCTTACACATTCATCTTTTATTGACCAAGAGTCACCTTCTACATCCAATTCATTCCAAGAACCCAACTGTCAGGAACAATCTTTAGAGTCTGTTTCTTTTTCAGTATCTGCTATAGTTATTCAGCCTGAACCTATAACTACATTACCACCTTTGCACACTCCATTTACTCCTCAGTCAGGTTCCACATTTACTGGTAATCAAGGTTCAGTAAATTCATGAGAAAATATGGTAGCA
Organism: Pinus tabuliformis; assembly: GCA_031772625.1. Lineage (NCBI taxonomy): Eukaryota > Viridiplantae > Streptophyta > Pinopsida > Pinales > Pinaceae > Pinus > Pinus tabuliformis. Next base: position 201,248,508 of record CM062817.1, on the reverse strand, counting down.
CCTGCATTTTTGATGAATAGGTATGCACCTATTCAATTGCCACAACAGTTGAATCAAATGCCACAAGAATACTTGAATATTCTTCCTCATTTCACAAGGGAGGATGAACAAACAACAGAGAATCATATATCAGTATTTTGTATTTTCACAGAAAACCTAAATTTTGAACACCTAGATATTGTTCTAAGACTTTTTGTCCAATCCTTAGATGTAGAAGCAATAAAATGGTTTAAAGGGCTTCCTAATAACTCTGTTACAACATGGGAAGAGATGGAGCACCTATTCACCTAGAGATGGGGAGAAAAAAGAGATCATGGGTATTCACTCACAGAGTTTAATACTATCAAGAAGAAATCTTATGGTGTTGTTGAATCCATCAGAAGGTTCAATAAATTATACAATAGTCTTCCAATGGAGATTAAGCCCCCTCCTGCTGGTGAAAAACTAACTTTTGCAGGGGCTTTTGAGTCAAATTTTGGATTCACATTGAGGGAGAGGAGATCCTCAACCCTTGATCAGATCCAAATAGATGCATTAGAGATAGAAGCAAATCTGGTGGTTGCAGGTAAAACACCAGATGCACAACCTATCCACGATAAGGGAAAGGCTAAAGTAGAATCCTCCCAAGATCAAACATTAGAGGATATGAATAATGTAATTAGAAATTTGTCTAATAAATTGATTAAATTGGAATTAGAGAGTAAGAATTCTCAGAGACAAGTACAACAAAATAGAAATTTTAATCCTCAATATAGAAGACAATCTCTGCAAATTTTACAAATGGAGAGGAAAGATCAAGATCAGATTCAAGCACCATTGTATATAGAGGAAAATATTGATGGAGCACTAGAGCATTCCAAGGATCATGATGACCATATTTTCACATTGTATGCAGTAGATGAAGATGAACTAGGTGTTGAGGGAGGAGAATATAGTGAAACAGATGTCATCTATGATGATAATGAAATTGATGAATGTTGGAAGCGGTTTTCTGATTTTATGCAGGCAAAACTACATAAGAAATATGACTTGAGATCAAGGAAAAGATCTAGAAGTTGAGAAGATGAAGGTGAGCAGCAAGTTCCAGCTCCGTTACAAAAGGCGACTCCATAAGAACAAGAACCAAATCCTGCAAAACGATTGAATAAAGGAAAGCAGCAATAGAATACAAGTAGCAAGACTCAAATGCTTCAAGTTGAGTCTTCTCAAGAGAAAAGTGAAAAAATTCCTTTAGAGAAACTTGTTTCCATTCCAAAAGAGATTTCAGTCATGAAGAAAAGTAAATATGAGAATGAAAGGAATACTAAACAGAGCCATGTGTTTAGTTTCACCAAAGATTTAGAAAACACTAGAATTCAGGTACCCCTCATAGAGTTGGTTAAAACACTAGCTTATCAAAGAGAAATTACAGAGTTTAGCAATCTCTCTTAGAATGTGAATATAAATGACATTGTGAATTTGCAAGAAGATAACCAGTAGTGGTTTTTGGTTCACATGTGGAGGAGGTAGATTCTTCAACACCTCCTTTCTACATTTCCTTATTGGTTCATGATTTACTCTTGCACAATTGTATGTTTGATTCAGGAGCCTCACATAACCTTATGCCATTATCAGTGATGAAACAACTAAACCTATAAGTTACTAAACCTTACAAAGACTTGTATTCTTTTGATTCACATAAACTCAAGTGTCTAGGGGGCATTAAAGATATGGTGGTGTCACTAGACTAGATTCTAGACAAAATTTTGGTAATGGATGTAGTGGTAGCAAATATCCATGCTAGGTTTGGAATGTTACTATATAGGTCACGGGGGACTAAATTGGGTGGTGTTTTGAAACTAGATTTTTCTTATGCTGTCATAAAAAAATTTGGTGGGGAAGAAAGGCGGTTGTACAAAGAAACAAGATTTATTAGAACAATCACAAATAATGAAGCAAGTAATTCACCTGTATATAGCGAAGAAAAATATGACTTTTCTTGCTTCATGGTGCATGACAATGTAGAATTAGCTGAAGATAACCAGAGGCAACTTACTTCAGCCTGTGTAAATACAAAGTTGCAAACAAAAGGGGTGTGGAAGTGCTTCTTTGATGGAGCCTATTCTAAAGAAGGAACAGGTGATAGTTTCCTTTCACAGGATGAACAGATTCAAGATCAAAATATTGGAACCCTGAAGGAGCCCAAGCTGGTCAAATTGTTTAAGGAAGTTTCACTTAATTATAAGGAGAGAGATATTAAGCTTTTCAAGCAATACACTAATGTTTTGGCTTAGTCCTATGACGATCTCAAGACATATGAGGAAAGCATGTTCAAAAGACTTGGATGCCCTGTCAAAGTCATAACAGACAATGCTCAAGTGTTCAGTTTAAAGAATCTTGATGGTGAAACTCTACAGCTGCCCGTTAATTGGCAGTACCTCAAGCAGTATTTCCAGTTTTGAAGCACAAGCATCCTATCAATGTAGACACCAGAGTGAATTCATTGTACAAATGCCACAGAATTTAAATTTTTTAAGCGATATATGACTCCATGCCTGAGGTGAAGGAACTAATCTGCGGTTCTTAGTGCTTCTATGGCAAAAGAACTATCCCCAGGTGGAGCCAGATGTTGTAGCATACATTGTCACTTGAAGTTACTTAATAATATTTAAAAAGAAAAATAAATAAATAAACACAGAATCAAATATTATGTATGTAATTATTTAAAAAAAAAAATCAAGAGACAATGGGCCTGACCCATTGTCTAAAGGTCATGTAGGTTCAAGAGGCGCGATTAAGCGATAGCGTGATAAGTATGTTGAGGTGTGATATGGGGAAGCAATGAGCATGAAGATTAATTAAATTTCAACCTCCACAGTTTACCGTGACGTTAGCATGGTTGACCGCAATGTGTGGCCTAAAATTACCGCGGGGTTCAACCTTGTTGAAGCTCCCGTGCATTCTTTACCCTCACGAATGTGAGAAACCCGGGAGAAGATTTGGGCCGTTCAATCAATTGACCATAGATCCGACAGTAATCGTGCGGTTAACTAGAATAGGGTTTATTTTAGAAATCAGACACAATGATGTATGAAATACAGTTTAATTCGCTGAAGTCCGGGCCAATCACAGCCGTCCATCGAAAGAGATGGGATCTGATGGATATCGGGTCGAAAAGTAATCGGGGTTTATTTCTAAAATTGGACCCAATAAATCATTAATGGGTAGTTTTATTTCTTATCGAATCCATATGGGAGTCAAAGTGTCATTGAAAAAGCAGACGTGATAGGGTTTAGTTCAATAGGTTTAAAGTTGTTTTGAGTTTCGAACGATTGGAAAGTTTATTGAATGTGTGATCAGACGGTGATCTCACACATCTCAACAAGACATGATAAGTTTACAAATCAGGGTCTAAATCCTTTTCAGTTTCGTGGTTTCTTAGTGTTTCTTCCAATCAGAGTACTCCCGATACATACGTGGGCCCAAGTCCATGCACAAATTTCTTGTAAAGTTGCAGTTTGTTGTGTTAAAATAGTCTAACTGTCATCAGGATGTCTACAGGGCTACAACATGCAGAATAAAACTCAAACCACATACTCAAGCCATAGATTCGAACAACGAACAACCATCACCTTCTAATTTCTGTTACTTCCTGTTACTTTATTTTCTTGAGAATGAGGTGTCTTTTACCCTCTATGTAATATTCTGTAATAATTTTTACTTTAGACAGTTAAGAGAATAGTTAAGTAGTTTGACAATTTTGGTGATTACCAACTGTCTCATAATGTATAAAAAGAGGAAAATTTATAGAGAAAGGGTTTGAACCTTGGAGAACCTGGAGACAAGGTCACTATATTCTTGATAAAATTGTTGTTTAATGAAAGAATTAGAATTTTTCCACACATTGTTGGGTATGATTTTGTGACTTCTTTGTTATGTGTCATTAAATGTTTTCTTCCTTTAAGTATAGTAACAAAGCTGCAAGTCTTTATTTTCTTATGTAAATGAACTTAAAATCCCTTAAAAGAGCGTTCCTATACTTGAAGTTCCGACCTTTGCAATTATTCTAAGTTATAGATAGTAGTTTCTATGTAAGACAACATATTATCTTTAACTTCTCCAAGTGTCACAGATAGTAGATTCTGTGTAAAACAACATATTGTATATGACTTCTTCAAGCTTTCTTCATTCATCATTTATATTCTGTAATCAAATGGCATTCTGAGATTTTCATGTCACCTAGGCATTGAGGGTTTAAAACCAAGTCTTTCAGGTCCTTCATTTGAGAATACAATATACAATTAAGTGACAAACAAGTGACAATAATTATAAACATTATTGTCTTAAGCACAATTTCTACACAACCAGGAAATTGGTTTCTTAATGGACAACACAAGGGATAGAGGAAGAACCCTGAAAATCAAAATGGGGGTTAGTAGCCAACATTTTTTGTAATTCCTCTTCCTCTCAATTTCAACCTCTAACTCTTTTTGCCTAACCTTATCTTCTTTAAACTTTTCAAATTTGGATAAAAAATCCTTCCTAATCTCCCAAATTTTTGGTGAGGGACATGGAGTAATTTGGCCTTTAATCCCTGCCAAGTGTTGTTTCAGCCTATTAATGCCCCCAGGACCATCCTTAATTTTTCTATGGAAAAAATTGCAATGCATTTGACTATCAACCATTTTAACATATGTCCAAGCAACATATTTCAATCTAGGTGCCATTTTTTGACTTGGAAATGAAAGCAAAAAATCTAAAAATGAAAACAAAAAAATAGCGTTAATTCAATATTCATTTCTTTCACAAAAAAAACTCTTTTCAATTTCCAGATTTGCACATAAAATTTAATAAGCAAAAACAGATTTTTACAAGTGAAAAAAAATACCTCCAGGCGCAAATTGCCTCCTCAAGGGTGCTCCAAGAAACCAACTCCTCAATGCTGCTCCAAATGGTTGCCCAAGAAGCTCCTCACTCCAACTACAATGCTTTCCCAAAACTCCTCACTGTTGCTTCCAAAAATAAACTCAAAAACTCCTCACAAACTCTCATTGAAATTCTCACTCAAATGCGTGAGATGGCTATGAGGAAATGAGAGGGGTTGGGTGGGTTAAATAGGGTTTAGGAGAGGGGAATGAACCCCAAATACACAATAGCAAAAATATAAACTTGTTTAGAGTCCCCTAAAATAAATAATTATAAAAAAATGTTGTTTTACGGGTTCACAGGCCACAGTTTCCAACTCGGCCAAGTAGGCTTGGACTCAGCCGAGCCGGCTGGGTTAATACCGAGGTAGCCGAGTTGTTATAAAACTCGGTCGGCTTGGTATTAACCCGATAAGATGAACTGTTTCATAGGCTAGGTTGACTCGAGGAGGCTCTGGCTCGGACCAACTCGGCCGAGTCAGTTTCGAGTCGGCCGTTTCTGAAAACACTGCTTGGGACTAATGTAGCTTGATCTGTTTTTGAACCCCTGGATGATCCCATAATCATGTGTACCATCATCCAGGGACTAAAATGCCCATTTCAATCCCAGTGTCCAGAAATTAGAAAACCCTAAGTCAGAATGAGCCTCACGCCTGTGATTTTGGACCTGTGTGCGAACTCCTTCTGTCAAACTTGTGTGAACCAAGACAAAAGGGAAGAATAGAAGATGGAATAATCATTGTGATGAAATGATCTTGAGGTTGCTTCTATTTATAGGCTTTCCTAAGGGTCCACTTGGGGTTAAGGCTGACCTAAGCAGTTACACATGTGGTTAGGGCTGACCCTTTCCATAATACATGTATGAATAAAATAATTCAAAAACTTAACTTCCACTTGACCAAATTGGGTGATCTTTAGTTCTATTTGGTCCTCTTTAAAGAGGAATTTAATGCAAGCATCATCTCGGTCATCTGAGATGTTCAATGTGTAATCTGAACCTAGTTACAAAAATTAACACAAACCCCTTCACCACAAGTGTAGCCTTATACCTCTATTTTCCTCCATCTTCTTCCTTCAACTTGTAAACCCATTTATTCTGCAATTTTGTTTTACCTGTAGGAAACATGACTAAGTCCCAATTCTGGTTATGCATCAAGGAGTCTATCTCTTCTTCCATGGCTTGCTCCCACTTATTCATGGTTTCTACTTGCATTGCTTCTTCATATCTTTCCGGTTAACCAAAATCAATCAACAATACATAATATAATGAAGGAGAGTATCATTCAGGGGATCTACTTATCCTGGTAGATCTTGTAACACCACTTTCATGTGTTTAAGGTTCCTATTGCTATTGTGGTTTTTTTTGTGGTTGTTGATCATTATAATTTTGAGGCACCTTTAATTTTTCTATGATCTCATCAAGCACTGCGTATTTTTGGTTTTCCTTTTCTTGTTTCTTTTCCTTCATTTGATCTTTATACAAGACCTTTTAATTGAATATGGCATCTCTGATCCTAATTATTTTGTGATTTTCATACTTATATAAGCAATAAACAAAATCATTAACACCATATCCAATAAAGGTACATTTCTTTGATTTTGCCTCAAGATTTGTTATATTTTCTTTATTAATGTGGACAAAGGCTTCACAACCAAAATTATTTAAAAATGAGAAGTTTACCTTTTTACCTGTCCATGTCTCCATTGGAATAGCACCATCCAAGGAACTTAAAGGCCCTATGTTTATTAGATAAACAACAATATCTACAAAATTTTCCCAAAATTGTAAGGGAAATCTTGCATGCAATCATGCACCTTGCACGCTTCATGATTGTCTTGTCACATAATTTTCTTGTGGTATTCTTGGAATTGTTTTCTCTCTGCGAACTCCATGCTCTGAACAATAGTTATAAAACTATTTGTTGCAATATTCACCTCCATTGTCTAATATGAGACACTTAAATTTATTTCCTGCCTCATTCTGAACCAAAGCTTTCCATTTCTTGAAAGTATCAAATACATCTAATTTATTTCGAGTACAATAAATCTAGGTTTTGCTAGTTGCATCATTAATAAAAGTAACATAATAGAGAGATCCACTGAAAGATGATACCTAAGAAGGTCCCCATACATATATATGCACAAGCTCTATTTTTTCAATCTTCCTTTCTTTCCCAACTCTGATAAATTTGACTCTCTTCTACTTTCCATAAACACAAATTTCATAGAAATCCAAATCAACATGCTTCAAACTTGGAAACAAATTTCTTGAGTGAAAAATTTGTAGCCCCTTCTCACTCATATTGCCAAGCCTATAATGGCACAATGCCGTATTTTCTCTTGTGGAGGTTAATGCATTAAAAAAATTAGAAATACCATTACATAAATACAATGTACCAACCTTTTCTCATTTTTCTATTACCAAGGCTCCTTTAGTGACCTTCCAAGTTTTGTCTGTGAATGTAGTTACACAAACTTCATCACCTAAATGCCCCATTGAAATTAGATTTTTCTTCAAATATAGAACACGCCTTACCTCCTTCAATATCCATTTGTTTTCATTTTTTTGCTTAAAAAAAACCTTACCCATTTCAATGATTTTACAAGGTTTATCATCACCCATACGAACCTGTTCAATATATCCTTGAACGTAGTCATGAAAATGTTTCCTATTAGGTGTGGCATGGAATGAGGCCCTTGAATCTACCACCCAGGAATTAATAATATTCTCTAATGAAAGAATCAAAGTATCTTGCAACACATCACCTATCACATTTGCTTCATGATTGTTCTCTTTTTGTCCATCTTCTTCTTTTCTCTTCCGAGATTTTCAATCTTTCTTTAGGTGTCCTTTCTTCCTGCATTTCCAGCACACTATCCTTGATCTAGATTTGGATATTTCTTTTCTTGACTTACTGTCATTTCCTGGGCTCCTTCCTCTTTTCATTTTTCTTCCCCTAGTCTCTGCAGTCAAAGCATTACCTGATGTCTCACCATAGCTTTTCCATCACATTTCCTCACTAAGGATGGCACTGACAACATCATCAAACTTTAAATTACTATATCAAGAGATAGAGTTACTAATAGAAATAACTAAGCCATTACAATTTTCTGGAAATGAGCACAGAAATAATAGATCCCTAACTTCGTCATCAAAATTTATCCCTATAGAAATTAACTGACTGATAACCGTATTAAATTCATTTAAATGATCAACAACAGATCCACCTTCTAACATCTTCATATTAAATAGATGCTTCATAAGAAATACCTTATTTGAGGTTGAGGGTTTTTCATATAGTTTTTCCAATGCCATCATTAAACCTTTTGTTTCCGTTTCATTTGAAACGTTGAATGTTACTGACATTCCCAGACACAACTGTATTGTTCCTAGTACCTTTTTGTCGATAATATCCCAAGGCTTCATTTGTTATACTTGAGGAATTCTTTTATTTTCCACTCAATAGTAAGTACATATCTTTATGATACAAATAATCTTTCATCTGCATCTTCCACAATTGTTAATTTTGGTTGTTAAATTTCTCGGCCCTAAACATACTATCTTCCACCATTTCTCCCATTCAAACCAAGAACCCTTCTTTCTTGCGAGTTTATCAATCAAATAGACCTTTGTCTCTGATACCAAATGTTAGAAATTAATTAACGAAGCAATGAAATACATAAAATATATTGAAAACACAAATACAGAAACACATATAACAAAATATACGTAGATATACATGGTTCACCCAATTTGGGCTACATTCATAGAGAAATAGTCAATCCTTCCTTTTATATTATCCAATAAAATTAATAGATATAACCTACAATAGATCCACTATAATTTCCTCTTCTCTCTTACACAACCTCCTTTGTCTCTCCTGCTCAAAATAATGATACAAAACCGCAATAAAATTCCCTCATATAAAATGAGGGTTTCCTTAGAGGGAAAAAAACTGACATAACTTCTACAATTAGATCATCTACCTAATGAATGGCCCAACTTGACTACAGAATTATAATATTTTACAAGGTAATTTTTCATCTATTTTTAGCTTCAGAGGCGCTACCCCTGAACACCTACTGGGGGGGCTCATTAAAAGTAGTAGTCACCCCCCCTAGACCCCTTGACTATTATCATATAGGCAACATTGTCACCCCGTTTAGGAACTAGGGTCCAATGCAACTGAGACCTCTGAATCAAGAAGATAATAAGACTACACACCCAACAACTCATTAATCCTTCTTGCTCCTTCTACAAACATTCCTTCACATGCTAGTAATGTTGATCATGAAGTGATGCATATTTGATTCCTTCCTTGATTTCAACTTCACAAGTTCTTATGACTTCTAAATGAGCCACTTGTAGACTTCTACTAAGTGCATAGGAAATCAATATTTTATCTCAACTTCCTTATTTGTATGATAGGAAAGCAGTATTTTATCGCTATGAAAACAAATACATATTGCTCAATAATGGGTTGGACTACATTGTGAGAGCCCATCACAAAAAGTTGAAAATTTCTTTGGTTAGTGCAGGGCAAATGAAGAGGCTAGTAAATGCAAGTAAAATTTTTATGCTTCTCATGATCAAGAAAAAGAATGATTTGTGTGTTATTTTCCGGAGTCATCACATTCATGTTTTCTAAATCAATGTTTCAAACCCTCCTTTGTGGTTCATCATCAAGATAGATCCACGATGATATTGATTATGAATCTTTTGAAGGTTCTGATTTAAAATTGAAATCTGATTTGTTTGATGTGGTAAGCATGCATGGCGAGATGTTTTAGGAACCAAAGGGGTTACCTCCCAAGAGGGGAATTCAGCATGAGATTCAGTTGCAATAGGATGTTCCACTTCCAAACATAGGCATGTATCGCATGTCGATTATGGAGAGCATGGAAATCAAAAAGAAAATTCAAGAATTGCTGAGCAAAGGTATCATACGCCCATCTACTTCGCCATGTGGTTTGCCCATTGTCTTGGTGCCAAAGAAGGATGGAACTTGGCGCATGTGTGTTGATTTTCGTGCACTGAACAAAATCACGATAAAGAATCGTTATCCACTCCCAAGAATTGATGATTTTCTTGATCAATTGAGGTACACAAAGTATTTCACTTAGTTAGATTTATGTAGTCGTTATCATCAAGTTAGGATAGTTGAAGAAGAAATTTGGAAAATCGCATTTAAAACTAAACAAGGACTATTTGAGTGGCTTTTTATGCCTTCCAGTCTTACAAATGCTCCAACTACTTTCATGAGGGTAATGAATGATGTGTTGAGACCATTTCTATATGGATTTGTCATTGTCTACTTAGATGATATTCTCATATTCAACAAGTCAAGAGATGAACATGTCATGCATGTAAACAAAGTACTAGATGTCTTGAGAAAAGAATAGTTGTTTTTAAAGATGTTGAAGTGCGAATTTGGCAAGACTTCTTTTGTGTATTTGGGACACATTGTTGGAGGAGGTGAGTTGAAGATTTACCCCTCTAAGGTTGAGGTCATTCTGAATTTGCCCAAGCCCAATACAGTTACAGAGGTAAGAAGCGTTTTAGGGGCAACAAGATATTGGAGAAAGTTTATTTCTAATTTTTCTTCCATTGCAGCTCCATTACATGTATTGAAAAGTGTCAATAAAGTCTTCCATTAGGGAGATGTACAACAGAAATCATTTGATGCTTTGAAGCAAAATATAATTTCAGCACCAATATTGGCACTTCCGGATCTTAGACATCCATTCGAGATTCAAACAAATGAAAGAAATTATGCCACGGGAGCAGTTCTATTGCAACATGGTAAGCCCATTTCATTTCATTCTGAAATCTTTAATGGAGTTGTAACTAACTATCCCACCTATGCGAAAGGACTTTATGCATTGGTACAAAGTGTTAAAAAATGGAAGCACTATTTGATGGGTTAAGAGACCATCATCCATACCGATGATCAACCATTGCAATACTTACAGTCATAGTCAAAGTTGCAACAGTCACAACATTTTAGATGGATGGGTATTCTACAACAATTTCATTTGGTTATCAGGTATAAAAAGGGAATCTACAATAAGGTAGCTGAAATGCTTTCAAGGCCTATTGTAAATTCATCTATTATACTCAAGCAAAATTATGTTTTGCATAAAAGTTACATAGAAAAATATGCAAATGATAGTGAATTTCAAGAAATATATGCAATATTGAGTCAAGGAAATCAAATTCAGGAGTTGGATTATAGTGTACATAACAGTTGGTTGTATCACTTGGGCAAGTTGTATATTCCACAAGGAGAAAGGAACAGTATCATAAGGGAGTCACACACTTCATTGAATGATGGACACTTTGGTGTAGGCAAGACAGTAGCGAATCTTTAAAGGTATTGTTATCGGCCACACATGTTGGATAATGTTTCTCGTTTCATAAGATGATGTTCTTTATGTGCTACAAGTAAGCCTAGCAATAGGAAACTTGGTTTATACACTCTACTTCCGGTACCTTCACGTCCATGGGAGAGTATCTCAATGGATTTTATAGGAGGTCTTCCATCATCAAGGAAAGGTCATGATTACTTGTATGTAGTTGTAGATAGGTTCAGAAAAATCAAGGTTCTCAATAGTCAAAGGTCATGAAAACATTTGGGTTCATTTTGGTCTTCCTACTTCTATTGTAAGTGATAGAGGTTCTCGATTTGTTGGTAATTTTTGGGAAACTTTGTGGGACATGATGGACACAAAGTTGAAGTAGAGTACAAGATTTCATCCACAAATAGATGGACAAACTGAGGTGGTCAAAAGAACAGTTATTCATCTTCTTAGAGGATATCGCAGCAAGCATCCCAAGTTGTGGGATGAACAGTTGCATTACATACAACATGCATACAACAGGGCAAAGCATTCTTCCACAAACACATCGCCATTTGAGGTATGTTATGAGTACTTGCGAAGATCGCCATTGGAATTCATATTTGAGAAAGAAGTCACCATCGATGGTGATAGTGACATTGATAAGGCAAGGAAGTTCATAGAGAAAATTCAGTTCATACATCATATAGTGCAGGAACAAATTTTGAGAAAAGTCAAGGAAGATACAAGGCATGGCATGTAAAACACCAATTGGAACATAAATTTCAGGTTGGCGACGAAGTTTGGTTATATATTAGCAAAGAGAGACTTCAAGGGGAAGGTAAAAAGCTTAAACCAATCCATTATGGTCCTTTTAAAACTCTAGAAAAGATTGGTACTGATGCTTCTAAGCTTGATTTTCCTCCTTATATGCAAATATACTATGTTGTTAATGTTGAGAATTTGAGATTGTTTGAGCCTTCTTTGATTGATGATCAAGGAGAGAATATTCAGATGCCATCAATAGATGATTTCTCGCCAAAATATCTAGATGAGATTTATCAAGATCTCATACTTGACAAAAGAATCAGAACTTTAAAGAGAGGGGATGTTGAATACCTCAGAGTGGGACTCAAGGAACAAAATCCTTCTCATATCACATCCGTATTAGGAAAAAAAAAAATCCTAACACAACTGATTTCGTCGAAAATCAAATTCATATGAGAAAGTTATTATGTTCTGATATCTTTGCTAAACAAGCAAAATTTGCAAAAAAAATGCCCAGTCACTGCACAGTCAGCAATTTGTACTATTGTCATGGAAAGTGACTAGGCATGGTCAAAGTTGGTCAACGATGAATCACAAATGGAAAAGTGGCATCAATTGATTGGGTTATATAGGTGGTGTGTTAGCGCAATGTGATTGGTTTATTTTTGGACCAATGGAAAAATGCCACGTGGCAAGCTTGGAGGCTACCACGTGGCAAGCTCAGAGGCTGCCACGTGGCACCTCCCAAAGGCCTTAATAGTGTCGACACAATGGAGTAAAATTTCATGGTGGAGGTCGGGGTCAAACCTACGACTTTTGGTATACCATCCATAAGTCCTAACCACCTCCTCTATACCATGGTTCTTACCCCATATGTTTTCCACATATATTTAAAGTTTATTAATGTTGGGGTTGGTGGTTAGGAGGGCCAGTGCACAGGCTAGCCCTTCACATGTGATCGCAACGTTGCAAACTTTGGAGGTTACAGTTATGTTACTCGGCGGCTCCAACCCACCAACACTACAATGATCACATGTGAAAGCAAATTTATTAACTGTAAGCATTTTATGTTACTGCGGCGAATAGTCCAATACAAAACTCTACGATGGTTATTGGTTTCACATGTGATCGTAATAACATAAACCATGTGGTCATGGTTGCAATTAACTCCGGCAGACAGTTCCAAACATTAACATTTGTTGTTACCGCATGCGAACACAATGTATGTTACACCAAATAGTCATCTAATCTGACGGCTCCAACAAACAAAACGGTTAGCATGTGTCCAATTTCGATAGTTGTGGTCAACGCTAACTCCACACTCATCACTGATTGTGGATTAGTGGGCCACTAATCCAAGTTTATATTAATTAAGTGCAATTTAACTATTGTTAAGTTCAAGTTTAAAATAGCAGAAATTCTAGTGGTGCCACCAATTTTAGGCCTGCCTCCACATTTAGTGGGGCTAACTGGAGTCATTCCAGAATTAGAGGAGAAATTGTAGGAAAAGACTGTCTGAGTCATAGAGAAGGCAATTTTCAACCAAATGGAGCTCAGGAAGAGGTGTTCTTGGCTAATTTGGACATTCTAAACACATTAGTGCAGGTATCATGAGCCACAGAGCTTTTTGAAACATTATTTTTCCATATTGAGCTAATACAGAGGCACAAGCCATGGAAGTTGGGCCAAGGAGATGTAGGCCAGGAGGGGTGAACTCCTTCATCAAAACACTGTGTTAAAGTGTCTCTTTGATTGTTTGTTATACTTTGAATGTTTGTTGTTCAGTATTTGTGTTTGAAGCTATTTTTCTCATGAATGTCATTTTAAACTTAAGGAAATTTACCTATTTACATACACAAACAACTAAGGAAACCACAATACAAGAAGAAATAAGCAAGAATATGTTTAGAAATTTGTAATTGATATTAGCACAACATAAACTAACAATAAAAAATAGATCAGAATGGATAGAAAGCTTGCAATCTTGGAGCCAGAGTTTCTTTTATGGAAGATGAATGTTGAAGGTAATGAGCTCATTGCAGGTGATTTGGATTTCAAGACTAACATGGAATAAATTGACACTAATGCACAAAAGGAGGAGGCAAGATGTGCTGCTACAATTTACGAATTTTCTCATGGTAAAGAAGTGAGCCAGGCCAGATATGTTGAATTTGGGCCTTCCATGCTTGTTTAATTTCCTCTTTGTTAATGTATTTCAAATATCTAAAAATTTTGGGTCAATTTTATAGAAAATACAGAAGGTTTCAATGTAAAATCTTAGCCTAGAAAGCTCGTAGAGACCAAAAAAAATTGCAGTGGATTTTCTGGAATATTGATGCAACAAAGATAACTAAAGCATGTAAAAGGATCTGGCCATGCACCTAGATTTTATAATAGATAAACTAACTATTTTGTTTAAGAAAAAAAATTCATTAAAATCTTAGATAACATTTAATTATCACTTTAACATTCATATTAATGTTCACTTGGTTGATTTTCCTTTATAATTATATCGACACTCTTTTCTTTCACATCCCTGGTGATGTGTGGTAATATCACTCAAAATGTAGGACACTATCAACCCTGCACACAACATATATTTAGAAAAGTACATCAACATGATATAAAATTTATCCAATATGACTCTCAGATTAAAAGTTATGACCTACTGAAGTTAGACCAATTATATAATGCCACATGTAGCACCAACCACCTCTTTGATGGTGGTCCCATTTCATGCCACATCAACTTGGGAAATATTCCATGGTGATATCACCAATCAAATCTAGGTGGTTTTAATGTTGTATGATATCCCCCCCCCCAAGATAATAACTAGTAGACTAAGGAGTGAGGGAGTTGGGATGTGTTGGGAAATTTAACTAGTGTCAGTCTTCATAAAATTTGTCTAGCTCATGACATGATGTAATTCTTTAAACTTGGATACCACCATACATAAAGACCTTATAATTTCTTTATTCTAGAGAACAAGATCTCACTACAAAAAATACCACTAAGAAACAATGTTCATGCTCTAACTTGGTAATGGAAAACTTCACCTTATTTGAGTCATCAACCTTATGTATTCGCAATATGTTTCCATATCACTTATCTAAACTATTAGTACCTCTCTTTTGAATGGTTCATCATCATGCAAGACTTCAACATTGATCCTCTTTTTCTCTTGAAACTCTAATTCAACAAGTTGCAAGATCCCTTCTTTCTCATTAGGCTTCATTTGGCTTCACATTATGTTTATGCAAACAAGTAAGAAAAAGAAAAAATACTGTAAAAATCAAAAGAAATTTTATTTTTGTAAGCATGGCTTTCATTATCAATTTATCTTTTTTCTAGGTCTAAGCACCCATTATGTGCTTCTAGGATTTTTGTAATGAGTCATTGTCCTTATCATCTTGTATTAGACCCTTCGTGGGCTTATTGTATCAAAGAATATTTTTGTTTTTATGTAAATAATGTAAAATTACCCTCCTCCACCAAGTCGACCTCAACTGCCATCAAGTAGGCCTCATGAAGGGAACTCGACCTCACAAGAAGACTATATATAAGCAGTGGATTTGACATATTGAGTATCCAAAACAAAAAGAAGTTCAATTTGCAACTTTACTTGAAGAATGAAGTGCGATGGAGACAAGGAAAGGAAGGAAATACTCAAACATGAAGGAAGAAAGCTCTTCACAGGAAAGAGGATTTGAAATTCTCATCATTTATGCCCACACGTGTGAAAGGTCTAAGGTATAATTGCAAGTTACATGGTCGAAATTTTAGAGATAAGAACGAAAGTCGAGTTCTGATTTGGAGCAGATTTTCCTTGACTCAAGTTGACTTTAGATGGTATCAAGCTTGACTTGTGCATATTTGAAGTAAGAATGGTTGAAAGGATAACTTAGTGGATGTAGGAGGTCTTATTTTTGGTCTAATGATCTAGGTGGTCTCACTTTGAATCGGTTCTTGAAGAAGAAGAGAACTTTGTATTGAAGAATCTAGGGAAATTAGGTTAGTATGATTCTTCTTGACTTGATAACAATTTGTGAAGTCTTTTTACAATTTGTATTTTTTTAGCTTAATCTTATTCTTCTCTTATTAATGCATGTGTGTGCACTTCATCAAACTGCTATCAAAACATAAAAAAAGAACACAAGATGTTGGCTCTTTGCCATGGCCAAAACCTCTCTTCTCTTGAGAGGAAAACCCTTTAGTAAGTTATTCTTATTGAAGCTTCTTACTGATCAATGTCAAACCCTGACCCTTGACAAGAATATACTCCAAGAACAATTCAAGTCCCTCCTATTTTCTTCACTTGGTTCCCCAGCACATATACTTCCTCCTTCCGGCACTTTTCTCCCCAACACTTCATCCTTCGTCTTTGTTTATTCCCTAGAGATAAACCTTCCTTGAGTAAGCCTTCTAGATGAGATGTTCCTCTTCTATCCTTTCCTCAAGTAGACTTCTTCTTTTGTTGACAAAACGAGATCCTTCTTGAGGTATGGGTGTATGACTATAATGTTGTTATGCTACCCTAGTTTTCCCTCATGTGGAGGGTATCCTTAGTGAATTAGGGTCCTTTCACCTTTTCTAGAGAGACATACTTCTTCACTTGACTTGGGAGGCATTGTAGGCCTAATATCTAGCCCAAACACTAACGAATATTGCGCTAAAATACTATTTTTGTTATATCTGCAATTTTTCCTCCTTCTCTTCGCACGTGTGACTGTTTTTAGCCCTAGAAACAGTCCTCTACCTTTGTTGAGCTTCCTCCTTCCTTCGCTGCAATTTTCTGGACCCTTTAGACTTGCTTCTCCTTACTTTTCTCGGCTGATCTCTTCGTTGATTTTAGAGCTTTCATTGTTGACTTTATGAGGGAATGGACAACCTCTATATATAGAGGATTGTACCTCCTCTACATCGACATTTGGCCGACATTCTGTCTTTAGGCCGACTTGACCATATCTTCATTATTTTCATCGTTTTTCTTCTTTTGGAGGATGTTGCTGCATGGAGATGACTTGTACTTATCTTGGAGGTATTCCTTTGACCTTATACATAGTGTAACATGCCCTCTAAGGGTCTTATATAAATACATTAACCTTTTGACTTCCTAGAAGCACTTAGCCATGTGCTTGACCAAATTCAATGAGCAAGAAACTCATTGACAAATAATATACAAATAATATTTCTTTTCTTGAATAAATAAAAATATTAAAAGTACATTTATGAAGACCGAACCTAGTTAAACTTTCTTCAACACCTCCTCTTAACTAGGGAGGTATTCATACAACATTACAAGCTGTTGGCTATGTTTCAATCTTGAAGAATTCACATAAGAGAAACTGGATTTTCAATCCATTTATTATAGCATCATAATAACCAACATTGTTTCCACAGCAAGGCCTTGATTGAAAGCTTTATCTCTCAATAGATCAGAGCACAATGTTTGTGAGACCAATGACTTATAGACAACTTAGTTATTGTATCTCAAGGTAAATACCCACCCGGGTGTTCACTGAGTATGACCTTCTAGCACTATTCTTGTCTTGGGTTCCCAGCCCTCAAAGAATATTAGTCCTCTTGCCTAGTCTTGTCTTGAATGCCCTACACATCCTCAAAGAGTATCAAATGCTAGCTGCTTACCCAATCATCCCATTCTTCCTTCCCAAGTGAAGATAAGAATGTTGTGTCTATCACTTCCTCTCAATCGAGGAAGACATTCCCAGGTATCCTTTGACTAGGTACTTGTCCAATTTCCTTTGTAATTAGGAACTTGTTATAACTCCCTCTTAGCTAGGTGTTACACTAAAAAATGTCACCTTGACTACTTACAGTTAGTATGGCTCAAATCAACAGTCATGCTACCCTCTTAGGCAAGTCTTTATGCCTCTGTTATCCATCTCAAACTCAAAGAAGAGAGAAAGTCTTGTAAAAACTATGTTTATCTCTGGGGTCGCAGGTTCTCTCTAGCCTTACCTGCGGGGACGCAGGTCATGTTCACAAAAACTGCGTCCATGGACGCTCTGTATGTTAAAGGACAGGTGCGTCCTTCTGTAAAAGGCAAAATGCGCAAGTTTTATCTTGAAAAAGTTACTTGTGGTTACTTCTAGAACATTCTAGAGGTCGGTTTGATGAAATGGATGCGCCTCCAGTTGGTTCATGTATCTCTATTAAGAGGGGACTTATCCCATCAATAAGGAAGCTATCCCACCCATAGAGGGGGATGATCCCATTGATAGTGGACCTGAATAACCTCTTTACAGCACTATAAATAAAGGCATTGAGCCAGAAGGAGGAGAGGTTGGAGCTATACATTTTCTTTGGGTAAATGCTGCAGGATTTAGGTCTTCCATTAGAGTCTTTGTGAGGAGAGATTGTCTTCATTTGATTCTACTTGGAAGTGGGTGAGCTTTGTCAAAGTAGAGGAAAACCCTTGATGGACCCTGGGAGGAACTTGCATAACACCAAGGCCAGGTTGTAAGAGTTTCTTTGTTTCGTTATTAATACAAACTGGTTTATTTTTCTCAATAGCTTGTGTTAATGAGTTATTTCATGTGTTCCTTGGTCTGCATGTTGAATATATGTTTTATTATATGAAATGCAAGTGCTTGGTAATTGTTTGATTGTTTGTGGTTGCAGGAATTGACTTGAAGGAGGAGCTCATCCGGATTGGCAAGGACAAACTACAACAACAACGTTTTGGAATAAGGTAAGCCTAAACACTTGTAATCTTCATGTTGTAAAAGGTGTATTTAGAGAAAGATCACTCCATTTTGTCTTGTTTGTCATTAGAATGTCTTAGACTTCTAGGAAGGTCAGTCGTGTCCGCACCCTTGACAAATTCTGTGTGACAAATTGGCGACTCCGCTGGGGATTCCATTAATGAAAAAGATTTTTCCTTTGAATGAACTTTGCTCTGAGAAAATCATTTTTATTTTCTGGTTTTTGACTGTGAGAATTAGTATTTGGGTGGCTTAGCTTTAGATTTAGTTAGATTTGGTTTTTCTTAACTTTTCCAGAAGGACGCACCCTCTGAGTGCTGCACAGTGCGTCCCTGGACGCACTGTCGCTGTGTGCACAGTGCGGGCCCGCACCTGTTCTAACGGGTTGCCTGCGTCCCCTGCTAAAATTTGAAAAAATTCCATTTTTTGCATTTTTTGCTCTTAGATTTTGTTTTTTCTTAGTTTTTTCTGCCCAGATTCATTAGTCTCTTGCCATAAATCTTCACCTAAGCTTGTTTCATTGGCATTCCTGCTTTAGCTTTCATCAATTGGGTGTTTTGAGTCTCTTTTCTGAGAAATTCTTAATTTGATTTCCTTTGGTCATTACTTGGAGGTTTGGCTCAGTCTTTTCACAATTTTGCATCTTTTTGCTTCTGTTTTTGCAAAAACATTTCCCCCTCATTCGCCGTGGGGGGCTAAATTGTGTATGAGTGTTAATCGCCTTTGAGTGTTTTTATTTGATTTTTGGAACTCTCACCCAATTTTCTCGACTTGCACTTGATTGGTTCTTAGATTACATTAGAATCATCTTGTGTTTGAGAATTCTCTTGCATAGATCACATTTGCATAATTAGAGTTCTCATTTTCAGAATATGAATGAAAAATGTGCATAGATTACATTTGCATACTTTTCAAGTGAATTGTGCTTAGATTACCATTGCATAGTTTACATTCTGAAAAAATCAATTGTAGATTTAGATCAGCTTTCTTTGATTTGAATTTACACAAAAATAAAAATAAAAAAAAGGTTTGGAATTGATTTGCATTAGTTTGTCTTGATGAAATTAGTGCATTAGAGAATTTGTTATATTTTCTCTTAGTGATCAATTTTTTGCATTGTTGGAAGTGAATGGAAACTCTCTCCTTACTTTAGTTAGGATTCATCGAATTGAAAAGATTACATTATCATATTCGATTGCATTCAGTTGAGTCGGGTCATAACACCATTGGTTTCATCTCCATTTACCCATTTGAGTAATAACAGCCTTAATAACACAGCGCTTAATTAAAATTCATCTAGTAATTTTTATTTTTCTAGGGCTCTAAAGCACCAACATAGCTTAGGCTAGTGTCTTGGAATAGGTGAGTACTTAACTCTCCAAGGCAGTAAAACAAACAAGTAGTCGATCTTGTGATAGAATCAAATCCAATTGTTACATTTACACTCTGGGAAAGCTCCTCTTAAAGGAGAAGCACGAGCTCGTGTCTGAACCAGTGAGGGGATCATTCCCCCCTCGTTGGGAACGACGCCAGACAGTACGTATTACAAACGGTAAACCTCGGATTAACCATTGTCGAGGAGCCAGGGGTCACTTATCGGTAAACCTTGGATTACTGTCAAGGAGCCGGTAAGGGGATTGAGCTTGCTACTCTGCCCTTGCGTGCTGTCGGAGTTTAGACTGTTCCCCCAGGTGTACTTGTGGCCGTTGGTAGCCTTAGTGACCATAATCTCTAGGATTCTACCCAAGGTGACGGTGGAGGGAAGGTCCCACTGTACCTGGAGCAGACGTCGGTTATACTCACTTGGATTTTCCGGGGGGTTCGCTTCACTTCGAGATGGTTAAAGTGGAGGAACTTGTGCCGGTCTATTCATTAAGCAGGTTGTCGGGGTAACTGTTCCACCCACTATTTCTGTACTGGATTCTGCGAGGTTGGGCTTAATCACCAACTAGTGTTTTTGGTCCGGAAGGTTACTGTTTGTGTGTGGTTTGACTCCTAGATTTGATAGTGCGTGTTAATTTGTTTGTTTTTACTTTTAGAGACCATAGGTGTGAATTGTGAATTTTAATTGTTAGGTGTGAATTATGAATTGTTAATTTTAGTTTTAATTTGTTAATAAAATTCACTGAAGTTGAATATAATGGCAAATGTTCCAGAATTTATCAACCTAGGAACCCCTCCCAATGAGAATCCTAGTACTTTTCCTTACTTTGGAAATGTTGGTCCTCCTTATATGGCTACTTTGTCATTACCTGGATTTACAATAGGTTTACCGATATGGTTATTTTCAACTTCGTTGGCCCAAAATACTCAAATTGTTCCACCTCAACCGGATGCTTCACCTCAACAGAGTTCACCATCTCAACATCACCAACCTTCTGTTGACCATTTACCTTCTTCGCCTAATTTTTCTTCCTCCATTTCTCCCTCTTCGCCTGGTAAAAGCCTTGATGTTAGTAACCAGGAGGCTAAGAAGAAGAAGAAACTGAAGAAGAAGAAGAAGAAGAAGAAGCAAGATAAGAAAGAAGTCAACCAACCAACCATGGTTGTAAGTGTTAGTTGTGTTGAGGAAAATTCCGACATGCATCGTAAACCCAAATACCCTTGCAGGCTTTGTAAGGGTGACCACTTCCTTGTCAATTGTCCCGGTATTCCAAAGGTCCTGGAAGTATGGTCAGAAAAATCCCATCAACTTTCCATTGATCCATCAACCAGTGATAGTCAGGTTCCTGGGAAAAAGGGTAAAGTTAGGTTTCCTTGTAAGTTATGCAAAGGGAGTCATCAAACTCACATTTGCCCTCACATGGATGAAGCCTCAACATTGTTGGAAAAACTTACTGTTCCACAGCAAGAATTTCCAACTGGTTACCGTAAATTTTCTCCCAACCTGCCGTCAACTGACGGAGTGATTGATATAACTTCAAGTAGAGTCAATCACACTCTTCCATTGGAGAGTGAAACTCATGTCACTCAGGTTGATGATCCATTAGTTGATCAAGTGGTCGATTCAATTTCACATTCGGTCGATCACACTCTCCTTTTCGAGAGTAGATTTCATACCGCTGATGTTCTTCTTGTTACATCGGATTCTTCTATGCCGGGGGGCATTTCGCCTGTTTCTATAGAACCCCCTCCAAGCACTGAGGTCTTTTCCTTTGATTGGAATAGACTGACAGAACCTCGTCTTCCTTCCTCCATCCCTTTCCAAATCATTGTTAAGGTTGGTAGTAGGGACATACATCGTACTCAGGTAGATGAAGGTGCTTCTGTTAGTATTTTATCCTCAACTGTTTGGAAAGCTTTGGGTTCCCCTCAGCTTGCGCCTATTACGCAGAATCTGAAAGCTTTTAACAGAACCATTAGTGAACCTTTAGGGATACTTCCTAAGTTTTCTATTACCTTGGAAGGTAAAACTGTCTGTATTGATCTTATGGTAGTTCGAGGTCCCTTGGATTTCAATTTACTCCTTGGGCGAGACTATGTTTATGCAATGAAAGCTGTCGTATCGACACTCTTTCGGGTGATGTCTTTCCCTCACAATGGCAGTATTGTGACTGTAGACCAGCTTTCGTTCCCTAGTCTTGTCTCAACTACCAATAGTTTGACACCCCTAAATGTTCCTGATTCTAAAGTGGTATCAACCCTGCCACGGGTTAATTATGTGGCAACTGGTCCCATGTTTTCAGTTACCAATGTAAGTGAGCCTCTCACTGGTTGCTCATCTTCCTTTGATTTAGATACAGTAATTGACATGGAAAACTCTATGGGATTACTTGAACACGATGTTCTTATCCCTTTTGAGTCCCTTGACATGTGTTCCTTCCAGAGAACTATTCTTCCTTCTGATGAAGATCTCTTGGAAGCCATGATCAAGGTGTGTCCATTGACATGATCAGGGTTCCGAGGAAAGTTCCTTTTACTGTGTCAACCTCGTTAAAAAATGAATCAGTGAGTGCGAGGATAGTTTTGTTCCTATGTCAACCTCGTTAAAAAATGAAATAGGGTGTAACGAGGATAGTTTGTTCCTCTCTCAACCTCGTTAAAAAATGAAATTGGATGTTATGAGGAAAGTTCCTGTTACTGAGTCAACCTCATTAAAAAATGAATCAGGTAGATAGTAGGTTATATAGGAAAGTAGGATTAGCGAGGAAAGTTCCTTTTACTATGTCAACCTCGTTAAAAAATGAATCAGTGTGTTCGAGGACAGTTCCTTTTCCTGTGTCGACCTCGTTAAAAAATGAAACAGGCTAGTATGAGGATAGTTCTTTTACTGAGTCCACCTCATTAAAAAATGAATCAGCTAGGTTTTAGGATATGCAGCTAGATTGTAGAAAATCAGGTTTGAGGATAGTTCCTATTACTGAGTCAACCTCGTTAAAAAATGAATCAGGTATGAGGATAGTTCTTTTCTTGTGTCAACCTCCTTAAAAATGAAACAACTCCCTTTTCAAGTTAAATATTGAAAGTAAACCTTCATTTCATCCTGCCGGTTGAGTGCAATGAAGCCTGGGGGGCATGTACCTCACTTTGCATCATTATGCTAGGGGCATGCGAACTTTTCGAGCATAGTTCCTTGTCTTGTGTCAAGCTCGTTAAAAAATGAAACAAGGGTAGGTTAAGTAGGTAGATTAGAGAGTAGTTATGAGCATAGTTCCTTGTCTTGTGTCAAGCTCATTAAAAAATGAATCAAGGATTTTATGAGCATAGTTCCTTGTCTTGTGTCAAGCTCGTTAAAAAATGAATCAAGGTTTTTAGCGTAAAGTTTTTGTTAGGTAGATTGTAGAGAGTAGTTATGAGCATAGTTCCTTGTCTTGTGTCAAGCTCACTAAAAAATGAAACAACTCCCACAAGTCTTTCCAAGATCTTGAAAGTAAAGCTTCATTCCATCCACCTCATTGAATGCAATGAAGCTTGGGGGGCATGTACCTTAATTTGCGTCATTATGCTGGGGGCATGTGGACTTATAACAAGCATAGTTTTTCGTTTCAAGCTTGCGTAAACATGAAACTGAATCCGAGCATAGTTCTTTTCCTGTGTCAAGCTCGTTAAAAAATGAAACAAATCCTCCTCTACTTGAGTCGAGAGATTGACTAGATCTCATAGATGTTAGGTTGTATATTTAAGTTAGTTAGTTTTGCATAATTTTCTTATAGTTTAGGTCGGGTCTTTCAAACGATCTCGTTCACGAGTCTTCATTCCATCCGGCTTGTACTTAGTTGAATGAAATGAAGCTGGGGGGAATGCGCTCTAGCAGTTACGCTTAGGGGGCATCAAGCACAGTTTTCTCTCTGTTTCAAGCTTGTGAAAAAATGAAACTACTTTGAAGCATAGTTTTTCCCTGTTTCAAGATTTTGTAAAAATGAAACCTATCTCGAGTCAATTTCAGTTATTTTCAAGACTCGTTAAACTCATGAAAATACCGAGATTATTTTGCTATCTTTCATTCTCGTAAAACAAATGAAAATGCCGAGTTCTTTCCATCTTTTCCTGCTCGTAAATTAAATTGAAAGTTGGCCATATGAGTACATTTTTATCCCTTTTTCGAACTCATTAAAATTTATGAAAAAGTGAAAACCATGAGTACATTTTTATCCCTTTTTCGAACTCGTTAAAACTTACGAAAAAGTGAAACCTTAGAGTCATCTTTTAAGCCCTTTTCTGACTCCTAAAACATGAAAAGATTGCCGAGCGTTTCTTTTACACTCGTTAAAACGGAATTAAAAGATGGTCCCCTTTTAGCTCTTTTCTGACCACAAAATCAGGAAAAGATTGCCGGGTTTTTGTCGTTTCAAACTCGATACGGAAATAAAACGACGTGTCCTTGATCGCTTTTTACTTTTCAGGTCAATGACACTAACTATGAAAGTACTCCTTGGTCGCAAGATCAAGCGGTTCCCCCAGGTATTATTTTATACTTTTTCGGGCTTGAGGGACACAAATTTACGAAAAAGTTCAACTTGGAGTTTCCTTAAGTTTTTCAGACTCTCTAAAATTGAAAAACGCCGAGTTTCTCCTATACTGGGCTCGTTAAACTTTTACAGTAAAGGACCTGTTCAATTACAAACAGGAACGAACCACTCCTTCCTAGGGTTCGAATTTAAACTAGGTTGGACTCGTCCGAAGGATGAGCTTATAATCAAGCATATGTTATCCTCCTCAAGCTTGTTAAAAATAAAGAGGTACTTGCCAAAAATGGTGGGGGAAAAGAGAGAAGAATGAGCCTGTTTGTTACCTTTTGTCTCAAAAGAAACTTTATTACCACTCTTGAACACGACACTTTTCATTCACCTGGGTTGGGAAATCTTTTACCTCACAGTTGACCAAACCACTTCGAAAGTCTTTAACCGGGTTCCAGGGATTAACTTTGAGTTATTCGTCACCAAGCCATCTGTCGTGTCGTTATGTGTTCAAGAGGTCTGCAAGCAAAACTTTCATCTGCAAAATACTTGTCATCCATTTAACCATCCCTGAGTCAGTCCTTACAGCAACATTTCTTCAACTTGAACAATGATTTCGTGTTGCAGGCTTGCCTGCAACGAGTCGCTTTCTATCGACATCGACACATTATCTAGAAAGATGACTTAGGAATCGACAGTACCTTGAAGTCTGCATGCATCAATGGCAGGTTTCTCGCCTTTGACGACAGTTTACATCATTGACTTTCGATCAAAGGATTCCGTGAAGTGTTCGACATCAGAACATCTATTCACATTTCACGGGTTGTGCTTGGTACTTTGAGGACCATTGACATTACTGGTGGTCTCTCTCATGCTTGTTAACAGTTCACATCATCGACTGGTAATCAAGTGGTTTCTAACATGTTCGACATCAAATCATTTAATCACATGTTTAGAATCGTACCAATTCGGGAAGTAGAAGTAAAGACCCTGGATCTAGTTTCTACCATCCAGGCTGCGAGGAGTTTTGTATTCATTATCTATGTAGACTAATCATAAACAGATGGCTGCGTCCATACTGTGTCTACAAAAGTCTATAAAAATGATGTACTGCAAGATCATTCCTGTATCAGAATATTTAGTCCATTAGTTAAAGTTTTGAATCTGAGTATGGGAATGCCTACCTCAGTGATGATATAATCTTATACATGTATTTTGTGTTGAAAATTGCAGGTTCTAACCAGGTCATCCACAAGTCAATCCTTGAAATGATAAAGCGCTTCACCCTTCCTAGAATTACAAAACACCAATCTATTCCAGGCTTTGCACTTTAGGGGGCAATCTGTTACACTAAAAAATGTCACCTTGACTACTTACAGTTAGTATGGCTGAAATCAACAGTCATGCTACCGTCTTAGGCAAGTCTTTATGCCTCTGTTATCCATCTCAAACTCAAAGAAGAGAGAAAGTCTTGTAAAAACTATGTTTATCTCTGGGGTCGCAGGTTCTCTCTAGCCTTACCTGCGGGGACGCAGGTCATGTTCACAAAAACTGCGTCCATGGACGCTCTGTATGTTAAAGGACAGGTGCGTCCTTCTGTAAAAGGCAAAATGCGCAAGTTTTATCTTGAAAAAGTTACTTGTGGTTACTTCTAGAACATTCTAGAGGTCGGTTTGATGAAATGGATGCGCCTCCAGTTGGTTCATGTATCTCTATTAAGAGGGGACTTATCCCATCAATAAGGAAGCTATCCCACCCATAGAGGGGGATGATCCCATTGATAGTGGACCTGAATAACCTCTTTACAGCACTATAAATAAAGGCATTGAGCCAGAAGGAGGAGAGGTTGGAGCTATACATTTTCTTTGGGTAAATGCTGCAGGATTTAGGTCTTCCATTAGAGTCTTTGTGAGGAGAGATTGTCTTCATTTGATTCTACTTGGAAGTGGGTGAGCTTTGTCAAAGTAGAGGAAAACCCTTGATGGACCCTGGGAGGAACTTGCACAACACCAAGGCCAGGTTGTAAGAGTTTCTTTGTTTCGTTATTAATACAAACTGGTTTATTTTTCTCAATAGCTTGTGTTAATGAGTTATTTCATGTGTTCCTTGGTCTGCATGTTGAATATATGTTTTATTATATGAAATGCAAGTGCTTGGTAATTGTTTGATTGTTTGTGGTTGCAGGAATTGACTTGAAGGAGGAGCTCATCCGGATTGGCAAGGACAAACTACAACAACAACGTTTTGGAATAAGGTAAGCCTAAACACTTGTAATCTTCATGTTGTAAAAGGTGTATTTAGAGAAAGATCACTCCATTTTGTCTTGTTTGTCATTAGAATGTCTTAGACTTCTAGGAAGGTCAGTCGTGTCCGCACCCTTGACAAATTCCGTGTGACACTAGGGACTTGTCCATTCATTAGAAAATTATTCTTATGTATCCTTCAACTGCTTGATCTTCTTCTTTCCTTCGATGTCATGAAGTCTTGGTTCGAACTTCCTTTTGGTAGGGCACCATCCATTGATCGCTTTCCTTCCTGGTTTGTCATTTCATTACTTCCTTTGTGGAAAGTGGTAATCTTGTCATACATTAGGATCTCTTGTCATCTGGCTACTCCTTTGTCATTTTGTCCATGCTTTGAAATACTCTTCTCATGGATGCTTCATTGTACTTGCTTGTTCCCATGCTTTGGTCGAGTAGTCCTTCATGACTTCATCATGTTATTGTTTCAACATGAAGTTTTACTGGATGGCTTTCTTCATAATGACATCTTTGTAGAGTAGAATCAATTATATGCACCTTTTGTATCTCCAAGGCCTTCATAGGTGTCAAGGGTCTTTCCTTCTTTTGTGAGAGTTGTCATGCCTTCTTTCGGGAGATATCTTCAATGGATCTTTGTCAGATAGTGATTCTTTGTGATCATGGTGTTCTTCACATGCTTGATCTCTTTCTTCACTTGCTTATTTTTGGATAGATTGATCTACTAGTTTTTGCTCCTTGTGAGAGCACTTCTTCATTGCTTGCTTCTAGGACTAGTCAACATTTCTTCTTTACTTGCTTCTTAGTAAAAAATCTTATACTTCTTACATGAGTATTTATTTTGTTGACCTTTATTTCATTTTAGTACATGCCTTTGATCATGTCATTGGTGAAAGAGATTATTTCCTACTTGATCATGTTATAGAACTATTCCCATGACTCAATAATATACAAATGATAACATGACTAAACTTTGATGCATACATACCTCATCTTGATTCTCCTTTGATCATCTTAGATTAATTTATTTGTCCTTGGTGTGGCCCTTCTTGCTTCATCTTAGCTTGCGTGCATATCATCCTCTTCTTGAATCCCATGATTGGGATTCCCAATGAGATATCTTCGTTGGTTTATGAACCTTATTTTGAAGATTCCATCATAGGATCTTAAATACCCTTGCCTTGCAAATGTTTCTTTAATTTTGATGATGAAGGTCTTCTAAGATTCTTAATCATGATCAAATTTATTTCATTGTGGATGAGGTACTATTCTATGTATGATCCTTCTACATGAATATCTTGAGTTATGTCCATCATGCTCCTATATTCTAGAAGATATTTCTAACCATGCATTTTTTTCTCATTTATAAATGTTCTTTTTACATGAGTATCTATAACTCTATGTACTTCATGCTTCTAGATTATAGAATATGTTTCTAGCCATGCAATTTTACTTTATTCCTACATGCTCCTATCCGAATCAAAAATTTGAAAGAAGACTTTAAGTAAAGAGTTTGACTTAGTCATAAGAGAGATCCGGAAGATCTTCCGTCTTTTCTTCTTCTTTCACCTCTTGAGTCATGTGAGCTTCTTCCCTCTTTATTTTGTTGTTGTTGTCCTTCTTAATCCTAGGAAAAGTCCTTTTGTAGTGCCCATATTCTCGGCATCCATAGCATTGGATTTTGGACATATCTTTGTTGTTTGTTCTTCGTGGACCAAATTTGCCAAATTTTCCCTTTCTCTTGGCCATGGTAGGAAATGCTTGCTCCTTTGGTCCCACATATTTCTTGGCTTTGAGTCTAGTTTCCTCTGTCTTGCATAGAGACCACATTTCACTTAGTGTGGTAGCTTCATTCTTGACATATATTCTTGATGTGAAGTTTCCCCAATCCTCAGGTAGAGAATTAAGTACTACAGTTGTCATTTCTTTGTTGGACATGACTTCCTCTAACTCTTGAAATTGATCCCTCATCTCAAAGATATTCATGAAGCAGGGAGCTATTCCTTCCTTTGATATCTTCATCTTGTACAATTAATTTCTTAGAGATATCACTTCTCCAGTTGTGGTTACCGAGAATAGCTCTACTAGTTTATCATAGATTTCTTTTGATGTTTCAAATTTGGAGACATAAGGAATGAGAGAGTCCTTGATAGATTCTATTAGAATCCTTTGAGCTATTGTCTCATCCTTATTGTAGTTGGCTAAGGCTTGGGTTTGTTCCTTAGCAGGGATAGTGATATTCCCTTTGACATGTTCTAGAAGTTCATTCTCCTTGAGAAGTAGATCAGTCCTCTTCTTCCATCCAAGAAAGTTATTGGTACCTACCAATTTGTTGTTTTCCTTGCAAAAATACATTGATGTATATTCAGAAGGGGACATATACTTGATATATTTTGAAATGTAGTTGACTTATTTTCTACTTGAATTATTGATGGCTTGCTTTCCTTGAATCTTGATGTTCCTCAAGATGTTTTCTCCAAGTGGGCTTGCTTGATGATGAGACTTGCTTGATGGCTTGGCTTGAGGTGTAGGTCCCTTCTTGATCTACTCTTCTTTGTAGGTGCCTTTTTGCAAAAGGCTTCTTCTTTTGCTTTGTAGTCTCCTTGTAATGCCTTCTTTTCCTTGAGTAATTTTATCTTGACGCTTCAACCTTGTAGATGCCTTTCCTTGATGAGTGTTCTTGAGTTTCCCTTTCCTTGATGTGTTACCTTAGCTCTGATACCATGTTGAAGAATCTAGGGCAATTAGGTTTAGTATGATTCTTCTTGACTTGATAACAATTTGTGAAGTCTTTTTACAATTTGTCTTTGTTAGCTTAATATTCTTTCTCTCTTATTAATGCATGTGTGTGTGCTTCATCAAACTACTATCAAAACATAAAACAAGAACACAAGATGTTGGCTCTTTGCCAGGGCCAAAGCCTCTCTTATCTTGCAAGGAAAACCCTTTAGTAAGTTTCTCATATTGAAGCTTCTTATTGATCAATGTCAAACCCTAGACCCTTGACAAGAATATACTCCAACCACAAGTCAAGTCCTTCCTCTTTTCTGCACTTAGTTCCCCGCACATAGACTTCCTCCTTTCAGCACTTTTCTCCCCAGCACTCTGTCCTCCTTCTTTGTTTCTTGCCTAGAGATAGACCTTCCTTGAGTGAGCCTTCTAGATGAGATGTTCCTCTTATATCCTTTTCTCAAGTAGACTTCTTCATTTGTTCACCAAACGAGATCCTTCTTGAGGTATGGGTTTATGACTGTAATTTTTTTATGCTGCCCTAGTTTTCCCTCGCGTGGAGGGTACCCTTAGTGAATTAGGGTCCTTTCACCTTCTCTAGAGAGAGACTTCTTCACTTGACTTGGGAGGCCTTGTATGCCTAATATCTAGCCCAAACTCTAACAAATATTGCACTGAAGGGATACTACGGTTATACCCGCAATCTATCCTCCTTCTCTTCACATGTTTGATTATTTCTAGCCCTAGAAATAGTCCTCTACCTTCAATGAGATTCTTCCTTCCTTCACTGAACTTTTGTGGTCCATTTAGACTTGCTTCTCCTTCCTTTTCTCAGCTTATCTGTTTGTTGATTTTAGAGATTACATTCTTGACTTTATGAGGGAGTGGAAAACCTTTATATATTGAGGATTGTCCCTCCTCTAGACCGACATTAGGCCAACATTTTGTCTTTAAGCTGACTTGGCCATATCTTCATTATTTTTGTCATTTTGTTTCTTTTGGAGGATGTTGTTGCATGGAGAGGACTTTCACCTATCTTAGAGGTATTCCTTTGACCTTATACATAGTGTAACATGCCCTCTAAGGGTATTATATAAATACATTGACCTTTTAACTTCCTAGAAGCGCTTAAACATATGCTTGACCTACTTTAACGAGAAAGAAACTCATTAACAAATAATATAAAAATAGTATTTCTTTTATTGAATAAATACAAATATCAAAAGTACATTTATGAAGACCGAACCTAGTTACACTTTCTTCAACGCTTTTGTTGGGATTTCCCCTAAAGAGGGGTTTTACCATGGCCGAGTGCCTACATAATGTGTTCTTTGCTTTGTGATATTCATAGTTTTTGGAAATGGTTTGATCATGAGAACAAAACATTGATAAGGAAGTAAATAAATAATTAAAAATAATTTTCATGTAAAGAGAAATAAAGTTAACAAATGACCTAACATTTCCCTTAATATTTCTCAACATGGTATCATAGCTAAGGTGAAGGTCATAGACATTTAGAAGATTATTGTTGTTTGAAGTCAAAAATGGTTTCTAAGGCAAGAGGTATTGCAGATCATCTTTATATGAGATAATTTCACCAAAATTATGGATTGGATAAGGCCTAGATCATATCTATTTTCATCACACTTTATACTCAAAATTAGATCCAAAATTGGCAACAAAAAATAGAGAACTAAAGCCCCAAGACAAAGGTATAGGAGGGTCATTTGGACCTTATTTAACATGAACTAGAGGGAGTTATATCGATGTGGTAGAGAAAAGGCCCAAAGGTAGAGTATGGTGCAGTTTAGGCCTAAGAATGAGGCTAAGTTTCAAAGGACCAGAGCTGAAAATAAAGTCTCATTAAAAACCAAGGGTCTTGTATATATACAAGAAGAATGATACATGTTGCATAAGTTTTGTGGACTAGGAGCGATCCTTTAAGCCAATGGAAGAGTTACCTTGAAAAAAAGATGGAATATTGAAGTTAGAAAAGAGCAGCATAGGCTTATTATGAAAGGCTATTATAGTGACATCAAAAGGACCTTAACAAAGAGCCAATGATTTTGTGATAATTGAAGAAGCATTTTTCTCTAGTGAAGAGGGTTGAGAAGCCTAAAAGGTGTCATAACAACAAGCCACAATCATAGAAAGGATAGCACAATAATTTTGAAGGAGAACGCAAGAAGGCAGTAGAAATCAAGGTTGCAAGGAGAACAAGAAGTGGATGGTCTTAGAAACCCTGGATCTAAAGGCCTTGTAGAAAGATAAGGTTATGTACTATTTAAGGTATGTATAATGTTTTATGAATAAAGGGTCTACAACACTAGTATTTTGTTGCATATGAATCTACAGTTTGTAAATTTTTTGGTATTCTGAGGATTATGAATCCTAGATAGGACCTAGATTGGAAAACCCTAGTAAGAAACCCTAACCTTAATTTGGTATGTTCCTTCATAAAATCCATATCTCTTGATATATAGGGTTTACAAGGAAAATATAGGGAATATGGTGAATCTTAGTGAGGAAGGTCCCTAGTGTGCGACATCAATACCCGAGGGTTGATATTTTTAAGAAATATATCAAGGAAGTTGGGGTTTGTGTATAGGAATCCTAGGAGTGTATCCTCTAAGATACCATGGAAACCCTAGTCTAACAAAATTGACATCATTCTCTCATGCTTGTATATTTTTGGTGGTACTTTTTAGTGGATTTTACAGGTACATGATGAAGGAAGCAAAATGAGAAAATATATACTGGTTTCATGTCATGAAGAGCATGATGAATAGAAATATTGTATTGGATCCTTGAGAACTTTGATAAAAGTAGAATCATATGGAGATGGACCATGAGGATGTTAATGCTTTGTTAAAGACTATCATGGTAAGAGGGAGCCCTTTAAGAGGGAGCATTTATTGACAAAAAATTATCTTTATGTTTCCTTCTGTTTTCATTACATTGTTGTCAAATTTCCTCTTTATATCTGAAATTACTTTTGTCACTTGATTATAATCCTTTCTGTTGTGTTTTCCTCAGAAAAGAAGGTTTGCAATTATATTCTACAAAATGTTTGAAAGTATGGATTATGAATAGATTTAGAGGAATCCTTTTCAAGTTTTGTAGAAAGAAGAAACTCAAGATATGTTTTAAGATTTGTAGCAGTCTTCATCATATAAAAAGTTATGATGATTTTGTCTCAAAAATTCCTCTCTCATCTCTAGGGTTTTGCTACAAAATCATGAAGATTTGTATATTGTGAGTGTGTTTGATCTCTAGATTAAATCAACTCTTGTAGTATGATTTTTTTCTATTTATTCATGTTGGTAAAACACTGGAATTTTAGGGTTTGGGGTTTATGAAAAAAACCCTAGTAAAGGTTGATATAAGATCCTACAGCATGAAAGTGAAATCCTAGGTGCAGAATATTTTCATTGTGATTGAAACCCTAACAAGATTTTGATTTTGGACATCGAAGGTCTAATTCCTTTTGAATTTTTTTAACCCTAGATGATCTCCTTATGATGTCATAATCTTATATTAATAAATTTAACTTCATGCTCTTGTACATATATGTTTGTGCTTGGTTATACTTGTTGATGAGATTTGCAGGTATATAGTTGTAAATATGTTATTCTACCTCATATTTAATGATGACTTTATGGTGATTTTGAGCATGATGGAAAGTAGGAGCTGTAAGAACCTCGATGACATTGAAGTTTACATTGACAACTGAAAGATATCCTTGTTTCCATACGAAGATAAAAGGAATGATGATTTGAAAAGTTGAAGTTATTTGATGATATGATGATGCAAAAAGAAATAACCTATGTAGGTAGAAAAATAAAGTTGATGGTGATGGACTTATCCCGCTAGTTGAGAGGGATCTTGGATGAAAGAAAGTGCATATCCTCCAAAATTTGAGAAGGAGGACATGATGTGCCAGGACTAAAAACCGAAGACTATGAAGAAAGAATGAGATTAGAGAATGGCTAAAGAACTACTAAATTTTATTCTTTCTTGATGAATGGAAAATAAAGACTTGGTTGATTTGAGAAGTGTTGAGGTTGAGTTTGGTGTTTCTTAAAAAGTTGGAAAGAGGAAGCTTTCATCGAGATTTGTTTGGATATTGTGAAAACCTAAGCGACATCAGAATGGTTGAGGACCCCAAATTTTATGCTATCATATTTATAATAAAAACCAATATATTTGAAGTGATTGGGGTTGTGAGGCTACATTATGTTCTGATGGATGAACAAGTAGCAGATGTGTTGATCTCTCCTTGAGAAGTTTGAATATTTGATAAGAATGCTTGGATTGATTTGGTTGAGAGGGAGAAATGAGTACCTTAGGTTGTGTGTTTGTATGATGGTACTTGGGAGGACACCTTGTCTAGTTTGGCCTTGATGATGTATAGATCTCGGCGAGGGAGGGTATCTTGGTCTTGTGGAGCTATGTTTTAGTGTTTGACCTTGATAATACCTAAATCCATGTTAGGGTTGGTGTCTTGGAATGGAGGCCTATACGGTATCTACATCATGTTGGATTGTTGCGAGGGTTGAAGCATGATGGTACCTGTAGTGGAAATTTTTCTTGATTACACATTAATCCATTTTGGATCAATACCTTGGCATCGTTTGGCCTTTATGGTATCTAGTATTGAATATGTTGTTGTACTATTCTCAGAACATGTCAAATTGAGGTCAACCTTGTATTAGTTGATAAATTATGTATACCTCCCTAATTAAGAGGGAGTGTTGACAAATTTAACTAGTACCAGTCTTCATAATTGTTGTCTAGCTCATGACATGATGTAATTCTTATGTATTTGTCAAAAGAAGAAAAAAGAAAAAGTATTATAAAGATCAAAAGATTTTTTTTTATAAGCATGGATTTCATGCTCAATTTATTTTGTTTCTAATTTTGAGCACCCATTGTGTGCTTCTAAAGTTTGTGTCATGAGTCATTGTCCTTGTCATCTTGTATTAGAACCTTCTTGGCTTATTATATCAAAGAATAAATTTTATTTTATGTCAAAAATGTAAAATTACCCTCCTCCACCCTGTCAGACTCAACTCCCATCAAGTCGGCCTCATGACAGGAGCTCAACCTCACAAGAAGATTGTATATAAGCAGTGCATTCAACATATTAAGTATATAAGAAAAACACATGTTTGATTTGCAACTTTAGGTGAAGATTGAAGTGTGATGGAGGCAATGAAAGGAAGGAAATACTCAAACATGAAGGAAGGAATATCTTCACAGGAAAAAGGGTTTGAAATTCTCATCATTTCTGTCCACAAGTGCGAAAGATCTGAAGTATACTTGCAAGTTACAGGGTTGAAGGTTCAAGTTGAAGTTTTAGAGATAAGAAGGAAGGTTGAGTTCTGATTTGGAGCATATATGTTTTTACTTAAGTTAACTTTGGATGATATCAAGCATGACATGTGCATATTTTAAGTAACAATGATTGAAAGGTTGACTTGGTAAATGGAGGAGGCTTGTTGTTGGTTTAATATTCTAGGTTGTCTCATTTTGAGTTGGTTCTTGAAGAAGAAGAGTATTTTGGTTGGGTTTTCCCTTATGAGAGGGGTTTTTCCTTAACTGAGTGATTCAAGTGGATATTGGTTGCCACCCACCTATTCCACCTAGACCTCTAGTTGGTTTCATCAGTTTCCTTGATTTAGCACAATTTACTATTTTTAACATTTTTCCAAGTCCTGAACTTTCGAAGTTGTTTTGACCCCATAAACGGCTGCTGAAAATATTGTAGTACTTGGAGATACCTTTCTAACAATGTGTCGTACACACCAAATGGAGATAATATGACCAATTTACGACCCTAGGAAGTTGGTTTTCCAACAAACCCAAACTAGGCCCACAAAATATTGGCTTTCCATCTCCTAGGGTTAGGGTTTTGGTTGTTTAGGGTTTCAATTTGTTGTTCAATAATAAAAAGGCCCTTGAGCCTCATTGTAACATAGTTCAGAGGCGTGTAGCAAACACATCTCTTCTCTGATATTCTATATGTAAGCATCTTTTAGTTCTTTGATATTAATGAAATGAAGATTTATTTTTGTTGCATCTTTATGTTTATATTTGTATGTGTATTAGAGCGGTCTTCTCTTTCTCTATTTTTTTGTGCATGTCCCCAATGAGGTCGGGGTATAAGGAGTTAAGGCTTGAACTGGTTGAACCTTTGATCTAGGTGGATATTGGTGGTCACCCTACAATTCCACTTGGACCCCCACCATTGTTTTTTTTTAGTTTTTTAGTTTCCTTAATTGTAACACAGTTTACTATTTTTAGTAGTTTTTCAGGTCCTGAACTTCTAGAGTCGTTTTGAGGCCCTAAATGACTTTTTATGGGAAACTTGGGAGAAAAATGGGTCCATGGACTAATTTTTCTCATACCAAAGCTGTAGTCCTCGGATATATCTTTCTAATAAGGTATTGTGTGCATCAAATGGAGATCGTATGCCAAATTTATGAGGCTGGGAAGTTGATGTACCAATTTACCCAAACGGGGCCCATAGTTTGGTGCTTCATCTCCTAGGGTTAGGTTTTTGGATGTTTAGGGTTTTCCATTGTTTCTCAATAATAAATAGGCCTTCGAGCCTCATTGTAATACATTTTAGAGGCATGTAGCTGCCACATTTCTCCTCAGAGATAAGCGACTATCGCCCGATCTAGTTTATTTCTATTTCTGTTTGTAAGCATATTTTAGTATTTTACATTAATGCAATGAAGTATTATTTCTGTTGCATCCCTGTATTTATGGTTATCTCTATATTATGTTGCGTTCCTATTTAAATCTAGATCAATGGTACCAAAGCGATCTTCTCTTTCTTTGGCTTTCTTTGCATGTAACCAACGAGGTCGGGGTATAAGGAGTTAGGGTTTGAACTGGTCAAACCTTTGCAAGACCAACCTCAAAAATCCCAACGGTCTCCCATGGCGGATAAAAAGAAAGATAAGTGGGCAAGAGATCCTATAAAAATCTTGCTCGAGGAGGCCCTCGAGCGACAAAGGAACGCGATGATGGACAACTTTGCTCAGGTCCTTCTGCGGCTACCCAGGGGTGACACATCTACTTCCAGCAGCTACTCTAGAAGTGCCACACCATTTAAGGTAGAAGTTAACTTTGACATTCCCATATTTGAGGGTCAGATAGATGCAGATGTTGTAGATAAATGGTTAAATCTACTAGAAGGGTATTTTTATGTTCATAATTTTTCCAGCAAGGAAAAGATTACTTTTGATCTTCTCAAAGACACCCCCCACGCCAAGGACTGGAGGGAAACCTACTACGAGTAGAAGGATGAAAGTACGGCCTCACTGTTTTCAGCCGCACCCACTTGGAATTCATTCCGGAATGCCATCAAGGAGTAGCACTACCCTGTCAGAAGCTATGATGATAAATACATAAAGTGGACCACAGTGTGGTAGGGAAGGGACCAAGACGTGCCGGAGTTTACCAATATTTTTCATACCCTTCACACAAAGTTGGGTATCAAGGATGCTAAGCTACATTTGGTACTCAAATACAACGACTGCCTACACAAGTATATCCAGGATGAGATGGATTTATTGGACATCCCCTCACTCGGTGTGACGTACCAATACGCTATCAAGATCGAGTAGAAGTTTAAACAGAAGAAGCGAGACTTTTGATCTGTAAATTTGAAGCAAGACAAAGGTGCCCCAAAACCACTGAACAAAGGACAAGGCCAAGGTGGGGTGGCCTAGGACAACCCGCCAAAGCCGCAAGCAAAGAACAACACCGCGAAGCCAAAGAAGGACATGGGAAAGTTGTGTGAGTTCCATAAGAGCTCCACTCACAACACAAGTGAGTGTCAGGCCAAGTAGTCACCAGTGGCCAAGCTAAAGTCTTCAGACTCAGATGCATGTTCCAACTCTAAGTCAGAACCCAATAAGGGGATTGACAAAGGGAAATAGATTATCGATGCAGAGCCCAACGCCACTTTTTGCACCATGACGATCCAGAAGGAGGAACCCGAAGATCCAGAGGAGGAGGAGTGCCTCTTCCACTCCCAGATGTGGGTAAAGGGCTCCCCGCTATAGTTTATTGTCAACAGCGGGAGCTAAAAGAACCTCATTTCGACAGAGGTTGGGAAGCGGCTAGGCTTACTGACTACAACACATCCACAACCATAAACCATTGGGTTGTTTCACCAAGGACAAACACTTCACATGAGCCAGTAGTGTCACCTTCCATACAACATCAAGCCCTTCACAGATGAGGTATTATGTGACGTTGCTCCCCTTGATGTTTATGATGTATTATTAGGCTAA
Organism: Pinus tabuliformis; assembly: GCA_031772625.1. NCBI lineage: Eukaryota > Viridiplantae > Streptophyta > Pinopsida > Pinales > Pinaceae > Pinus > Pinus tabuliformis. Next base: position 201,210,575 of record CM062817.1, on the reverse strand, counting down.
CCATACTTGTGGAAGTGACATGTTGTGTATGAGTCAAGGCCTCATGATGTTATTGTTACTTTGGGAAATAAGTTGTACAGGATACTGGAGGTAACACCGCCTACTGCCATCTCTTTGGTTACTACAAAAAATGAAGTAAGCTCATTTCCAAAACCGAGAAAATTGTTTTCCTGATGATATGCCCTCAAGGAAAGAAGAAGATGGTGGCCACGACCTCCAGACAAGGCCCCTCTGTATGACAACTACATATGGACAAGGTCGTGGAGTAGTACAAGTACATCTTCACCTCCCCCGTAGGGGTTCCTTTGCACTTTCAGGTCAAGCACTCCATCAATCTGACCCCAGGTGCACTGCTGCCCAATAGACCAATCTGTCGATGCTCTGTTATGGAGAAGAATGAAATAAAGAGGAAGATTCAGGAGCTGCTGCAGAAAGGTTACATCCGACCAAGTTCATCTCCCTGTGGGAGCTAGATCATGTTGGTAGAGAAGAAGGATGGGACTTGGAGACTTTGTATCGACTATCAGGCATTGATCAAGATCACTGTCTGAAATAGGTACCTGATCCCAAGGATTGATGACCTTATGGAGCAACTAAAGTGGGAAAAGAATTCAGCAAGATTGATTTGAAGTCAAGATATCACCAGGTACCAATCAAGCCCTCCGATGTGTGGAATACTGCCTTCAAATCCAAGGAGGGCCTTTTTTAATGGTTGGTTATGCCTTTTGGGTTTATGAATGCTCCTGTAAACTTCATGAGGCTAATAGATGACATCTTACGGCCATTCACCAACTCATTTGTAGTGCTATACTTGGATGGCATCCTGATCTTCAGCCAGAGTTGGGAAGAGCACCTCCATCACATCCGACAAGTTCTCCAAACACTACAACAACACAATTTATGTGCCAATTTGGAGAAATTCACTTTTGGCATGACCCAAGTTCAGTATCTGGGATACAATATTGATGAATGGGGGGTGCATGTGGATCCAGCCAAGATTCAAGTCATTCGAGATTAGCCATCTCCAACCGCTCTTATAGAGCTCTACAGCTTTCTGGGTCTTGCCAACTTCTAACGTAGGTTCGTGTTGGGATTTTCTCATATCACTTGGCCCTTGAGTCAAGTCACCAAGGGAGGAGTGAAAGAAAAATTATTTTGGTATGAATCTCAATAGAAGGCATTCACAGAGTTGAAACATCACCTATGCTTGGCACTAGTGCTCGCATTATCAGACTTGCAACAACCATTTGAGATTGAGACAGTGCCTCTGACTATGCTATTGGGGTGGTACTTACTCAACACGGGCATCCAGTGGCATATCATAGTGAGACACTCTCAGACACATTCCTAAAGTATCCCACTTATGACAAAGAGATGTATTCCATTATGCAAGCCTGTTGAAAATGGAATCATTACATTTTGAGGAAGGAAACAGTCATCCACACAGACCACCAGCTCCTGCAGTTCATACAGACCCAAGGGAAGTTGCAGAATGATCGCCATCAGAATTGGTCCACATACCTGCAACAGTTCCATTTGAATATCAAGTATAAGAGGGGTAGCACCAATAATGTTGCAGATTTCCTTAGTCGACCACCAATCATGGCGTTAACCACCATTCTCAACTCTTGTGGGCACGAGACTTCTGATTGGCCACTTCTCTACAAAAGCGACCCAAAATTCAGCCACACATACCAGACACTCTTAGAGGGTCAACATGTTCCATATTTTCACCTCCAAGATGCCTTGTTATGCCACCTGGGTCACCTTTGTGTTCCTTCAAGTGAGCGTGCCAAGATGATTTGGGAAGCACACTACAGTTGGCTTGCTAGGAATTTTGGGGTCAAGAAAATGGTGGCAGTACTATATAAGTATTTCTATTGGCCGAATCTTCGACAGGATGTCGGGAAGTACATTAGATCCTGCACTGCTTGCACCATTGCCAATCCGACCATCAAGAAGCAAGGCCTCTATACTCCGTTGCCTACCCCTAGTCGACCTTTGGAATCCATCTCCATGGATTACATGTCGAGCCTTCCTTCTACTAAGCATGGAAACGACTGTGTTTTTGTGGTCGTCGACACGTTCTCGAAGATGGCCATTATGGTGGCCTACAAGAAGAATATCACAATAGAATCCACTGCTAAAATTTTCTTTTAACGAGTGTGGGTACACTTTGGGATCCCACGGTCTATCATCTTAGATTGGGATAACAGGTTCCTCAGTACATTTTGGTCCAGTCTCTGGTCGATGCTGGACACCAAACTCACTAAGTCCACATCCTTCCATCCCAAAACTGATGGCCAGATAAAGGTTGTCAATAGGATGATCGTACACATTCTATGCATGTACAGCTCAAGGCATCCACGCACATGGGATAAGAGCATCCCCTATGTTCACCACAATTATAACCGGGCTCTCCACAGCTCGACTGGTGACAACCGTGGGCTTGGGATTCCAACCACTATGTCTCATTGATGTGGCCATGCCATTTGAGGCTACTCGGGTAGATTCGGCTCATGTCCAATCTGAAACAGATAAGGCAAATAGCTTCATTGAGAAATCAAATTCCAAGTACAAGCAATGACATGATCAACATCGGGTGCCACACAAGTCTTAGGTGGGCGACAAAGTCTGGTTGCATTTGCAAAAGGAACACCTTACCAGAGCCTATCGGAAACTTGGACCACTCCAATATGGTCCTTACACCATTACCAAGGCTATGGGAGACAATTCATTTGGGCTTAGCATTCCCCCATTCCTTGTCTTGCACCTAGTGTTCAATGTGGACTGCCTTTGGACATACTTTCCACCATTACTAGACACATCCAATATTGCAGAACAACTCACACCAACAGATTTAAATCTAGATTGCATGGAACAAGCTGCAACTGATCAGATCATGGACACACAGATCAAGCACACTCACCAGCAGAAGATCCAACTGTATCGAGTTGTCAAAGCAAGCCAACTCCTTCACCAGGGCAAGTGGCTCACTAGGGACCAAGTTCAGTAGAAGTTTCCTCATCTCATGGAGGAACTCAACGCAATGGGGACCATTGCTTCCTCAGGGGGGAGGAATGATCCAGGTGGATATTGGTGGCCACCTACCAATTCCACTTGGACCCCCACCATTGTTTCTTTCAGTTTTTTAGTTTTCTTAATTGTAGCACAGTTTACTATTTTCAGTAGTTTTTCGGGTCCTGAACTTCCAAAGGTGTTTTGAGGCCCTACACGACATTTTTTGGGAAAATTGGGAGCAACATGGGTCCATGGATCTAAAAGTTGTATTCCTCAGATAGATATTTCTAATGAGGTATTACGCACGTCAAACGGAGATCTTATGCCAAAGTTACGACCCTGGGAAGTTGATGTACCAATTTACCCAAACGGGGCCTATAGTTTGGCACTTCATCTCCTAGGGTTAGATTTTTGGATGTTTAGGATTTTCCATTATTTCTCAACAATAAATAGGCATGTGAGCCTCATTGTAAGACAGTTCAGAGGCATGTATCCGTCACATCTCTCCTCAAAGATAAGCGACCATCGCCCGAGCTAGTTTATTTCCATTTCTGTTTGTAATCATATTTCAGTATTTTACATTAATGAAATGAAGTATTATTTCTGCTGCATCTTTGTATTTATGGTTATCTCTATAACTTTTTGTGTTCTTGTTTAAATCCAGATCAACCTTTGCAAGACTGACCTCGCCTACCATAGCGGCCTCCCATGGTGGAAGAAAAGAAAGACAAGGGAGCATGAGATCCTTTCAAAATATTGCTCAAGGAATCCCTCGACTGACCAAGGAATGCGATGATGGAAAAATTTTCCTAGATCCTTTAGGAAAATACCCAAAGGTGACACATCTTCATCCCTCAGCCACATGGAAAATTTTAGGGGCTAATGTTCGCCCAGTGGGCTAATTTTCATTGATTTTTCCAAAAAAAGATTCGCCAATTACCAATTTTTATAAAAGACGATTCGCCCAAATTTTAGAATATAAAATTATTTTACCTCAAAAATCACCAACATTATATAGAGACTATATATAAAATCATTATAGATTTGAATAATTTTACAAATATATCAATACACATTTTATAGTTTGCATATTAGGGATTAGTGAGATTCGCCAATGTTTTAAACTTCAAAAAAAATTTCCATCCTTAAAATTTTCCTTGCTCAGCCACCTTGGAGGGGCTACTCCCTTTAAGGTACAAATTAACTTTGACATTTCCATATTTGAAGAACAGATAGATGCAGATAGAAGGAAAAAATGGTTAAATCTATTGGAAGGATATTTTCGGTTCATGATTTTTCCAATAGGGACAAGATTACTCTTGCACTCCTAAAAGTCACCCCCCACATCAAGGATTGTTGAGAAACATATTGTGAGTAGAGGGGTGAGAGGGAAACCTCGTTGTTTTCATATGCACCCACTTAGAATCCTTTTAGAGACGCCATCAAGAAACTATATTACCCTATTAGGAGTTATGACAATAAGTACATATAATGGACTATGTTGTGGCAATAAAGGGATCAAGACATGCATGAGCTGACGAATCTTTTCCATACCTTTTGCAAAAATTACGGTATCACATATTTTGAGAAACATTTGGTGCTCAAGTACCGCAGTTGTTTTTACAAATACATTTAGGAGGCAATGGAGTTCCTAGACATGTCCTCACTTGGCGTAGCATACCAATATGTTGCCAAGATTGAGCAGGAATTCAAGCAGAAGAAGAGAGACTTTAGATTTTTGAACCCAAATCCGAGGAAAGGCATCCATGATCCATAGATAAAAGGGCAAAGCTAGGCCACGACCCCCCAAGACAACTCCTCAAAGTTGTAAGACAAGAATAACAGGAAGGTGTTGATGGTGTTGGACCCACCAAAATTCAAGTGATCTCCTCAATATGTGGTCCCAATTAGACCTCACACCATTTCGGATAGGAGCCCCATCTGGAACATGGCTCAGTTGTTGATTTCTTAAAGATTTTCCTTGGCTCTAATTGTCAACAAGAGAGAGGAGTGTAGATGTACCTTTGAAAAGAAAGTAAGTGTGCCTGGTCAGTGTTCAGTTGTAGGTGTGTCAAGGTTCTTCTACTACGGAGGGAAGGAGAAAGTGAGCCTCTAAGAGAGAGGTAATAGTACCACCCTAGCAGAGACACACATGAACAGAAAGGATTTGTCTAACACCCAATGGAATATTCGACAAAGATGTAATGATCATTGCAACCAATACAACACATTCTTAATATGATAAGAACTTAAATATCTGAAATAGTTCAACTAATTTAGTACAGGTGAAAGCAAACATGAATCATAAACATTCACATAATAGTCTTACAAATATTCATAATCCATGCATGAAGAACGTGCTAGCCATAAGGATTCATATATTAAGTAAAAGTACCAAGACACATGTATACATCGAACATCACTAGCTCCAATAGTGGAGTGTTAGAGCCACCACTTGCTCCTCAAAAGAACTAGCTTCTCTCTCTAATGCCTTTTGGGATGAGCTAAGGTGAAAATTCCTTTGCTCATACAATGAAAGTGTATATATAACCAATGGGGCGATACTCCACCTCCCTTGTGACTCTTTGACTACCCTCATGATTGTTTGACTTCTTATCACTTTTCAACTTTACATGACTCTTCATATTTTCTATATGTCATTTGGACTTCCACTTTACAATGCATTTTCAAAAAAAAAATACATAATCCACATGAATGATGTGGCATATGACGACTCATGACATGACACTACTGACATGGATTTCTTGATGACATGGAAATGTCAAGCCATTCTTGTTTCTTTGTGTTATGTGTCTTCTTAGGAATGCTCTTTTGTCCACCTCCATATGGCTTAGACGTAAGGAGCCTTCAGTGATAACAGGTCTTAGGTTGTGGTCACAAACTAGTGTCCTTTTTCTTTCTCTTGATTGATTAGCTTGCATAATCAACTACAAATATGTCTTTCAACATGTTTCCCTTCTCCATATCCTTCTTCATCATCCTGTCATGATATGATAGAGTACCCGGATCTACAATTCACTCATGACAAGACAACATCAATCTGATAAATCCCTTGTCTAAGATGTTGCATGTTGATCCACTGATTAAGCCAAAACTGGGTGGCAGGTTGAGGGAGCGGCTCAAAGACTATGCAATTACGTAGATTTGGCAGTCAAGGATGAAGCTTGAGCCTTGAGATTGTGCAATTCACAACCCAGGTTGGAATGAGGAAGAAAATTGTGCAGTTTGGGAGCTTGGTGAGCCAGGCTCGAAGGTTGAGCACTGATTCAGCCTACTGCACATTTCTGGAAGTCAGAGGAGGTTGGATGATTGCGCAATAACATAGCACAAGAGATTAAGGACTGGGCTTGAGGTCTGAGATTATGCAATGTTTAGTTGAGGTCAAGCTGGAGGGATGAATTGCGCAGTTTTAAAGGCCAAGGTTTAGGCTTGAGGACTGAAAATGCGTAGTGTGCAGTCCTGAAATGAAAGAACTGCACATTATGTAATTTCAAGAGGCAGGGTTACAGTTAGAGGGCCAAGACTACGCAATACACAATTCAGGAGGGACATATGAGGCTAAGTTGCTTGGTCAGAGAGCATTCAAAATTTGACTGTGGGATCAATGAAGCTAATGTGAACAATGATAAGACTCGACTGTGATCACACATACAGAACAGTTGATGACACAACATCATAGATCACCCAAGAAACATGAACAAAATACTTCCCTAAGTACAACAACTTTGTAACAACTCACGATAAGTGAGGCACTAAAGATACACTTTGCGACAATCGTGATGACACTAGCGCAACAATGCTTAAGAATTTGGAAATGAGTGCGATATATGTTTACATGGTAATATAAACTCATTTACACAAAAGTAACCCCTTGAAACCATCAAAACAAGCTCATATACATTGTGCGACACTTAACATGTGAAAAGAAGGACATTTTTCTTCTCTTGCAAAAATGACCAAAACACTTAGAGAAAACACATATAATGGATTTCAATGTTTGTGACAACAATATGCAAGACCAAGGCAGGCTCTGAAATATGGTGCAAGCCAAAATTTTGGAGGGTGTTGTAGCAGCGACAACATAAGGTGAGAAGGACACCGACAAGTGGTGTGAGTTCCATAAAACTCCCACTCATAACACGGACGAATGTCGCACAAAGTAGGCATTGGTGGTTGAGATAAAATACTCAAAGATGAATGCATGATCTGATTTTGAGCCGAAACATAACAAGGGAAAGTAGGCCATTGATGCATAACCCACTGTGATGGTAGCCACCTCCAAGCTCCAAAAGGAAGAACCTAAGGATCCAAAGGAGGGGGAGCACCCCTTCCACTCACAGATGTGGGTAAAGGGTTCGTCGATGTCGTTCATCGTTGACGGTGGGAGCCAGAAGACCCTAATCACAACTGAGGTCATTAAGAGATTGAAGTTGTCGACAATGCCACACCTACAATTGTACACCATCAAGTGGCTCCACTAAGGGTGATATCTCTGTTCCACCCAACAATGTCGCCTGCTTTATAGCATCAAGCCCTTTGCAGATGAGGTATTGTGTGATGTTCCCCCTCTGGATTTCTGTGATGTTTCATTAGGTCAGCCATAACTATGGAAACTTCATGTTGTATATGAATCCATACGTCATTCTATTCTTATTACTTTCGGTTAGAAATTGTACAAGATACCAAAGGTAGCACCACTCACCACATTTTCTTTGATCTCTGCTAAATAATGCAGTAAGATCATTTCTCAGACCGAGAATTTTGTCTTCCTTATGATTCACGCTCATAGAAAGAGGAAGATTATGGCCACATCCACAACCTCCAAATAGGGCTCCTCCACACGACAACAATAGATGGATAAGGTTGTGGAGGAGTACAGGGACATCTTCACCTCACCCACAGGGGTACCCTTACACTATCATGTCAAAAAATCCATCGATATGACCTGGCATTCTGCTACCCAATGGACCGATCTATTGACGCTGTGTTTTAGAGAACAATGAAATCAAGAGGAAGATCTAGGAATTTTTGCAAAAAGGGAAAATTAGGCCAAGTTCATTACCATGTGGGGGCTCGATCATTTTGGTAGAAAAGAAGGATGGAACCTGGAGGCTATGTATTGACTATCTATGGTTGAATAAGATCATTGTCCAGATTTGGTATCCAATCCCATGGATTAATGACCTTTTGGACTAGCTCAATGGGGCCAAATATTTCAGAAAGATTGACTTGAATTCTGGTTATCACCAGGTATGAATTGAACCCTTTGATGTGTGGAATACTTCCTTCAAATCCAAGGAGGGCCTTCTTCAATGGTTGGTCATGCCTTTCTAGTTGATGAATGCCCCTGTAACCTTCATGAGGTTGATGGATGGCATCTTATGGCCTTTGACCAAATCAGTTTTGGCAGTGTATTTGGACGACATCTAGATCTTCAACCAGAGTTGAGAAGAGTGCCTACACTCAATAGGTCCTCCAAACCCCGTGACAACACAAATTGTGTACCAATTTTGAGAAATGCACTTTTGGTATTACACAAGTTCAATAAATGGGGTACATCATTCATGATAAGGGTGTACATGTGGACCTAGACAAGATACAAGTTATTCAAGATTGGTCATCCCTAACCACTCTAATAGAGCTCTGCAACTTTTTGGCTCTTGCTAATTTCTATCGTAGGTTCATGTTGGGATTCTATCATATCACTTGGACTTTGAGTCAAGTCACAAAGGGTGGAGCAAAAGAAAAGTTCTTTTGGTTTGAATCCAAATAGAAGGCGTTTGTTGAGTTGAAACATAGCCTCTGCTCTATATGAGTGCTCAAAATACTAGACCTACACCAACCATTTGAAATTGAGATAGATGTCTCTGACTATGACATTGGTGCAGTTCTTACCTAGAAGGGGCATCTGATGTCATATCATAGTGAGACATTTTCATATATAGTACAAAAGTATCCATCTATGATAAAGAGATGCCTCCCAACAATGGAAGCATTACATTGTGGGGATGGAAATAATCATCCACACAGACCACCAACCCTTGCAATTCATACAAACACAAGGAAAGATGAAGAAAAATTTCCATCATAAATGGTCCACATATCTGCAAAAAATCCATTTGAAAATGAATTATAAGAAGGCAAACACCAATAATGTTGTAGACAACCTCACTTGACCGCAAGTTATATCTTTGACCACTGTGCCCAACTCTTGTGGACAACAGACTTCGGGATGGCCACATATTTAAAAGAGTTATTTAGAATTCAGTACCGATGCTCCTAGAAGGAAAGAAAGATCCATACATTAACCTCCAGGACACAATGTTATGCCAGTTGGGACACCTTTTTGTTCCTTTAAGTAAGCATGCCAAGATAATTTGGGAGGAACAATACAATCACGTCGCTAGACATTTTAGGGTGTTGGAAAATCAAAAAGGTGGTAAAGATTTTCTTGATCTTCATAATTACTTGTGACGTTTCATATTATTCTGATTATTTATATCTTCTTTATTTATATCATCAAGCAATTACCAAAATCATTAGCACATAAAACAACAGACACCACATGTAGGCACATGCTAGGGAAAAAACCCCCTTGAGGGGAAAACCCTAGTCAAGATAATTCTTCCTTTCAATAGTATTCTTTGAGACTATTTACCCTAGACCAAGACCAAACCTTCCCTCCACACCAAGTCAACTCCCCATAATTTCAAACTTTTCCCAGCAACTTTGACTAAGCAACGAATTACGACAACTGACAACTTCTGGCAACAGTGAACCTTGGAAGACTTCGATCTCCCAATCCAAGACAAGAAACAAAGAGAGAGAGACACCAAAATTTTGATTTTCCTTGTCTCCTTAGACTTCCCCAAACTCGCACTCACTTCATGTTAAAATTGGCAGCTAGGGCCAAACTCCATGTGGGTCATCTTATTTATGGCAGATGATATTTTTCTTGGATCCATCTCATCGAGAGGTGTAGGATTGATCTAAAGATCATCCAATTCCGATAAGAATTCATGGAGTTATGAATTTATTTGTCTTATAAGACAATTTGTCAAGGTCGGTCAGTGACGAAATAAACCCCTCATGTGCTCAACGTTTTAGTACAAAAGGAGATGACTTGATAGTCATTTAGACACACACTTCACTCTCGATTTCTCTCCTCTTGTTTTGGGTTTTAGTGGCAAGAGAAATCTAAGAGGATGAATCTCTAATTGCAAGTCAAGAAGGATGCCCTAGCTGCTATTATAATGATGCCCTAGCCATATGATGTCCAGAGAAAAAGGTATAAAATGTAGACACGAAGACGATAATGATGCCCTAGCTATACACTATCCAAAGGAAGCCTAAAATGCAGTCATGAAGGAGATATGGCCCCAATAAAGAGGCTCCTATACACAACCTAAAAGGGGCTCCTATACTTTGCCCAAACTTGCCCTTATAAGCTGCCTAAAGGATGCCCTAACTGCAACAAAGAAGGGAGATCTACCACTATTTAGGACAGCTTCTATACGCAACAAGATCAATTGTCATGTGGAGGCCTTAAAGATCCCTAGTCACAGGTCTAGTAGACTTAGTAAAAACAAAGAGAAATGCCCTAGCAGCAACAAGGAGAGATAGCTTAAGGATAGTGTGGGCATTACTCAAGGGGAGGCCGAGTTGTTGAGGTACAACCGACTATTCTAGGGCATGTTTAAGGGTTGGTTGATGACTAGAGAAGGCCGCATGACTGGAGGCTAAATCGTAGCTGTTTAAGGACTATTTTGTGTGGGATATACCCTTGTGAAGGTTGTCGTAAACCTATAGGATTTTTGTGTGGTAAGCCACAGACCATACCACCACAACTAAGGGTAGCATAGGCATATTTGAGGGCTATCTTGTGCCCTACCCCTTCAACGAAGTGGAGAACACCTGCACAAGGAGGACCGTATATTTTAGGGTTGTTTTGTTGACTATTGAAGAACTATTACAACAGTGTTTGGTTCCCTAACCAGTCATCATGGTCACAACAACTAAAAGGTGAAGAACAATAGTATAAAAGAAGCAACAAGACATAGTGATGCAATATCAATTGGGACAGCAACAAGAAATAGTGTTGCAATTGGGACAATAGCAAGACATGGTGCTGTAATAGCAATTGGGATAGTAGCAATACATGGTGTTGCAATATCAATTGGTACAACAAAAAAAATAGTGTTGTAATAGAAATTGGGATAGCAGAAATACATGGTGCTGCAATAGCAATTGGGACAGCAGTAAGACATGGTGCTACAATAGCAATTGGGACAACAATATGGTAAGCAACGTGCAACAAGCACATGGTGGAAAAACAAAGTGTAACAATGGCACATGATGGTATATGATGTAGTACAATGATGGGTACTTTCATGATTGATGAAGCATGATAAGACGGAGCATTGTAATGATGGGTGCAACATGGTTCAGCACGGTGAGGTGCAACATGATGAAGAGATATAGCACAATGATAGGTGAAGGAGTCACCTTGGAGAATCAGTTGAAGTTGCATGTCTTCAGTTGATCTCATGTATCATATTCTTAGAGATGATCTATGCTCTTATCTAGATAAGTCAAAGTGTGGACTTTTGTTGTAAATGTACTATCTTTATCTCTCTCTCTCTATTGAACTATTGAAGATCATATAAGAAGAATTGATCAAGGGTTTTCCCACATTGGGGTTTGTCCCTGGCTAGTGCCACATCTTGTGTCCTCTTGTCTTGGCTTGTCTTTTGCGATTTATGTTTATGTTCTATCTGCAGTTTACTTTAATGATGATGTGATTGCTAATCTGGAAAAGATATTGAGCTAACTGTGAAAATTAAAATAAATTTCTCTAAGCATAGAACATACCTAAACTTAACATAGTATCAGAGGTGAGGTGAAGACAAAGCCCAAGAAAGAGTGAAAGAGAAATCACCGAAGATAGTTGGGAAAGGAAAAAAGGATCTACGGATTCCTCATCCCTCTTAAAATTCACCTAGGCTGAAATCGAAGAAGAGAACATTATCAAAATGGCCCAGTAGAAGCTTATGATGGCCTACCTAAAGACCACTTCATTGGGAAGTCCAGATCTAAGGGTGGATATAAAGGCAGATGACTTGTTCATCCATTATGGGAAGGAGTGTCTGAATGGCAGGGACACATCACTTGATGATGATAACAATCATTCCAGGGACATATTCAATGATCATAGGAATGATAGGTAATGCAGGTCATTAAGGAAATGGTCGACTCTTCAGAGAAAGTTGTTTATGACAAGATAAAGTTATCTTGTATTGGCCCTCTCCTCCATATTTTGTGGGAATCTAGCTTATTGATTATAATGCTTCAAGGCACTTCATTAGATAGAAGGATGCTCTCTTGAATTTGGTAAGAGATGGAAACAATCATGGGATTATACTTGGAGCCGATGTCACCTATCTTGGAAAATGTGTAGGAAATGTTACCCCTTAATTGAATGAGGGTAACTTGATTCATTTACAGAATCTCTTTTATGTACCTAATCGTAAGAAGAACCTGGTGTCCATTTCGGCAATGGAAGTCAAATATTTTAGGGTGGCATTCATCAATGGAAAGGTACATATTTGAAAATATCATTTTCAAAGATTCTTTTTTAGTTCAGGGTTGGTGTTTGTATCAAGTTGCAGGATGGTTCAATGGGGACCATGTCAGTTGTCACATCTCATCTATAGCACCGGAGGTCTACTTATTATGGGGCACTACTCGATGTGATTCAGATGGTGACAAGGATGCCTGAATTCAAAAGGAGCATGAAGGTACATGTCTGAGATGTATCGAAGGAAAATCTTACAAGGGGACCATTCCCCTCATATAGCAGGTCCACAGGTTTCGAACTGTTAGTGTCGGTATCTTCATCCCTCCATCAATGATCAAAATTCTCTTTTTGCATGCATTATAGGTGTCTCATCTAATCAACTGCATTCCATTAGGATCATGGATCATCTGATGGTAGTGGCTCATTATCAAATTTCCCTCATAGTCTTTACCTACTGGCCTATTTTCACTAGTTCAGGTCATTTATAGTCATCTTTTGTCTTTACATTTGCAAAATCCATTTTTAGGGTTTTAGGTCTCATTAGGTCTAGGGTTTGCCACCATAGTCATGTAAAAGCTCAATAATGGTCAACAGGCACATGAGGACATTTAATAAGGTCTCAGGATCAAAATTTCAATAATGATATACTCAGTAATTGATTTTTTCCTCAAAACCTTGTTTTGAGGTAAAACAAGTTTTTATGTTTTGTCAGGGTCCCACCCTAACCCCCTTATTTTTGTACTGGGATCACGTCATAGTCAAGAGTCAATAAAGCCCATATTAATAATTGTAAGTGGTTAACCCGCAATTAATGACGGAACCATAGTTAGTTGCAAATGGGCTGTAGTATTAGATAGATGGTATTAATAAAACCCATGGTATTGGCCCGTGGTATTGCATGTATGAGTCATATATAAAGGATAGAGACTCCCTGCGAGGAGCATCGTGTCTTATTTTGTAGTCGAGCTCTGCTCTATTGGAGGTTGCCCCCTCGAAGAGGCAAGTGAACACTACTCTCTGAATAATAAAATCATTGCTATTCTGTGTTATGGGTATCTTTTCTTCGCATATTCTGTATTTGGGTATCATTTTGCAGGTTAAGAGCATAACAAGTGGTATCAGAGCACTTTCCAGGGCCGGTGGGATCTCCAATTCTTAGCAAAAAAAAAAATTCGGCTAGAGACATGTTCTGGCGTCTTTAAACCACGGGATCTGTCATTGAGCGCATAAACCTGCGGATTTGGGGAGGCATGCGTGCAGGAAATACAAGACGTGGTCACGTCTGTTGGACTCCCTTGTAACCCCTGTGGGTACCCCTTCGAGTAGTAGCGCATTAGACAGAACCGCGCATGGACTATCTTCCACGTACCCTCTGGTATATCAGAAGCCCCCTAGGCTCCCTTGAAACCTCGCCATAGATAAACCGTCGGCCGTCTTGTGGCTACAGTACACCGAGAACAGCACTCGGAGAGATTACTCGCCCGTACAATAGGGTAGTCGGGTTGTATGGCTAACGGTAGGGTCGATCCTCCTTAGTTAGAGCCCTAAAACATTGGGTCGAGTACTACTGCCAGACCCTTATGTATATTGCGATCTGTAGCACCTGACACTCCTCAAGACCATAGTTCCCTTTCTATCGGGGGATCACACATCATCTATTCCAGATCAGCTTGTGCAAAGGGGTGCAGCAGCAGCAGACAATCAGTCCCGCAGTCTCGAGTTCGCAGATCAGTTAGTCCGATCTATTAGATCCATCAGATCTGCAGCAGCAGTCTGTTCCGCCGCCCAGAGCTATCCGATCCGCCATTCAGATCTCTCAGATCCACCAGATCGGAGTTGTTGTGAAGGGTTCCTATACCAGGGTATAATTTTCGCAGGACTTTTGGCAGCATTGACCTTTTGAGGAATTGGCGACTGCAGTATTGATCAGGAAGGAGTAAAACTCCGTTAGGATCTAGCCCATCAGAATCAGGACGACGAGCTGAGCACGGTGGTACCATTCAATTATTAGTGAAAATTTTTAGGCGGTCCCAAATTTTCATCAGGTTGGTGTATGGTAGAAACTAGAGCTCAAGCGATGGCCAATGAAAGGATGGACAAACTTGAAGAATCCATGCACACCCTCAGCCTTCAGCTTACCGGACTATGTAGCCAGGTCGCGCAACTCATCCCGAAGGACAAGGAGCAAGCCCACGAGGAGGCGTATAATGGCAATGGATACAATGAGGGTGAGTCTAGCCACTCTCCTCACGTCTGACACACCCACCAACCACCTAATCAACGACCTCCCAAGTTGGATAAATTTGACGGTTCTCATCCGTCGGCATGGATAGCACAAATGGAGCAGTATTTCAAACTGAATCGTATCTTATATGATGCGACTCAGCTTATGTTGGGGAGCATGTACTTGGACAATGAAAGGTGGCAATGGTGGGAATGGCATCAACGTTGCAATGGACCTTTTAGGACTTGGACCCAATTTACAAAATCTCTTCAGGACCGCTTTGAACAAGAGGAGTCTTTTTTGGGTCGTCTTACTAAGCTCTGACAGACTGGTATAGTGGATGAATATATTACAGCTTTTGAAGCCTTAGCCTTCCGCACTTGGGGTCTCTCAGATGCGTTCTACACGGAATGTTTTATCAGTGGTCTTAAAGAAGCCATCAAAGCTCAAGTCCTACTGCACCACCCTCCCACATGGACGGAGGCTTGCAAGGTAGCTCGTAACGTGGAGCGTGCATTAGCAGCCCAATACAGTCGCCCAAATTTCTCCGCTAAATGTCCCCCCCCACAGGCTCACAACACGACTCAAACACTTAAGGTCCAAAAGGTGTCACCTGCAGAAATGGATGAAAGAAGAAAGCAAGGCCTATGTTACTATTGTGATGAAAAATACTCCCCACGTCATAAATGAAAGGAGCCCAATTTTTTTCAAATTGATTCCACTGACTACAGCTCAACAGAGGAAGATCCACCACTGGAGGAACATGAGCCGCTAGAAGAAGACAACCAAAAGGACAATGTCTCTGATGAACCAGTTATTTCATTGCATGCTTTGGCAGGGATTTCTTCCCCTCAAACTCTCAAAATCGGAGGTTTTATTAAACATCACCCAGTAGTAGTCTTGATTGATAGTGGAAGTACACATAATTTCATCCATCAAAAAGTTGCAGAAGCAGTGCATTGTTTTGTACGAGCAGTTTCTAACTTCCAAGTTCAAATTGCGGATGGCGGCACAATGAAATGTGAAGGCCGCTGTGAAAATGTCAAACTTCAAATGGGGGATTATCAGTTGAAAACTCACATGTTTTCCATAGACATGGGGGGTTGCGACATTGTACTCGGTGCTGATTGGCTCCGCACTCTTGGGCCAATCACAATGGATTTCCAGGAGTTATATATGAGTTTTAAGCAGAACAACTACACACATACCCTTTGTGGACTCCAGGCGGGAGCCCCCTCTATCATCAGCTAACATAGGATGGAAAAATTGTTAAAAAAGGGTAATCATGGAGTTGTAGCTCAATTTAATGCCATCCAGGCAGTCGAAACCAAGCCTTTGCCAATTCATCCTGAGATGCAAAAAATTTTAAATAACCATCTGCTGGTCTTTGACAAGCCTCATGAGCTTCCACCCTCGCGAGGGGAACATGATCATAGCATCACCTTGGTTCCAGGGGCCCAACCCCCAAATGTGCGCCCATACAGATATCTGTTCACCCAAAAGAATGAAATAGAAAAAATCATCAAGGAACTTTTGGAAGCAGGTGTCATTCATCCCAGCATTAGTACTTATTCATCCCTAGTGGTCATGGTGCTCAAGAAAGATGGGGAGTGGTGGATGTGTCCCGACTTCAGGGACCTCAATAAGTTGACAGTCAAAGATAAATTTCCCATCCCGGTGGTTGATGATTTGCTGGATGAACTCAATGGGGCTCAATTCTTCACTAAGCTGGATCTTCGCTCAGGCTACCACCAAATTCGCATGAAGGAAGTCGACATCCCCAAGACTGCTTTCCAAATTCATGAAGGCCATTATGAATTCCTGGTCATGCCATTTGGTCTTTGTAATGCCCCCTCTACTTTTTAGAGCCTTATGAACCACATTCTCAAACCATATCTCAAGAAATTTGTCCTTGTCTTCTTCGATGCCATCCTCATATATAGTTGCACTTGGGCAGCACATCTTCAACATGTAGATCTACTCTTGCAACTGCTCCGCAAGCATAAATTATTCGTCAAGATGTCCAAGTGTTCATTTGGAATGGCAGAAGTAGAGTATTTGGGCCACATTGTGGGGCGTGAAGGTGTCAAGGTGGACCCCAAAAAGATCCAGGCAATGCAGGAATGGTCTCAACCTAAGACCTTGAAGAGCTTGAGAGGATTTTTGGGTCTCACAAGCTATTATCGTAAATTTGTCTGCAACTATGGTTGCATAGCGAAGCCCCTTGCCTAACTCCTAAAGAAAAATTCATTCTTCTGGAATGAGGAAGCACAACAGGCCTTTAAAGCTCTAAAAAATGCCATGTGTTCCACTCCAGTCTTAGCACTACCTGACTTCACCAAATCTTTTGTCATTGAATGTGATGCTTCAGGTACAGGTATTGGGGTAGTCTTAATGCAGGAAGGGCGACCGTTGGCCTTCACAAGCCAACAACTCAGTGCGAGGACTCTTGGCCAATCTACCTACGAGAAGGAAATGATGGCCATCTTACATGTAGTCGAGACTTGGCGACCTTACTTATTGGGGCGACGTTTCCAAATCCACACAGATCATCACAGTCTTAAATATTTTTTGGAGCAACGCGTATCCTCCCCACAACAAAATAAATGGCTAGCCAAAATGTTGGGATATGATTATGAGATCATTTACAAGAAAGGGAAAGACAATAGTGTAGCAGATGCATTATCTCACCAATTTGAGGAGGAAAGTACTCTGCTAGCAATTTCCCTCCCCATTCCAGAATGGATTGAAGAGGCTCGCAGGGAATGGTTTTCACACCCTGGGCTCTCCAATCTCATTTCTCAATTGCAGGTAGATCCAAATTCCACCAAGGGCTACTCGTGGCGGGATGATATTCTTCGCTACAAGGACAGAGTCGTAATATCACCAACATCCACCCTCAAAAGTCTCATTTTCGCAGAATTACACTCATCTCCCATTGCAGGACATTCAGGCTTTCAGAAGACGTATGCTTGCACCAGAAGATCATTTTTTTGGACAGGAATGAAAAAGGATATCCTTACTTTTGTAGCAGAATGTGATGTCTGTCAACGCCACAAAGGGGAAACCGTCAACACACCAGGCAAATTACAACCATTGCCCATTCCAGCCTCAATTTGGACGGAGGTTTCTATGGATTTCATTACAGGTCTTCCAAAGTCAGGGAACAAGTCAGTCATCATGGTGGTTGTGGACCAACTGTCGAAGTATGCTCATTTCTGTGCCCTACCCAACCCATTTACACCAACTTTGGTTGCTCAATCTTTCATGGATTAGATCTTCAAATTGCATGGCATGCCCACTTCTATTGTGTCCGACCGCGACCCGATCTTCACCAGTAATTTTTGGTAGGAACTCTTCAGAATACAAGGCACTCAACTCAAACTCAATACTTCCTATCATCCGCAAATAGATGGTCAAACCGAAGCCGTCAACAAATGTCTAGAAACCTACCTTAGGTGTTTCACTTCAGAAAAGAAACACCTTTGGGTACAGTGGCTACCTCTGGCTGAATGGTGGTATAACACCAACTATCATGCCACCACCAAAATGACTCCCTATGAAGTAGTATATGGTCAACTCCCGCCTTCACCTACTTCGTATCTTAAGGGATGCTCAAAAGTACAAGCAGTGGATCAACTCCTGCAACACCGCGCAACCATGCTTGCCCATCTTTGAGAGAATATTCATCAATCTCAGAACCGCATGAAGCAACAGGTAGACCAACATCGCTTAGAGCACCAATTTCAAGAAGGGGATCAGGTCTTTTTACGGCTTCAACCATATAAGCAAACATCACTCAAAGATAAGGGGTGTCAGAAACTCTCTCCCAAATTCTACGGACCATATCAAGTACTTCAGCGCATTGGAGAAGTGGCCTACAAGTTGGCCTTGCCACCTACTGCAAAAATCCATCCAGTTTTCCATGTCTCATGCCTCAAGAAAGTGATTGGGAACAATTGCAGAATTCAGACCAGTCTACCTGAATTGGACGAAGAAGGGTCCATATGGCTTCAACTCGAATAGGTCCTAGACACATGAGACAAGCAACTACGCGGCCGCATGATTAAGGAAGTTCTCGTCAAATGGAAAGACACCTCTCCGGAAGATGCAACTTGGGAACCAGCCACTATTCTTCAGCAGTTTCCGCAGCTTCAGCCTTGAGGACAAGGCTAGTCTTAAGGGGGAGGGCATGTTAGGGTCCCACCCTAAACCCCTTATTTATGTAATGGGATCACGTCATAGTCAAGAGTCAATAAAGCCCATATTGATAATTGTAAGTGGTTAACCCGCAATTAATGATAGAACCATAGTTAGTTTCAAATGGGCCGTAGTATTAGATAGATGGTATTAATAAAACCCACGGTATTGGCACGTGGTATTGCATGTATGAGTCATATATAAAGGATAGAGACTCCCTGCGAGGAGCATCATGTCTTATTTTGTAGTCGAGATCTGCTCTATTGGAGGTTGCCCCCTCGAAGAGGCAAGTGAACATTACTCTCTGAATAATAAAATCATTGCTATTCTGTGTTCTGGGTATCTTTTCTTCGCATATTCTGTATTTGGGTATCATTTTGCAGATTAAGAGCATAACATGTTCTATGTATAAAAATTTCATGTAATTTTAATTTTCCTATATGTAATAAGTTCAGAATTGCTACCCTTGGTCACCTTGTCAATTCCAATCACTGCAAAGCAAAAACACAAGCATCAAAACATCAATTTGTCAAATGATTAAGAAAAGTCAATTTCAATGGAAACACAGAGTCAAAACCAAAAGTGACTTTAACATTATAAAAGTGGTTTTGAGATGAGTGATAAATTAAAGTCATTCATATTTAAATTGAAAAGGGTCCTCTTGGTCATTTCATTATGCAAATTTACTCTTGGAGAGTCAAAAATTGCAATTTGGAGCAAGAGAGGCAAAAATCCTGTTTTTTAAGGCAACTTGGCCTAGCACTGTGCATCAGAGGTAGTGCACTATGCATCAAGCAGGTGTTGCACATCAGAGGAAGAACTTTAGTGCAAAATTGAACTGACACTGCGCATCAAGAATGTGTTGCGCATTGGGCCAGAGGTGCTGCGCATTAGTCCAGTTTGCTCCAAATCATCCCAAATCGTGCCAAATTGCTCAACAAACTTCAAATTTGCTACATTTTCCCTCTACAAGTAAGTACTCATCTTCCTAAGGTTGAAATTGAAGTCACTTTGGTGTTTCTCATAGATCTTGCATGTGAAGAATGAAACCCTAGTTTCTCTTCATTGTTTGCCATCCAATTGTGCAATTTTCATCCCACCTTCACAAAAACTTCATCAAACCCATTTTCACTCTTTATCTACCCTAATACACTTCATTCATCACATTTTCTCATACCCCACTCCCCTAAAGAAAAAATTTCCCTCACCAAACCCTAAATCCCTCACTAAACCCTAATCTCCCAAAATCATTCCTTTCACTCCCCAATTTCATCTCCCAAGAGTAAAATCCTTCATCACCATTTTTCATCATACCTTCATTTCATCATTTTCCCTAAAAACAAGCATAATGGCAAGAAACAATGACTCAAGCTATTAGCAAGAAACACAAAGTGACAGTTCAAGAGACAAGAATTTGCAGCCTAGGAGACCTCACAAGGGTGTGAAGATCATCAGAGAGGAGGCTATTAGTATTGCTGAACTTCTTACTTGTCCTCTTGCCACCACTTGTTTCAGATACCAATCTTGCTTTGATTTTTGTGAGATGGTAGAGAGGGTCAAGTATCATCATGAATTGGTTAGGCAATTTTTCATCAACATGGAGGACAATATGGTACAACTTGTTGGCATCAACTTCACTCTTTCACTAACCATTATTGCAGAAGCAACTAAGATGCCAGATGTGGGGGAAAGATGGAATAAGAGAAAAAATATCAGCAAACAGAACTATGAACCCTACATTAGAGCTAGATATCATAGCCAATTGGGCAAGGTGTTTCCTTTCAAGTTTTTGGAGAATCAGTATGTGCCATTAATGAAACTCACCATTAAATACTTCACATGTGAGGGAAGGTTCTCCTGACTCTATGCTTATCATATCAGATTGCTTGTGCATTTTACTAGGGTTAGAATGATGAGCATACCATACTTCATTTGAAAAAACATAGAGAGGATGACTGTAATTGGAAAGAGGAAACCCTACCCACAGTAGCTCAATAGCATATATCACTTTGTTGTCATCAAAATTGTTGTTTTGCACCAGTTGGCTTAGTTGGGAGTGCCATGGGAAACCTTCATTGCCCATGAGATTTTCAAGGGACCTCAAATATTTGCAGAACCTCAAGAGGAAGTTGGACCTTCCGGGAAACAAAGAGAACATGAAAGAAAAACTGAAGAGGCTCACATTCCTATTTTTATCACTTAATAAAAGGGGACAAGAATACTTTTTGTAGCTGCAAAATGAGTATTATCTCCACCAGCAGTGGAAGGGGTCTCATTCTCTTCACCGGACAACAGGAAAATGATATCTTCATCCGAGGTGGAAGGGGCTTTCCCTTCTTCTTCTCCAGAGCATGTACAAGATAGAGGAAAGAAACCATTGCATGATGAAGGACCTTCTGAAGGTTAAGAGAGAGACTTTATTTTGATTCATGAGGAGGGCACTGATTTGATTTCCCAAAACTCAAGGCTCAAGGAGGTCATTAGAGAATAAGAAGCTAATATAAATGCATTATCCATAAACCTTGAAAGGTCTAAGTGGATCATTAAATACCTTGAGCAAAAAAACAAGCAATTGGAGGATAAACACATGATCATGGAGCTGAAAACTATTAGGGAAAATCCACAGATGGAAAAAAGGAAGAAAGTCAAGCTGACTTCACTAGAGCAAGAAATAGAAGCTGACTGAGAATCATGGTTGGAAAGAGTGAATTTCCACCCTGAGAAGCTTCTTGACAAGGCTAATAAAGAGAAGAAAATGTTAAGGCACATGGCCTATCACTATTTGGCCCGGAACAAAATTTGTAAGGCAAGAATAAGAAAACTGAAAGCCAAGCTAGGGAGAGCCTTAAAGGCCAAAAAGGAGCAAGACAAACTTAGAATCTTGGTTGAAGCTTCCTTGGCTCAGAAAAGTAGTTGATTAGCTTGCCTCATGCCAATTTTGAAGGAATTTGGAGAACTTTTTGTCATTTTCAAATTTTTAATTGCAATACACAGGGATTTTCCTCTGATGCGCAGTGCCACTGGCGCTGCGCATTGAGCTGGTAAGGAATTTTGAATAATGGCTTACATTTTTGGATTTGTCATGAAAAAATATGAAAACCTAGAAAATTTCATGAATTTTGGAGGATTTTTGGGTCACCAAAAGGGCAAAAAACACCTCAAAATTGCCCTTTCTGCCACTTTTTGGACCCACAGGAAGCAGTGTTGAGAGAACTGATTTTTAGAGGGGCAAATGGACACCAAATTAAAAAAATCCACTTGTCCTAGAAATAAGATAGACATACCTTTCTAACAAGCCAACTTGGAGAAAATTTGGTGAAGGGGAAGGCCATCAAATCCAGCAGGGAAAAGGCGTTGCGCATCAAGTAGATGGCGCTATGCATCAAGTACAATTTGCTCAATTTTGCCCAAACTCAAAATTTTCGCCTAGTTTTTTCTCTGTTTGACTTTTTCGCTCTGATGTTCAAACTAATGATGTAAATTGATGTAAAAATGATGAAAAGTTACTCAAGGAGGTAGATACATCATGTATAGGTGGTTTTGAACTGAATGAATCAGTTTCGATAGTTTTAGAGGCAAGCTATTCCACTACCTATTTTTCAGTTCCTAGTTTAGATCTAGTTGAAACAGCTCCTAGACTCATGGATTCGACCCCCAAAGTATAGAATGGGTGGTTTTTTGCCTATATCTAGTACTTTCTTAGTCATTTGTCAAGGTTGGACTCTTGTGAATGCTTTGAGCATTATTGTACATTCATCTCTGCAGTTTGGCAAGGAAGTAGACCAGGGTTTGTAGCATTTTGTTGGATTCTTGTGGCAAGGTGATTTAGTATTTTTTTTCCTTCTATGATTCAAGTTATCGTGTGTTTATGTTTGCCATCATCTCTCTCTTTTCAACTTAACTAAATGAATCAGGTATAAAGGTGGAATTCATTGATGTTGTAGTGCTCTACCTTAGGGTTTATTTGGTTTTACATGCTTTTAACTATTTGAAGAGGATTCTGAATACTTTCATGCCCTCTCCAACTCCTCACCAATCTTATGACTCTCAATTTCACTTATTTCAAAGTACTAAAGCATTTGCCTACCTCGCCCCACAGAAACCTCTGCAAGACTAAGTTTATTTCCCAGACCCAAAAGTACCTTTCACTTTTGATCTAGAAAACAACATTAGAATCAATCAAACTTCTTTGAGAAAATACCTAGCCTAAAATTAGTTTTTACATCAGTCATCTCAAGCCTCATTTGCTATATTTTCTTGATATTGACAAGGAGAGAGCCCTCTCTCAACTTGGTAGGGCTAGCTACCAGGTTAAGTGTGGTTTGATGTTACCCTAGACATGCCTTTCTCAGCCTGAGGTAGATTTATGCCATAACACTATTACAATAAAATATTGGAAATCTCTTTTGCAATATATGGGACTATGGTTGTTTGATGTCCATTATAGCATCTACGCAAATGTTATTCTCTTTTATAGTTGGCTTTAGTGGTGTGAGGATATTTTAATAAGAATTATGAAATTGCCATTGGTGGTGTGATAATATGTTATTGAGCATATGCAAATTACACAAATGTTATTCCTTTTTACAATTAGATTTTTTGAAATGACAATATGTTACTTGCAACATGCTAGAATCATACATTTCTATTTCAATAATTTCAATTCAATGTATCTCTCCTCCCCATGTAGTATTATAAATTGGTAAGGTAATCAAGAGGGAAGAAAGTGGGTGATTACAATTCATAGTTTGACCATTTGAAACTTCGTTAGCACGTGGGAATCCATATGTTTCTTCTCAAATATTCCCTTTGTTTGAATAAGATTTATTTTCATGCATTGCTTTATCTTCATCTACATGTGACCATCTATATAATTCTTGTAAGAGAGAAAAAATTTCCCTACCCAGGTATATGCCTTTCACTATTAGATAGTGTAATCCATTGGTATATCCAAGGGAAAAGAAAGTTAGTAAGTGTTAATTTGTTAGAATTTGTAAGCACCCATCACTTATTCGTTTCATTTTTTTGAAAACGTGATAAAATGGACTTAAACCATATTTCTTATAATTGATGTCACATAGTGAATTTTACATAAGTATCTCTGATCAACTTTATACTTTCCATGGGACACATTGACCCATTATCCTAAAAACTACACTCCACTTTATTTTTACAATGTATCCACCCTCTATTATCTTAGGCGTCTACTTCCCCTCCTTTGGGGGTATACTAGGCTTAATTCACTGTTCAATTTTACCACTAACATCAATTATTATTTTTATTTTTTTTAACTTGCATTAGATGTATAGTTTTATTTTTACTTTGTCTTCATGTTATATTATATATTTTTAGAAGCATATGTTTTCTCGTAAGAGGTCATAGGCTTGAATTCAAATCATATAGAATATTTACACCTCCCTAAACTTTAGGAACATGTGTCCCTTGTCCCCAAAAAATAGATATGATATACCAATTTTATATCTAGCTTGACTACAACCTTAAATTATTATTATTATTGTAATGTTTATTTTATGCAAAGTCAAAAAATATATAATTTATCTTCCCTATTTATTTAATGACTATTTATTAATAAAAAATAAAATAAACAACCTTAAATTTCTCACATCCAAAAATATAATATGCAATATATATGCATTTAGCTTTAGAAACTAATTAATTGCCCGTATAAATATATAATAATAAACAAGTACTATGAGAAAAACCAACTGCAAAATAAAACTTTTGTTCAATTTAGATTAAACTCTATTGATTGTTCTCAAACTAATAAAAACAAAATTAGAACCATTGGCTAGTACACGAAGCAACATTGTTACCATTTTCAACCTTTATGATAAGATTGGAACTTTTGATTATGAAAAGAAAAGTGTAACATAATAACTCGCAAAACCACATTAATAAATGTGGTTGATATATGTCGTAGGTTTGTATCAATAAACTACAATTACTAGGGAAAAAATATATTAGTCAAATGGATTAAATAAATTTTCTATTAATACATATAAAAGCTACTTATAATCAGGTTTTTCCATTGCACTTAAATGACAACGCATATAAGTAAAATATAAAAACAAGGAAGCACTTAGATTCATTGTCTAAAATAAGTCTCTAATTTCTTGTCAATCAAACCTAAGAAGTTTATTGCTATGCATTTATTCATTTCCATTTTCTAATATAATTAATTAAATGCTACATAATGTAACTATTCAATAACCAATTTATCATTTGATCCTAAAATCTTATTAATATTTCTAATGATGGTGGAAAATACAAAACACCCTAAAATTACAGGGGAAATGAAGATTTTATAAATTGCAAATGTGGAACCAGATTTTCCCAAAGAAGAGAAAAGCAACAATAAAAAAAAGTATCTAGCTTACTTGGACAATATCGAGTGAATTGAACACAAGAATCAAAATGTATTTCGTTTTGAGTTAACATGAAAGTCATTTTAAATCCATACATATATTCAAGAAACCTAAACATAAATAATAGAAATGCATCAACCATTAAATGTTAGGGGTAAAATAATGATAAATGGAATATGTTCACGACAATAAAATATGCATCATGAAAAAATTCTCCACAAAGAATGCAACAATAAATAAAAACATTTATTTTACATGTACAAATTCAACCACTACAATATATTTAATAGTATTCACTAGCACAACCACATTAACACATATGGTTAATATAGTTCATAGGCTTATATCAATAATCTACCACTACTAATGAAGGAATACATTAGTCAATGGATGAAGTAAATTTTCTCTCAATATATATAAAAGCCACTTGTAATCATGTTTTATCATTGCTCTTCAAAAACCAATGCATATAAGTAAAATATAAAAGCAATAAAAACATCAAAGCACTTATATTCATTGCTTAAAAGACCTCTTTAATTTCTTGCTGATCAAACCCAATAAGTTTACTACGACGTGTTTATTCAGACCATTTTTTAATATAATTAATTAAATGGTACATAACCTCACTATTTAGTAATCAATTTATTATTCTATCCTAAAATTTGAGAAAGATTTCAAATGATGGTGGAAAATACAAAAAGAAACTAAAATTACATGGGAAATGAAAATCTTATAAAGTGTAAATGTGGAACCAAATTTCCCCAAACAAGAGAAAAGCAATGGTAAAAGAAAAGCACTCAATTTATTTGGACAATATCACTTGTATTTGAACACAAGAATCAAAATGTATTTCAAGTTGAGTTAACATAAAAGTTATTTTAAATCCATACATCTATCCAATAGCTTTCTGAATGAAACCTAAAGATAAATACTAACAACGCATCAACCATTAAATAATAAGGATAAAATCATGATAAATGGAATATGTTCACAATAATATAATATGCATCATGAAAAAACCTCCATAAAAAACACTACAATATATAAAACATTTCTTTTACATACACAAACTCAACCACAATGCAATACATTTAATATTATTCATTATAAAGAAAATTTTTATTAATTATTTAAAAATAAAATATATTCAATTAAACTAGCCCATTGTCGTACTTTAGTACCAACAATTTGGATTTTAATCAACTATTTTAAAGTATTTGAAATTTGTCATGGTGTTGAGCATTTGGTGGCTGAGATTTGAGCTCCATATTTTCTTTTTGTAAATGATATTCTTGAACCTCCATTTTCACCTTGGGTCTCATCTACTTCTACTTGGGGTTTTCTTAGCTAATAATAATATTGTATTGGTGAACACTGAGATCCTTGTAGAAGTCAATCAAACAGAAAGAAAAAATGCAGGATTGAGAATATCATATAAAGGTAGAGCTTAACTTCCATTTATGGGGACAGATTCATGGGGACTAGGTGCTCCACACTATGTTGAGCTTTATCCATGCTTTCACTACACAAATTTATGGCTACCATTCCCTTCCCTATGAATCATGTTTCAAATAGCAACTCAAGTCTTGAACATTGAAATAACCTATAAATGAAAAGTTCGTTACACATGTTTTAAAACCAGACTAGAGACCAAATTAGAAAAAGGTTCTCTAACAATTACACATTTAACTTTAACCATAAATAACTATATAAAATCTCGATAACCCTAATAATACTTTTGGTGCATGGTTCGAATATTGGAAATGGCTTCTATAAATGTGGTTGGTAACCTGAATCGCCTTGCATGGAGAACCAGAAGAGTTTGTTAGCAGAGGTGGGGGGTTGCTTTCAAGGGTTTCGATTGTGGTTAGAAGGATACAAATGAAATCAAAGCAATTTAAATGAAAATAGAGAAAATTGCTCAATGCTACTGAGAATAATGGTTTCAATTCACCTAACAGGTGGTAAAATATATGATATTTATAGTTAATCTATTATTTATTAGTTTGAAACTGAAAAATTGTTCAAATCTTTTTCATATCAACTCTTTCATCATGTATAAGACGAATAATATTCTCTTACAATAAAATCTTGTGCATTCATTTATGAAAAAATCAAAATTTCTCAAGTCTACATATACAAGTTAAATTAAGTAGACCTACAACATAGCAAGTTAAAATGCTTAGCTTTTTAAGCTTTGTAAGTTTATTATTCAAACATACTTTTTAACTATGCTATATTATATATATATATATATATATATATATATATATATATATATATATATATAGATATATATATATAATTATGTTTAAAAAGTTATACAACATTGTAATTCATCAGACTTTTTGTGTTTATCGATGCAACTTACAAGTATTGCATATCAAACACATATTTTAAGAAAAAATATCAAATGCTTCTTTTCATTTTAATGATGATATTTAAAGTATCACATGTTATTTGAAGTAATTAAGTTGAGATGGAGAGATAATAAAATTCCTTCTAATCATTAACTATAGGATTATCAAAATTTTAATTTAATTATTAATAATTATCAGGTGGATGGTAGGTATTTAACCTTCAAGGAATATTTTAGAATATTATTAGTAGTATTCATAAATTAATGATTGAGATCTATCTTCAAATTAGTTATGCTTTTTTAATTAAATTTATTAATTAAAAAAAATCACATAAACATGTGGTATGGTTTTTGGACATATAGTATTAGTAAACCATGGTATTGGAACAAAACATATAAATAAATTAGAATCTCTATAAAAAATTGGGGTGAATCTCCATAATTAATGATCTTATTACCTATTTTTTAATAATATGTGCATGTTCAACTACTATAATAATAATAATAATAAAATTAATTTTATTTTTTTACATTAATTTTAACAATATAAAATGCATTGTAAAATAAATATTTTGATATTTATGAATTTTATAATCTATTTAATTTATATAATGTTACTCACTTTTATATAACACACAATTTCTTTTTCAATATCAAATTTAATTTTCAATTTAAAATGTTATATTTTATAAATATACTCTTTATAAATGAATTATAAATTTTCAATTAATAACATCAGTCACGTGTTTTTATTAGACAACATCATTACATTATTTTGCAAAAATTCATTTTGTATTATAAAGCAATTTGCATGCCTCTACAACCTCTCTCCACCTGCCCACTCTTTCAACACTTTACACTAACCAGTTAAGAAGCCTTGCTTTGATGATGTTATTGTTTACTAAAAGTTCTATACACTTAAATTTTATCATTTATCATTCCCCAAGCTATGCACACTTAAATTTTACCATTTATCATTTTTTGGCAAGCTATGTACACTTATGAAATACTGTATGTAAAAGATAGTGGCACAACATAAAAGGATGATAGCCCCTGGATTCTTTAGAAGCACATCCAAACATAATCATACATGGGTTGCATCCCAAGATCTGGCTACTCTTCTTGTTTACTTTAATTTATAGATACAACACTGTCAGGCATGAATTTGTTTACCACCATACACAAATTCAAGGGGTTTACTCCATAACTGACCATGATTGACTAACGAAAGAGTAGGAAATATCATGAAGACATCAACAATGGGGTTTGAACCTGCGCAGGCGAAGCACAACAGATGTCAAGTTGGTTTCCTTAATTCTTCAGGCATTTCAACAATTACAGGTAATTTTTTTATTCAATCTTTTATTAATGATAAAGCACTTGTAGCATGAAATTCCTTTTACTATAATGAGATTATAATTACTTAATTTAAATGAAATTAAGTTTTAATAATTTATACTTAAATTTTAATAATTTGTATGTTTTACTTATCAACCTATGGTTCGTACAAACTTGGAACTGATAGTGTTATATGCACAAGTAAAAGTGAAGGTCATGCTTGTTG
The DNA here is from genome assembly GCA_031772625.1 of Pinus tabuliformis. NCBI lineage: Eukaryota > Viridiplantae > Streptophyta > Pinopsida > Pinales > Pinaceae > Pinus > Pinus tabuliformis. The sequence goes on along the minus strand of CM062817.1, from coordinate 201,181,223 downwards.
TCACTATTTGTCTAGCAAGAGACCCAAGGGGTTCCAATCCAAAATTCTATAGGGTCAAAAGAAGCTTAATTCTTTGATGGAAGGAGAGCAAACCTATTTTAAGAGAGAGCTACTCTACTGCAGTAATGAAGAAAACAACATGAAATGCTAAACTTACACCATAACCTAACTAACTAATTAAACAAATGTGCTAAGCAGAATTACTAAATTAACACTAACCTAATGTTAATTATCTAAGTTGTACAAGTAAAGAGCATCAAAACTAGACTAAGGTGTAACAAAGAAACTTAGGCTAAATCGAGCTTCAAGCGGAAAAAGAAATCGGAGGTCGAAATCAGTGAAAGGAGGACGTGAGGGAGAAAGAGTGCATAAGAACTGTTGGAATAGTTGGGTGAAAGGCAAATGAACATCGGAGATTGGATCGCAGGAGGTTACGTAGATGGATGGGAAAATAGGGTTAACTAACAGGATGAACGGTGGAGAACTTATCACGAAGTCTTAGGTGAATGGATGGACGAATAAGGGAAAAAATCAGATGAATGGCAGAGATCATGTAGCGAGGGATGACGTGAGTGGATGGACAAACAAGGTTAATAGGAGATGAATGACTGATATCTAATTGCACGGGTGAAGTCAAGAGGTGGACGAATCAGGCTAATAGGAGCAATGAACAACTAAGATCTTATCGTATGGGTGAAGTCAAGAGATGGATGGAAGAGATCATATCGCGAGGAAAAGAAACGTGAGGAAATGAGGGAGCGGGTTTCTAAGGCAGTAACTATTTTCTCGCGTGCCCTTCAGGTTGTAAGTAGTATTTGGAAATTTCACGTGATTAGCCTTACTGCACGACACGTAGCACAAGAAAACCACTTTTCTCACGTGCTCTCAGGCGGATAACATTCATGCACTAATATGCATGAGATTATGCGATAACCATTAAATCAGGCGGGGCTGATGAACGGGGGAGATCAGCCAAGCTAGTTGGTGATCGGGTTAACCGACAACCATCAAATCAGGCAAGGCAGATCGACGGTGGGGACTTAAAGTTCATAAAGTAAGTGGTGGACTCCACGCGAGGTAGCAGTTGGAGAAAATAGTGAATCCAATGGGGATTGTGAAGGTTTGTTGGTGATCAGACGGTGAGCAAGTGATGCATGAGGAACATGATGGAGGCGGTTTCAAATGAAAATGACAGAGAAAACTAGTGCGGGTGAACAAATAACTGCATTAAACATCAAACTCCTTATCCCATGTGAGAACTAGAGACCTATGTTTTGGGGGCTGTTGAAGGGTCCCTTCCTCAAGTCATGGTCCCAGAGGAAGGAGATGAGGCTGAGACACCTGCACACAACCTGATAGTGATCTTTGTCCTCTAACTAACCTGCGAATTGAAAGAAGGCATAAATGAAAGTAAACTACAACAAATGCAACTACTGAAGCAGATGAATAGAAAAACCATGCATGATCTACACTATATTGTTGTAATGAAAGTGCAACTACTTAAGCAAATAAAGAGTGAAAACCATAAGGATACTTAAGTAAATGAATAGAAAACCATGAAACTACTTAAGCAAATAAATAGAACATAACTCTATGCTAGCATACATGTACAGTGAAGAGGAGTTGTGGTTGCTTGGGTTGGGCCCTAATCCAAGAGCTTCAACCCTCGAAGTTAACTCAGAGCTGACTTAAACATAACTCATTCTTATTAGAAAAACCATGGATTACAGAGCAAGCGATCACAAGTCTTTGCAGCTCTGAAATAAAACAGAGTTTTACAATAGAATTCTAAATCCTAATTAGGTCCTAAGCCTTTCTATTTATACATTTGAAGTCTCTAACGACTTCCTTCCTGTTAGGGACGCTTGGCTCCCAACTTAAGATAAATTGTTTTTTGTCCTTTTCACACGCTCGGTTGTCTTCTACTCTTCAAAGTGATGGTTGTGTGCACTCCAAGCTGATGGTGGAATATCTGAATGGAGGGGTAGTAAATGAGGAGGATTTACCTCCTATAGTTACTCTCACTTGTCCCATTCTAGTTTTACCCAAGGTCTTTGCCATAGTTCCTTGCATTTATACTTTTATCCTTTATCGTTGCCATAGTTCCTTGCATTCATCCTTTATTCCTGCATTACATGCACATTAGACCCCAAAGCGAAATATCCAACTCTAACTCATTTCATAAACAAAATATAATCAAAAGTATGCAATAAGTTGTGAGAATAGTTGGTTTTACTAAGCTAGGAGGTGAATTAAGGCTAGTTAAGGCCCATATAATTACTCAATATTGAGGCTCATCATCACCCCCTACTGAAAGTGTTGCTCATCCTTTAAGCAACTTAGTCATTGTCCATGTTCTTCATGGCTCTGGTAGCCTCTCTGACATCCCATTCTTCTGCTATGGTCTCTTCTTCTTGTTTATAGAAGCCTGCTTTCCTTTCTACTTCCTCCCATTGCCTCTTTTCTTCTTCTTCGTTTCTCCCTTCTAGCATCCCTAGGAGTAGTGGTGGACTTATTTTTAGTCCTATCCAATTGACCTTCAACCTTTGCATTGATTGCTCATACATAGGTGTCATGTTGAGTGCTTTTCTCAACATTTGAGAGGAGTGCTATTCTCTGATCTTCAAGATGTGTGGTAGTGTGTTCCATCTCTTTTAGCAATCATGTATATTATCATCTTAGCAGCCTAATCATATCCTCAAATATGAAATTGCTTTCTCTTTGGAAACAAGATATCTAAGTGCCAACTAAGGATCATTTGCAATTAGATTATGGGTGTTGATTAGGGCCATGGGATTTGATTGTTCAGCTCTGATAAAAAGAGGTTTATTTTTCTCTCTAGTCATTATTCTTTTCATCTCTGCAACCCTTTACCTCTCATGGTTCATCAATGATGCCAAAGCCATTAACTGTAGATCTCCTAGCTCTACATTAGGATCCCAAATATTCATGTCTGTGAGGGCCATGTTATGCAAGTAAAACTCAACCATTTTGGCCCCATCCTTTAGTGCACTTTGATCACAAAGATCAATAAACTATTTGCAGTCCTGAAATGGCATGGTGATCATTTGTGCTAGTGTTTTAATATGAAATTGAAACCATTGTTCTCTGCAGGAAGGAGTATATGATTTAGCTGGCATCCTACACTGGATGGCCTCCAAGGAGAGGCTGGCCATACATGCTAGCTAGTTTTCCTTTTCCTGTAGTTGTTCTCTCTTTTTTTCTTATCTTCTTCCTTTTGTTTTTCTTTCTCATCTCCATCAGCTTCTTCCTCTGTTTCAGCATCATCCTCCTTGTGTTCTGTTTTAGCATCATCTTCCTTGTGTCTTGTTTTAGCATGTTCCTCTCTATTAGTTTCTTCTTTATTCATCTCATCCCATCTAGCTCTATATCTTCTTCTTGTTTTGCCTCCTCCTCACTAACAGAAGGACTAACATCGTAGATGAGGGTTTTGATGTCATCCTCTGCGAGTAAATCTCTGAAGACTAACCATTTTATAGGGATCTTGAGGTTTTGGAGGGCATACTTTATGAGGATACTGATCAAATCATGGTGAGCCAACTGTTGGGAATTCCCTCCCTTTACTTTGTTGCTGGAGTCTATGAATGATTGCATCACAAAATAGGGTATGCTGAGTCTTTGGTGAATTGGTGTTTCTACCCCAAGTCTCAATTCTTCAAGAGTTCTCAAATGGTTGTCATAAAAACACTGTATCTATGGACTCTTGCATTCTCTTTTGACTTATTAAAGAATTTCCTTTTTTCCACCTTTTCGCTTATAAACCAACTACCTCTTAACCTTTATAACTTTTGATTAGATGATGTATATGAGTGAGTGAGTGGGATACTTACCTGTGGTCTTGATGCCATGCTGTAGTTGTCAAAGATCATAGGTGCTACTGATGGTCATTCTTCTTCCTCCTCTGATGTCTGCTGATTTTTTATTATATTTTACAGGTGTCTGTGACTGAAGATCTGATGTTGTTGCCGCTACTGTGGAGCTCTTGGATCTAATGTTGTTGTTGTTGTGGAGCTCCTTTAGAATTTATTGATCATGTTGCTGGCTGGTGCCATGAGGATGTTGTAATGAATGGACAAAGGGAGTAGGAGTGTATGTGGATGCAGGGATGATGGTAATGTTTGAGGTGATTCTTTTAGAAAACACAATCTTCACTTGAATTGAAGCAATGAAGTGACAAACAATGGAATTGATGGAGGGATGCATGGTAAGGAGTGGAGGAGATGAATAAATGTGAGGTAGGGTTCCCTATGGATCTTCTCTTTACTCCTTGATTATCTTTTTCACCCACATAAAAATAACAATTATGTTTTTTTCTTTTTTCTTTTTATTATATATATATATTTTAAAACACCAAGGATGCCTCAGAGAGGTTTTCACCCTAGATATCTTCCCTGGGCACCTCAAGGAAGGTTTTCACCCAGGTATCTTCTTATCCTTTTTCATTTTTCTCATCCTTGGGCTGCCTCATGAGGTTTTCAACCCAAATATGGGACTCGGGCGCCTAATGGAGGTTTTCACCTAAATCCTTATTTTTTTCTTTTTCAGTGACCTAATGAGGGAGGAGTTGGAACTTGCTCCACCATAATCACTATCTTATTGATGTTTTCAATGAACTCTTGTCTTCATAAAGGCCTCTTGTACATTTTCAATCAGTTTCCATTAACTAGCAATGGAATGGCTTCTTGATCAATATTTCTGATTTGCACTGAACGATTGTCATGGCATCTTTCCACCACATAAGGTCCGAGCCATCTTGTCCTTATCTTGCCCTTAAAGTCTTTAAACCTAGAATCATATAACAATGCCTAGTCTACTTCTTGAAATTTCTTCTCCTTGATGTGCTTGTCATGTTAGCTCTTCCTATGAAGTTGAACTATATTTGTATGTAGGAGGGCCTACATTCTGAATTCATCCAAGCCATTCAAATGTAACAATATTTATTTTTGTGCATGGCTGATATCCAAATCTAGTTGGGCTGCCATCCTAAATGTTTTATATTCAAACTCAATGCACAACAAAGCCTTTTTCCCATAGACCAGCTCATAGGGTTCAAATCCAGTGGTGGTCTTCCATGTGGTATTATAGGCCCAGGTGGCCTCAACTAGTCTCTTTGCCCAGTCCTTTATGTTGTTTCTCACTACCTTAGTTAAGATGTTCTCCAGTGCCATATTGGTCACCTCCACTTGCCCATTAGCTTGTGCATGATATGGAGTAGAGGTCATATGCCTGATTTTGTGATGGCAGAGCATTTCTTCAATTATTCTAGAGGTAAACTGGCTGCCTTTGTCTGTGACTAGCTCTCTAGGGTACCCAAATTTGTAGAATATATTCTCCCTTAGGAACTCAACCACCTTTTCTTCTGTTGCTGCCTTAATTACCTTACTTTCAGCCCACTGATTCAAATAATCAGTGCACACAATGATGTGTAGTTTTTGATTTGAAGGAGGGTTGATAGGCCCAATGAAGTCCATGCTCCACTTGTCAAATGGCTCGAAAGTCATTTGAGTTTGTAGGGCTATTATTGATCCTCTGGCACCAATCACATTGAATAATATACTTTTTCACATCCTAATGAAGAGTAGGCCAATAATAGCCTGCTTGCAACACTTTGAATGTTGTCCTCTTTGCTGCAAAGTGACCTCCACAAGACCCATCATGACAGGTCAGAAGGATGTCAAAGACTTCCTCTTCCATTACAAACCTTTTTAAGATTTGATTAGGGCCAGGATTGAATAGATTGCCCCCAATCCAGGTGAAAGGGGCACTCCTTCTGATTATCTTTCTCTTTTCTTTGGAGGGAAAGTTTGGTGGGAACTGTGATGATACCAGATAGTTTGCTATATCAGCAAACCATGGGGAGAGAGCTGAAATAAAAAACAAATGCTCATCTGGTAACTAGTCATCCACCATTCCTTTTTCGCGTGTAAGTAGATTCATCCTAGATAGAAAGCCAGCAACAACATTTTCCTTACAAGGCTTATAAAAAATAGTTAGATCAAACTGTTGTAATAAAAGCAACCATCTTATGATTCTAGCATTCACATCTGGTTTATTCATTAAATATTTGATTGCAGCATGATCAGTATGCACAAATGTTTGATAGCTTGTAATGTAATGCCTAAATTTGTTCAATGAATGCACAACAGCTAGGAGTTCCTTTTTGGTCACATTATAATTTAGCTCAGCCTTTGATAGGTTCTTACTAATAAAATAGATGGCATAAGGCACTTTCTCCTCTTCCTAACCTAAGGTTGCTCCTATTTCTTTGTGTGAGGCATCAACATGAATATGAAAAGGGAGGGCCAAATTTGGGCCTCTAAGGATTGGTGCAGTGGTTAACTTACCCTTTAGAATGTCTAAGGCCTCTTGATAGCTCTTTGACCATATAAACTTAGAATCTTTGGCAAACAACCCAAACAAAGGAGAGGCCAACTTGCTGAAGTCCTTTATGAACCTTCGGTAGTATTCAACTAACCCTAAGAAACTCCTTACATCTCTCTGCTTTTGTGGAGGTGGGACCCTTTGGATGATTGCTATTTTGTTTGGGTCCAGCTGTAGTCCTTACTGAGATATTGAATGACCTAGCACAATCCCTTCAGTCATTAAGAATTGACATTTTTCTAGACTAAGAGACAGATTCATTTCAATGCATTTGTGTTATACTTTTCCTAGGTTAGTTAGGGCTTCTTGGAAATCACAACCATAAGCTATAAAATCATCCATATAGATTTCTATTGCATCATGTACTAATTCAACAAAAATACTCAAGACTGCTCTCTAGAAAGTGGCAGGAACATTGCATAGGCCAAAAGGAAGGGCCTTATAGGCAAAAGTACCCCAAGGACAGGTGAATGTGGTCTTATCCTAGTCTTTTGGGTAGATTTGGATTTGGTTGTACCCACTTAATCCATATAGGAAAGAGAAGAACTTCTTCCCTGCCAGGCTATCTAGCACTTGGTCAATGAAGGGTCGGGGAAAATGATCCTTCTTTGTGGTTTTGCTCAATTCCCTATAATCAATGCAAATCCTCCACTTACCAATTTTCATGGGAACTAACACTAAAGGAGAGACCCACTCACTACCAAAGATAGGGCAAACGAATCCTGCATATAGCAGTTTTTTTGCAGTCTTTCTTTGACCATATATTTAAGAGTTGGATTCATCCTCCTTTGTGGTTGCCTAACTGGCTTGCAACCTTCTTTGATGTATATGTGGTGAGTACACACTGAGGGGTGTACTCCCTTCATTTCTTTATAACTCCAAGTGAAGGCTTCTAGGTTCTCTCTCAACATGTGGCATAGATTTTCCTCTTCTAAAGCAGAAAGAGATGGATTAATGTTCAAAGTCTTCTCTGGGCCAAATTATATGGTTTTGACACGGAGTGGGTTGGAATTGGCCAAGCATAAGTCAATTGGATGATTGTTTTGGGTTTCCCTTACTTCTTCTTCTAATGGCAGTGAACTAGGAGTTGGACTTTGGAGAAGGTGTTCAATTAAGTCATCCTCATCTTGTTGTCCTCCTCCTATGATTTCTTCCAAAGTATAAAGTTGGGCAGAATAACCCTCATATTCTTCCTCTTCCTCCAACCATAAAGGTAAATCATGCTCTAGGGTAGGTTGAGCAAGAGGGTATAGGACTAATTGTTTGGACATATGCCCATTCTTGATGGTCATATTCCCAGCTCTGCAGCTAATGCAAGCATTAGTTGTGGCCAACCATGGCCTCCCAAGGATGAGAGGGTAACCATTAAGCTTAGTGTTAGGTTGTAGAACTAGGAAATCTGCAGGGTACTCCCAAGAGTCAATGGAGACCATCACATCCTCCAAAATTCCCACAGGGGTGACTATGGAATCGTTTGCAAGTTGCAGAATTGTTATGGTCTTCCTTAATGACCCTTGGAGGTTGAGCTTTAGCATGGTGTCCTTGGTCATCACACTAATGGCAGTGCCAAGATCAATTAGAGTGTGTGGGACAATGGTGCCATTGATGTGCACATCTACTATGGGGCTTCCAGGGTCTAAATATTTTGGACATATTACCTACCCCAGCATTAAGTTAGACAACTGCCCAATGACATTGATGGTAGGGGCATCCCTTTTTCTTCTTCCTGGATGCTTGAAGCACTTCTCCTTTATCAACTTATTATAAATGGGGACATCTTTGATTGCTTGGAGAAGGGGGATCTTTACACATAGATTCTTCAATTCTTCCAGAATTTTAGTTTCTTTTGGGGTAGGCTGGAGTGGTTAGATTAATCTCTTAGGAAAGGGTGGATTTAATTTAAGGTTCCTTTCCTATTTTCCTTCCTCAACCTCCCTATGTGGAGAGGGAGGTTGGTTATCAGGGATAATTCTCCCTGATCTTAGGTTGATCTCCTGGATTTCTACAGCATAAGCTGGGTATGATGTCTCTCCATTTTATGCTTGTTGAGCCTACCCATTGTTTGGGTTCTGATTTGGCTGGGCAAGCATATGGGGTTGCTTAGGTGGAGCAGAGTGTAGGAGTTGTGGTTGGGTAGGTGGTGGAGGCAATAGCGTTGGAACTTTGTTGAATTGGGGCCTCCACCCCTGGCGTGGGGTATTACATTGATTTTATGGCTAAACATAAGGTTGAAATGACTAGTTGGTTGGCTGGGATTGATACTGAGATGCATAGGACCAAGGAGGGGGTGTATACCAGGAAGGATGAGCCCCAGGGGGTCCCCAAGAAGTTATAGTTGTGGTTTGGTTGGGGTTGTAATATGCATGGGATGACCCTTGCATACCCTTCTGGTATGGTCTAGGCCAAGGAGGTCTCCTTTGGTTGATGTAGCAAAGCTGCTCAGTGACTCCTTCAACTCTTTGATATACAACTTTACGTCCAGGTAAAGAAGGGCACTTGTCTGCGGAGTGGTTTTATTCACAGACTGAGCAAATCTTAATACAATTCAATGGACATTCATTCCTAGGATGCCTCCTAGTGCATCTAGGACAAAGGATGTACAAGGATCTCTCTGATTCCTCTTGATTCCTCTTGATGTTGATGGTGTCCAATTGCAAGGCAATGGTTTGTAACATATCACTTTTGAAATCTTTTAGCATATTTCCAATTTCACCCTTGATGGATAAGTTGGAGGCTGATGTACTGGCCATAGGTTGACTACCCCTACCCTTTTTCCTGGCTACCCTAGAATGGTTTCTAAATATAGTCTTAATATCCTCATAGGGTAATTGGTAGGCATATCCTCTTGCTATCATATTTAAGGTATCCAGAAGATCTTCCCTTACTCCTCTAAGTAGGACCAACTTTAGTGACTCAGGGACAAGTGTGCACCTGGCCCTTTTGTAACGGAGCTGGAATATTTCTTCATAGTCTTCTAAGGGTTCATCCTGGCCTATGGTCATCCTGAAAATCTCTTCTTTAGTATCCTTTGACCTACAATAGTCCCTATATTTGTTGTTAAAAGTTTGTTGCATTTGATCCCAAGTTGTGATGCTATCTCCAAGTAAATCCATGAACTAGCGCAATGCTACATCCTTGAGGGTAGATGGGAATAGTGTCAACTTTTTCTCATCATCTGTATAGTCATAGGTTTGGCATATAACAACAAACTCAAATGAGAAAATGTCATGGACCTCTGTGGTGAGGCCATGGAAACGAGGTAGAGCAGAGGGGCTTATATTCTTCATCTTGGTGTCCCCATTGGTTTCCATGATGGGGAAGGCACTCTCAATTCTCTCTCTATCTTTTATGTCATTTTTGTTTCCAGCCATTGGTTCAGTAGGAATGGGTTATTCCTCTTCTTCTTCCCTTGTAGGTTCTTCAAATATGTAAGGTTCCTCACCTAAAGGTTCTTCCACTTCACAGTCACCGAAGAAGAGAGAAGGTTGACTGTTGGGTGTAGTGGGGCTATTTGTCAAGAATTTACCTGAATTGTCCCTATTCCTACAAGACATGAAAGGAAATGTTTTTGGGTTGGTTTTTGTAAGATTTTGTTAAAGCTATAAAGTACTTGCCGAATGAAATTGCTGATAATGACAAATGAAAGAAAGGAAGCTCGATTACTTTTGCAGGAATAAACTCATGGAGGAAAATTGAAGACTAGAAGTAGAAGAAAAGAAGTAGGGAGACTAGAAAATAGAATAAACTAGTAATTACTTCTACTTAGACACCTCCCCAGAAACGACGCAAAAAATTGATGAGCCTAGGTATTGCAACAATAATAATGCAACTCCCAGGGCTACCATCTTTACTTATCAACTCGAGGTTCATACAAACTTGGAGGTGACAGCGCTATATGCACAAGTAGAAGTGAAGGTCCTGTTGTCACACGGAATCAGTCAAAAGTGCGGACACAACCGACCTTCCTAGAAGTCTAAGACATTCTAATGACAAACAAAACAAACTAGAGCTATCCTTCTGTAAACATGCATTATGATATGAGAAATCAAGTGTTTCGTTCTTACCTTTGTCCAAACGCTGTTGTAGAAGTCCAAGCTTTGTTGATCTGGATGAGCTCCTCCTTTTCTCCAAAACCTGCAATCACCAACAGTCAAACAATTAAATAGCACCTGATTATAACATAAAACAAAGCATATTCAAAATATAGACCAAGGAGTACATGAAATAACTCATAAACAACAAGTTATTGAGAAGAATGGACCAATTTGCATTAAAGGTAATCAAAAGGAACCATTACAACCTGAGCCTTGGTGTTGTGCAAGCTCCTTCCAGGGTCCACAAGAGTCTTCCTTTACTTTGACAAAGCTCACCCACTTCCAAATAGAACAAGAAAAGATGGCAATCTCTCCTCACAAGCTTCTAAATGGGAGTCCTAATTCCTGCAGCATTTACCCTTAGAAATGTATAGCTTTCAACCTCCCTCCTTCTGGCCCAATGCCTGTATTTATAATGCTCAAGAGGAAGTTAATCAGGTCCACCATCAATGGGATAGTCCCCTCTTTGGATGGGATCACTCCCTTATTGATGGGATAAGTTCCTCTTTGGTAGGAGTGCATGAACCATCTGGAGGCGCTCAATACACGTCAAACAACCTTCTAGAATGCTCTAGAAATGACCACAAGTAAGTTTTTGAAGATAAAACTTGCGCATTTTAACCTTTTCAGAGGGACGCACCTGCCCCTTTAGATACAGAGCGTCCTTGGACGCAGACATCATGAACAATAGGTGCGTACCCGCAGGCAAGGTTTGAGAGAACCTGCGTACCCAGAGATAAACACATTTATAAAGACTTTCTCTCTTTCTTGGAGTTTGACATGGATAATAGAGGCATAAGACTTGCTTAAGAGGGTAGTATGACTGTTGATAGAGCCATACCAACTGTAAATAGTCATGGTGACATTTTTTAGTGTAACAGATTGCCCCCTAAAGTGCAAAGCCTGGAATAGATTAGGGTTTTGTATTATCTAGGAAGGGTGAAGCGCTTTATCATTTCAAGGATTATCTCGTGGAGAGCCTGCTCAGAACCTGCAATTTTCAACACAAAATACATGTATAAGATTATATCATCACTGAGGTAGGCATTCCCATACTCAGATTAAAACTTTAACTAACAGACTAACTACTCTGATACAGGAATGATTTTGCAGTACATCATAATCATAGACTTTTGTAGACACAGTATGGGCGCAGCCATCTGTTTATGATTAGTCTACTTAGATAGTGAATACAAAACTCCTCGTAGCCTGGATGGTAAAGATTCGATCCAGGGTCTTCATTCCTACTTCTCGAATTGGTACGATTCTAGCCATGCGAATAAATGAATCGATGTCGAACATGGTAGAAACCACTTGATTACCAGTCAATGATGTAAACTGTTAACAAGCATGAGAGAGACCACCAGTAATGTCAATGGTTCTCAAAGTACCCAGTACAATCCATGAGATGTGAATGAATGAGTTGACGTCGAACATTTCACGGAATCCTTCGATCGAAAGTCAATGATGTAAACTGATGTCAAAGGCGAGAAACCTGCCATTGATGCATGCAGACTTCAAGGTACTGACGATTTCTAAGTCATCTCTCTAGATAATGTGCTGATGTTGATAGAAAGTGACCCGTTGCAGGCAAGCCCACAACACGAAATCATTGTTCAAGTTGAAGAAATGTTGCTGTAAGGACTGACTCAGGGATGGTCAAATGGATGACAAGTATTTTGCAGATGAAAGTTTTGTTTGCAGACCTCTTGAACACATAACGACACGACAGATGGTTTGGTGCTAAATAACTCAAAGTTAATCCCTGGAACCCGGCTGAAGACTTTCAAAGTGGTTTGATCAACTGTGAGGTAAAGAATTTCCCAACCCAGGTGAATGAAAAGTGTCGTGTTCAAGAGTGGTAGTAAAGCTTCTTCTGAGACAAAAGGTAACAAATAGGCTCATTCTTCTCTCTTTTCCCCCACCATTTCTGGTAAGTACCTCTTTATTTTTAACAAGCTTGAGGAGGATAACATGTGCTTGATTATAAGCTCATCCTTCGGATGAGTCCAACCTAGTTTTGATTCGAACCCTAGGAAGGAGTGGTTCGTTCATGTTTGTAATTGAACATGTCCTTTACTGTGAAATGTTTAACGAGCCCAGTATAGGAGAAACTCGGCGTTTTTCAATTTTAGAGAGTCTGAAAAACTTAAGAAGACTCCAAGTTGAACTTTTTCGTAGATTTTTCCCCCTCAAGTCCGAAAAAGTATAAAATAATACCTGGGGGAACCGCTTGATCTTGCGACCAAGGAGTACTTTCATAATTAGTGTCATTGACCTGAAAAGTAAAAAGCGACCAAGGACACGTCGTTTTATTTCCGTATCGAGTTTGAAACGACAAAAACCCGGCAATCTTTTCCTGATTTCACGGTCAGAAAAGAGCTATAAGGGGACCATCTTTTAATTCCGTTTTAACGAGTGTAAAAGAAACGCTCGGCAATCTTTTCATTTTTTAGGAGTCAGAAAAGGGCTTAAAAGATGACTCTGATATTTTTGTTCGTGAAAAATGACAATTTTCCCTCTAAATCCCTTTGTCCTGCACAAAAACGACACATTACTCATACCTGTTTAAGATAGGCAAAATTTCATTGAAAAACATCCTTTCATGGTGAAAAATGAAGAAATCCATCCAAAAAACCTATAAAAAGACTTTTTACAATATCATTTTTACCGTTTTACTGTTGAGGTTGAGAAAAGGGCTTTTGGCAAGAAACTTCCCGTGGTCGCTGCGGAAAATCCGACCGTCAGAATCGAACGCCGTCTCCTCCAGGTATTTCACAACATCCTCCTTGTCAATTTCATCCGTTTAGAAATTTATTTTAGGTTTCATTTTTTATTTTTGGGGGGTTTTGGGTTTTGAAAACCGCTCCGCGGGGGATGCAGGTTCCCTAAAGGCTGGCTTGCGTCCCTCGACTTTTTCCTATACAGGTAAAAGGTCGGGGGACGCAGGCTACCTTCAGGCCACCTACGTCCCGGCGCACTGTGTGCCAAACGCGGGGTGCGTCCTCCGCAAAACGCGGATTTTGAAACCCCAAACTCCCAAATTAACCATTGAATTTACCCAAAATTTATTCTAATGCCTGTTTGTTCATGTGTAGGGCACTTATCATGCTGGATTGGAGAGAAAGAGAGCATGAGGAGGTTGATGAAGCTGCAATCAATCATCAACCTTCCCTCGATGCCCTAAGAGGATGTGGATTATACAAATACTGGGCCATACCTGGCATGAGGGCTCAGGTAAGATTCTTGGAGTGGCTGGTCGAGAGATGGAACGTTCAAGAGCAATGCTTTTATATCGGGGGGCAACAACTCGAGATAGAGCCCTCTGATATCTACTTTCTCACTGGCTTGCCGAATAGAGGCAAGCAACTCAATCTAGCCGGGACTAGGCCGGGTGGCCAATCCCTTGATAGTCTCCGAGCAGATTGGTGCCTACCTGATCGACACCATGCGAAAGGCATAGAGATCAAATACATCTCTCGGCGTGAACTCATGGTCTTAGCTTTCACTGTGACCAGGATTTGTGGCTCAGCCACTTTACATATTTCCATTGGGTCCCAAATGCGGATGGCAATTGACTGTCTCCAAGGCACCATCTTCAACTGGTGTGATGCGGTGTCGGCTAACTTGAAAGCTCAACTGACCAGGGCAAAGACCGGGAAACTAAAGACCTTTGGATATGGGCCTATAGTCGTGAGCTTTGCCCTAGAGAGAATTCCGATGCTGATCCCTCAGCATCTCACTGTTGATATTTTGGGTCCTCAGGAGCCAAAGCTGGTACGATGGGTTACGGTGATGGCCCGGCATCCGGACGAGGGTGCGGCAGTTGTTCGATTCACTGACAGTTATTTTCACTGGTTAGAGGACCAGGTGTTTGCGATTCAGGACTTTCCGTATGCCGGAGTAGATTTTCGAGGTGATCCGGACATGGTTCTTCCACAGGGAGAACAATGGGACGACAGAGGTACTTTATTTTTCACGAGTTTTCAAATTATGTATTTTTTTTGTTTTTTATATATATCGTCTCAAAAATGACAGTAAAATTTTCAAAATGCAGATGTTGGTCCACAGCGTCCAGCCAACCTCCGGCCTTTTGAGAGGAGACATCCAGTTGCACCGGTACCGGCCCCACAGGACACGGCGGCTGCAGAGGTACTAGCTGAGTTGGAGCATGATCTACAGCGTCTGACGGCGGATATACCTGAGACTACTATGGATGATATTCCTATCAGACTTCAGCGCTATGTAGTCGCAGTCCCTGGACCGTTTAGGAGATTTTTGCGCAAGGTAGCCCGTGCAGTGGTGTCGTACAGGGAGCACCACCAGTGATTGGCTAGTCACTTTGTAGACACATGTGACATTTTTGACTTTTTGTACTCTATCATTTTTGCCGATCATAAGGTGTTTTTCAACCTATGATCGAAGACGATGTATATTTTTTGACACACTCCTATCTATATATATATCACTATTACCGGCTTATCTTGTTTAACATGTATGATGAAATGTTTTTAAATTTACTTGCATGATTATCGTAAATGTCTGTCCAACACTCGAGAAGCAATTGCATCTGCTAATGTATTTAAGGACCTTGGAATATGCTGATATTCAATGTAATCAAATTCACGTTCCAAGAGACGCACTCTCAAAAACAACCTTAATAACACAGGATTTCTAATGGCATAAACTCTATTAAGCTGTAATACAACAAGTTCAGAATCTAACCTCACTATCAAACGTCGAATTCCAAATGAAATAGATTCGGATAATAATTCAACCACTGCACTGTATTCTGCAATGTTATTCGTTGTTTGACCGAGGCTTACCCCATGCATAGAAACTAACTCGTCAGAGGGTGAATAGATAACCCAAGCTGCGGAAGAGATATTCCGTGTACTACGACAAGCACCATCAGCAAATCCAATGTATGTTTGGAGAGGCGTCGACATCTGCAATATCAAGAGTAAAACCAAGATAAGCCAGAATAACGACGAAAAAACACACTCGCTAAGCTAAGCACACTGACTAACTAACAATCACACTAGCTAGAAAGAAAACCTAACCTAACTAAAAATTCTCCATACCCACCATTTAAGCATAATACCTCTTTAGGTAAAGTCCATTTCTGGGTTTACCCAAAGAGTCCCCATCAAAATCTACCAGCTCATAAGCCCCTTTTGCTAGCTTTCGCTTTACAATATAGGGTCCATGCCACATAGGAACGAATTTTCCAGCACCTAGCTTATCGTTAGCTTGATCATATAAAAGCACTAGGTCTCCCTCCGAAAAACTTCGAGGGGTCACATTTCTATCATACTGAGCTTTCATTCGCTTCGCGTGAGTCTCGATTGCCAATGCAGCGTCACGTCGAGTCTCATCTAATTTAGCTAAGTACAATAAACGTTTCTCCTCTTCGGAAGTAGCTGGGAGTAATTCGACAGCCATTTGAAGTGATGGGATTTCGCATTCAATGGGTAACACAGCTTCCAAGCCATAAACTAGCTGGAAAGGAGTGAACCCTGTTGAGGTTTTCACTGAGGTTCGGTATGCCCATAGCGCCGAAAATAACATGTTGTGCCAATTCGACCGATGAATACCAATGGTTCGTCGGATCATGATAACTAGAACTTTGTTGATAGACTCAACCAAACCGTTGGCTTGCGGATAATAAGGAGTAGAGCTGTCGTGGCGCAAACCAAGCTGGCTTGTAAGCTCAGTCATCATGATGTTTCGAAAATGGCTCCCATGGTCAGTAATGATTGCTTGTGGGACACCAAACCTAGTTATAATATGATTGAATACGAAAACTGCAGCTGTTTTGCCGCTTGCGTCGAATGTAGGCATCGCCTCGGCCCATTTAGTGAAATAATCAACCGCGAGGATGATATACGCATGCCCCCCGCCCGAGTGAGGGTTACAAGTAATAAAGTCGATACCCCATTTGGCGAATGGACCAACGGCAATTATAGGGTGGAGAGGAGCAGGTGGTGCGCGCATCTTTCGATCAAACACTTGGCAGTTGTGGCACTTCCGGACTGCAATGATACAATCTTTAAACATAGATGGCCAAAAGTAACCAGCGCGCAACACCTTCTGAGCTGTGGCATACCCAGACATATGACCGCCACATGCTCCAGAGTGACAATCATTCAAAACTCTCTCAGCCTCTTCGTGAGTTAGACAACGTCGAAAAACTAAGTCTGCCCCCCGGCGATAAAGTGTATCTCCAATAATTTTGTATTGCTGGGATTGAAACCGAATTTTTCGACGTTCCGCCTTTGAAGCTTCAGGCCGAAAGGTTTGGGTTTGGAGATAGATGATTATATCCCCGTACCACGGATCTAAAGTACTGATAAGAAACAAAGATTCGTCCGCAATGGACTCCTCTGCCACAGTCTCTGTGTCAGTACGCGGGAAATCACACATCAATTCCGCAAAAACTAAGGATTTCTTAGACTTGGACTTCTCGAACTCCAAGTCGAACTCTTGCAGGATAACGATCCATTTAGAGTACTTGCCCCCTAGCAGTTGTTTTGTCAAAATGTAAATCATAGGGTTGCAATCCGAAATAACTGTAGTTTTACGGAGAAGAATGTAGTGACGAAAACGCTGGACAGCTTGAACGGCTGCCAGGGCCAATTTCTCCACATGCGAATATTTTAGCTCAGTGGGATTTAAGGTCCTACTGAGATAATATATCACATGCTCCGCTCCGAATTCATCTTCTTGAACTAACACCATTCCAATGGTGGAATGCGAAGCTGCGAGGTATAAGAAGTAGTCCTGGTTGTAGTTGGGAGGATGCAACAACGGTGCATGGGTCAACGCGTGTTTAAGTGCATCAAAAGATTGTTGGGCAATCTCGTCCCAAAAGAATTGAACGTTCTGTTTCAACAACCGTGTAAAACCTTTAGTGACCTCGGCGTAGTTTGGGATGAATCGGCGTAAAAATTTGCTTTCCCTTGCAAACTTTGGAGTTGGCGCAAACTCGAAGGAGGAGGCAATTTGATGATAGCCTCGACTTTCGAGGGATCGACGCGAATGCCGGCTTTTGAAACAACAAATCCCAGCAATCGACCTGTTTCTATACAGAAAACACACTTGTGGGGATTCAACCGAATTCGATAATGCCTACACCTCATAAAGATTGCTCGTAGGTGGACAAGGTGATCAGCTCGACGTAAAGAATGAGCAGGCAAATCATCGAGATACGGTTGCACAATGTGCTTGATGTCGTGAAATGCGTAAGACATCGCCCGTTGAAAAGTGGCCCCGGCATTCTTAAGCCCAAAAGGTAATTTGCAATAAGCAAATGTCCCCCATGGACAAATGAATGCCGTTTTTGGTTGGTCGGCAGGTAGAATATTGATTTGATTATAGCCCGAAAAACCATCCATGAAGGAAAACATTTCACTTCCGGCACAATCATCAATAATTTGATCGATATAAGGCGTAGGATAGTTGTCTTTTGGACAAGCTCGATTGATATCCCTATAGTCGATACAGATTCTTATTGTTCCTTGTTTCTTGTTGACCGGAACAATATTCGATACCCAATCCGTTAACGGGATCGGATAAATGAAACCTGCTTTCAACAGCTTTTCGACTTCTGCTTTAATCGCAGCCGCTTTTCGAGGGTGAATCTGACGCAACCGTTGCCGGACGGGTTTAGCATCCGGGTAGGTCTTTATTTCATGAACAACAATGGCAGGATCGATTCCCGGCATTTCCTCGTAAGACCAGGCAAACACATCGCGAATTCTTGGAATAGGGCCTTGTAAGTTTGGATTTCTTCTTCTGTACATGCGGCACCTATATGAATGTTCTCCTCAATTTCGGGCTTCACTGAAATATCAATGGGAATAGTACGAGAAATATTCCCTAAATTCAACTCTGAATCAGAATGTTTCGTTGGATCCTGAGCGTCTTTGACATATTCAGCGGTAAAGATAGATGAAAAATCATTTTCAAATGCATCATCCTTAGGTAAAAACGAAGATCTGTGATGGAGATCCTCCCATGGTAGATCGTCTACACTTAGGATTTCGCGAAGTTGTTCGTCAGATGACACGACTTCGGGAAACGCTATCCGTTCTAAGGTTGAGGTGAAAAGTGATTCTTCACTGACCACATTCATTTGGTCGATCTCGGTTGAATGAGAGTCGGTAAAAGACAAGAGAGCTTCATAAGCAATTTCATATGGACTCAAGGGCATAGCATCACCGAATGAGTCTATCTCAGAGTCAGATGGGACGATCCAAGGATCATCATAAATAATGTTTTCTGATGTAATCATATGAATTGTTGCAAATGAAGGTTCTACGCTTAGTGGAGGGAGAGGAAAAGTTCCCAGTAAACCGGAATCCTTAACTAAACCTACACCAACGTCCCTATAAGGGATTGTCGTCTTACCGACATGCTGGATACTCTCTGAAGAGGCTGGGTCGGATGAAAAGTATGTCAGCTGATCAATAGTCACGATCTTACCGTTATGTGGAAACTTAATTACTCTGAAGACCGATGAAACGACCGCTGTCATAGCATATGACCAACTTCGACCCAAAAGAAGGTTGTAGTCTAGAGGGGCATCAACCACTTCCACATCCAGACTAACGGTTTTACCTTCTACCCCTATAGGCAATTCCTGTAGAATACCAAACGGACGGAACCCACGGCCATCAAAGGCCTTAAGGATGGTGGGGGATTGGTTCAACGAAGGAGAACCAAGGGATCTCCAACATTGAATCGACATAATACACGTAGAAGCTCCCTCATCAATCACAGTCCTATGAATAGGCCTGTTTTTTACTATCACTGGAATTTGGAAAGCCATTTGATGGGGGAGACGCGGTGTACTATTTTCTAGATCGAAGATCATTAGATTCGGATCCTGAACATCAACAGCTCCTATAGCCGACAAAAGCAATTTTCGTTGTGCTGGGCATGATTGCAGCACTTCTAACGCCGACATTGCTGAGGGTGAAACAGCTAAGTCCTCAACAATGTTGTAATTCTGGGCCGCTCTCGCATGTGGATTGAAAGCAGACCTTCGAAGTACACCCTTGGCGGGCGGTTTAATTACTAAGTCTGGGTTAGGTTTCTCGATCTGTAGTGGATCGGAACCAGGAGCTGAGGTTGATGGGTTAGAGTGAGAAGATTCTGCTTCCTTACCATCAACAGGATTCTTACTACCATAATCTTGCGATCGAGTCGCAATCCTCACATGAGACATCATCAAAATGGGTTCTTCACTGGCATTCGAGGAAGAACCTATCATCTTATTCTCCTGCTCCGGAAATGGATTTTTTAACACAGCAGGAGTGGGAGAACCTTTGACTATTTTCACTACCTCGGCCCGATGAGGGCAATCTCTCGTAAAATGATCCTCTTCACAAATAAGACAAGGATATCGAGGTTTGCGCTTTTCGTCATTGGTTTCCGACTTTTCTATTTTCTCCTTCGGAGCCTTGTCTGCTTTAGCCTTCTTCTTTCCTTTCTTCTTTCCGCCGTTTTTTGATTTGGCCGTAGATGACTCTACAGCGTGAATATCGGCGGTAAGTTCAGGAGAAGACTCTCCTGTCGGGGAATCGGGCAAAGTGATAATAGGAGTAGTTGAAGCCTTGGAAGACTTCTTCTTGCTCTTTGTATTCACGATACCAATCATACCATCAGCGGCATGAGATCCCGAAGGAGCAGCAGCGATTTGATTCGACTTTGGAAGATCCGGAATCTTCTCGTGTAATGTACCCGACTGAGTGTAAACTAAGTCAAGGTATTGCGCCTGAGCAATGACTTGCTCCTCAGTAACTACTCCGGCCTTAGCTACATCTTCAGTAATCCTTGGTAATAATGATTTAACAAACCATTCAGCTAAGATTTGGTCCGGGATAAAAACTTTCACTAGCCTTCTTCGACGTCTCCACTCATGAATGTGATCGGAAATATACGTGGAGGTTGATTGTTTTAGTGAAGTTAATAACTCTGTACCATTATCGTATCTGACCGGTAACTGAAAGTGAGTTAAGAACGAGGTAGCTAACTGGCTAAAATTGTAAAAAGAGGCCCGTGGTAACTCAATGTACCACTTGGCCGCGAGACCAATGAGTGTACGCTGGAAAAGACGTAAGCGGATCGAATCATCCGAGATAGAATTTGAAGCACACCAGAGGTGGTAAGTCATCACGTGATTGGACGGATCCTCTCCAGACTTACCTTCGAACTTGGGTATATCGCTGGGCAACTTATTTGGCATTGGCGGCCAGAACGGAAGATATTGAATTGGATCATTCGTTAGGCGCGTCAAGTCTGGTAAATCCAAAGTTGCGATAAACGGTAACTGCCGGTTAGGATCTCTAAAACTCTGGGTCACAATACCGGCCCCAGGAGGAGGATATCCAGGATAACTAGGAACAGGAGTCGCATTTGGGATATTATATCCTCCTGGAAAACCAGGATTAACCGGACCGTACTGGGGTTGCTGAGGTTGTTGATAAGTGTACCCAGGATACGGTTGATACTGGTAAACTGGTTGTTGGACAGCTTGCCCAGGTTGGTACTGTCCCTGGTACGGAGGTTGAACAAATTGAGGTTGAGTAGTGACAACCGTACTTATACCAGGCTGGCCTACAGGCATCTGGACCGTGGTTTGAATCGTAGATCCGGACAACGGTACAGATGTCTGAGGAGTGGTTACAGAGACAGTAGAAACCGGAGCCGTCGATACTCCAGAAGTAAGTATGGTAGATGTGGCGGTAGTTGCAGCAGCCGTTTGAGATGGAGTACTAGGTGCAATTGGCGGCTGAGTAACTACCGAAGTTACAGAGGTTTGAACACTTGACTGGACAGGTTGCGGTTGCTGGGGTGGACCAGAAACTACAGGTTGTCTAGCTTGAGGTACCGACTGTATACTTGGCTGCAACACCTGTTGACCCTGTGATGGATCCCACACTAACATTCCAGGGTATTGACCCATAACAGGTTGAGGATACTGAGATCCATAGCCGGATTGAGGATAGGATTGATAATTGTAAGGTGCAGTTCCCATACCTTGACCATATGATTGACCTTGAGGTGGTTGATAACCTTGACTTGAGTATTGACCTTGAGGTTGATAACCTTGAGGTAAATACGGATACTGGGGTTGACCTTGACCTTGAGGTTGGTATCCTTGAGGTTGATACCCTTGGGGTTGATACCCTTGGGGTTGCCATTCTTGAGGTTGCCATCCTTGAGGTTGATATTGATACTGAGGTTGACCTTGGGGTACATATTGAGGCTGGGGTTGACCTTGAGGTATGTATTGCCCTATAGGAGCATACTGACCTTGAGGTTGCCCCCCAGACACGAATGAAGTACCTTGAGGTTGCCCCCCAGGCATTAACGGAGGCTGCCCCCTAGGCGGTAATTGGCCACCTTGAGGTTGGGAAACGGGAACTGAACCTGACATCATGTAAATGTCTCCTACACCCAATGGTACATTACCACTGTTTCCAACTAATAACCCATGATCAACGGGTTGAGGAGATGCTCCCGCAAAGGTACCAGAAAGAGATTGATACCCAGTAGGAACAGAAGGACCGCCATGTAAAAAAGATTCAGGACTTTGTGTAAACACGGACGACTGACCAGACATATTTACAGGAGTATGAATACCTCCAGGTGGAAAAGGAGTACGAGGTGTGGAAAAACCTAGCCCAAAGTTGTCTAAATAATTGGTTAATGAAAGGTACCAAGTAGTACTTCTAGGAGGACTGTAAAAGATAGATTCACGCTCCCTTAGATCAAGGGTAATTTGATCTTCAGGATCAGAGACGCCTATTTCTTCCTCTGGAACAAGTTCTTCAATAGCAATCAAACCAACAGGAAGATTTTCGGTGATAATTCTTTCTATTCTCGGTGAATCAGGAACACTAGAAGTCGGAGTAACAGGTTTGGATATTTCTGGTTCTTCGCCTGTATCACTAGCAGACGAAAAACTACCAACAAGCTCAGAAACTGTAACAGCTTCGGGATTATAACCTGTCTCTAAACTTTGGTAATCTGGATGGACCACCAAGGAAGATTCTCCTTCTTCAGGTGAACCTACTCTACTGCCACTAGGAGGAGTTACAAGGACCTTTAAACCTTCTAGATGACTGGACTCGTCTTGAGGAGGTTCACCCCTAAGTCTACGGGATCTTCTCAACAATTCGACCACAGAAACAACTTCAGGAGACTGGCCCCGAAGTCTACGGGACTGTCTCGGTAATTCCGCCACAGCTAAAAACTTTTAACTACTACACACGAAAACAAAGTAAAAATTTCAAATCAAACCACCTAAAGTCTCTAAAGAACCAAACAAATTTGAATCACACGCCTAAAGAATCTAGGGCGTCAAACCAAACACAAACAGTAGCCTTCCTGACCAAAAGCGCTAGTTGGTGATGAAGCCCAACCTCGCTGGATTCAGTACAGAAGTGGCGGGTGGAACAGTTACCCCGACAACCTTCTTAATGAATAGACTGGACCAAGTTCCTCCACTTTAACTGTCTCAAGTGAAGTGAACCCCCCAGAAAATCCAAGTGAGTCTAGCCGACGTCTGCTCCAGGTACAGTGGGATCTTCCCTCCACTGTCACCTCGGTAGAATCCTAAAGATAATGGTCACTAAGGTTACCAACCGCAACAAATGCACCTGGGGGAACAGTCTAAACTCCGACAGCACGCAAGGGCAGAGTAGCAAGCTCAATCCCCTTGCCGGCTCCTTGACAATAATCCAAGGTTTACCGACAAGTGACCCCTGGCTCCTCGACAATGGTTAATCCGAGGTTTACCGTTTGTAATACGTGCGTGTCTGGCGTCGTTCCCAACGAGGGGGGATTGATCCCCTCACTGGTTCGGACACAAGCTCATGCTTCTCCTTTAAGAGGAGCTTTTCCAGAGTACAAGTGAGACAATTGGATTTATTCTATCACAAGATAAGCTACTTGTTTGGTTTTGTTGTCTTGGAGAGTTAATTACTCACCTACTCCAAGACACTAGCCTGATCTAAATTGGTGTTTCAGAGCCCTAGTAAATAAAAGTTACTACATCGATTTTACTTTAAGCGTTATTTTTATGGTTTTTCTTTAAAGTCACAAGGTAGTGGAAGTGAAACCAATGGTGTGTAGACTCGACTCCAACCACTACAAAGATGCACCTAAGATGATTTACGCTACTTTCCTTTTTTCAATGAAATTCTTAACTAAGAGGGTTGAGAGAATGCAAATTTTAGAGAAAACAACTTCCTTAGAAAAGACAATCAAAGAAACAATTCTCTTTTTCTTTTCAAGCACACAAACATGACCACTCTTTACTTGCACGAAAAACTCTTTTTCTTTCAAAACTTTCAAAGCTACTTGAAACAAAACTTTTCAAAGGAGATATTTTTGTATTTTCTCTTTTATATAAAGCATATAAACCTATGTTAACAAAAAACAATCTCAAAAAACTATAAAATCTATGAAAACTTGACTCACAAGCAAATCAAAAGAGAAATTACTCTAAGCAAATCTAACAAGGAAAAAGCTCACAAAGATGATTCTAGGTTGTTTTACTTGATCTAAATCAAATCAAGGACTAGCTAATGCAGAATCAAAAGACTAGTCAAAACAAAACTCAAATCTTTTTGTTCTTTTTGTAAAATGGAATTCAAGACTTAAACAACAAGCACTTCGAAATTGGCCCAAGAGACAACTCAATGGTAAGTTACTCTCACAGGTAGACTTTATGACAGGTCTGACTTCTTAGAATGCTGACAAAACCAGAGAGATCTAAGGCTTGACAACTCCTACCGCCAAAGTCACTACAAGACCTACTCAAAATCAAACCCTAGGGATTATACTTCGATGAGATCCACTAAAACACTCAATGCTATCGAAACAAGTTCAGGTGAAGATTTTTGACAAGGGACTAATGAATCTGGGCAGAAAAAACTAAGAAAAAACAAAATCTAAGAGCAAAAAATGTAAAAAATGGAATTTGTTCAAATTTTAGCAGGGGACGCAGGCAACCCGTTAGCACAGGTGCGGGCCCGCTCTGTGCACACAGCAAAAGTGCATCCAGGGACGCACTGTGCAGCACTCAGAGGGTGCGTCCTACTGAAAAACTCAAGAAAAACCAAAATAAAACTAATCCTAAGCTAACCCACCCACAGACAAAGCACAGAGCCAAAACCAGAAAAATAAACCAATTTTCTCAAAGCAAAGTTCACACAAAGGAAAAG
The DNA here is from genome assembly GCA_031772625.1 of Pinus tabuliformis. Taxonomy (NCBI): domain Eukaryota; kingdom Viridiplantae; phylum Streptophyta; class Pinopsida; order Pinales; family Pinaceae; genus Pinus; species Pinus tabuliformis. The sequence goes on along the minus strand of CM062817.1, from coordinate 201,156,487 downwards.
ACTTTTCTCATCAATGGAATCCCCAGTTGAGTCGCCAATTTGTCACACGGAATCAGTCAAAAGTGCAGACACAACCGACCTTCCTAGAAGTCTAAGACATTCTAATGACAAACAAAACAAACTAGAGCTATCCTTCTGTAAACATGCATTATGATATGAGAAATCAAGTGTTTCGTTCTTACCTTTGTCCAAATGCTGTTGTAGAAGTCCAAGCTTTGTTGATCTGGATGAGCTCCTCCTTTTCTCCAAAACCTACAATCACCAACAGTCAAACAATTAAATAGCACCTGATTATAACATAAAACAAAGCATATTCAACATATAGACCAAGGAGTACATGAAATAACTCATAAACAACAAGTTATTGAGAAGAATGGACCAATTTGCATTAAAGGTAATCAAAAGGAACCATTACAACCTGAGCCTTGGTGTTGTGCAAGCTCCTTCCAGGGTCCACAAGAGTCTTCCTTTACTTTGACAAAGCTCACCCACTTCCAAATAGAACAAGCAAAGATGGCAATCTCTCCTCACAAGCTTCTAAATGGGAGTCCTAATTCCTGCAGCATTTACCCTTAGAAATGTATAGCTTTCAACCTCCCTCCTTCTGGCCCAATGCCTGTATTTATAATGCTCAAGAGGAAGTTAATCAGGTCCACCATCAATGGGATAGTCCCCTCTTTGGATGGGATCACTCCCTTATTGATGGGATAAGTTCCTCTTTGGTAGGAGTGCATGAACCATCTGGAGGCGCTCAATACACGTCAAACAACCTTCTAGAATGCTCTAGAAATGACCACAAGTAAGTTTTTGAAGATAAAACTTGCGCATTTTAACCTTTTCAGAGGGACGCACCTGCCCCTTTAGATACAGAGCGTCCTTGGACGCAGACATCATGAACAATAGGTGCGTACCCGCAGGCAAGGTTTGAGAGAACCTGCGTACCCAGAGATAAACACATTTATAAAGACTTTCTCTCTTTCTTGGAGTTTGACATGGATAGTAGAGGCATAAGACTTGCTTAAGAGGGTAGTATGACTGTTGATAGAGCCATACCAACTGTAAATAGTCATGATGACATTTTTTAGTGTAACACCTGCCTGTTGTCATTGTTTGTCTAGAAAGAGACCCCAGGGGTTCCAAGACAAAACTTCTATAGGGTCAGAAGAAGCTTAATTCTTTGATGGAAGGAGAGAAAACCCATTCTAAGAGAGAGATACTCTACTGTAGTAATGAAGAAAACAACATGAAATGCTAAAATTACACCATAACTTAACTAACCAATTAAACAATTATGCTAAGCAGAATTGCTAAATTAACACTAACCTAATGCTAATTATCTACGTTGCAGAAGTAAAGAGCATGAAAACTAGACTAAGGTGTAACAAAGAAACTTAGGCTAAATTGGGTTTCAAGCAGAAAAAGCAATTGGAGGTCGAAATCAGTGAAAGGAGGACGTGAGGGAGCAACAGTGCTTAAGAACCATTGGATCAGTCAAGTGAAAGGCAAATGGACGGCAAAGATTGGATCGAAGGAGGCTACGTAGATAGATGGGAAACATGGTTAACTAATAGGATGAACGGTGGAGATCTTATTACGAAGGCTTAGGTGAATGGATGGGTGAACAAAGGAATAGAGTAGATGAACGATGGAGATCTTGTCGCAAGGGATGAGGTGAGTGGATGGACGAACGAGGTTAATAGGAGATGAATGGCTGAGATCTAATCGCGTGGGTGAAGTCAAGAGATGGACGGGCGGGGCTAACAGAAGTGATGAAAGACTAAGATCTTGTCATGCTAGTGAAGTCAAGAGATGGATGATGGATATGATATCATGGGGAAAAAAAACATGCGGAAATGAGGGAGCATGTTTCTAAGGTGGTAAGTAGTTTCTCACGAGCCCTTCAGGCTGTAAGCAGTATTTAAAAATTTCACGTGATTAGCCTTATTGCGTGACATGTAGCACAAGAAAACCACTTTTCTCGCATGCTCTTAGGTGGATAACGTTCGTGCACTAATAGGCGGGGCTGATCAATGGTGGAGATTAGCCAAGCTAGTTGGTGATCAGGTGAAGCGACAACCGTCGGATCAGGAAAGGCAGATCAACAGTGGGGGTTTAAAGTGGCTAAAATGATCGAGTGACGTGAGCCATCAGATCAAGCAAGGAAGATCGACGGTGGGGACTTGAAGTTCATAAAGTAAGTGGTGGACTCCACGTGAGGTAGTAGTTGGAGAAAATAGTGAATCAGACGGTGATTGTGAAGGTTTGTTGGTGATCGGACAATGAGGAAGCGATGCATGAGAAACGTGCCAGAGGCGGTTTCAAATGAAAATGACAGAGAAAACCAGTGCGGATGAAAAAATAACTACATTAAATAATGAACTCCATAGCCCATGTGAGAACTAGAGACCTGTGTTTTTGGGGCTACTGAAGGGTCCCTTCCTAAAATCATGGTACCAAAGGGAGGAGATGAGGCCGAGACACCTTCGCACAACCTGATAGTGGTATTTTTCCTCTAACTAACCTGTGAACTAAAAGAAGGCATAAATGAAAGTAAACTACAACAAATGCAGCTACTAAAGCAGATGAACAAGAAAACCATGCATGATCTACACTATATTTCTGTAATGAAAGTGAAACTACTTAAGAAAATAAATAGTGAAAACCATAAGGCTACTTAAGAAAATGAACAGAAAACAATGAAACTACTTAAGCAATTAAACTTAATAGCACTCTATGCCAGCATACATGTACAGTAAAGAGGAAATGTGGATGCTTGGGTCAAGCCCTAACCCAAGAGCTTCAACCCTCAAAGTTAACTCAGAGCTAGCTTAAACAAAACTCATTCTTATTAGAAAAACCATGGATTATAGAGAAAACTGTCACAGGTCTTTGCAGCTCAGAAATAAAACAGAGTTTTACAATAGAACTCTGAATCATAATGAGGTCCTAAGCCTCTCTATTTATACATATGAAGTCTCTAACGACTTCCTTCCCATTAGGGAAGCTTGGCTCCCAACTTAAGATAAATTGTTTTCTATCCTTTTCACATGCTTGGTTGTCTTCTAGTCTTCAAAGTGATGGATGTGTGCACTCCGAGCTGATGGTGGAATATCTGAATGGAGGGGTAGTAAATGAGGAGGATTTACCTCCTATAGTTACTCTCCCTTGTCCCATTCTAGTTTTACCCAAGGTCTTTGCCATAGTTCCTTGCATCTACCCTTTTATCCTTTATCTTTGCCATAGCTCCTTGCATTCATCCTTTATTCGTACATTACATGCACATTAGACCACAAAGCCAAATATCCAACTCTAAGTCATTTCATAAACAAAATATAATCAAAAGTATGTAATAAGTTGTGAGAATAGTTGGTTTGACTAAGCTAGGAGGTGAATTAAGGCCAATTAAGGCACATATAATTACTCAATATTGAGGCTCATCAGTTATACGTTAATGATTCAAGGTCCTTTAAAACTTTTTAGGCGGTCTATTATCCTATGCCACCTATAATATTTATTCCTTATACCATTCTATATGGTTTCATAATCTCCTACACATAATACAATACCATCTTGATGGTTGCAACAACCAATAATATTATAAATCTATAATTGCCATTTCATATTATGTTTCACAAGGAAATGATTTTTCGTTTTATACTACAACACGAAGTCCCTTTCTCTTATATTTTGGATATGTAATTGTTTATTTGAATCTACAGGTGTTTTTATTTGTGAGGGGCACATCATTCATTCCCATGTGAACACACATGGACCTTCTCATGAGGACTTAAATCTCAAGATCTTGACCCAACGATGATAATGCATTTAGGGTTTGATTAGGGATGTAACCCCTATGCCTAACTCATTTGTTCATTTCCATTGTTTTGGTGGTGGATACTTGAGCGATGCTCTATTGACTCGTTGTCATAGTTCCAGCTTAGATTCTATGATGTACAACCTACACTTCTCCTCCTATGAACTGTAATGGCGTTGTCTGTAACTAATTCCAAATTTCATTATAGATAAACCCTTGTATATTTCATTGGATTTATTTTATTTAAAATTTTCACCCTTTCTAATTTTCTCATTAACATCCCTTTTGTTAGATGAGGAATTTAATATGACGAGAATGGCTTAATTAGACGATGCACCCAAGGTTTTCTAGGACAAACCCTTGTACCGTCAATTCTTTCTTTCACTGCAATTTCAATTTATAAGGGTATTTTTTTTTTGGAATTTATTAAGGTTTACAATTGAAACCCTTCATTGATTTCAAGTTCTAGTTTGAGATTTATTGTATCTGTAATACTTTCGTGCATTTTTGTCAAATGGTCTTTTTTTCCATCCACGATACAACAAGGAAGAGGTATAGTCTAGGTCATTCAAAGGGAAATCAAAAGAGAAAGGAAACACATTGAACGAAAATTTTAGAGAAGGCTCATTGTATTGGGGGTCGATACCATATGGGAGACCCACGATTTCTGGAGTTGAATTCAGAGGAGAACTGAAAAACAAAGCATCGAAATATCAAGGAGGAAATGAAAAGGAAAGTGCTAAAATATCGGAAGCTGAAATGAAAAGGGGAGCGTTGAGATTCAAGAGGCGAACACGTCAAAACCTGATATCCGAGGAATTGGAAGGAAGGTATATTAGGGCACAATATTAGAAGGTTAGACATCGATGCAGAGGGCACATCGGAACCAAAATCTCAGAGGGTCGATGATTTCAACACATTGAAAATCGGGACCTCGTAACCTTTTAAAATATATAATTCTTTATAAGTCCTGATATCGCTGAGAAGGGGAGAAGCAAAGGAAATTTTTGAAAATACAAGGATCCCAGGGAACTCTTCTTTCTCCTCGAGAAAGGACAATTGGAAACAAATAATTGGCTCCAAGGAGCTGATGAGGAAGATGACGTTAGTGTGATGTGGTTGTACAGTGGATGTGTGGCAGTTGACTTTGGCATTTTTTAGGGGCTAATGGGGAAATATAGGTGACACGTGTCACCACCAAACAGGCTCCACGTGGAGATGATGACATCAATTTGACGTCATTTTAGAGGTCGGATTTTTAAAGGAAAGTGATTTTTTAACCCCCTGCTTAAAATGTTTTATAAAAATTCTGATCCAATGAAGGGGCTCCAATGTTGTTAACACTTGGTGATCCAAAATATTTTTCTTATAGATGTGCTAAAGAATTTCATGCATAAATTGAAGCTTAGTAGAAAAAACATAATGTGCACATGAGACAAGAGGAGAAACACATAAAGCATGAAAGAAGACAACAAGACTTGATAACAAAGTTTGTCCGATTTGGACTACATTTCTGAGCCCTGCTCGATCAATGGGTAGGTCTTCATTCATTAAGTGGCATGAAAAAGAAGAGTACAAGCATTAGTTAAAAAAAGGAGACTTATATCTCCATACTGAAAAATGGCCAAAAAATGTAGAACTCTGATGGAGAAATGGACACTCCCATTGTGTTCGTGGTGTTGAGAAGTGCTGAAACATTATAAAATTTGTCAAATTTTGACACAATGAAATTTCACCCCTCTTGCAAAATTCTGCCTCGAACCGTGTGCACTGCCTCCTTTGCCTGAGCGCACTGAAAACTGTGTTTTAAATAAAAATATTCTGGTGGATTTCTCAATAAGTCCATTGGTGGAATTAGTTAAGGTTCTTCTTAGTATGGAGGAGGTCGGGCCGTCAAACCCCATCTCCTCCCTTTTTTCACATAACAAATCTTTTTTAAACTAAAATATTTTTTTAATTTAAAGTTTGGTTGGGTCGGGCCTCCCTTGGGTGGCCCGCCCACCGTACTTTCCTCTCACTCCATGCATTAGTGTTGTTTGTTGGAGGTTGGGTCCCGCACCCAAGGGCCAGCCCACCTTCTATGGCAAAGCCCGCACCGTATATATATATATATATATATATATATATATATATATATATATATATATATATATATATATCTATATATATGTATGTATGTATGTATGTATGTATGTATGCATGTATGCATGTATGTATATGTATATGTATATGTATATGTATACATATACATATACATATACATATGCGGATGGGAGTCGGGTTGGCAGGGTTGGTGGTCCGCTACTCCCCTTTTTATATATATATATATATTTTTTTTAAAAACAAATTGTACAATTTTGGAAATTCGGTTTTTTTGACCAATGGGGTCATTTTAACTAGGCCACAATTTCACCCAGAATCTGGCTAGAGTTGGCCGAATTCCGTCTATCAGAAAAGTGAAAATTGTGTCCTCGTTAAACCTGCCCAGTCATCAAGAGTCAACCCAACTTTGACTGCCTCTATCTCCTTCATCCGGACTCGGATTGTAGTGTCGTACTCACAGTTAGAATTAGGGCGATAAGCACTTTGATCTGATGTCAAGTTCATTGCCTTTCTGCCACTTTAAATTTTGAGCTTTTTCCATGCCACTGTGTTTGAAGATCCACCTAGATCAATCCTCCCCATTGAGGAGCTTTTGGACTGCCAAAAGCTTTATCAGTCAATTGGCAAGTGAGGGAATTTTTCCCTCACTCTTTCCTTCTCCAGCCATTTTTCCTTGCTAGGGTGCATCCCCTTGAAACCAACTTGAAGGTATTCCACATCTCCCCATCGTGAAGTCCTGGTTCTTCTGTCAAGGATGATGTCTTTAGGTAACTCATCAAGATACTCTGGTGCAAAATCATCAACTATAGGAACTATTCCCACCTCCTCGGTGTCCATAATCAATGGTGGCTCATACAGCTTTAAGTTCTCCACATTCGCTACGGAGTACATATACATATATATCGACAAATTGAGATGAAAGGCATTGTTTCCAATCTTCTCCAAAATGGTGAATGGGCCATACCGGATTGGTCGCAATTTCTTCCATTCTCCCTTCATCATGTCCTTACTGATATGCAACCATACTTTTTCACCCACTTGAAATTGATGGTCGACTCAGTGTTTTTCATGTCAAGCCTTGTAACGGGCTTGACTTTTCTCCAGCTGCTACTATACTACTTGGTGAATCAACTGGATCCGCTGAATGAACTGCTGCATTTTGTCCCTATCATCACAGCCACTAGAGTCATCTTCCCTTCCAAAGACCATATCAAAAGGGTCTTTTGGAAGGTATCCAAAACATGTCTCAAATGGTGAACGATGCATAGATGAGTGCACTACTCGGTTGTAGGAATGTTGTACATATGGAAGATGCTCATCCCACAACTTAGGATGTTTCCCACAATAGCCTAGAAACAAATGTACCACGGTGTGGTTGACAACCTTTGTTTGTCCATTAGTCTATGCAGGAAATGTCGTGCTTCTTTTCAACTTGGTGTCCATCATCATCCACAAGTTGGTCCAAAACTCTCTGAGAAAGCGAGAGTCCCGATCTAACACAATCAATGTGGGAAGCCCAAAATGGACCCAGACATGCTGAAAGAAAATATAAGCAGTCTGCTCTATAGTGATATGATTTTTACAAGGCGTTAAAATACACATCTTTCTAAAATGGTCAATGATGACATACAAATAGTTGTGAATTTTTCTAGACAGAGGCAAACCTCCTACAAAATCCATCGACACACTTTCCCATGGACGACTCGGAATAGGGAGTGGTGTGTAGAGCCTGAAATTTCTATTAGAGCGCTTTGAAACAGAAAACATTACAAAACCCTTTACATAGCGAGTCACAATGTTCTCCATATGATGCCAAAAACAAAATCTTTGTACATGACACAAAGTTTTTCGACACCAAAATGCCCAAACACAAGGGAGGTGTGGGCCTCCTGGATTATATGCACCCTTTCTCCTGTGGGTATGCACAATTTTCCAAGGTGATACAATAGTTTCCCCTACAAGTGATAGTTGTCCACCTATGAACCATGGGTTAATTTTGCATCAATCTCCTTAAAGTCATCATCGTTAACATATTGTTCAGCATAATTTTCAAAAGATAACGAATCATAATGCAAAATAACAAAAACAAAAATATGATGGTGAGATAGCATATCGGCCACTTTGTTGCTAGTTCCCTTCTTATACTTTATTACCAGATGAAACTGTTGAAGAAAACCCATCCACTTGAAATGATGAGATTGTTGCAACTTGGTCTGTGACTGAAGATACTGCAAGGGCTGATGATCCATATGAATGATGGTCTACTTGCCGATCAGGTAGTGTTTCCACTTTTTCACACTCTAGACCAAGGCATATAATTCCTAGTCATAAGTGGGATAGTTTATCACAGACTGAGAGAACTTCTCGAATGGTAACATATCGAATTCCTTTGCTACATCAATACAACTCCCATGGCATATCCACTAGCATCTGTCTCAATCTCGAATGGCTGTTGGAGATTTGGTAAGGCCAAGATCGGTGTGGTGCTGATCTTTTCTTTCAATGTTTCGAAGGACTTCTGCTGCTTTCCTCCCCATTGAAAGACTTGCTTTACACTTGTCAATGTGTGTAAATGTGCTGCAATAATAGAGAAATTGGAAATAAATCTCCTCCAATACTGTACTGCACCCAAAAAGCTGCGAACCTCGATTACACTAGTAGGTTTAGGCCAATTTATGATTGCTTCAGTTTTAAAAGGATCAATTTTTAGCTGACCATGACCAACAATATGACCTAGTTAAACCAAAGAGGTTTTCCGAAACTCACACATTGACAATTTTACATAGAGTTTTTCATTTTTCAATACATCAAGCACTTTCTTCACATGACATACATGCTCATTCAAAATTTTACTAAAGACAAGGATATCATCTAGATATACAAGAACAAATTCATCAATGAAAGGCCTAAAGAGATCATTCATGGCCCTCATGAAAGTGGCTGGAGCATTGCAAAGTCTAATTGGCATTACCATCCATTTGAGCAACCCATGTTTGGTCTTGAAGGTGGTTTTCCACACATCCTACTTTGCAATTCGGACCTGGTGATAACCACTACGCAAATCCAATTTGGTGAAATAGATAGCATTCTTTAACTGATCTAATAAGTCATCAATTCAGGGAAGAGGGTAACAATTTTTCACTGTGATTTTGTTTAGTGCTTGATAATCCACGCACATCCTCCATGTGCCATCTTTCTTCGAGACTAAGACAATCGGTGAGCCGCGTGGAGAAGTACTCGGTCTGATGACCCCTTGGTTCAATAGTTCCTGCACCTGCTTTTTTATCTCTTCTGTCTCAATGGTTGACATCATGCACATGCCAATATTCGGTAAAGGAGGGGATTTACCTCTTCGGAGGTAATCCCCTTGGTTCCTAAAACATCTCATCATAGCTAGAAATTAATTCACATAATTCATTTTTATGCGCATGATCAAAACCCTGGAAAGGATCACATAATTCTTCATTTGTCCTGCACTTACAAGGTTGGCATTGATTTTAGTTTGATGAGCCCTTATAATATATTCTACCCCATCTTTTGTGATTTGGTATTCGTTTTCATGACAAAAGAATATTGCCTTTCTATCATATAGATATGGACTCCCTAACATCATGCCACATATATCCATTGGTATAACGTAAAGTTTTACCTCATCCACTAACTTAGAAGTGATCACAAATTTAACCTTACATTGCTTGGTTACATTCATTTTTGCTTTATCATGTATCCATCCAAGTGGGTAAGGTTTTGGATGTGGTTTGGTTTCCAAGCCTAGCTTCTTTACCAAGGACTCTGAAATTAAGTTTGCTTGGGATTCGGTATCAAATAGAGTTTCCACTTTTGTATTATTTATGACAACTCTAATATGAAATAGCTCAATTCTCTTTCTTTCATTAGGAAGAGACTCATCTATTGAACTAATGCCTTCATGTGATTCAGAATTAACATGAGGTGTAAGAGTACCTTCTGTTCCTACTGATGTGATCAATGCTTCATCTCTAGAATCGGATCCAAGGTCTTGCTACACAGTTGCCACTGTCTTATGCTTGCCTTTTCCTCCATACTTCTTTGGTCTCTTTTCTGGGTATTATTTCCAACAATGATCGTTGTCATGACCTTCCTTTTTGCAATTATTGCAATAAGGTCTTTCTCCTTCATATTTCTTGGTTGATGTCGTCCTCTTCTCCTTTCCTTTTCCTTTAACTTTAGGTTTTCCATTTGGAGGTTTGAAAGGTGGTTTCTTGGAATGATCATCTTTCTAATTTTTTCCCTTATTCTCAAGATGGATTTCCTTCACACTAGTGGAGTCAATATTAGTTTGTTCAAACAATAATAATGAGTGTCTAAGGTAACTATGTAATGATCCAATATACTTAGTTACTACCTTAGGTGAGTCAAGTGCAATGTCCAAATTAAGTTCCTATTTTCTAAATTCCTCTGTAAAGCTTTGAACATCCTGACCTTTGCCTTACCTTAAGTATTGCCAATCCATTAAGGCTTTTTGTTTATACCCTAAGGGAGAGAATTGTTCCTTTAATGCAGAAATGAAATTAGGCCATGCGGAAAGAAGATTACCCACACTCTTACTGCTTTGCAATTTTCTCTCCCACCAAATGAGAGCGGTGCTACTCAGTCGAAGAGAGGCTAGCTGAATCTTTGCCTCATCCTCACTAATTTGCTGAATCCTAAAGTAGATTTCAATCTGCCTAATCTGGTTGTTAATATTTTCTGCATTACTTTCATTGTTAAACATGGGAAGATCAAATTTGACATCTAATTTAAAGAAAGGTTTCTTAGATGCATCCCTTGAATTTCTACAATTATGGTGATGAGAGGAAGAAGAAATTTCACTCGTGCAAGGAGAAGGAGGGGGTTCTTCTCCACCATTTCCATGCACTAAACCTTGCTTTTCTATATTTCTCTCTTATGCTTTCTCCAACCTTGAAAGAAACTGACCAATATTCTCTACCATTGTATAGAAGGTTTTGCGGAAATTGCGCTCCTCTTCATGACGAGACTCTTCATCTGCCATGTTTCTCCTTCGATGTGCATGCCCCACTTCGGGATCGAAAGACTTTATTTTCCCTTCGCCTCTTCGGAGCTTGTTTCTTGTTAGCATATAAACATGAAATTCACATCTAAAAAATACCTACTGTGATACCACTTGATCCAAAATCTTTTGCTTATAGATGTGTTAAAGAATTACATGCATAAATTTTAGCTTAACAGAGAAAACTTAATGTGCACATGAGACAAGACGAGAAACATATAAAGCATGTAAGAAGACAACGAGAATTGATAACGGAGTTTGTCCAACTTGGACTATGTCTTCAAGCCCTGCTTAATCAATGGGGAGGCCTTCATTCATTAAGTGGCATGAAAAAGAAGAGTTCAAGCATTAGTTACAAAAAGGAGTCTTATACCTCCATATTGAAAAATGGCCGAAAAATGCAGAACTCTGATGGGGAAATGGACAACCATTACGTTTGTGGTGTCAGGAAGTGCTGCAACCATATAAAATTTGTCAAATTCTAACAAAGTCAAATTTCGCCCCTCCTGTAAAATTCTTCCTCGAACAGCGTGCACTACCTCCTCTGCCTAAGCGCACTAAAAATTGTGTTTTAAATAAAAAAAATTCGGGCAGACTTCTCAATAAGTCCATTGGTGGAATTGGTTAAGGTTCCGATTAATATGGAGGAGGTCGGGTGGTCAAACCCCGCCTCCTCCCTTTTTTTACATAACAAATCCTTTTTAAACTAAAATATTTTTTTAATTTAAAGTTTGGTTGGGTCGGGCCCGCCTTGGGTGGCCCACCCACTCTACTTTCCTCCCGCTCCATGCATTAGTGGATGCCTGTTTGTTGGAGATTGGTTCTCACGCTCAAGGGTCGGCCCACCTTCTATGGAAACACTCGCACCATGCTCCAATGAAGGCTCGAGAAATGTGGTTGTGGGGTGGCAGGGTCATGGCTGCCCACCCCTGTTTTGGTTGTGGGTTCTGTGGGAGGGGCCGGGTGTCATGGCTTGCCACTCCCCTTTTTTAATATATTTTTTTTGTTTTTAAAAACAAATTTTACAATTTTGGAAATTCGGTTTTTTTATGGAAGGGGTCATTTTAACTAGGCCACAATTTTGCCTAGAATCTAGTCGGAGTTGGCTAGATTCTGTCTGCTAGAAAGGTGAAAATTGTGTCCTCGTTAAACCTGCCCAGTCATCAAGAGTCAACCCAACTTTTACTGCCTCTATATCCTTCATCCAGACTCGGATTTGAGTGTCATTCACACCGTTGGAATTAAGATGACGAGCACTTCGATGTAATGTCAAGTTCATCGCCTTTCCGCCACTTTTAATTTTGACCTTTTTCCATGCAACTGTGTAAAAAGATCGACCTAGATCACTTGGTCATGAGGAATCAGTGGACCAAGGATGTAGAAAAGTGGAGCACTTAAGTCCTATGTTGAATATCAGAGGTTGGAAATCTTAGACCCCTTTTGAAATTTTATTTTTGAAAATATCCCGATGGGAGGGGTTTCCGATGTGTTGTTGGCACTTGGTTTTGAGGACCCACAGAACCAAGGTTGAGCACCCAAGTGATATGGAGCCCATTGGAATAAAGAGAAATCAAGACTCCTTTATAAAGCTTTCTCAAAGTGTTTTGATGAGAGGGGCTCCGATGTTATGTGGCACTTGGTCACAAGGATTCATAGAACCAAGGACGAATCACGAATACCAATGGGAGATAGGCCCTTGATAGGAGCTCGAAGGATTAAGCACCCAATTGCACAAGCCACTAGTCATGACACCCAATTCTATGGCGAAATTTTGATAATAGGGCTAAGAGCAAAGGGGTTAAGAAGCATCAAAATGTTACGATTTCATAATGTTCCTTTTTATAAGAGTTATGATCAAGGAAGGATCTGATACTATAGCACCCCCGGCTCCCCCACCCCCACCCCCCACCCCCAAGTTCTATACATACGGTCATATGTGTTGGTTCTATGGCATATGAAAAGTAAGGAGATAAGCACGAGAGGGCTTGAGGCATCAAAACTTGTGCATTTCATAACGATTCTTTTAGAGTTACGATGTGTGGAGGTTTGATACCATAATATAGATATTGTAAAGGGATGTATGGGTCAATAATTAACTATAGAGGACCTCCACTCTATCACCATGCTTGATCACGGTCAGTTCTGAGAGGAAGTTTCAAACTATTAACGGCAGAAAGTGACAGGCGAACAGGCCGAAAATCGTCGGGGAATCTCATAACAAGAATATGGCCAAATCATTAATCCACCACTAATCCGGACATTGGAGCCTGATTCTGCCTAAGGAAATTGGAGGAATCGGCATGGAGATATTTTTTTGTGTCCATCATGAAACCTCATGCTTTTCATGATTATGTTATTTTGTAAATTTTTGCATTTTCAAGAAGAGAATCAATTATGTTTTCTAATCATTAGGATTTTTGCATGGTCAAAAAGCTTAGTCAATCAGATAGTTGTAATAGTTGGAGATATTTTGTAATTTGTTTTGTTTTGGTTCTCCTTATTAAATGAAGGAGGAAACTCATTAAAAAGGTTGAAAAATTATACTCTTAAAGGTTCTGAAGTTTGTGTTCTAGAGTTTTGAACTCTGTTTTAACAGGAGGTTCCAAATTTGGTTCTAATTTCTTATTCTCAAGGTTGTTATTGTTTCTTTTGAAAATATCACCTATTTAGGCCTACGATCTATTTCCATTTTGGAATATTAATAAATAATTTTAGGTGATTCCAATCATTTGGGATATGCAGTATGTGTTCTTCCTTTGTGCATCATTTCATGTGTTTCACTTCTTCTAAAATTGTGTATGTAAGTAGCCGTTGGATTCACTTATAGATCATGAATTTGCTATGTTATATTGTGGTAGAAAATACCTATGATATATGTTATAGTGTGAAAAAATGTACTTATAAAATATTTAGCTGGAAACCTTAAAATGCACTCCATAATTTAGTTGCATAGGGTTCTATGTTTATCCAACCCTTTGCACTAGGTTATTCCCTTATATTTCTCCTTTCCATATTTTCTGCAACAACAAATCTAAGTTGAATTCTCTGTGTCTTAGAATCTAGACATGAAGCATTTATTCTTGAGAATTATGTCATGTTACTGCATATACTTATTTGCCTCTAAGAAAAATTAATTGAACTAGATATAAAAACATTTTCATTTATCTCTTGAGCAGAAATGAACTATTTTCAAGAGAGATTAAGATGTCCTATGCATTGATCTGTCCTCAACCCAGGGATTGTCTATAGGAGCTATAACATATTCTGGTGTCGTTTTCGGGGACCAATCATAATATTTCCCCTGGGTACGACATTTATACACCCTTCAATAAGGTGAGAAGAAAAGGGTGTGGATTGAAGATCTCTCACCTTAGTGACTCCATTGTTTGAACCTTATTTTGATCATCCAAAATTCTAAAAGGCCACACACTTTCTCTAATACTTCACAACAGAGAACCCCTCTTGTGTTTGACCCTTAAAAGATAATATCTAGGAAAGTATGGAAAGAAAGAAATCTTGTCACTCCAGTTCCTATGACCTATTTTCAAAAAGTATGATCCTCTAGCTCTCAAAAGGTTGTGATAAATTACTCTAAGTCTTCCTCCAAAGTTTTGGATTATCCTGAGGAACATTGTGTACTATTTGGCCCATTTTCCTCAAGAGTCAAAATCGAAGGAGCTTCTATTAGTTCATCTCCCTTCACATTTCATACCTTCCCAAAACTTGAGGAAGTTAAAGATATTCGCATAAACAATCCAACACAGATATAAAAAGTTTCGCAACTCATCTCCATTCAGCTGAAATTCAAACAACTCCTCAAAAAGGATCTATTATAAACCTCCTACCACCTCCCTTGCAAAACATGGTTTTCCCTGGTTTCCTCCTAAATAAATATTCTCCACTAGACTTGCCACAACCCCTAAATGGTATGCCATAAGATTATCTTAAGCTCTTGCCAATATTCACTGGAGAAGATGATATCTCAGCTCAAATACATATAGAAACCTTATGTGCATTTGCAAAAAATATGAATTTAGAACACTTGGATGTGGTGTTAAGAATTTTTGTCTAGTCCCTAGATGGAGAGGCAAGGAAATGGTTCAAAGCCCTCCCCAATGCTTCAATCACTACCTAGGAGGAGATGGAGAATTATTTTATGCATAAATGGGGAGAGAAAAGGGACCATGGTTACATCCTCATTGAGTTCAACGCAATAAAAAAACACATAATAAGATGTTTCAGAATTCATAAAAAGGTTTAACAAATTATACAATAGTCTTCTAGCTGAAATTGAACCTCCACAGGCTGTTGCTAAAGTAGTTTTTGCTGGGGCTTTTGAACCTGAATTTGGTTTCACTTTTAGAGAAATAAATTCCCATACCTTGGACCAAATTCAAATGGATACTTTAGAAGTTGAAGAAAAATTCACCTCCACCAGGAAATGGAAAGGGGAAACTGACTATGGTGATAGGAGGGGGGAAAAAGAGGAAGCCTTCTCTTCAATCCATGGGAAGGAAAACCAAGAACAAAAGCTTAAGGAGATGAATAAATTTATAAGAAATTTGTCTAACAAAATTGTAAAAATGGATTTGGAAAACAACAATCCTCCTAGACGGAGTCAACCGTCTCCAAACCAAAATTTCAACCCTCAATATAGAAGACCACCCTTGCAAATCTTGCAAAGGGAGAGAAAGGAGAAGCAATATCATATTCATCCACCTTTGTATTTGGAAGATGATCCAGAGGAACATGTTGAAGAAACCATAGAGGTTCAAGAAAACCAGTTCTTTTCTCTTTCTAATGAGGAACATGAAATAGAAGCACACGAGGAAGAAGGGGATGACTTGGATTCCCCACTGGATGATGGTGAGATTAAAAACTATTGTAGGAAGTTTGTTGACTTCATGCAAGCCAAATTACATAGAAAATATGACCTCTGGTATTCTAGGGAAAGGTATAGAATGCAAGAGAAAAATGAAGAGCCTCCCCACTCAAACCCCCCTAAATCAATAGAAAAAGGAAATAAATTTCTTAACCTAGTCCCATCAAGTAAGAAAGAGTCCTTAGGCCCTGTTTCTCATAATCCCGAAGTTCCCAAAATAGAGAAATTGTCTCACAAAAACAAGCCAGTCTGTAGTAAGGAGAAGGAAATTATTGAAGCTGCAATAGTTGATAGGAACCATGATCTAAATTGGATCATTATATTGTTTTTCATCCATCTCAATGCATTTGGAGTGGAAAGAGTAGAGGAATAAGTTGATGGGACCGTTTTTCCTAACAGCAACCAAATTGGTGAAACAGGGTCTGAAACCTTCTTGGAGTGTTTTGAGGAATCAAACGATGTTTTTTGCAGGTAAAATTTTTACATTTTAGCACAACACCTTTTCATGCTATTGTACAAAAAGAGACCTTTCCATCAGCATGAGAAGTGCATCAATCAGAGTTTGTATGCAAAAGTTATGCCACTCAGAAGTTGACCTTCCTGTTTTCTAACCTATAGTTCAGGAGGATGTCCCGTCAGCCCCGTTTATTCATGGAAAAGGGGATAGCCACGTTTTTGTGATGTAAAAGACTCTAGAAAAATTTATTTTGTAACTCTAGTTAAGATTTGATGCAGTCAAACTTAACCACTAGTAGGCTATTAGGCTATGTTATAACCGGGCCACTAGGAGGAAGAGGCATTTCATTCTTTCAAGAGAATTTTGTTCCATAACAAATCAAAGATAGCCAGGAGAGATAGCAGGTAGAGAACATGGAGAGGATTTGTGCACGATAGCAGCCCACAGACCACAGACATTACTTCTTTGTACCTGTAACCATATTTTCAGAAAGAGAAAGAGAGTGAAACATCCTTGCCTTCCAGTTGGGATTTCTCTCGAAAGGGTTTCCTAGAGAGGATATCTTCATTCTTATGTGTATGTGAGCTTTTTTTCTCTACTTTTCTTCATAATTTATATTTGCATGCATGCACTAATTATAGTTAAATACACAGATCTTAAACTTTAATAAATTGTAATAGTGTATAATTTTCAGAGTTTTAATATAATATTATTAGATCTAATGTGATGAACTATCGAGTGGAATATCCATGATAGTTTACGGATCATTTGGTATCAGAGAAATTTTATTTGGGTATTTGTGGATATTTTCTGGGGATCTAGATTGGCGGGGTCGAAATCATAAAACCCTAATCATGGTTGACGAATCTGTAAATGAATCTCATGATCCTTCAGAGGTGAGGTTTTTGCGGCTTGAACAACAAGTCGTGGATATAAACTGCAATGTAAACCTCCTCATGGTGGCCCTAAGAAATAAGTTTGGCATATTTTAATAAGATGGGGTTACGAATGTAGAGGAAAAATCAGAAGGGGGATCAGGAGATTGGGAAGACACAGAGAACCAGCCGAAGAAGGAGCCTAGGAAATATCAACCCAGTTCGAGTGTCATGAATCAATCCCTATTCAAAATGGAAAGTCGATATCAAGCCGTACCATGGTAAGATAGGTGCTATGAAGTTGAACCATTGATTGTAGCAACTGGAAGTTTATTTCAGTGTCTATTAGATTTAGGAAGGGAAAAATATGTCATTCACATGACTGAAATTAGAGGGCCATGCACTAACTTGGTGGGAGAGCCACATGGAAACCCTGAGGTTGGAGGGAGAACCTTTAGTGTGTTGGGTGTGGAGCCTGATTATCTTCTATATTCAAAGGTATCGCCGCATTGGACCCCAGTTCAAAATGGGAGCGGCAACACCGCCCGTAAAATATTCGCTGCAGGGGGGGTCAAGGGGGGGCAGTTGTGACCTTTGGGAGCCCCCCCCTGGCGGGGGGTTTCGGGGGCAGCGCCCCCGAAGCTAAAAACAACTGTAAAATTTCCTTGTAAAAGTATAGTAATTTCTAGTCAATCTGGGCCATTCATTAGGCAGATGATCTGACGGTAGAACTTATGTTTAGTTTAGGGTTTTTTGCCCTAGAAGGAAACCCCTCTCTTTGTATGAGGGCATTGTATTTGAGGCTGTGTGATAGATGTGTATTCTGTGAGCGAGAAACAGAGAGGTGAGACTGTGAGAGAAAACAGAGGATATTACAGTGGATTTGTTGTAGGTTGTGTCTCTTCATTTTGCTGGATAATAGAAAGGAAGGACTGGCTGTTCGGGGTGGACATAGCCCAAACTGGGTGAACCACGTATATCTGTGTCTCTCTTGTCTTGTGCATTCTCTGTGTTTATATTTCTGCAATATTTGATGTGTTCCATTGCTCCGTAATATATAATTTTCTAACAACTGGTATCAGAGCCGAAGGTCTATTTGGCTGATAAAATCGCAGGAAAGAAGGGTTCCTAATTCGAGTGGGAGCAATGGCGGAAGATGGTAAGTTTAGGGTCGAGAAATTTAACGGCCAAAACTTCTCGTTGTGGGAGATGCAAATGGAAGATTATCTGTATCAAAAAGATCTATACCTACCATTGGGTGGAAAAACAAAAATGCCGAAGGGTATGAAAGACGAAGAATGGAACCTTCTCGACAGAAAGGCACTCGGAACAATACGGTTGTGCCTTGCTGCGTCAGTCGCCTTCAACATTTCGAAGGAAACCACGACAGAGGGTTTGATGCAGACGTTGTCGAAACTATATGAAAAACCCTCGGCCTCAAACAAGGTATTTCTTATGAAACGGTTATTTAATATGAATATGTCGGAAGGTGGATCTGTTGCAAACTATTTAAATGATTTTAATACAGTTACAAGTCAGTTAAGTTTTGTAGGGGTAAACTTTGATGATGAAGTTATAGCTCTGTTATTCTTGTGCTCATTACCAGAAAGTTGGAATGGTTTGGTAATGGCCATTAGTAACTCTGTTTCTGGATCTAGTACTTTAAAGTTTGATGATGTTGTTGGTGCTATCCTTAGCGAGGAAATGCGACAGAAAAGCTCCGGTGAGACATCGGGAAATGCTTTGAGTACAGAGTCTAGAGGAAGAAAAATGGAAAGACGAAAGAGCTCAGGATATCGCAGTAAATCAAGGAAAGGCAGATCCAAGTCCAGATCGGGGATAGTGTGCTGGAAATGTGGAAAGAAAGGACACCTAAAGAAAGACTGTAGATCTCGGAAGGGAAAAGAAGGAGATGCAGAACAAGAAAACAATCATGAAGCAAATGTAACAGGTGAGGTGTTACAAGATGCTTTGATTCTTTCTTTTTAAAATATTACTGATTCCTGGGTGGTAGATTCAAGGGCTTCATTCCATGCCACACCTGATAAGAAATACTTTCATGACTATGTTCAAGGAGATTTTGGACAAGTTCGTCTAGGTGATGATAAACCTTGTAAAATCATTGGAATGGGTAAGGTTCTTGTAAAACAGCAGAATGGAAACCAATGGCTATTAAAGGAGGTAAGGCATGTTCCAGATCTAAAGAAAAATCTGATTTCAACAGGGAAATTAGGCGGTCAAGGTTGTGTGACAACTTTCACAGATAAAGCTTGGAAGGTCACCAAAGGAGCCCTGGTAATAGCAAAAGGCGAAAAGGTTGGTACATTGTATTTATGTAATGGTATTTCTAACTCTGTTAATGCTTTAACTTCCAAAGGAGCAGATGCAGCATTATGGCATCATAGGCTCGGACACATGAGTGAAAGGGGATGAAGATTCTTCACTCAAGGAATTCATTGCCGGGTTTGAAGAATGTTGATTTGGACTTCTGTGAGAATTGCATTTATGGAAAATAGAAGAGAGTCAGATTTCTCAGAGTTGGGAAAGAAAAGAAGAATGAAAAATTATATCTTGTGGATACAGATGTATGGGGACCTGCTCAGGTATCATCTCTTGGTGGCTCTCGTTATTATGTTACTTTTATTGATGATGCAACTAGAAAAACTTGGATTTATTTTATTAAGAATAAATCTGGTGTATTTGATATTTTTAAGAAATGGAAAGCTTTGGTTGAGATTGAGACAGGAAAGAAATTGAAGTGTCTTAGATCAGACAATGGAGGTGAATATTGCAGCAAAGAGTTTGATAGGTATTGTTCAGAGCATGGAATTCACAAAGAGAAGACAGTTACAAGAACACCACAATAAATAATATAATGAAGGAGAGTATCGTTCAGGGGGTCTACTTATCCTGGTAGATCTTCTAACACCACTTTCGGGTGTTTGGGGTGCCTGTTGTTGTTGTGGTGGTTGCTGTTGTTGTGGTTGTTGATTATTATTATTTTCAGGCACCTTTCCTTTTTTAGTGATTTCATCAAGAACTGCGTATTCCTTGTTTTCCTTTTCCTTTTTCTTTTCCTGCAACTGATTCTTATACAAGACCTTTCATTGAATATTACATCTCTGCTCCTAATGATTTTGTGATTTTCGTAATCATATAAGAAATAACCAAAATCATTAACACCATATCCAATAAAGGTACATTTCTTTGACTTTGCCTCAAGCTTTGTTCTATTTTCTTTATCAATATGGACAAAGGCCTCACAACCAAAAGGCTTTAAAATAGAGTAGTTTACCTTTTTACCTGTCCATGCTTCCTCTGGAACACCACCATCCAAGGAACTTGAAGGCCTTCTGTTTATTAGATAAACAACAGTATCTACAGCATCTGCCCAAAACTGTAAAGGCAATCCTGCATGCAATCTCATGCACCTTGCACACTCTCATCATTGTGTTTATTTGAAAAAGCAAAATGATGGCAGCTATATTATATTGTTATTTTATGTAGATGACATGCTTGTTGCAGGATCTAACATGCAGGAAATAAATGTGCTCAAAAGAAAATTGGCAAATTCATTTGCAATGAAGGATTTGGGAGCTGCAAAACAAATCCTTGGCATGAGAATAACTAGAGACAGGAAAAATCGTAAATTAACATTGTCTTACAATGAGTACATACAAAAGGTGTTGAAAAGATTTAACATGCACAATGCTAAACCAATTAGTACTCCTTTTGCTAGCCATTTCAAACTTAGCAAGGAAATGTGCCCAAAGACCCAAGAAGACATGGATTATATGTCTAAAGTTCCATATGAATCAGCAGTTGGAAGCTTAATGTATGCAGTGGTCTGCACAAGGCCTGATATTGCACATGCAGTGGGAGTTGTAAGCAGGTACATGAACAATCCAGGAAAGGAACATTGGATGGCAGTGAAATGGATTCTCAGATATTTGAAAGGTACCACAAATAAAGCATTATGCTTTGGTGGTTCAAACATCTCCCTACAAGGATATGTTGATGCAGATATGGCAGGTGACAGAGATAACAAGAGGAGCACTACAAGATATGTATTTACTGTTGGAGCAACAGCTGTCAGTTGGGTTTCAAAAATCCAAATTGTTGTTGCACTTTCAACAACAGAAGCAGAGTATGTTGCTGCTACAAAGGCTAGTAAAGAAATGATTTGGTTACAAAGGTTTATGGGTGAATTGGGTAAGGAGCATGATATGGGCACGTTATACAGTGATAGCCAAAGTGCCATTCATCTTGCAAAGAACTCAGCATTTCATTCCAGGACTAAACACATATAGCTCAAGTACCATTTCATACGATCAGTGTTGGAAGATGGAGAGTTGAAGCTGGAAAAGATACACACTAGCCAGAATCCTGCAGATATGCTAACAAAAGTTGTAACCAGGGAGAAACTGAGAATATGATCAGTTTCAATTGGTCTTCAAGGATGATGATGAAGATGAGGAACAGCCAGGTCCAAAGAGGAGTCATTGTCCAGAAAATGGAGCAGTGGTGGAGTTGCTACAATCAGTCTCCAAGTGGGAGATTGTTAGGTGTGGAGCCTGATTATCTTCTATATTCAAAGGTATCACCGCATTGGACCCCAGTTCGAAATGGGGGCGACAACGCCGCTCGTAAAATATTCACTGTAGGGGGGCTCCAGGGGGGGCGGCTGCGACCTTTGGGAGCCCCCCCCAGGCGGGGGGTTTCGGGGGCAGCGCCCCCGAAGCTAAAAATAGCTGTAAAATTGCCTTGTAAAAGTATAGTAATTTCTAGTCAATCTCGGCCGTTCATTAGGCGGATGATCTGACGGTAGAACTTATGTTTAGTTTAGGGTTTTTTGCCCTAGAAGGCAACCCCTCTCTTTGTATGAGGGCATTGTATTTGAGGCTGTGTGATAGATGTGTATTTTGTGAGCGAGAAATAGAGAGGTGAGACTGTGAGAGAAAACAGAGGATATTACAACGGATTTGCTGTAGGTTGTGTCTCTTCATTTTGCTGGATAATAGAAAGGAAGGACTGGCTGTTCGGGGTGGACGTAGCCCAAACTGGGTGAATCACGTATATCTGTGTCTCTCTTGTCTTGTGTGTTCTCTGTGTTTATATTTCTGCAATATTTTATGTGTTCCATTGCTCCGTAATATATAATTTTCTAACATAGTGACTAAGTGGGAGGATTTGAAAACCCTCATTAAGTCACAATTTTATCCCATTGGGTACTTGGAGGACTAGTGGATCTGGTATCATTACTTCAGGTAAATGTTGGGCCAAAGCATGAATGGTACACCACAAAATTCAGAAATATGGCTATAACGTTGGGTATCTCTCCAAAGAACCCATATGTACTCCTCAGGTATTTGGGGGGTCTGCACGACCATCTACGTGAGAAAATGACGTTGTTAAAGCCCAAATTGGTGGACGAGGCTTGTGTACAGGCATAGTACTTGGAGAACATAGGCCTGAAAATAACACAATCAAGTGGATCGAAGAAGAAGGAGCAACAGGAAGAATCTAAGGAGGGAAAGAAGAAGTAAAAAGGGGGAAAAGATAAAAATATGGTAGCCACAACACACTAGCACAAAGATCCTAGCAACTAGCAACCAGTGCAACATTGATGGTCATATAGAGGAGAAGTGATGGAAGTTACATATAGAGCTAAACCCAAAGAAAAAGAAGAGAGATAATAAGAAGAATATTCTCATGTCCATTGATTCAAGAAACAAAGTTGAAAGCAGCGAGGATATGGATGAGAAGATCATATCTAAATCAGTGAAAAGGAGGTAAATTTGAGTAGCCTTTAGCAACAGGAAGAGAAAGAAATGAAAAAACTCTTCCATATAAAGATATAGGTCAAGAAGACAAATATTGATGCTCTATTTGACACAGGATCACAGGCGAATCTCATTGTAGCAGAGCTAGTCAAGAAGTTGGGGCTGGAAGTTCGTGATCATCCAAACCCACATCCACTGGGATTGGCAAATAAGGATGCAAAGTTGAAGGTAACAAAATAGTGCAAAATTAGATTTGCTATCAATGTTGATTTTTTTGATGAAGTAAATATGGATGTGGTTCCCCTTGATGTATGTGGAGTTGTGTTTGGGAGTCCATACATGTACATGTGTGATGCAATATTCATGAGGATATCTAACTAGTATAAGCTCATCAAGGATGGAAAATATTTCATCATCACCAACACAAAGGATAGTTGAAAATTTCACTAGTAAGTGCCAACCAAGCTAAGAAATTGATCAGTTCCAACAAGAAGTATGTTTTATTATTTTTTAAGAGAAATTCAGTTTGAAGAGGAGTCAATAAGAGGCAAGGTGTCCCTTGAGGCATGCACTAAGAAACATAAATAAAAATTGGAGGAGTTGTTAGAGGCATACAAAGATGTGTTCCAAGAGCCTAAAGGGTTACCACCTAAGAGATAATTGAAACATGAGATCCAGCTATTGCTAGACTCCCCATTCCCAAATATTGGGTTGTATAGGCAATATGTTATACAAGCGAGGTGAAGAAACAGTTGCAGTAGCTACTAGAACAGGGTGTCATTCGAACGAGTACATCATCATGTTGGTCACCCATCATCATTGTGCCAATGAAGGATGGGACTTGGCAAATGTGTATAATTACAGGGAATTGAATAAAATCATGCTGAAGAATAGATACCCCATGCCCAGGATAGTCAATCTTCTAGATCAGTTGCAGGAAGCAAAGTATTTCACCAAGCTAGACTTGAAGTCTAGATATCACCAGGTTTGAGTTAAAGAAGATACATGGAAGATCGCCTTCAAAACCAGGAAAGGTTTGTATGAGTGGTTAGTTATGTCATTTGGCCTATGTAATGCACCAACTACATTTATGAGCTTAATGAATGATATACTACGCTCTTTTATAGAATCATTTGTTATTCTCTATCTGGATGATATACTAGTATGTAGTGCTACCTGGGAGGATCATATTTCACATTTGAGGTAGGTGCTAGAAACATTGAAGAAGCACCATCTACTAGAAAATCTAAAGGAGTTTGAGTTTGCACAATATTCTTTGGTGTATCTAGGGTATGTGATCAATGGAGGAGAGATGAAGATAGATCCTTCAAATATGGAGGCCATAATGAAATGGGCAATGCCTACTAATGTTTCTGAGGTCAGGATTTTTATTGCGGCAACATAGTAATTGATGAAATTCATAGCCTCATTTTCAGCAGTAGCAACACTGCTCCACACCACAGCAACAAATGGAAAAAGTTTCCCATGGGGAAAGATCAGCAGAAGGCTTTCAAGGAGCTAAAGAAGAAGACCAGTCAAGCACGAGTTCTGGCATTACCAAACTTGCAGCAACCTTTTGAAGTGGAGACAAATGGGAGAGTGTATGTTATGGCAATTGTATTGATGCAAGGAGGAAGGCCAGTTTGCTACCATTCTAAAGTCTTTCATGGGGTAGTTTTGAACTACCCTACCTACGATAAGGAGCTCTATAAAATGGTGCAAGTTTTGAAGAAGTGGAATCACTATTTGATGGGAAAGGAGACAACAATCCACACAGATCACCAGTCGTTATAGTACTTGCAAGCCCAGAGTAAGCTACAACAGACTAGGGATTACAAGTGGATGAGTTTATTACAACAGTTTCATTTGGTGATCAAGTATAAGAACGGTATCACAAATAAGTTGGAAAATATGCTTTTAAGACCACCCACATCAAAGATTACAACTTTGCGGACTCTTATGCACATGAAACCATCACCCATGATCCATACAAAGAGGTATATTTGGAAGCTGAAGACTTCAAGGAGGTGTATCAGAAGTTGCAGAGTGAGAGTCATGTGCACAATGGTGATAACACCATTGAATACCATCTCCAGGATGGGTTACTCTACAAGCTAGATAAGCTATGTGCCCCTAAAGGTGAGCATTTATAGCTGATTAGATAGGCTCACACATCGAAGGGATCATGGCAATTTTGTGTAGGGAAGATCATAGCTAACTTGCAGAGGTATGTGTATTGGACCAAGATGCAAGAGTAGGTAGCTAGGTTCATAAGAGGATGCATGATTTGTTGTACCAACAAGCCTAGCAATAGGAAATTGGATCTGTATCATCCCTTAATTGTACCTACTAGTATTTGGGAAATAATTTCCATGGATTTTGTGGGAGGTTTACTGAAAACTAGGAAGGGACATGAATACCTGTTTGTGGTAGTTGACAGGTTCAACAAGATGTGGAGATTTGGTGGAGAGACATCTTACCCTACCTATAACATGGAGATTCAATCAATCAACCTTAGGTCTAGAAGATTTCTTCCAGATAACCAACCTCCATCTCCACCTGAAGAACTTGAAGAGGAAAAGGAAGAGAGTACCCCACAAGTAAATCCACCTCATTTTCTTGAGAGATTGATCCATCGTAACCAACACACCCCAGAAGCGACTAGACTTGTGGGAGAATTGAAGAATCTGTGTGTTCAAATACCCATCGTCCAAGCTATTAAGGATGTTCCCATGTATAATAAGCTTATGAAGGAGAAACATTTCAAACACCCTATGAGGAGAAAAAGAGACACCCCCATTATCAATGTTATTAGTTAATTATCTGATTTGATGTTGGGGAGAGTTATTTTTCCAAAATATTTAGACCGTTGAAGTCTAGTAGTAGATGTGCACATTGATGGCATCATTTTCCATCATATCTTGATTGATCTTGGGACTACCATCAATGTGATGACTAAAGAAACCATGCTAAAACTAAACCTCAAGGGAGCCTTAAGAAATACAACTATAGTGTTGCAACTTACAGAAAGAGCCACAATGGCTCCTGAGGGAGTTGTTGAGGATGTAATGGTCTCCATTGACTCCTGGGAGTATCCTACTGACTTCTTGGTTCTCTAGCCCAAAACCAAAATCAATTGTTATCCTCTCATCTTGGGAAGGCCATGGTTAGCCATTGTTGATGCTTATATTAGTTTTAGGGCTGGGAACATGAACATTAAGAATGCGAATTTGTCTAAACAATTGGTGTTGTACCCTCCTGCTCGACCATCCATTGAGCATGAATTACAATTGTGGCTAGAACAAGAGTATGAAGATGAAGTGTATCATATAACATCCCATCCAATATGTACCCTAGATGTTGTTATAGGAGGGGAAAACATGACGAATATGACCTCATTGACTAGATCCTCCAGAACCAACCCCCCAATACCATGCCTCTTGATGAGCTCATGAAATATTCTGAGAGTAGTCCTTGGATTGAATTATGCTTAGTTGACCCAAGTCGTTCCCATGTCAAATTTGTAGAATTTCATCCATCTAGAACCTTGAATATTAACCCCTCTCTCTCAGCCAACCAAGAAGAGAAGTTGTGCAAGATGCTGAGAGAACACTTAGATGCCTTTGCTTGGAACTATAAAGAAATGAAGGGGGTGCATCCCTCAGTTTGTACTCATCACATCTACATCAAAGAGGGATGAAAAATTATGCGCCAACCTCATAGGAGAATGAACCCAGCCCTCAAGGACATAGTAAAGGAAGAATTGCAAAAGTTGTTGGATGCAGGGTTCATATACCCCATCTCAGATAGTGAGTGGGTATCCCCTCTAGTTTTGGTCCCAAATAAGAATGGGAAGTGGAGGATCTATGTGGAGTACATAGAATTGAACAAAGCCACCAACTTAGAAGGAACATTTCCCTTTGCCTTTCATTAACCAAATTTTAGATAACCTTTCACGGAAGAAGTTTTTCTCTTTCCTTGATGGATTCAGTGGTTACAACCAAATCCAGATCAGCCCTCAGGATTAGGAAAAAAGTAAATTCACATGTCCTTGGGGTACCTTTTCTTATAGGGTCCTCCCTCTTGGTCTATGCAATGCCCCTACCACTTTTCAAAGGGATGTTTTGAGCATCTTTGCTAAGATTATCCACAACTCTGTGGAGATATATATGGATGATTTCACTCCCTATGGGTGTGACCTTCTGGAGGTTCTCTCTATCCTAGGAAAAATCCTAAGGAAATGCATTGAATTGAACCTCTCGCTTAGTCCTAAGAAATGTGAATTCTTAATGAATGCAGGGATAGTCCTTGGCCATTCAACATCTCAGGAGGGAATACAAATGGACCCAGATAAGATTGTCGTCATCAAAAGGGTCCCTACTCCTCAAAAGCAGAGGGATGTTTGGAGTTTCTTGGGCTTAGCTAGATATTATAGGAGGTTTATCAAGGACTTTAGTAAAGTGGGTTCACCATTGTTTGGATTGCTGGCCAAGGACTCGAAATTTTGTTAGACAAATAGCTACCAAGAGGCCCTTGAGATTTTGAAAGAGAAATTAACCATTGCAACCATACTTAGGGGCCATAATTGGGCTTTTCCTTTCCATATCCATGTTGATGCATCTGACAAAGATGTGGGGAACCCTTCGGACAAATAGATGATAAGTTACCCTATGCCATTTATTTCATTAGAAAAAAAATTTCTAAGGTGACGGGCCTCATAAATGGGTAATTATATGGGCTCATTTTACCTCCTAACCTAGTCAAATCAACCATTCTCTTAGCTTATTGTATGATTTTCTGATTATGTTTATGCTTATAGGGTGAGTTGAGTTAGTTATTATGCCATGTGGTCTAACATGTATTTAATGCAGATTATTGATGGATTTCAAGGTCAAAGTCGAGGATCTAGTGGTCAAATTGCAACAATAACTTGAAGTAGATAGAGGAGAGGAATTATAGGAGGGAATCCCACTCATTTATTTCTCCTCACTTCGAATTCCCCTTCATTCAACTCAGAGCACTAGTAGCCGAATCATGCACTAGAAGGTAGCCGAGCAAGTGGAAGATGATTGATAGTTATCTCAAGTTTTGGGTGCCAAGCCTCCCTGATTTTAAGGAAGCTATTGGTAGCTTTAGATGTATAAGTGGAGAGGCCTAGGGCCTCACTAGGGGGATTTTTTTCTTGCGTAAACTCTGCTCAAATTTTGAGCTTACTATTTTGTGACAGTTTTATGTAATCTTGCTATTTTTTGATAATGAATATGGAATCCTTTTTGAGATAGCACTGAGTTACCTCAGAGGGCTGAAACTCTTGAGTTAGGGCCCAATACAAGTAGCCAAGCTTTTCTTTACTTGTATTTGTATGCTTTACTTCATTTTTTAGATTAATTTGTTGTTAGATGTATTTCTCTTATGGTTAAGAATAGGTTGCTTTTGATGATTTAGTAGCTTACTTCTATTTGTGCTTTCTGTAATAGGTTAAGTAGTGATCAAAGAAGATTCAAAAGGCTAGAAATAGTGCTTTGGCCTCTCCTCCTCCCTCTGGGACCATGATGTGAGGCAAAGGCTCTCTTGCTGCCCCAAAAACATAGATTTTCCTCATTCCTAGGACTTCTAGTGTTTGCAGCTCTCTAGTAGGTTAATAATCCAGTTTTGCTTTGCTTTAGATCTCCTTTATCATGTTCACTTCCTGATTTGCAATATTCCTTTTGCATGCTTTCCTTTCTTACAGCATTTCTTAGCATTTCCTTCTATTCATCATAGTTTAGGCCATTTTAATGCAAAACTCTGTTTTTCCTAGGATGCACTCATTTCATTGGTTGCTTGATTTTCTTGGTTGACTATCAGTTTCTATGCAGCAGATCTCTTCCAGCAGTAGGATAGCTGTCCAGAAATCACATCCTCCATCTGATCCATGCCCTATAGGTCTCCCTAGCCTCACCTCAATTATGCCCCAGTTTCCTTCATTTTTCATAGAACTTATTCCTCTCTCCTTGTGCAAACCCAATCATCTTTCTCTCTCCCAGTGATTCATGGTAGACCTTAGGTTCCCTAACACCTCATTCTGACCTTCATCCACATTTTTCACCCACTCTCACACCCTCAAAACAGTGAAAACTGCTCTCAGCCTCCTCCTGTAGGCCTCCAGTAGTTTCCCTGTTTTCCTCCTCTAGTTTTCCTATGTCCCCCTTGTAGTTTTTCTTGTAGGATTTCTTTTGAAGACCGAGTGTGGGAAAAGCCTCCAAAAGGTCACCTAAGACCTCCTAGGACCCATACACACCATCCTACATCGTCCCAAGCTCCAAAACCGCCCTCTAATGCCACCTGCTCGCTGCCACACTCACACAGAATAAATTAGATGCATGTTAAATTCACATAAAAATCCAAAAATATGTTTTTTGCTTATTTACTTCCAAAAATAGCATGTTTAGATGTTGTTTACTTCCTTGAGTAGGTAATTATATTTCTTTCATGGTTTTCGTAGTGTTTCTGGCAAAAGAAAAATTATCTTGTTAATTAGGGTTTACTAGGTTTTGCTTTACATTCCAGTCTTTGTCCTTTATGCAGTTAGAGTAGCATCTGTAGAGTAATATTTCTTTCCTTTCATCACACATAGAGCTTCTTCTGATATCTATAGAAGTTGGCTTGAGCTCCTAGTGATCTCGTGCCAGCTGACCAAGTGACAACCTGCAGTGAGAACTAGTACTTGTGCATATAGCACCCATGCTTCCAAGTTTGTTACGAACTACTGGGTCGATAAAAGTAAAGTTGGAAACCTAGGAGTTGTAGCATTCTTGCTGAAATACTATTAAAAATATAGAGTTCAACCTAGAAAGAACGTTGAAAATCAATCCATCCCTATCTACTTCCCAGGAGAAGGAGCTATGCAGCATACTGAGAAAACATCTAGATGCCTTCGCCTGGAGTTATAAGGAGATGAAGGGAGTGCACCCTTCAGTATCTACTCATCATATATACATCAAGGAATATTTCAAGCCAGTCAGGCAGCCTCAAAGGAGGATGAACCCAACACTTAAAGATATTGTTAAGGAAGAATTGTAGAAATTTCTTGATGTAGGATTCATCTATTCCATCTCTGACAGTGAATGGGTCTCTCCTTTGGTGCTAGTGCCAAAGAAAAATGGTAAGTGGAGAATCTGTGTCGACTATCGGGAATTGAACAAAGCCACTAAAAAGGACCATTTTCCTTTACCTTTCATAGATCAAGTGTTAGACAGTTTGGCAAGGAAAAAAAATTTCTCCTTCCTAAATGGGTTTAGCAGGTACAATCAGATTCAAATCAACCGGAAGACCAAAATAGGACCACTTTCACTTGTCCTTGGGGTACCTTTGCATACCGAGTCCTTCCTTTTGATTTGTGCAATGCTCTAGCCACTTTCCAAAGAAAGTTATTGAGTATATTTTCTGAATTGGTTCATGATGCAGTAGAAATATACACGGATGATTTTAATCCTTATGGCTCTGACTTTCAGGAAGCTTTATCTAACCTAGGAAAAGTTCTAGATAAGTGTATTGAGATGAACCTGTCTCTCAATATGGAAAAATGTGAATTTTTTATGATTGAAGGGGTTGTGCTAAGTCATGCAATATCTCAACAAGGACTGTAGGTGGACCCCAACAAAATTACCATCATCCAAAGGGTCCCACCTCCTTAAAAGGTGAGAGATGCTAGAAGTTTCCTAAGCTTAGTTGGAAATTACATGAGATTCACTAAAGACTTCAACAAGTTAGCCTCTCCTTTCTTTGGCTTCCTAGGCAAAGATGTTGAGTTCATATGGTCAGAAAACTGTCAAGAAGTCCTAGATACCTTGAAGAGAAAGTTAGTGACTGCCCCAATTCTGAGAGGCCCAAACTGGGCCCTACCCTTTCACATTCATAGATATGCCTCGAACAAAGCAATAGGAGCAACATTAGGACAAATTGATGAAAATTTAGCTTATGCCATATACTTTATAAGCAA
Source organism: Pinus tabuliformis (assembly GCA_031772625.1). NCBI lineage: Eukaryota > Viridiplantae > Streptophyta > Pinopsida > Pinales > Pinaceae > Pinus > Pinus tabuliformis. The sequence goes on along the minus strand of CM062817.1, from coordinate 201,125,542 downwards.
AAACTTGTCAAAAGCAGAGTTAAACTATACAGTGACTGAGAAGGAACTCCTAGCTGTCATGCATTCCTTAAACAAATTTAGACATTATATCACAGGCTACCAAACCTTTGTGCAAAATGATCATGCTACAATTAGATATTTAATGAACAAACCATATGTAAATGCTTGCATTATTAGATGGTTTCTTTTATTGCAGCAGTTTGATTTAACCATTATTGATAAGCCTAGTAAAGAGAATGTTGTTGCTGACTTTTTTTCTAGAGTAAATTTGCCTACAGGTGAAGAAGGAATGGTGGATGACCAAATGATAGATGAAAACCTATTTTCTATATCAGTGTTCTCTCCATGGTTTGCTAATATAAAAAACTACTTGGTTTCAACACAGTTCCCACCACACCTATCCTCAAAAGAGAAGAGCAAGATAGTAAGGAAAAGCACCCCTTCCACCTGGATTGGAGGCAATCTCTTCAAACTTGGCCTAGATCAGATCTTGAGAATATGTGTCAGGGAGGAGGAAGTCTTTGCCATCCTCCTGACCTATCATGATGGGCCTTGTTAAGTTCATTTTGCAGCGAAAAGAACCGCCTTCAAGATATTTCAAGCAGGCTACTACTAGCCCACTCTTCATCAATATGTGAGGAGATAGACAAGCCAATGTGATTGGTGTCAGAGGATGGGGAAACCCACTCCAAAGGATGAAATGTCCATGCAACCCCAAGTGACCTTTGAGCCAGTTGAGAAATGGGGCATGGACTTTGTGGGGCCCATCAACCCCCCTTCAAAGCAGAAGCAGTACATCATTGTGTGAACCAACTACCTGACGAAGTGGGCCGAGACAAAAGAAATCAAAGTAGCGACAGAGGAAAATGTCTCTGAGTTTTTGAGGGAAAACATATTCTAAAAGTTCGGGTATCTGAGAGAGTTGGTCACAGACCAAGGCAGTCAGTTCACTTCCAACCTTATTGAAGAACTGCTCACACATCATAAGATCAAGCACAGGACTTCCACCCCTTACCATCCACCGGCCAATGGGCAAGTGGAGGTCACTAACGGAGCATTAGAAGGGACCCTAACCAAGGTAGTGAGCAATAGCAAAAAAGACTGGGCATACAGATTAGTTGAGGCCACTTGGGCCTACAACACAACATGGAAGACCACCACCGGGTTCACACCCTATGAAATGGTTTATGGGAAGAAGGCTTTGTTGCCAATAGAGTTTGAATTCAATACCGTAATAATGGCAGCTTTGCTGGACCTAGACATCAGCCATGCATAGAAGGAGAGATTACTTCAGCTCAATGGATTGGATGAATACAGATTGCAAGCCCTTCTCCATACAAAGGTAGTTCAACTTCAGAGAAAGATATGGCATGACAGAAATATTAGGGAGAAGCAATTCCAAGAGGGAGATTGGGCACTACTCTATGATTCAAGATACAAGGATTTTAAAGGCAAGCTGAGGACAAGATGGCTAGGACCCTACACTGTGGAGAAATGCAATGACAATGGTTAAGTTATGATCAGGACAATTAATGATGAAGCCATCCCCATGCTTGTCAATGGACATCGATTGAAAGTATACAAGAAACCCCTCTCCAAGCGAGAGTTTATTGAAGATTTGAATAAAACAGTGATGGTAGTGGAGCATGTCTTAGCTTCCACTTCACCCACTCACTGAAGAAAAATAGAAAAAATAAGAACTCAAGTGAAAACCTCCATGAGGCGCTTGAGTCCCATCATTGGGTTGAAAACCTCTGCTGAGGCAGCCAAGTAATGTCCAAAAAAAAAAAAAATAGAACAAAAAAGGAAAAGGATAAGATCCCTGGGTGAAAACCTCCCTAGGAGGTACCCAGGGCAGGTAATTAAGGTGAAAACCTCTCTAAGGCGTCCAAGTTGTTTTCAAAAAAAAAAAAGAGAAAGAAAAAAATGAATTTTTATTGCATTACAAGTTTGCAGGAGGACTACATGGAGTAGAAGAAGGTGCCAAGGGGGCCCTAGAATTCATACCAGTATCCATCTCATCTTTGCCACACCTTCCTCCATTATTTTTGGCATCTCTTTCACCCCATTGTACCTCTTCTTCCAAAACTGTGTTTTATACAGGAGGCTTTGTGTTTTCCATAGGAGGCTCCTGTAGGAATTATACAGAGCCAAAAGTGTCTACAAGAGGCAGTTTGAGGGACAAGAAAAGCTTCATGAGGAACCTATAATCCCTCTTACCATCTTCAAAGCTCCTTGCCATCATTTCCAAGCCTGCATCACACTCAACAAAAATAAAGGAGGAAAAGGCACCATCAACTTTACCTGAATCTTACCTACTGTCCCTTTATTATTCATCTCTACCTTTGGCATCATTCTCAAGCTCCATGAACAGGGAAATAGCTGAAGTTTCAAGGGGAGAAGAAGCTACAGGAGCTCCTATAAAAATTCCTGTAGCAGGTGATCCTGTAGAAGTTCAGCAGTAGCAACAAGAGATTGCACATCTGTAGGTTGAAAAGGCACATGCAGCTCAACTCCAGCAAAAGAAGAACCTTCAAAAGCACACAACAATGCATCAGTAAGCAAAGTGATGAGCCCCAAAAATGGATAATTATATGGGCTCATTCAACCTCCTAATTTGACTTAATCCACCATTCTCATTAGTTTATTGCATGTTTTTTATTATATTTATGCTAATAGAGTGAATTGGGTTAGTCATTATGCCAACAAGTCTAATGTGTGCTTTGTGTAGCCTTTTTGGTCAATTTGGAGACAAAATCAAAGGTTTAAATGAGCACTTGGCAGCCAAATTCGTGGAGAGGATTTTTAGGAAGGTGTTCCCTTCATTTATGGGCCCTTACCTCGAATTCTACACCATCAGCTCGGAGTTCAAGGGCCACCAAATCAATTAACACAAGGGCAGCCAAGCAAGTCAAGTAGGATTGTTGTTAACTGCAAGTTTTGGGCAGTCGAGTCCCTAAAGTTTAGGAGGACTGTTGGGGTCCTCAATTTGTATAAATAAGAGGGCTTAGGGCCTCATTTGGGTTACTCACTTTATAGTTATTTTGTAGTCATCTTTTAGTCATGTTGTAGGCAGAAGTTAGCTAGTTTGTGGTTCGATTTTTAGGCAGTAGATTAGCTTTGCTTTCAACACATTTTCAGGTTCTCCTTGTGGACAGTTTTTGGAATGTAACATTTCTTGCTCAATAAAGATGAATCCAACTTTGCACCAGCTCTAAATCTCTCTTAGGAGGCTGTAGCTCTTGGGGTTGGGCCCATCTCAACTGCCCAGTACCTCCTCTGTGTACTTTCATGTGTCTTTGCTGCGTTCTTAGAATAAAATCTGCTATTTGGATTTAAATCTTGTTTTGTTATTGAGGATGTTTTTGATGAGTAAAATAGCTTTTCATGCTTAGATTTAGTTGATAGGTTGTTAACAGAGAAAGCTTCAAGAAAAGGGCCATCAAACATCTGTGGTTTCACCTCTCCCTCAGTGGGATCAGGAGTTGTGACTAGGATGACTTTGCTGCCCACAAAAACACTGATTTTGCTTTTCCATGCAATCACTAGTGTTTGGTCTTCATGTGTAGAAGTTGGTTACAAGTTCAGACTTTCATTTGATTAGTTGCATGAGTTAAAATACATGGTTTCGTTGCAGGTCACACTTCTATTCATTCTCTTTACTGATAGCTAGCAAATTAGGTCAACGTAACTAGGTCTTTGAATTTACAAGTCTTTGTTGGTTCAGATTGGAAAAACGACTTGTAGAGCACCTGTACCACTCCTTCACCTGCTTATTCTCCATCAGAACCATCCACTCCACCCTCTAATTAGAATCCTTACCTCACGTTTGCCACATTTGCTCACATAACCCTAATTGTTGTGCGACATTGCTTCACTCTCCCTTGAACAAATCGAACCATCTGATGAGCCCCAAATTTTGGTAACATTTTGGGCTCATTTGGCCTACTTACCTTGCTCAACCCTTCATTTTTTATCACTTATGCATCATTTCTTAGTATATTCATGTTATTTGTAGGAAGGAGGGCAGTCACTATGCCTATGTGGCTAATACATGTTTATTTCAGGTCAATTTGACATTAAATGGAGAAAAACCACGCAGATGAAGGCAAGGAGACAGCCAAGGTGGCATTGCGGTTTTGTAGGAAGGTTGTCCACAGCCTTGAATGACCTTCCTTGTGATCTCCACCCCAACTCCGAGCTCCAACAGCTATCACCACCGAGCTAGAAGGCAGCCAACGGATTCTAAAGGAACAACAGTTTACTTTTAGTTGGACAGCCAAGCCCCACTAATTTAGGAGGCCAGCTTGGCCCTCATAATGTATAAATATTGAGGTTGTAGCCTTCGATAAGAGACTTTTGAACCTTTGTTGCAAATTCGGAAGTATGAGCTACAACTCTGTTTTGCTCTTTGTAAGCCATTTTTGGCATGTTGTTAGACTTTTGACTATGATCTTTTAATAAAAGGCAGGCGGATTTGAGTTCAATTCTGAGTTCTTAGAGGAGCTATAGCTTTCAGGTTTGGGCCCAACCTTATAGCAATATGCCTCCTTTCTTTGTATTGTTACTTGTCTTTCTTTCAGCATTATATTTCTTGTCCTTTACGTGCACTTGGAAACACAGTTTGCTGATTCGGATTTCTTGGTGTGGTTATATAGGTTAGCGTTATGAACAAAAGCTGCTTTCAGTAGTTTAGATTAGAGTAAGGATTGGAGTTAATCAGAGTTCGAAAAAAGGTTGAATGCACACTCACTTTCACCTCTGTTTGGGGACCGGAAGTGCAGACCGTGCCAAGTACCAAAAACACTGTTTTATATGGTCATGCAAGCTTTAACGCAATAATTTCAGTTGCAGAAGTGTCCATGCATTTAGATATTGTGTAGTAGCTCTTTGCTCTAGCACCATGCACAATTCTCCCTTAACTTACATTGCTGTTCTTTGGTTTTTAATAAAACAGTTAGAATAGGTTGATGAATTCTCGGTTTGTGAAAGACAGAGGTGATTTGTTTCATTTACACTGCACAGCACCACTCTATCATTTCCTTATCCTTCTCAACCGTGCCTAAGCCATCTCCTTACCTCCCAGCTAGATCATTTGCCCACCATCTCTTCTATTATCCACGTTGTTTTATCTTTTCGGCCTTCCATTACCTCTACCCTCCTATCGACCAACCAACTTTACACACCCCCTCTCCATCTCATCTCTCTGTCCATAAGCCATCACAAGCTCCCCTCTCATCCTACCCATCCACCCATACAGCTCATTCACCCATCCATCACCCAAAACTCCGATTGCAGAACATCCTGTAGAAGTTAGCAATCTTCCTGTAGAAATCCCGAGCTTCCTGTAGGATCCCCTGCAGACATCCTGTAGAAGTTTGCAAACACGGTTGCCAGGCATCTGAAGGTTGTGAACTTCTGTGGAATGATGTTATGGATCCTCTGGACCCTCTCAGATTCCTCCTGACCTTTTCCAAGCCTTCCTCCCCTTGAACTACCCCTGCACAGTCAAGACCCAGTAAGAAGCACAGTCATAATAACTCCAACCACTTGAGGAAAAATACAAAAACATGTTCTCTTTAGATGAGAGTAGTTTAGACTCATGCATCTCATCTCACTAGAAGTAATGGCATCATTTTTAGAAGTTGCATTCCCACCATTGCATCGTAAGGATTAAGCTGGTCAAATTAGGGTTTACTAGGGTTTCCATGTTTTGTTGGCTTTCAGTTCATTCTTGCAAAGTAGGTTAATTTCCTTTGAGATAGCCTTCGTTCATCACTTAAAAAACTTCTTCTGAGAGCATATAGAAGTTGGCTTGAGCCCTAGCGGACTTGTGCCAGCTGAACAAGTGACAGCTGCGACAAGAGCTAGTACTTGTGCATACAGCACCGTCGCTTCCAAGTTTGTTACGAACTACTGGGTTGATAAAATTAGAGAAGGAAGCTCCAGGAGTTGTTGCATTATTGCTACAATACTGGAGCCCACCATCTTTTTGGCGCCGTTGCCGGGGAAGCATCAGAGTATTAGTAATTGTTGCTTTTCTTCTATTTTCCTACTTTCGCCTTCTGCCAAGTAGTTTATTTCATTCCATTCTGCAAAAGTAGCATAGACATTTCCTGATTTCATAGATTAGCATTTCAATTCCGCAATTTCAATTTTGCAAGCGTAGATTAGCATTTCAATTCTGGAAGCATAGACTAGCATTTCCATTCCTGCAATTCCATTTGAGCAAAGTAGATTAGTTCTTTCCTGCTTTCATTTCAATTCTGCATTTTCATTTCAGCAAGATAGTTAGTTGTAGATCAATCTGTTTCAGTTTTTGTAGGTACCAAAGAAAAAAACAAAAGAAATCAAAAAAAGTCTTTCCATTTCATGCCTCATAGGAATCGAGATAAAACAGGCAAATTCTTACCCAACACCCCCACCACATCACTGAGTCACCCTTCTCTCTTCTTCGGTGACAGTGATCCAGAAGAACCTATAGGTGAACCTCCGGAGATATACGAAGATCCTATAGCAGAAGAAGAATTAGAGACCATCCCATCTGAAGCTATGGCTGACAATAGAGGAGAAGATGAGAGAATAGAAGGTGCCTTCCCCATCCGAGAAACCAATGGATACATGAAAATGAAGAACATTAGCCCCTCCGCTTTACCTCACTTCCATGGACTGACTACTGAAGATCCTGATACCTTCCTGTTCGAGTTTGCTGTCCTTTGTCGAACCTATGACTATACTGAAGATGAGCAGAAGCTGAAACTCTTCCCTTCAACTCTTAAGGATGCAACATTACGCTGGTTCATGGGCTTACTTGGGAATAGTATCACCAGTTGGGCTCAGATGCAGCAAGCTTTCAATACCAAGTACCGGGACTACTGTAGGTCCAAGGCAACCAAGGGAGAAATCTTTCGGATGACCATGGGAAATGATGAGTCCTTAGAGGATTATGAGGAAAGGTTCCAACTTAGCTATAAACGGGCCAGGTGCACACTTGACCCTGAATCCCTCAAGTTGGTCCTGCTCCGAGGAGTCCCTGAAGACCTCTTAGATACCCTTCACATGCTAGTTGGAGGAGATATTTACCAACTACCTTATGAGGACATCAAGACTGTGTTTAGGAACCACTCTAGGGCAGCCCAGAAACGAGGTAGAGGAAACCTCCTCTCAGCTGGTATTCCTTTCTCCAATCATGAGTTTTCAAATCAATTAGAGGATCTCAAAAGTGAGGTGAGACAGACCATTGCCGTGCAACTTGATACATTCAGGATCCAGCAGAAGAAGGAAGAAGATGAGAGGGCTTTGGCTATCTTCTGCCCTAGATGTACAAGGAGACACCCTAAGAACGAATGCCGATTACATTCGGTTGAGGTATGTTTCGTTTGTGAGGAGGACCATCCCACAAATCAATGTCCAACCTTACCTGGGCTTAAAGCCATGTACCAAGGGACAGAAGCCCCCACTGAACCTCTCTATTTCTTCAACCAAAGGAGGCCACAAGGACCTAGACCTTACCAGCAGGGGATGCAAGGGGCACCCCAAGCTTATTACAGCCCCAACCAATCTACTCGTATGCCTTCCTGGGGTCCCCCTGCTCATCCTTCCTGGTCTATGCCTCCTCCATGGTCTTATCCACCTCAGTACCCTACTCAGCCCACTACTCATTCATATCACTCACATGCCCAGCCACAGCCTCAGTGGAATGCACCTCAGTCGGGGTGGAGGCCCCAGTACAACACTCCTCCCGCCATTTGCCTCCACCACTAATTCAACCTCAACCATTACCTCCTGCTCCTCCAAGGCAACCTCAAATGCCTGCTCAACCGAACCCGAACCCCAACAATAGACAGGCCCAACAGGTATACACTGGGGAAACATCATGCCATACCTATGCTGTGGAGATCCAGGAGATCAATCTTCGATCTGGAAAGACTCTTCCGGATCGCCAACCTCCTCCCCCAGAGGACGAGGAAGACAAACAGGAAAGTGAACCAAAGGCTATTCCACCCTTTCCTGAGAGACTAACAGCCACCACACAACCCAACCCAGAGGAGGATGAGCTTCTGGGAGAGCTCAAGCAGTTGTGTGTGAAAATACCACTTCTCCAAGCCATCAAGGATGTGCCAATATACAACAAACTGGTTAAGGAAAAGTGTTTCAAACACCCAGGCAGGCGAAAGAGAGATGCTTCAACCATCAATGTCATAGGACAACTGTCTGACCTTATGTTAGGACAAGTCATCTGCCCAAAGTACCTAGATCCTGGGAGTCCTGTAGTAGATGTCCACATCAATGGCACCATTATACCTCACACCTTGATTGATCTGGGGGCCGCCATTAATGTGATGACCAGGGATACCATGCTCAAATTCAACCTTCAAGGTTCCTTGAGGAAGACCTCGACAGTCCTGCAGCTAGCAAATCGCTCCACCATGACTCCCGAAGGGATTGTGGAGGATGTCTTGGTCTCTGTCGACTCTTGGGAATACCCTGCAGATTTCTTGGTTCTGCAACCAAAGGAAAAGATTACTGGACACCCTCTCATTTTGGGAAGGCCTTGGTTAGCCACTGCAGATGCTTACATAAGTTGTCATGCAGGAAACATGACCATCAAAAATGGTCCTATGTCCAAGCAGCTAGTCCTATACCCTCATGCACAACCCTCCTTAGAGCATGACTTACCAGTTTGGTTGGAGGAAGGAGAAGAGGATGTGGTGTACTCGGCACCTTTGTGCACCCTAGACACCACTAGAAGAGACCCCCCAACCGAGGATGACTTGATTGAGACCTTGATCTAGAATCCACCTCCCAGTGCACTATCCTTAGAGAAATTGGTGAAGGATACCCAAGCCAGCACCTTAGTGTACCTTTGTGCAACTAACCCTGTCACTCCCAGAGTCAAGAATGTGGAGTTCGGCCCTAAGATAACGTTAAAGATCAGCTCCTCCCTATCTCCTTCCCAGGAAAAGGAGCTGTGTAGCCCGTTGGCCAGTCATCTAGATGCTTTTGCTTGGAGCTATAAGGAGATGAAAGGATTCCATCCTTCGGTCTGTACCCATCACATATAAATCAAAGAGGATTGTAAACCAGTTAGGCAACCCCAGAGGAGAATGAATCCAGCCCTTAAGGACATTGTCAAGGAAGAATTGCAAAAACTGTTGGATGCCGGATTCATTTACCCCATCTCAGATAGTGAATGGGTGTCCCCTATGGTGTTGGTTCCCAAGAAAAATTGGAAGTGGAGAATCTGTGTGGACTACCGAGAACTGAACAAGGCTACCAAGAAAGACCATTTCCCTCTACCTTTCATAGATCAAGTGTTGGATGGACTGGCAGGAAAGAAGTTCTTCTCTTTCCTAGATGGGTTTAGCGGGTACAACCAAATCCAAATCAGCCTGGAAGACCAAGATAAGACCACCTTCACTTGTCCTTGGGGTGCCTTTGCCTACCGAGTTCTTCCCTTTGGGCTATGCAATGCTCCTGCAACATTCCAGAGAGCTGTCTTGAGCATCTTCTCGGAGCTGGTCCATGATGCGGTGGAAATCTATATGGATGACTTCACTCCTTATGGGTCCAACTTCCAGGAAGCATTGTCCAATCTGGGAAAAGTCCTAACCAAATGCATTGAGATGAACCTGTCCCTTAGTCCTGAAAAATGTGAATTCCTGATGACTGAAGGGACCGTGTTAGGCCATACCATTTCTTGCCAAGGGTTACAAGTGGATCCTAACAAAATTGCTCTCATCAAGAGGGTTCCACCTCCCGAAAAGGTAAGGGATGTTCGGAGTTTCTTAGGATTAGCAGGGTATTACAGGAGATTCATTAAAGACTTCAACAAGTTAACCTCGCCATTGTTTGGCCTGTTGGCAAAAGATGTGGAGTTTAAATGGACTGACGATTGTCAGAGGGCTTTGAATGAATTAAAGGACAAGTTGGTGTCGGCCCTAATCTTGAGAGGTCCAAACTAGGCCCTACCTTTCCACATCCACACTGATGCCTCGAACAAAGCCATAGGGGCAGCTTTAGGACAAGTTGAACAAAAACTTCCATATGCCATTTACTTTGTTAGCAAAAACTTATCCAAAGCTGAACTGAATTACACTGTAACAGAGAAAGAATTCTTGGTTGTGGTCCATGCACTGAACAAGTTCCGACATTATATCACTGGCTATCAAACCTTTGTACATACTGATCATGCTGCAATTAGATATTTAATGAATAAACCAGATGTGAATTCTTGTATTATTATATGGTTACTTTTGTTGCAGCAGTTTGATTTGACCATTGTTGACAAACCAGGTAAAGAAAATGTTGTTGCTGAATTTTTATCTAGATTGGATTTGTCTGCAGATGAGGATGGAACAGTGGATGACCAGATGCCCGATGAACATCTGTTTGCTATCTCAGTACTCTCTCCATGGTTTGCTGATATAGCAAACTACCTTGTTTCAGCACAGTTCCCTCCGCACCTATCTTCAAGAGAGAAGAGCAGAATCATCAGAAAAAGTGCCTCATTTACTTGGATCGGGGGCAACCTATTCAAGCTTGGCCCTGATCAGATCTTAAGGCGTTGTGTAAGGGAGGAGGAAGTCTTTGACATCCTCCTCACTTGCCATGATGGGCCTTGTGGAGGACATTTTGCAGCAAAGAGGAGTGCCTTCAAAATCCTGCAGGCATGCTACTATTGGCCCACACTTCATCAAGATGTCAGAAGGTATATCAACTAATGTGACCGATGCCAAAGAATGGGGAAACCGACTCAAAGGGATGAGATGCCTCTCCAACCTCAAGTGACTCTTGAGCCATTTGAGAAGTGGGGTATGGACTTTGTGGGTCCAATCAACCCTCCTTCGAGGCAAAGGTCTTACATCATTGTGTGCACCGACTACCTGACAAAGTGGGCAGAGACTAAAGCAATCAAAGTAGCAACAGAAGAAAAGGTGGCTGAGTTCTTAAGAGAGAACATCTTCTACAAATTTGGCTACCCAAGAGAGCTGGTCACCGATCAAGGGAGCCAGTTCACATCCAACTTAATTGAAGACCTACTAACTCATCACAAAATCAAGCATAGGACTTCCACCCCCTATCATCCTCAGGCAAATGGGCAAGTGGAAGTCACCAACAGAGCATTGGAAGGGATTTTGACTAAGGTGGTGAGCAGCAGTAGGAACGATTGGGCAGATCGCCTAGTTGAGGCCACATGGGCTTACAACACCACCTGGAAGACCACCACCGGCTTCACACATTATGAGCTGGTCTATGGGAAGAAAGCTTTGCTGTCCATTGAATTTGAATACAACACTTTGAGGATGGCAGCTCAGCTGGACCTAGATCTCAGCCATGCACAACAAGAAAGGTTATTGCAGCTGAATGGACTGGACGAGCACCGAATGCAGGCCCTCCTTCACTCAGAAGTGGTTCAACTTCAGAGAAAGGTGTGGCATGGCCAACACCTCAATGACAAGCAATTCCAGCCAGGAGATTGGGCATTGTTGTATGACTCCAGGCACAAAGATTTCAAGGGGAAGCTGAGAACCAGATGGCTGGGACCATATGTAGTGGAAAAATGTCATGACAATGGATCTGTTCTTATTTGGACCATTGATGAGGAGTCCATCCCCATGCTTGTCAATGGGCATCGACTGAAGATCTACAGGAAACCTCTCTCAAGACAAGAGTTCATCAAAACTATGGAGAAATTAGTGTTGGTCATAAAGAAGGGTTCTGCCTCTGCTTTGGGCATACCCTGAAAGATCTAAAAAAAAATAAAATAAAGATCCTTGGGGGAAAACCTTTCTGAGGCTCCCAAGGCAGGTGGTATGGGTGAAAACCTCATTGAGGCGCCCCTATTGTCTTTCAAAAAAAAAAAGAGATTGGAAAAAAGATCCTTGAGTGAAAACCTCTCTGAGGCACTTAAGGCAGATGGCAAGGGTGAAAACCTCATTGAGGTGCCCCTGCTATCTTTCAAAAAAAAAAAAAAAAGGAAGACAATAAGCAAAAAAGACAGGGACAACAAGTTTATAATGTGGAAATGCATGCAGGTTGCAGGTGTTCTATGAAGGAGAGGAGGTCTCTCAACTCAAAGTCAAGGATCCTTATCATGATGCCAGGGGACCTCACCAGCACCTCCTCCAAGAATACTCATCTTCTCCAAGGTATGGGCACGATTTCATCACAGCTTAAGTCTTCTACAGGAAGATGCAAACTTTCTACAGGAAGGTGCAGACTTTCTACAGGAAGGTGCAAAATTTCTACAGGAAGTTCGGTATTTCTACAGGAAACTTCCTGTAGAAGTTCGGGACGGCCCAAAATTCATTGTATGAGGAGATCTAATGACCAAGGATTGGTTTGGACACATGCAAGCTACTATTTTCACCCTTACACACTGCTGTCACCTCTTTCTACCACCCTTGTCGACATGCAATGAAGATACCTGCACAATCAAGGCAGATCATTGAGATTCAAGAGAAAGCAATTTTTTTTTTATGAAAAAACGCTGAGATGCCGTGCCATACCCATCCCAGCTATCCATGAGCTCATTAGAGCATGATCGTGAGGCCACTGTCTTCGTCGTACAGCATGCACCCGAGGAGGAAAAACTGCTACAGGACATCCTGCAGGAGTCCCGTAGCAGTTAAGCCCGCTAGAGTGTACACCATTCAAAGCGCTTGCCACATGCAATGAAAACGCAGGAACATACAGCCGAATCATAAAATTCATCGTAAGCGCCCTGTGAATAGGCACCTCCAGACCTGTGCGATCACGCAGCAGCAAATAAATCGAGCCATCGTCGTCCAAAAGCCTGAGAAATCGTGTTGCGGCCGCACAGGTAAGTGCCTCAACCCTTTATTCCGTCGAATTGCATGAATTTTACTTTGAAAATGTTTGCAAGTGTGAATTGAATGGGTTGAGCGGTTGTATGTCCATTCGACAGGCCACGTTGACCAGTCAGTGGTCTAGTCGGATGTTTGAATGGTGGTCGTGGAAAAAAGGAACGGGCAGTGCACACGTGAGAGCCATCGAGTCGGGAAAAACGAGTTTTAACAGAAGTGACGGTGGCGGATCTGCGGGGAATGATGCGGCAGTAAGGGAACTCGCAGACGAATGATGGAGTGACGTTGTCCAACGGTCCGGCAGGGAAAGCTCACCCCCGCGCCATGGATTCCGCCCCGAATTCAAATCTAATTGGCTAGATTGCCACCCCACGCATTTATCATTCACCGTTTGAAAGTCGAGTGATCATCCGTATCTCTCTGCAGCTCGACACTCCAAGTCTTTGGCCGTTCGAATGCCTGTTAAGCAGCACAGAGAGCGTAGACCCACTACAGTATCCTCCGGAATTCACGCGCTGCTTCTACAGGAAAGCTGTTTCTACAGGAAATTGGGTTCCTCACGTCAAAAGGTGGTGGATTCAAAAGGTAAGCCTGAACCTTCCATGCAATTGGTTTTGAGGGTGGCAGAATCGACGTCTACAGTCTGGTCGTAAGAAATTTTTTCAAATATTGTCTGTTGTTGCATGAATTGTCGTCCTACAGGATGTGAGTTATAGTTAAGCCGTGTTAAGGTCATCGGGAGATAATTTTTGTGAATTGTATCCGTGGCAGAGGCGTAATTCTACGCTCTGTCCCAGTTAGCCAATTTTCTTCTGCACCGGCCACCTCCAGTTAACGTTGCAGGTTTTTCACCATGTCGGGTGGGTTCATCAGAAGGGAACCAACCGACTCCACAAAGCTAAGAGAAAATCCTGAGGTGGTGGAGCTCTTCACGCGAGCGCAATGGATATCATTCTGTGACAAATTGCAGGGCTATGACGATGAGGTGGCAGAGGAGTTTTTGCAAGCTCTGAGGCCGAAATCCAAAACATTGGCCACCGTTAACTTCAGGGGTTTGAGTCTCAGACTCACCCCACAATTCATCAGCCGAGTTACTGAGCTCCCAATGGGATTACCATGGGATAAAGAAGAAAGGAAATTGGGCCAACAGGCTAAGAAAGACTTCTTTCCACCAGAGGAGTAATTCTCAGAAGATAAAAATGGGGTTCGTAGAACCCGTTTACTGCCACTGTGGAGTGAAGTTAGCCTTCAGATTATGAAGTACATCACCTGTGAAGGCCGTTTTATCATTGTATATGGGTACCATTTTCGGTTACTCACAAAATTAAGGCACCAGATGGACCTACCTGTAGAAAACAAACTCAGTCTCCCCTACCTTCTACTACAGTCTCTGATTGAGTGTGCCACCAAGTTGAAAGAAGGCACACCAGACCAGGTAGCCCACCATGGACTCATCAAACTCCTCATGGAGGATGCGCTCCACACATACAAGGTTCCTCTCTCATGGGAAGCCTTCAGAAATTTGACAAAGGATGGTGATATAAAGATGCTGACCGAGGAGCTCGGTTCATCTAGCAGTGAGGAGAAACAGTCAGTGCCCGCAGGGAAGAAAGGAAAAGGCCAGAAGACCACGACACGGGAGCAGAAGAAAAAGCAAGAGAAGAAACAAGTGAAAAAGGGTGCCAAAGAGAAGGATGACACACCCATTTTGATAGCCAGAGAGAAAAGATTACAAAGCAGAGTGGACAAGGCTGAGCAGGTCCACATCAGCAAAGGCACCACGTCGGCAGCCGCAACCAAGTCAAAAAGTAAAACACCCTCAGCAAAGCAATCTAAAGTGGTGCCACCTGTCTCTACAGGAAAACCGAAACCGGCTTCTACAGGAAGCCCGAAATCAGCTGAAAAAGGGCCTTCTACAGGAAGCCCGAAATTAACTAAAACAGGGTCTTCTACAGGAAGCCCTGAAAAAGCGAAACCCAAGGAGAAGAAAGCTGACATTCTTGCAAGGGAGGCAGCAGCTGTGCTGGCCGCCCTCAGCACACCTCCTAAGCCAAAGGAGAAGAGAAAGAGGGAGACCCCTCTATATTTTAAAGCTAGAAGAAGTGTGAGAATAAAGACGGGCAAGCCACAACCTCCGTCCAGCAGCCCAATCATTATCGAAGATGCCCCTACTTCGCCCAAGGAGAGGTCCCCCTCGAGGATATCAGTCACCTATGAGAGGGGGAGCCCGAAGAAAACTACTTGGAAAGAAAGGTTAGACCAATTGACTACAAAAGATCGGCTACAGGATGCTGAGGATGCTCTACAGGAAACCTTAGCCAGGCTTAAAGAAACTGAGAGAATGGAAGGAGAAACACCCTTATCACCACCGAGGGAGGGTGAAGTAGAGCCACCAAAAGAAGTGGAGAAAGAGCATATACCAGATCCCAGCCCTTAGCTAAGTCTGAGTTCATATTACAAATTTTTAGAGGCTGGCAAAATTATACCTCAAAAATTCACTGTGCCACTGTTTTTTGCATTAGAGGAAGAAAGAGTCCGTACACACACGTGGATGAAAATAGCCAAGTCAAAGGGTGTGGCGGACATAGGTCCCTTGCAAGAGTAGCTCAAGGAGGCCAGAAGTGAATTGTCCATGGCTAAACACGTGGCAAATTTCCAACGAGTGTTGGACCTACAGGAGGAAAACCAAAAGCTGAGATTGCAGCTGCAGGAGCTGAGGACAGGGACAGCTACACCCTCCAATGACACCACAGCAGAATGGCAAGGCAAAAAGGAACTGCACACTGGTCTTGGGGAGCCAACCACACATCTACAGGAAGCAGAACAACAAGCACAAATTGAGGTGCAAGCTCTCAGACAACAGCTGCAGCAGAAAGAGGCACAATTGGCCTGCATGGCCAGTTGGGCCATGGATGCTATACAATGCAGGCAGCCGGCCAAATCCTATGGCCTGTACTTGAAAGACCAATGGCTGCAATTTCAAATCAATACCTTGGTGCAAAGAGGTGTCTCTCAGCTCCAAGACCCGCAGCAATTCACTGAAGTATGCAGCACCAGCTCATCAGAGGATAAGGCCAAATTAGCAGAGTTCTACCTCCATAATTTGGCCCTGCCTAATGTAGTTTCATGGGATCCCAATACGGCCTTGGGAGATATACAATTAATGGCATTTGCCTCATGGTTGAACCATGAGGACAAAAGAGCAGCAGAAGCCAAAGCGGTCATGAACCGAGAGCTGAATGAACCATTACTCATCAGACCAGAACCAGGGGATCCAGTTGCACTAATCTCGGCACACCAACATTTGTCCACTGACCCTCAAGCTTCATTGAGATATATGGATCCACAGGCCCAAGCCATAGCTCATTTTGAGGACATGGAGAGACTGTTAGGAGACAACGCTGTCCAAGCATGCACCCACGGATGGAATACATTGGCCCACAGTCTGAAAATCCGAGAGTATCATACCCCAACTCGGATGAGGGAAGCTCTGGTACGGGTGGCCCTCTATAAGAAATCCATGCAAAACCTCCAGGCCAGCTGGATTGGCCTTAAGCTAAGCCCACTACTGCTGCTAGGATTGATGGAAGGCAGCACAGAGAAAGATGATAATGAACAGTGGGAAGAGGTGAACAGAAGGGCTGGGTTCCATATCAGCAAGGAGGACATTACTACAGAGGCTTGGGATGTAAGGGTGGCAGTAAAGGCAATGAAGGATGAAGAGTTGGACTAGTTTCTCAAGGATGAGCAAATATTTTAGCTGGGGGGTGATGATGAGCCCCAAAATTTGGTAACATTTTGGGCTCATTTGGCCTACTTACCTTGCTCAACCCTTCATTTTTTATCACTTATGCATCATTTCTTAGTATATTCATGTTATTTGTAGGAAGGAGGGCAGTCACTATGCCTATGTGGCTAATACATGTTTATTTCAGGTCTTTTTGACATTAAATGGAGCAAAACCACGCAGATGAAGGCAAGGAGACAGCCAAGGTGGCATTGCGGTTTTGTAGGAAGGTTGTCCACAGCCTTGAATGACCTTCCTCGTGATCTCCACCCCAAATCCGAGCTCCAACAGCTATCACCACCGAGCTAGAAGGCAGCCAACGGATTCTAAAGGAACAACAGTTTACTTTTAGTTGGACAGCCAAGCCCCATTAATTTAGGAGGCCAGCTTGGCCCTCATAATGTATAAATATTGAGGTTGTAGCCTTCGATAAGAGACTTTTGAACCTTTGTTGCAAATTCGGAAGTACGAGCTACAGCTCTGTTTTGCTCTTTGTAAGCCATTTTTGGCATGTTGTTAGACTTTTGACTATGATCTTTTAATAAAAGGCAGGTAGATTTGAGTTCAATTCTGAGTTCTTAGAGGAGCTATAGCTCTCAGGTTTGGGCCCAACCTGAGAGCAACAGGCCTCCTTTCTTTTTATTGTTACTTGTCTTTCTTTCAGCATTATATTTCTTGTCCTTTACTTGCACTTGGAAACACAGTTTGCTGATTCGGATTTCTTGGTGTGGTTACATAGGTTAGCGTTATGAACAAAAGTTGCTTTCAGTAGTTTAGATTAGAGTAAGGATTGGAGTTAATCAGAGTTCGAAAAAAGGTTGAATGCACACTCACTTTCACCTCTGTTTGGGGACCGGAAGTGCAGACCGTGCCAACTACCAAAAACACTGTTTTATATGTTCATGCAAGCTTTAACGCAATAATTTCAGTTGCAGAAGTGTCCATGCATTTAGATCTTGTGGAGTAGCTCTTTGCTCCAGCACCATGCACAATTCTCCCTTAACTTACATTGCTGTTCTTTGGTTTTTAATAAAACAGTTAGAATAGGTTGATGAATTCTCGGTTTTGTGCAAGACAGAGGTGATTTGTTTCATTTACACTGCGCAGCACCACTCTATCATTTCCTTATCCTTCTCAGCCGTGCCTAAGCCATCTCCTTACCTCCCAGCTAGATCATTTGCCCACCAGCTCTTCTATTATCCACGTTGTTTTATCTTTTCGGCCTTCCATTGCCTCTATCCTCCTATCGACCAACCAGCTTTACACACCCCCTCTCCATCTCATCTCTCTATCCATAAGCCATCAAAAGCTCCCCTCTCATCCTACCCATCCATCACCCAAAACTCCGATTGCAGAACATCCTGTAGAAGTTAGAAATCTTCCTGTAGAAATCCCGAGCTTCCTATAGGATCCCCTGCAGACATCCTATAGAAGTTTGCAAACACGGTTGCCAGGCATCTGAAGGTTGTGAACTTCTGTGGAATGATGTTAGGGATCCTCTGGACCCTCTCAGAGTCCTCCTGACCTTTTCCAAGCCTTCCTCCCCTTGAACTACCCCTGCACAGTCAAGACCCAGTAAGAAGCACAGTCATAATAACTCCAACCACTTGAGCAAAAATACAAAAACATGTTCTCTTTAGATGAAAGTAGTTTAGACTCATGCATCTCATCTCACTAGAAGTAATGGCATCATTTTTAGAAGTTTCATTCCCACCATTGCATCGTAAGGATTAAGCTGGTCAAATTAGGGTTTACTAGGGTTTCCATGTTTTGTTGGCTTTCAGTTCATTCTTGCAAAGTAGGTTAATTTCCTTTGAGATAACCTTCGTTCATCACTTAAAAAGCTTCTTCTGAGAGCATATAGAAGTTGGCTTGAGCCCTAGCGGACTTGTGCCAGCTGACCAAGTGACAGCTGCGACAAGAGCTAGTACTTGTGCATACAGCACCGTCGCTTCCAAGTTTGTTACGAACTACCGAGTTGATAAAATTAGAGAAGGAAGCTCCAGGAGTTGTAGCATTAGTGCTACAATACTGGAGCCCACCACCATCCTCGCCATTCCTTAGCTCCATCCACCAAGTCTTGGACCTCCTCACACCCTTATCTCACCTCCATACCCATTTCTCCATCTTTTTCCCTCCATCCATGCTCCAAAATCCCATTTCTAAACATCCTGTAGAAAAATTACAAAACATCCTGTAGAAATTCCTGAACATCCTGTAGAACCCCTGCAGACTTCCTGTAGAAGCTCACAAATGAGGTTTCTTGATAGCCAAACTTTGTGAAACTCTCTGGAAGGGTGTTAGGGACTCCTTAGACCCTCTCTGAACCTTCTTGACGTCTTCCAAGCATTTCTTCTCCTTGATCCACCCCTGCACAGTCAAAGAACAGTGAAAGCATATGCATGATGAAACTGACGACTTAATCAAAAATACAAAAAGATGTTTCCTTCAGATAGAGGTAGTCTAGACACATGTATTTTACCTTCATATAAGTAATGGCATCTCTTTCAATAGTTTGCATCCTCTCCTTTGTATCAGTAGGACTAGCTGGTAGAATTATGGTTTGCTAGGGTTTGCGTTTCCCTTCAGTTTTTCAATCTCTTTTCACAAATAGATTAGCTTCCTTCGAGTTAGCTTTCATCCATTAATTAAAAAGCTTCTTCTAAGAGCTCATATAAGTTGGCTTAAGCTCCTAGTGGACTTGTGCCAGCTGACCAAGCGACAGCTGCGGCAAGAGCTAGTACGTGTGCATACAACACCGTCGCTTCCAAGTTTGTTACGAATTACCGGGTTTGATAAAATTAAAGAAGGGAGTTCCAGGAGTTGTAGCATTATTGCTGCAATACTGAGGCCCACCATCTTTTTGGCGCCGTTGCGAGAGAAGCGTCAGAGTATTGGTGATTGCTGCTTTTCTTCTATTTTTCTACTACAACCTTCTGCTAAGTAGTTTATTCATTTCCATTATGCAATTTAGTTTCTACAAAAGTAGATTAGTATTTCCCGCTTTCATAGATTAGCATTTCAATTCCGCAATTTCATTTCTGCAAGCATAGAGTAGCATTTCAATTCCGCAAGCATGGCCTAGCATTTCATTCCTGCAATTTCATTTGAGCAAAATAGATTATTCCTTTCCTGCTTTCATTTCAATTCCGCATTTTCATTTCAGCAAGAGAGTTAGTTGCAGTTCAATCTATTTTAGCTTTTGCAGGTACAAGTAGAAAAAAAGAAACCAAAAAAAAAGATTTCCTTTCCTGCCTTGTAGGAGTAGAGATAATTCAGAAAAATGATTGCACAACACCCCCACTACTTCACACAGCCAACCTTCTCTCTTCTTCGATGGCTGTGATTAAAGAACCCTTAGGTGTACAACAAGACATATTTGAAGAACCTCAAGGGAAGAAGAAGAATAAAACATTCCTCTGGAGCAAATGGCTACAAGTAGAAATGTTGGGAGCAGCACCTTATCCAAAAATGAATTTGCAAATCAGATGGAAGATTTCAAGAGTGATATGAGGCAGTTTCTTGCCATGCAACTGGATACCTTGTGGATCCAAAAGAAGCAAGAGGAAGCCAAGAGGGCTTTGGACATCTTTTATCCCAGGTGCACTAGAAATCATCCTAGGAACGAATGTCCAATGCACTCCCTAGAAGTGTGTTTCGTCTGTGAAGAATACCATCCTACGAACCAGTGCCCTTCCTTGCCCGGAATTAAAGCTGCATATTAGAGGGCTAAAGGAGCCATTGAACCACTCTATTATCTGAACCAAAGGAGGCCACATGGACCCATACCTTACCATCAGGGAATGCCAGGGACATCCCAAAACTATTATGACCCCTATCAAACCACTTCCATACCTTCTTGGGGTCCCCCTGCTCACCTTTCCTGGTTCACACCTCCTCCTTGTTCCTTCATAGATCCATATTATGCCCAACCAACTGCTCATTCTTTTCACTCTTATGCTCAGCCACAGCCTCAGTGGAATGCACCTCATCAGGGGTGGAGGCCCCAATACAACACTCCTCTCGCTTCTTTTCCTCCACCACCTTCTCATCCACAACCATCGCCTCCTGCTCCACCAAGGCAACCCCAAATGCCTGCCCAACCACAGCCCCATCCACATCCATCTCAAATATACATCCCCACTCAGCTACCCATACCACCATTCCCAAAACCATACAATGGAGTAACTCAATCCAATTACAATGCTGAGGCACAAAATGTCCAAATGACTCCTCTTGAGCTCGATGATCTTCACCATAGTTTAGGAAGAGTATTGCAAAACAGAGATTATATTGACAACATTGAAGGACCAAAGGCAAAAGAAGATTCAAAAGAAAGGATCAAAGAACAATGGGCTGCTCTTGATGAAGAGAAGAGATCAGAATTAGAGATCAAGAAAGCTCCCTCTTGGTTACCATCAAATCTTCCATGTATTCAAGAGAAATCTCAACAAAAAGAGGAAGATGAGAAAGTCATGGTAGAAGGTGACATGAAACATGATCCAGATCAGCAAAAGGACCAAGGATATCAGAGCTATATTGAAATATGGTTTCAGACGGTCACTAAGTTGCAGCAGTACTCTCTTCTTTAGCTATGTTTGATCCCTTCAAAGTCAAATCATTTGGTCTCTGAAATCCGGATAGCTGTCAAAGCATGCATTTCAAGCCTCCACATCATCTTGTCTCTAATCTCAATGTGCACATGGCTCCATTGGAAGTATTCTTATACTTGAAAAGAATTTTGTTTTCCAAGTAGGGTAGGGTAGAAAAAAAAAAGGAGAAAGGAAAAGAAAAAATAAAAATAAGATGAAAATAAAAATCTAAGGTGAAAACCTCCTCGGAGGCGCCTTAGATTGGCTCATTGATTGAAAACCTCCATGAGGCGGTCAATGGGTTGTAAAGAAGAGAAAATAAAAAGGGAATAAGATCCCTAGGTGAAAACCTCCCTTGGAGGCGCCCGGAGCAGGAAATTAGGGTGAAAACCTCCATGAGGCGCCCTAGTTGTTTTTAAAAAAAAAAGAGAAAAAGAAATAAAAATAAAGCTAATTTCCATTGAATAATTTCAGGTTGCAAGAAGGACATTTCAGGTCAGGAGGATCACTCAAAAAAAAGACAAAGGAAGTTCTATGCCTTCTACAGGAAGTTCTGTATCTTCTACAAGAAGTTTTGTGTCTTCTACAGGAAGCCTACAAACAAGCCAAAATTGATCTCTGAAGAGGACTTGAAGGCTGAGAATATGTCCATGAGGCTTGCAAGCATCCATGTTTCCATCCCTCACCCTTCTCCATCATTTTTTCCATCTCATTGTGCTTCTTTCCTCCAAACTGTGTGTAAATTACAAGATTTCTACAGGAAGCTAGAAATGGATTTGAAAAAGGTATTTTGGCAAGCATGAGAGCTTCCTCAAGGGGTCAAAAGTCCTCCTGCAATCTTCAAACTCCTCCTCCATCATCTTCATGCCTGCATCACAGCCCAAGCTCAGTTTTTCTTTCCATGCAAAATCTTGCAGAATGTTTTGAAGAAAAAATACATAGAACAGAATTTGTTTTTACCCTAACTTTAAAACCATGCATCCATTTGAAAAACCATGTTATGGGGAATTGTACAGGGGTGATGGCAACATGCCTGAGTAGTTTCAGCCAATTCCAGTGCACGGTTTCCAAGAAATCAGCCTCCATCACCATCAGCCATTTCTGCATTTTCTCCCTATCCGTGCATTTGTTTCAAAACCTGTTTCATGGGGAGATGCACATGGGTGATAGTAGGCTACCCAAGCAGTTTCATTTGATTTCGATTCACGGTTTCCGAGAAATTGATCTCTGAAATCTTTATCCATTTTTTATTTTTCTAGAAATCTGTGCATCCATTAATCGTGATTTTGCTATGGGAGGTGCATAATGATGATAGTGACATGCTCAGCAAGTTTTAGATCGATCTGATCTATCGTTCGGGAGCCATGGCGAAAACAAGTTTCGGTCCTGTGAAAATTTAGCAGCAACAGCTTGAGGGTGCAGATTTGAATGTGGAAATGAACTCCTGCAACTTAGATCTAGCTATAGGATACCTGCACAAGCAAAATAACCACACATCAGAAATCAAAGAGCTTATAGCACAAAGGAGCCATCATGCAACCACCGAAACAGATGCATTCAACAGCAAAAAGAACTTCACAACAACCATTTAACTTCAGGTACGTGACTAAAACTTGTTCCTCTATTGCATGAATCTAATCTAAGCACTGGATGAACGAATGAGATGGGGGGATTCAACTAGGAAGCTAGCCATATTCGATTGCACTCATCCAGGCAAAAATCACGCAGCATGCGTGTATAGTCATTCACGTGGAAGTTGAAAAACACAGGTAGTGGTAGACGTTTTGAACTCCAGCGCACAAGATATCAAATGATTAACAGATAGAAGAAGACATGTAGTTCATAACATCACTACAGTTCGAAAAAAGCCAGTGCACATGTTTTTGCCACCTCACCACAAATCACGCAGCAATTAAAGATGGCTTAGCTGAAACTCACGAACTGTTGTTCATCTGCACTTTCCACATCCTCAACTGAAGTGTGCACAATCGGTTAACCTATCATCCTATACTGAGTTTTTCTACCTGTCTTTGAGATTCTGCTGCGTATCAGGCTCTCTCAGAGGTGCAAGGGCACTCTACAGGCATTTCTACAGGAAGCTGCGCTACAGGAAACCCAGCCTACGAAGAAGCTTGGACTGTTCATGGCGAGGGTGGCAATTCTCAGTGAGGTAGGCCTGAACATAACTTTCCCATGCAAATAATTCAAAAGGTGGTGAATTCGACGTGTTGAGGGGGTAGGGAAAATGTGAATGCAAGTCTGTCTATGAATTCAAAAGCCGTTTTCTTATTGCTGCCTGGAATTGTCTTCAGTGAAACATAGCCCATGCTTTGGAGAATACCAAATACTCAGATTCAGACATATACTCAAAAAAATATGAAAAAAATACCATTTCTCTTGCCAGTTTACTACAGATATAATTGCAATGAATCATGCAGATTTTATTATCACCAACACGTATCAAGAGATTGCTGGAAGCAAGGATACTGTTGGATAGTATGAGAGCCACACTGCTTTCACCCTTCCTGGTATTTATCATGTGGTTCATGGAATTGATGTTTTTGATCTCAAGTTCAACATTTTTTTCTCCTGGAGCAGACATGCAGATTTATTTCCCTTATACAGAGAAGCAGCATCGTCTTACTTCTTTGCATGGTTCAATTGAGGAACTCTTGTTCAATCCTGAACAGATAGCTGAACACATGTGTATTTTGAATGACCGTAAAAAGCCCATTATCTTTTCTATGGCAAGACTCGATAGAGTGAAAAACATGACAGGACTGGTTGAATGGGTTGCAAAGAAAAAACACTTGAGGGATACTGTCCTCCACGTTCTGGGGAGGAAACCATATACAGAATTCCCATTCTGATCAGTGCACAAGCCAAAACAGAGTGTGAGGAAGCAAGATAGTGAGGCAGAGAAGAAAACTAAGGGTAAGGAAGCTAAGGGAAAGAAAACCTAGGGCAAGCCATCACAGGAAAAGCCACAGGAGAAGCAAGAGGAAAAGCAAGAAAGAAAAGAAGGAAGAAACAGAGAGAAAAAAAAAAACAAGTTTAATCCCTGGAAATTGTTGCAGGTTGCAGGAACACAATGCGGAAAGGGGGCCTCCCAACACAAGCAGAAGGGTCCCTACCAAGTTCCTAGGCATCCTCACATCCATCCCCTCCATGAACACTCATTTTTTCAGGGTTCGGACACAATTTAGTCATGGTTCAACCTTCTACAGGAAGCTACAGGACTTTCTACAGGAAGTTCTGTATTTCTACCAGAAACATCCTGTAGAGCCTTTGGGCAGGCCAAAATCGATTATGGAGAGGGATTTGAAGCTTTAAGTCTGTTGAGGAGGCATGCAACCACTCTTTTCTTCCATCCTCCACTGGTTTCACCTCCTTTCACCACCATTGCCACCATCTGATTAAATATACTTGCACAATCATACCAAAGCTGAAAATTCTCTAGGAAAAGGAGCAGACAGTGGGAAGGAGCAGAGAGAAAAGCATGGTTTCATGACCGAGAAGAGGCCATCACTTCAGAAGCTTGGCATGACAGGGAGGCCACCAAGGCCATCAAAGATGAGGAGATAGATTGCCTCTGAGCAACACTTTCAGTAGGGGGTGATGATGAGCCCCAAAAATGGATAATTATATGGGCTCATTCAACCTCCTAATTTGACTTAATCCACCATTCTCATTATTTTATTACATGTTTTTGATTATATTTATGATAAAAGAGTGAATTGGGTTAGTCATTATGCCAACAAGTCTAATGTGTGCTTTGTGTAGCCGTTTTGGTCAATTTGGAGACAAAATCAAAGGTTTAAATGAGCACTTGGCAGCCAAATTCGTGGAGAGGATTTTTAGGAAGGTGTTCCCTTCATTTATGGGCCCTTACCTCGAATTTTCCACCATCAGCTCAGAGTTCAAGGGCCACCAAATCAATTACCACAAGGGCAGCCAAGCAAGTCAAGTAGGACTGCTGTTAACTGCAAGTTTTGGGCAGCCGAGTCCCTAAAGTTTAGGAGGACTGTTGGGGTCCTCAATTTGTATAAATAAGAAGGCTCAGGGCCTCATTTGGGTTAGTCACTTTATAGTCATTTTGTAGTCATCTTTTAGTCATGTTGTAGGCGGAAGTTAGCTAGTTTGTGGTTCGATTTTTAGGCAGTAGATTAGCTTTGCTTTCAGCACATTTTCAAGTTCTCCTTGTGGACAGTTTTTGGAATGTAACATTTCTTGCTCAATAAAGATGAATCCAGCTTTGTACCAGCTCTAAATCTCTCTTAGGAGGTTGTAGCTCTTGGGGTTGGGCCCATCTCAAGTGCCCAGTACCTCCTTTGTTTACTTTCATGTGTCTTTGTTGCGTTCTTAGAATAAAATCTTCTATTTGGATTTAAATCTTGTTTTGTTATTGAGGTTGTTTTTGATGAGTAAAATAGCTTTTCATGCTCAGATTTAGTTGATAGGTTGTTAACAGAGAAAGCTTCAAGAAAAGGTCCATCAAACATCTGTGGTTTCACCTCCCCCTCAGTGGGATCAAGAGTTGTGACTAGGATGACTTTGCTGCCCACAAAAACACTGATTTTGCTTTGCCATGCAATCACTAGTGTTTGATCTTCATGTGTAGAAGTTGGTTACAAGTTCAAACTTTCGTTTTCTTAGTTGCATGAGTTAAAATACATGGTTTCATTGTAGGTCACACTTCTGTTCATTCTCTTTACTGACAGCTAGCAAATTAGGTCAACGCAACTAGGTCTTTGAATTTACAAGTCTTTGTTGGTTCAGATTGGAAAAACGACTTGCAGAGCAACTGTACCACTCCTTCACCTACTTATTCTCCATTAGAACCATCCACTCCACCATCTACTTAAAATCCTTACCTCACGTTTGCCACATTTGCTCACATAACCCTGATTGTTGTGCGACATTACTTCACTCTCCCTTGAACAAATCGAACCATCCTCGCCATTCCTTAGCTCCATCCACCAAGTCTTGAACCTCCTCACACCCTTATCTCGCCTCCATACCCATTTCTCCATCTTTTTTCCCTCCATCCATGCTCCAAAATCCCATTTCTGAACATCCTGTAGAAAAATTACAGAACATCCTGTAGAACTTCCTGAACATCCTATAGAACCCCTGCAGACTTCCTGTAGAAGCTCACAAATGAGGTTTCTTGATAGCCAAACTTTGTGAAACTCTCTGGAAGGGTGTTAGGGACTCCTTAGACCCTCTCTGAACCTTCCCAACCTCTTCCAAGCATTTCTTCTCCTTGATCCACCCCTGCACAGTCAAAGAATAGTGAAAGCATATGCATGATGAAACTGACGACTTAATCAAAAATACAAAAAGTCGTTTCCTTCAGATAGAGGTAGTTTAGACACATGTATTTTACCTTCATATAAGTAATGCTATCTCTTTCAGTAGTTTGCATTCTCTCCTTTGCATCAGTAGGACTAGCTGGTAGAATTAGGGTTTGCTAGGGTTTGCGTTTTCCTTCAGTTTTTCAATCTCTTTTCGCTAATAGATTAGCTTCCTTCGAGTTAGCTTTCATCCATCAATTAAAAAGCTTCTTCTAAGAGCTCATAGAAGTTGGCTTAAGCTCCTAGTGGACTTGTGCCAGCTGACCAAGTGATAGCTGTGGCAAGAGCTAGTACTTGTGCATATAGCACCGTCGCTTCCAAGTTTGTTACGAACTACCGGGTTGACAAAATTAAAGAAGGGAGTTCCAAGAGTTGCAGCATTATTGCTACAATACTAGGGCCCACCACAAAGACATCATGCATGAAGGAAATGAAGGCATGCAACAGAGAAAGCCACAACATCTCACAGTCGATGGCAACAAATACACTTGGATCACAAGTATGTAGCTAAGTCACTCCTCTATCTGAATTTGTATAATTAGGAATCATACGAAGGTAACAAGATGGTTGAAATCAAAAGAGGGAAAGGTGGCCAGTTAACTTGGCCACCTTCATTTAGTTGACTCCACTTAATCGAGATATCACCCACACATGCGCACAGTCAAGTCAAGCAAAAGATGCGAAGGACAGGTAGTGGGAGGAAGAGTTAACTCTGATGCAGTAATGAGGGGATGATTACGAGGGGGGTCATGGTGACCAAGCAGGTGGGGACCAATGGTCCTAGTCTGGTCAACATCCACCTTTCCAGCTCAGCACTCATAACTGAAAACAACCATAAAAAGTAATGAGCACTCCTCCCCACGCATTCTCACCACCTTTTCTTCAGTTTCTCCTTGTATCTCAGCTACACAACAGTCTTCTTATGGCCCCATAGACTTGTATCCACCATCCTCCACCGATTTCCTCCATATTTTTTCTCTCGACATTTTCTACAGGAGCACCTACAGGAAATCTATAGGAGGGATGGCAGGCTTCTACAGGAGAGGCAGTGAGTCATTTTGAAGGGAGAAAACGTGATTTTCAGCACAAATTCTAGTATGGAGAGGTAGGGTTCATGAATTCCCTCAGTTGAATATCAAAATGTGAAAGAATCGGTCTCAAATTGAAGATGAAATGAGTCTTTAAGAGAGTAGAAATACATAATATATATATATATATATATATATATATTTTTAAAACACAGTCCCCTCTGTTTTTATATTTCACTGAAAATTATTTGTCTCCACCTCCATATTTGGTTTTTCAAAAGAAGTACAGGAAGTATGACAGGGGGATTTATGAGAAAAGAGCCCACTAACTCCACTAGACTCCATGCACATCCTCAAGTGGTGGAAGTATTCACAAGGGATTTCTTTGAGAAGTTTAGAGGGTTTGATGATGAAGTTGCCCATGAATTTTCTCTCTCTCTAGTCCCTCACACAATAGATCATGCTATTGTAACCATTAGAGGCCTATCCATTGAAATAACCCCTAAATTCATCAATAGTGTCACTACCCTTCCTCTTAGGATGCCTTGGAGTAAAGATGAGAAACCAATTGGCCAGGCTGCCAAGAGGAAAATTTTCCAAGATAATGAAACCCCTGTTGAAGATAGAAATGGCATTAGGAGGGCTAGTATACCATATCCCTAGGATGAGGTTAGCTATCAAGTGATCAAATACATTTCTTGTGAGGGGAGGCACAACATTGTTTATAATATCATTTCAGAATCCTTCAATAATTGAGATATAGCATGGGTACCCTAGCATATCAAAAGCTCAGTATCCCTTACTTTCTCCTTTAGTCCCTCATTGACTTTAGCACCAAGGTACAAGCAGGAAATTCATAGCAGCTAGCTCACCATGGCCTAATCAAGATCCTAGTAGAAGAAGCCCTCCATACCCTTACAATCCCTATAGCATGGGAAGATTTTAGAAATATGACAGCTGAGGATGACATCAAGGCATTAACCTATGATGTCAGTCCTGCTCTCAGTGAGGAGGGAGAACAACAAGGAGGAGAAGATGAAACCAGTGGTGACATAGCAGAGCAATAGAGGAAGGAATAAAGAAAAGAAATAAAGTAGGGGAGAGTTGAAGGGACAGTGCAGGAGGAGGAAAGAGAGACAGAAGAGGGAGAAAAGGAGGTAGAGAGGGTAGAGAAAAGAGAAGAGTCTCCTGAAACTTTGGAAAGAGAAGTAGCAGGTGCCCTCACTACCCTCAGTACACCAGTCAAGCAAAAATAGAAGAGGAAAAGAAAAACCTCCTCCATGTATTTCAGGGCAAGAAAGAGTGCCAGATTTAAAATAGGCAAACCTCAGCCCTCATCAAAGACTCCCATCAACATTGAAGATTCACCATCTACCAAGGTGAAATAATCTCCTTCCAAGACACCCATAACCTATGAAAGGGGGACTCCAAGTTCTTCTACATGGAAGGGAAAGGAAATTCTGCAAAACCCCAAACCAAACCTACAAGAGGCTAAAACAGTCCTACAGGAGACACTGTCCATACTACAGGAGACACAAAAACTTGAGGGAAAGATAGGAGGATAGCCAGAGGTGAAAGAGGAAGCACAAGAGCTACAAGAACCTGACCCCCAGCTTAATCTTGACTCCTATTACAGACTACTTAAGAGAGGAAAGATAATCCCATAGAAATTTTCAATTCTACTGTTTTTTGAATTGGAAAAAGAGAGAGTGAGAACACATAGGTGTGTGAATATAGCCAAGTCCAAAGGAGTTGAGGATATTGGCCACATGGAAAACAAACTCAGGGAAATGGGCAGGGAATTGAGCGCTCTCAGAGATAGAGAAGCCATTATAAGAAGCCACCTTCAGGATGAGAATGAATTACTAAGGAGGCAACTGTAGGAGAAAGAGACTCATTTGGCATACATGGCCAGCTTATCCATGGAAGAATTACAATGTAGAACATTAGCCAAATCTTATGGCATCTATCTAAAGGACCAATGGATTCAATTCCAAATAAAGAATTTGGCACAAAGAGGCACAATTGCTTTCCAAGACTACATTCAGTTCATGGATTTGTGTGACCAAAGCACCTCTGATGACAAAGCAAAGATGGCAGAGTTCTATCTACAAAACATGGCCCTTACAGACCTGAATGTGTGGGACCCTAATGCCAAGCTAGGGGATCTGCAATTAATGGTCATGGCCTCATGGATGAACCATGAAGAATTAAGGGCAACAGAAATGAAAAGGCCGTTAATAAAAGAGCATAATGAATCGTTGATGATAAGAGCTGAGACATCAGATCCTATGGCACTCATCAGTACACACAACCTGCTTGCCAATGACCCTTAGATTGCCCCTAAATATCTAGCTAATCAGGAACAAGCCATTTCACACTTTGAAGATATGTTTAGGCTACTTAGGGAGGTCTGTGTGCATGCATGCATGAGAAGATGGAACACCCTACCCCATAGCTTGCAGATCAGGGAATACCATTCCCCCATGAGGCTGAAGAAGGCAATGAAAAGAGTGCCAATGTACAAGTGCTACATGCAAAGGCTGAAGGTCAACTAGATTGGCCTCAAACAGAGTCCTCCACTCATATTAGGCATGATGGAAGGCAGAAGAGAAGAAGAAGATAAGGAGAAATGGAAGGACATAGACAGAAATGCAAGATTTTATGGAGAACATAAGCAGATCACCCCAAAAGCCTGGAATGCTAGGGAGGCCACCAGGGCCATAGAAGACGAAGAGATTGACTAGCTTGCTCATAGGATGAGCAACACCTTCAGTAAGGGGGTGATGATGAGCCTCATAAATGGGTAATTATATGGGCTCATTTTACCTCCTAACCTAGTCAAATCAACCATTCCCTTAGCTTATTGTATGATTTTCTGATTATATTTATGCTTATAGGGTGAGTTGAGTTAGTTATTATGCCATGTGGTCTAACATGTATTTAATGCGGATTACTGATGGATTTCGAGGTCAAAGTCAAGGATCTAGTGGTCAAACTGCAGCAATAACTTGAAGTAGATAGAGGAGAGGACTTATAGGAGGGAATCCCCCTCATTTATTGCTCCTCACTTCAAATTCCCCTTCATTCAATTCGGAGTAGTAGCAGCGAAATCATGCACTAGAAGGCCACCGAACAAGTGGAAGATGATTGATAGTTATCTTGAGTCTTGGGAGCCAAGCCTCCCTAATTTTAAGGAAGCTGTTAGTAGCTTTAGATGTATAAGTAGAGAGGCCTAGGGCCTCACTAGGGGGATTTTTTTTCTTGTGTAAACTTTGCTCAAATTTCGAGCTTACTATTTCGTGACAGTTTTATGTAATATTGCTATTTTTTTATCATGAAGATGGATTCATTTTTGAGCTAGAACTAAGTTACCTCAGAGGGCTGAAGCTCTTGGATTAGGGCCCAATCTAAGAAGCCAAGCTTATCTTTACTTGTATTTGTATTCTTTACTTCAGTTTGTAGATTAATTTGCTGTTAGATGTATTTCTCTTATGGTTAAGAATAGGTTGCTTTTGATGATTTAGTAGCTTGCTTCCATTTGTGCTTTCTATAACAGGTTAAGCAGTGATCAGAGAAGATTCAAAAGGCTAGCAACAATTATTTGGCCTCTCTTCCTCCCTTTGGGACCATGATTTGAAGCAAAGGCTCTCTTGTTGCCGTAAAAACACAGATTTTCCTCATTCCTAGGACTTCTAGTGTTTGCAGCTCTCTAGTAGGTTGATAGTCCATTTTTTCTTTGCTTTAGATCTCCTTTATCATGTTCACTTCCTAATTTGCAATATTCCTTTTTTATGCTTTCCTTTCTTACAACATTTCTCATCATTTCCTTCTATACATCATAGTTTAGGCCATTTTAATGCAAAACTCTGTTTTTCCTAGGATGCACTCATTTCAGTGATTGCTTCGTTTTCTTGGTTGACTGTCAGTTTCTATGTAGTAAATCTCTTCCAGAAGTAGGCCAGCTACCCAGAAATCACATCCTCCATTTGATCCATGCCCTATAGGTCTCCCAAACTTCACCTCAATTTTGTCCTAGTTTCCTTCATTTTTAATAGAACTTCTTCCTCTCTCCTTGCGCAAACCCAATCATCTTTCTCTCTCCTAGTGATTCATAGTAGACCTTAGGCACCATAACACCTCATTCTAAACTTCATACACCTTTTCCACCCACTCTCACACCCTGAAAATAGTGAAAATTGCTCTCGGCCTCCTCCTGTAGGCCTCCTATAATTTTCCTATTTTCCTCCTGTAGTTTTCCTGTGTCCTCCTGTATTTTTTCCTGTAGGCTTTCTTTTGAAGGCCGAGTGTCGAAAAATCCTCCAGGAGGCTACCTAAGACCTCCTAGGACCCATCCACACCATCCTATATCCTCCCAAGCTCCAAAAATGCCCTTTAACGCCACCTGTTCGCTACCACACTCACACACAATAAATTAGATGCACGTTAAATTCATATAAAAATCCAAAAATATGTTTTTTGCTTATTTACTTCTAGAAATAGCATGGTTATATGTTTTTTACTTCCTTGAGTAGGTAATGGCATTTCTTTCATGATTTTCATAGTGTTTTTGAAAATAGTAGAATTAGCTTGTTAATTAGGGTTTACTAAGTTTTGCTTTACATTCCAGTCTTTCTCCTTTCTATAGTTAGAGTAGCATCCATAGAGTAATCTTTCTTTCCTTTCATCACACATAGAGCTTCTTCTAAAATCTATAGAAGTTGGCTTGAGCTCCTAGTGATCTCGCGCAGGCTAACCAAGTGACAACCTGCAGTGAGAACTAGTACTTGTGCATATAGCACCAACGCTTCCAAGTTTGTTACGAACTACCAAGTTGATAAAAGTAAAGTTGGAAGCCCAAGAGTTGTAGCATTCTTTCTGCAATACTGGCGCTCACCATAAGGCTTAATTGAACTACATTGTAACTGAGAAAGAACGCTTAGTTGTTGTACACCCCTTAATTAAATTTAGACACTACATCACTGGATGCCAAAATTTTGTGCATACTAAACATGTAGCTATTATATATTTGATGAATAATCCTAATGTGAATGCTAGAATCATTAGATGGTTTCTATTGTTACAGCAGTTTGATTTAGCTATCATTGACAAGCCAAGAAAAGAAAATGTAGTTACAATTTATTTTTTTAGACATGCTTTCCCTACATGTGATGAAGGGATAGTCGATGATCAGCTTCTAGGTGAGCACCTATTTACTATGTTATTTCTCTCTTTATGGTTTTCTGACATAGCCAACTACCTAGTTGCTGCAAAATTTCCCCCAAATCTATCATCTAGGGAAAAGAGTCAAATTGTAAGGAAAAATGCCCCTTTCACTTGGATTAAGGGCAATCTCTTCAAGCTGGGACCAAGTCAAATATTAAGGAGATGTTTTAGGGAAGATGAAGTCTTTGACATACTCTCAACCTGCCATTATGGGCTTGTTGAAGCCTCGAAAATCAGGTCTACAACAAGGGGGATACCCACCCGGTCCGGACCTTGGTTAATAGCTCCTTTTCTGTTTGGTATAGTGCGTCTCACTGGGGATATGGGACCAGTTTCCGAATATATGTGTGTGTGTTTTGAGAATTGATATTTCTTTCCTAATGATTCCTAAGTAAAATGATTTTTGTTTCTAAATCTAATCTAACAACATGCAATTATATTCTAATAAATAGAAATATCTAATTCTAAACTAACCCGGGATGTAATCTTTCCATTATGCGATATAAAATGATTTCAAATAACAGTTGGTAATAAAGATCATTCAACTGCTATGAGAAAAGAATTCAATAAAGATAAACCATTTCATATAAAATGTTAGAAAAAATAGATGTGAAAAACATATCGCATAATAAGCTATCATATATTAAGCATAAATAAATAGCTATCACCGTACAAAAGTGCCAAATGATAACTCAAGCATTCATGCATTCATATATAAATAACTGAACATGAATATCACCATAACACATAAGCAGAAACAATTAAGAGACAAAAGTACCATTTATAACTAGTTCTACTCATGAGCTCCAACAATAATGATCTATCTCTTCTTAATCCAACATCCACTAAGAGTACAAAAGTGCAACATCAGTAGTAGATATTAAACGCAGATATTAATAAATCATGTTCCATTCATTCATCAAAACATCCTTGGAGGGTGCAAAAGTGCATGTTCTGAGGACAAGTTTTTGATAAATTTCTGGACCATTCTCTAAATGCATGAGAAGGGTTTAAATACTACTAAATAATTCTAAAAATAAGTTATTACAAAAATGTAGGATGCGGTTTAAATGACCATCCTCATATCAGGCAAAAATAAAGCAAAATTAAAACTAAAACTGAATCTAAAACTAAAACTAATAACTAACTATCTATGTATCTGTTCCTTGAAATCGCAAGCGTTTAACATTTTTTTGAGGAGAGTTGGTTGGCCAACTTCCGACTTTAGCTATCCGGAAAAACTAGAATCGGTAAGAGCTGGCGCCATCTTCTCGGCAGAATTGATGATACATTTGAGAGTCATGCACTGGCTGTGTGGTTTTACCAAGTATGCCCAGTAAGAATCCCAATTTAACCTGGTTAACCTTTGGATTGATTCTGCCCTTTCTTGAGCCTTCTGTCTCCTACTGGTTTGTAGATGTTGTACATTTGGTAGATATTTACATACTTTTTTGAAGATAAATACCACTGGTTTTGAGTTTTAGTTTTACCTTCCATCTTTAGCACTTTTTCCTACAAATTTCCGAGCTTACAGGCGACTGAGCAATTTGAGGCTTTCCATCTTGAGGGGTTTTGTCTGTCGATGCAGAAACTGCCTCCGTTTCATGATCCAGGCTTCCCTGGTGTGGTTTTCGCCTCTTGCGCACTTTTTGTTAGAGGATATAAAGCTTAAATTTTGTGGAAAGAACGACTTATATGTTCTTGGTTCTGAGCTTTGAATTCTCTATACATGATATCAACACTATCTAGTATCCATTTAACCATGTCCGTATACGGGAGAATTTTGGGCCTCGCTGCTATCCTGTGCAAGAATGAACATGCTAGATCTGTAATAGATGCCTCAGAAGACCTGTGTGAGCCTGCAGTAGCCGTAACCTCCATTACCTTGGGATCTTCTTCCTCAAGTAAACTATACATGCCTTCCCAAGTAGTAATACCAGCATCTTTGTTACAGGTGGTGTCTGTGTACAAGGGAGTCATCTCTTTATCTTTAGAACTGGGAGCTTTACCCTTCTTTCCAATAATATCTTGAACTCTGTTGTGTATGCTTCTCTACTCTTCGCTCCTGCAGTTTGCAAATGAGGTGAGAACGATGATAATAAAATGGTGACGAGAAAGCTTTAAATGGGGAAAACATATAAAATGTACCACCTTACGTGAACTGGCTCCTTGATAAGATCAAAACCATATTTTATTAATGATTGCCAACTAACTCATTAATTAACATTAATGCACATAAGTGGGCCTTGGTTTTATGAAAAAAACATTCTCGAACAACGAGCCCTGTAGATATGCGATAAGGCGATTTTACGATTTGCTTCACAATATCGCAGATCGCAGTATCGCAGATTGAAATATCGCAAATTTCATATCACAGTATCACAAATCGCAGATCGCAATATCGCAAATCGTAGATCGTAATATCGTAAATAGCAGATCACAATTCCATTGTGTGTGGTAATCATCCGTCAATGTGTTTTCTGCGAAATTTGATTCGCGAGATGCACCATCACATATAGGCGTTTTAAGGCATTTCAGCACAAGTGATGTTCGAGGCATGCGATGCGATGAGGAACTTCTGATGCGTGCTTTCGCATCAAAATTTCGCACTTTTAGAATTCTTCTTGCAGGAAGGCATCCATTACCCTTTTTCTGATGCGACGCATTTTAAAGAGTGATTTTATTCTAACTTATCATAAAACTTAAGTCTTTTTAGGTTTTTTGAAGGTATTCTCCTAATTTTATGATAGTAAGTTTTATTGAAAAGGGAAATACAAGCATTAATCGATTTTTTAAATTTTTGAATAAGGGTCCCCAGTTATCTCTGCTTTTCTTTTGAATTTGCTTAAACTTCCAAAACAATTTTTTTCTAGAAAATCAAACTTTATTATAGAAAGATAAAATACATTATGCTTTTTAGTTGTCAATGATAGTTTGTTTCTTCTATGTCAACTTTGTTTATTTACTTCCTAGAGCTAGTCATTGTATCTATATCAGTCACTACTTAGTTTATAGAGACAAAAACAAAGTCTTCCCTGTAAATCAATTTTAAATATGTTCATTTGTCGTAGGTAGAGCCTCTACTACCAGCAGGCGTTTATAGCCTCGATAGGGTTACATGTTACCCAGCAATGATCTTGTATCCCACTTGGGGAAATGTACAATTTTCAAAGAGAAATCCATATCTACACTTATTTCTTTCATTTTCTTTTAATCCTTAAAGAACAATGCCTTGGTTTGATAGCCAAATTATGATAGTGCCACTCACTTGATTTATAGCTTTGCTGAACAAGCTAGCTTGTGATGAGACCCCTTGTCTTTTGATTGCAACAATCTTGAGTCATTGCCCTATTGTGGTATGCAGTTTTGGAAAAGTTAGCAAACTATAATATCTATGATCATGATAAGTCGGCTCGTGATGAGACCTCTTATTCTTTAAGTTTAAAGTGTATCATTGGATTATTCCTTGAAGCTTGTGATTCCTTAGGTGGGGAGGAAGTCATTGTTTCCTTAAGAATAGCTCTGGATGACAATGGTAGAGTTTTTGGAAAGAGCTTTTCTACAGAGAATCTTTGTTTTGTTATTGATACCTTTCATTTGACTGATATAAAACAAATTCCCACTAAAGGTCACTTTTTATCAAAATTTACAAGGTTGGAACTAGTATCATATTCAGGCTTATAGCTCTTTGACTGTATCTTTCAATAATAATGACTAATTTTCTAAATTATTTCTATTTATACAAGCGAAAAAACAAAATCTAAAAGAAATACTTGTCCTTTTCATGAATTCCAAATGTAACCATTTACAACTGGTTTTATTATGAAAATAAAGAAAAACTAATCTACAAAAATAGAAGAATGATTTCCTATGGAAAGTATTTTTTGAGGATCTACCCATTAACAGGTAAATATTCTCTTTTTCCTGTTAAATCCTGTAACATAAAGGTAGATGGGCCTATGATTTCTGTGATTTGGAAAGGGCCAAGCCACATTCGTTGAAACTTTGTATGTTTGCCCTTTTCCTCATGAGCCTTGTCCCATTTTAAAACTAGATCCCCTATCTGAGAGTCTTTTCTGGACATCA
This sequence comes from Pinus tabuliformis, assembly GCA_031772625.1. Lineage (NCBI taxonomy): Eukaryota > Viridiplantae > Streptophyta > Pinopsida > Pinales > Pinaceae > Pinus > Pinus tabuliformis. The sequence goes on along the minus strand of CM062817.1, from coordinate 201,088,636 downwards.
TGTTTGAGTCAAAATAAGCTTTTACTAATGCTTGGTGATGAGCATGAGTTATTTTATCCTACTCTCTTTGCTCTTCTAGCTTAAGGATTTATAGCTGCCTTAGTTGTAAGGAAGAAGTTGGTGTTTCATCAATATATTAAACTAAGGCCAAAGAGGGAATCGCTAGATGAGTTGGAAGAACCACTTCTTTCCCATAAACTAAATTAAAGGGAGAAGTGCCAATAGAAGCTTTTTGTGTTATTGGGTCTGCCCATAAAACATATATTAAATACTTGTGCCAATTCTTATGATTCTGGTCAATGGTTCGCTTACTAATCCTGATCAAGTTTTTATTTGTAGATTCAGCTAACCCATTCCCCTGTGGGTAATAATTGGCAGAGTATTTAAGCTTAAAACATCTTTTGAGTGCAAATTCAGTCATAACATTGCTAGAAAAATATGATGTATTATCAAACATTAAAGCAGAGGGTAAACCAAACCTGGTGATTATGAACTGATCTATGAAATCAATGTTGTGTTCGGCATTAGCTGTCTTGAGAGGAACTGCTTCTACCCATTTAGTAAAATAATCTGCATTTTTAAGGATATACCTATGCTGTTTAGAAGAGTGAGGAACGATCTCACCTATTATATCCAATCCCCATTGATCAAAAGGTTTTTCAATGTTGACTAGCTGCAAAGGTAATGATGGCTTCTTTTGTCTCCCAGCAGCAGTTTGACAAACTTGACATTTCCTTACGTAACTATGTGCGGCTTTGAGTAGTGTGGGCCACTAATAGCCTGCGCAGAGGATTTTATGTGTAGTAGCATCTCCAGCATAATGTCCACCTGCTAGTCCATTGTGGAGTTCCTCGTACATTTTTATCTCTGTAGATGGTGTTTCGGAAATAAGCGATGCTCCAGCCAGCATTTTGCAAAAGCCTTGACCTTTAACAATATTTGCTGGTTTAATTTCAATGTCTTATTCTTGTAATGTGGTAACCCAATTGGATCTTTTCTCACCCACATCTTTCTGTACTAAAATATTTCTTACCACTGGAAATGGTACTATGATCTTTGTATGGGTTTTAAGCAGAAAGGGTCTGAAATATTTTATTGCTTTGAAAACAGCATATGCTTGTTTCTCTACGTCTGAATAATTTAACTCAACCCCTTGTAGATTTGAACTGAAAAAAACAATTGGGGCTTCTGCCTTGTCTTGATTTGCTTGAGTGAGTATTGTAGCATATGATCTATCAGAGGCAAATGTATATAAAATAAAAGGATCGGAAAAATTTGGAGTTGCTAAAGATGGAGCGTTAACAATCGCTTGTTTGATCAAATTAAATGTTTCATATTCATCTTGGCCCCACTTGAAGATTGAGTTATTATTAATCATTGCTTGTAAATGCGATACGATTCTTGAAAAATCTGGAACAAATCTTTTTACAAAGTTAATCTGGCCAAGGAAAGATTGCATAGCCTTCTTGTTGTGAGGCAAAGGTATTTCGGAAATCTCCTTGATTCTGTCAAGATCAATATGGATTCTAGATTTTGACACTATGAATCCAAGAAGTTTTCCTTCACATAATGCAAAAAATGACTTTTTTTGGGTTAAATGAAATTCCATACATTTGACACCGTTGGAAGATCTGTTTTAAATATCTGAGATATTGCCTCGCTTCTTGGAATATACAGGTATATCATCCAGGTAGATTACTACCGATTTGTTTACTAATCCCTTAAATGTGATGTCCATGGCCCTTTGGAATGTGGCACCAGCATTGATCAGACCAAAATGCATCTTTTGATAGGCATAAGTACCCCATTTGGTTCTGAATGTGGTCTTTAATTGATCATCAGGATGGACCAAAACTTGGTTATAGCCGGAGAAACCATCCAAGAAGGACATTAATTCTAATCCTGCAACTGCCTGCAATATTTGCTCCATCGGAGGCAAAGGAAAATTATCTTTTTGGCAGGCTTTGTTAAGATTTCGAAAGTCAATGAAAATTATAATGTCTCTGTTCTTCTTTCAAATGGGAACCATATTGGAAACCCATTGAGAATGTCGTACGGGAAAAATGATTTTGGCTTTCAATAACTTATTAAGCTCAGATTTGATTTGGTTTTCTAGATTAGGATGGATCTTTCTCAGCTTTTGCTGGACAGGCTTTTCATTGTTTATCATTGGGATGGTATGTTGGATGATAGAAGTGTCATAAGTCTTAAGTTCATCGTAGTTCCAAGCAAAGACACTTTTGTATTGTTTCAAGAGGTGAACATATGATAATTTTTCTTCAAGAGCTAGGCCAAGGCCTAGGTTGATATTCTGTGGCTTGGTATCAATTCCTAGATTTACTAATTCATAGTTTAGTGTTGAACTTTGAAGCTTTGAATTGGTAGATCATTTGAATCAATCTTTCAAATCATATAGATCTTCTAATTTGACTACTAACTTTGGCATAACATTATTAGTGCTATCTTGTTGCAATTGTCTGTCATGTTGGTCCTCATCAATTATCTGATTAATATAAGATCCCTCAGAGGTGAGGAAGCTTACAATATCAGGATCATCATTGAAAATTCTCCAATTTGTAATGTTATCAGGAATCGAGGGTCTAAAAATTAATTCGATTGAAAATCTATCGAGGCTAAAGTCTTATGAGGGAATAAGCTTGGAAGCTACATTTTCCAAGAGATCAGCACTAGCATTTTGGAGTCTAGGAATTGACGAAATATTAAATGCTATAAAATGTTCAGTCAGGTCTTGTACTAAAGATTGGTAATGCTTTAAATGACCTGATAGACAATGTATAGTATTCTGTACCTGTCTGATAACAATTTCAGAATCTCCGAAGACTTGTAGATATTTGATGTCTAATCCGATTGCTTTGTATAATCCTTGGACTAAAGCCTCGTATTCTGCAGTATTATTGGTGCAATCGAACTCGAGTCTACAAGTTAGCATAGTTTTGTTTCCCTCTGGGCTAACTAATACGCATCCTGCTCCTACTCCTTCGTTAGACTTAGAACCGTAAAAAAATAACTTCCAAAATAAAGATTTATTTACAGGATTATCTATAAAATTAATACATTTAGAACTATCTGTTTGAGAAAAAATTTCTACTTGAGATAAAACAGAATGTTCTAAGTAAGGTGAAGTGTGAGCATTAAAATTTCCTAGGAAAGAATCAACAGAATAGTTGCCAATTATATTATTGTTGTATGCTATCGGTTCATTTTCTCCTTCCAATTCTGTTACTATGTATTTCTGATGTCTTTCTCGCTCAAATTTTATCTGATTTGGTTTACCATTGTAAGGGAGCCACATGTGAAACCAATCAGTTGCAAAGTATCCATGAAGTTTTCTGAACAACCCCTGCTAAGAATTAAGCCATAGAATTCTGGAATGTCTGCAACTAAAATATCGATAACTTGACATACCTTTGGATTAGATGACAGCCTTATGGTAACCTGATTTAATTCGCCAATCACTTCAACTTGCGACCGATCCAGTTGCACTATGCACACAACAGATTTTTGAGGTTGAACATTCAACTTTGCACAAATCGATTTAGGTAAGATATTGGATGAAGCTCCTGAATCCACTAAACAATTATGCAAATTTTTATTGAAAATTTTATAAGTAATAAGAAATGGCAGAGTATGAGATCTTGATCTTCCTCCAATTAGAGCAACGTCATTTGGATCAACTTTGTTAATCACAGTATTTGGAGGTCTTCCCATCTCATGGGAAGCTTGCAAGATTACAGCGGCGGGTAGAGGTGCAACTGGTACTGCATGTAATTCTTTCAAAAGGAGCTTTTGCTGATGTTTTAACTTGCTCAATTCATAAAAAGTGATGTTAGCCCTAGTCTTCTTCATGTCTTCTATGATATTATACTGCATTTCATATGAAACAATCAATTCTTTAGATGGATTTGGTGAATCTGTTTGGATTGGGCTTGTTTGAGTCGCTTTGGATGTCGTTTTCTTGGCTGCGACTTTATCCTTAGGCATTGAGCTTGCGCTCTTTGGCTTAGGAGTAGGTTGAGGAGGATCGAATTGATTTCTACTTTGAGTACTAACTGGTGATGCCTCTTGATCCTCTTCATAAAGGAGGATGAAATCCCACATACCTTGTAGCTCTACAACTTCTTCTTCATCGGTAGGTTCTTCGGTAGCAATTTCCTCTTCTTCTTCCTCTGATTCAGCATTTGTAATAGCGTTAGGAGGCTTTGAATCAGTCGAAGGATTTCTTCTATAAGGCTTGTAAGGCTTTTTAGAAGAAGTCTCTACTACTTGTTTCTTTATGTCAACCATTTAGTTAGACATGGTTTTCAAAACTTTCTGCAATCCATCTAAATCAAATGGGTCTTTGGGCTGTTTTTTCTTTAAATCTTCTTTGAAAGAAACCTTTTTAGATTTACGTTCTTCAACAATGTTTTTCTTTTCTAGAGCTATGATGCATTTCTCTACTGCTATTGCTTCCTTCATATTGTGAGCTAAATTTGTTTTGTTATCTCTATCAAAAAAGATTGCTATATTTGATGGTAACGCAGAGATGTACCAGTCACTTTGCACTTCTTCACTAGGTTTAGAAGCAGTAGGAATTTTGTTCAATAGTTTATTAAAACGCAAGTTAAAATCTTTGATAGGTTCCTTTGACTCAGCTCTAAGGTTAGACAGGTCATTGATTAATGTCGCAGTGGACCTGTCATCACCAAACTTAGTAAAAAATTGTTCTTGGAAGATATCCCAACTAGTAATAGACCCGGATGGTAATGAGAAATACCATGATCCGGCTGCTCCTTGCAAAGTGTAAGGAAAAGGCCGAACGACAGCGTCTTCATTAGTGACCCCATTGAGATTTAAGGATAACATAAAGTTATTTATGTGTTCTTCTGCTAGCATGCCTGCTTCAAGATTAAACTTAGGCAACCATTTTTCGAGATGGGCCGGTAATTGGCTCAAGGGAGTAGGCATTAAGACTACCCCTGGGTTATTCCATGGAATTTGGGCCATCGTTGAACTGCTAACAAAGGAAAGTGCAGAAGATGATCCTTGTAGTTGGGAAGATGAGGATATTACAGTTCCAAATGTTTGAGAAGGAGATGTTGAAGTTCCAGTGGTTTGGTGGATGATGATTTGAAGTGGAGGAGTGGAGGGTTGAATTCGCAGTGGAGAGGTTGAGATGGATGATGATGACGAAAGAGTCTCACTATCAGACCCTTTAGGTGATTTCCTTGCTCTCTTCCTTGTAGGTAGAGGTAACTCGGTTGGCTAAATACCAAACTTTTCGCTCGTTAATCTGGCGAGAGGATGAGAAAGTTTATATTGTGAAGTCACACTACCTTGAGATTTATTAGATTTTTGAGGAGATATTGAAAATCGCTGAAGTTTATGAACCAAAAATTCAACTTTAGGAGGTTCAATAGTAGATTTCTCTGAAATTTTAGGGTTTGTGGCAGTGGTTGTTGTTCTTTCAACTTCTTGCTCAAGATTTAAAGATTCTAAATGTGATGGAGAAGTCAGGGGAGATGGTGAGGGAGATTTACTCTCAGAATGGTATTTAGATTTAGACTTACGTGAAATTCACAGTTCGGAGCCCTCCTTCTAGCGCCAAATATGTTGAAGCCCCGAAAATTGGGTCTACAACAAGGGGGATACCCACCTAGTCCTTACCTTGGTTAGCAGCTCCTTTTCGTTTGGTATAGTCGGTCTGACTAGGGATATGGGACCAGTTTCCCAATATATGTGTGTGTGTGTTGAGAATTGATATTTCTTTCCTAATGATTCCTAAGTAAAATGATTTTTATTTCTAAATCTAATCTAACAACATGAAATTATATTCTAATAAACATAAATATCTAATTCTAAACTAACCCGGGATGTAATCTTTCCGTTATGAGATCTAAAATGATTTCAAATAATAGTTGGTAATAAAGATCATTCAACTTCTATGAGAAAAGAATTCAATAAAGATAAACCATTTCATATAAAATGTTAGACAAAATAGTTGTGAAAAACATATCGCATAATAAGATATCATATATTAAGCATAAATAAATAGCTATCACTGTACAAAAGTGCCAAATGATAACTCAAGCATTCATGCATTCATATAGAAATAACTGAACATGAATATCACCATAACACATAAGAAGAAACAGTTAAGAGATAAAAGTACCATTTATAACTAGTTCTACTCATGAGCTCCAGCAATAATGATCTATCTCTTCTTAATCCAACATCCACTAAGAGTACAAAAGTGCAACATCAATAGTAGATATTAAACATTGATATCAATAAATCCTGTTCCATTCATTCATCAAAACATCCTCGGAGGGTGCAAAAGTGCATCTTCCGAGGACAAGTTTTTGATAAATTTCTGGACCCTTCTCTAAATGCATGAGAAGGGTTTAAATACTACTAACTAATTCTAAAAATAATTTATTACAAATATGTAGGATGCGGTTTAAATAACCATCCTCATTTCAGGAAAAAATAAAGCAAAATTAAAATTAAAACTGAATCTAAAACTAAAACTAATAAATAACTATCTATGTATCTGTTCCTTGAAATCACAAGCGTTCAGCATTTGTTTGAGGAGAGTTGGTTGGCCGACACCGACTTTAGTTGTCCTGCAAAAACGGAATCGGTAAGAGCTAGCGCCATCTTCTCGACAAAATTGATGATACATTTGAGAGTCATGCACTGGCTGTGTGGTTTTACCAAGTACGCCCAGTAAGAATCCCAATTTAACTTGGTTAACCTTTGGATTGATTCTCCCCTTTCTTGAGCCTTCTGTCTCCAGCTGGTTTGTAGATGTTGTACATTTGGTAGATATTTACATACTTTTTTGAAGATAAATACCACTGGTTTTGAGTTTTAGTTTTACCTTCCGTCTTTAGCACTTTTTCCTACAAATTTCTGAGCTTACAGGCGACTGAACAATTTGAGGCTTTCCATCTCGAGGGGTTCTACCTGGCGATGCAGAAACTGCCTTCGTTTCATGATCTAGGCTTCCCTGGTGCAATTTTTTGCCTCTTGCACGCTTTTTGTTAGAGGATATAAAGCTTAAATTTTGTGGAAAGAATGACTTATACGTTCTTGGTTCTAAGCTTTGAATTCTCTATACGTGATATCAGCACTATCTAGTATCCATTTAACCATGTCCGTATACGGGATAATTTTGGGCCTCACCGCTATCTTGTGCAAGAATGAACATGCTAGATCTGTAATAGATGCCTCAGAAGACCCGTGTGAGCCTACAGTAGCCGTAACCTCCATTACCTTGGGATCTTCTTCCTTAAGTAAACTATACATGCCTTCCCAAGTAGTAATATCAACATCTTTGTTACAGGTGGTGTTTGTGTACAAGGGAGTCATCTCTTTATCTTCAGAACTGGGAGCTTTACCCTTCTTTCCCATAATATCTTGAACTCTGCTCTGTATGCTTCTCTTCTCTTTTCTCCTACAGTTTACAAATGAGGTGAGAACGATGATAAGAAAAAGGTGATGGGAAAGCTTTAAATGCGGAAAACATATAAAATAGACCACCTTACATGAACTGGGTCCTTGATAAGATCAAAACCATATTTTATTAATGATTGCCAACTAACTCATTAATTAACATTAATGTGCATAACTGGGCCTCGGTTTTATGAAAAAAACTTTCTCGAACAACGGGCCCTACAGATCTACGATAAGGCAATTTTACGATTTGCTTCGCAATATCGTAGATCACAGTATCATAGATCGCAATATCGCAAATCGCAGATCGGAGTATCGCAAATTGCAGATTGCAATATCGCAAATCGCAGATCGCAATATCACAAATCGTAGATCACAATTCCATTGTGTGTGGTAATCATCTGTCAATGTGTTTTCTGCGAAATGCAATTCGCAAGATGCGCCATCGCATATCGGCGTTTTAAGGCATTTCAATGTAAGTGATGTTTGAGGCATGCGATGCGATGAGGATATTCTAATGTGTGATTTCGCATCGAAATTTCGCACTTTTAGAATTCCACTTGTAGGAAGGCATCCATTACCCTTTTTGCGATGCGACACGTTTTAAGGAGTGATTTTATTCTAACTTATCATAAAACTTAAGTCTTTTTAGGTTTTTTGAAGGTATTCTCCTAAGTTTATGATAGTAAGTTTTATTGGAAAAGGAAATACAAGCATTAATTGATTTTTTAAATTTTTGAATAAGGGTCCCCACTTATTTAGTATTGGTGATAAAACTAAATAAGAAGGGGGGTTGTTTCTGGCTACAACAGGGCTCTATGGAGGTCATTTTGCTACCAAGATAATAGCTTTCAAAGCTCTACAAGCTAGCTATTATTGGCCCACTCTCCACCAAGATGCAATAAGGTATACCAGAAAATGTGATCACTGCCAGAGGATGGGAAAACCCACACCTAGGGATGAAATGCCACTACAACCTCAAGTGGCTTTGGAGAAATTTGACAAGTTGGGTATGGATTTCATTACGCAGATTGGTCCACCATCAAGGTAGAAAAAGTACATCAATGTGGGCACTGATTACTTAACAAAGTGGATTGAAAAAAAGGCCGTCAAAGGAGAAATAGAGGAGAAAGTAGCTGAGTTCTTAAGGGACATATATTCTACAAATTTGGGTACCCCAGGGAGATAGTCATCGATCAAGGAGCTTAATTCATATAACATCTGATCGAGAATCTTCTAAGGAAGAATCATATCAAACAAAAAATATCTATTTTCTATCACCCTCAGGAAAATGGGTAGGTAGAGGTTACACATAGGGCATTGGAGAGCCTCCTCACCAAGGTTGTGAGTAGTAGTAGCAGAGATTGGGCAGACAAATTAGTGGAGGTCAGTTGGGCCTATAACACCACTTGGAAGACAACTACTAGGTTCACTCCATATGATCTGATTTATGGAAAGAAAGAATTTCCTTCTATTGAGTTTGAGTATAATACTTTGAGAATGGCACCCCAATTGGACTTAGATGTCACCAAAGCACAACAAGAGAGGCTCCTCAAATTGAATGGCTTGAATTATTTAAGAATGTAGGCCCTCCTACACACTGAAGTTATACAATTGCAAAGGAAGGTCTAGAATGATAGGTATATCAAGGAAAAGGATTTTCAAGAAGGGAATTCAGCATTATTATATGATTCTAGGTTCAAGGATTTCAAAGGAAAAATGATGACTAGATGGTTAGGCCCATACTTGATAGAAAAATTTCATGCCAATGGAGTTGTTCAAATCAAGACCATTGATGAGGAAGGGATTACCTTGCTTGTCAATGGCTACAACCTAAAGCTATACATAAACCTATGTATAAGGAATAATTCATCAGTACAATCAGCAGAGAATTCAATGTGATTCAAAGTGTCATAGCTTCCAATCCATAGAATTCCCAGATACCTTTTAGTAAAAGAAAAAAAAAGTGGAAAAAAGAGAAAAAGGGAAGAAATAAAATAAAATACCTGGATGAAAACCTTTATGACACATCTAAGGCCAACTATTGGGTTGAAAACCTCTCAGAGGCAACCTAGGAGAAAAAAAATTAAAAAACAAATAATAATAATAATAAGTATCCCTAGGTGAAAACCTCCCTTGAGGCACCTAGGGTAGACATACCTATTGAAAATATCCTCTGAGGCAGCATGTGTGTCTCCAAAAAAAGAAAAAAAAAAGCAAACAAACAAAAAACACAAGAAATGGATCTACACCACATCTGTTAATTTTTTTGTCATTTTGCAGGATTAAAGGCAGTGGCAGATTCCATGGCTACAGGGCCAAACTTCTCAAAGTTCCCTTCACTCCTCCATCCATCCACTTCATATGCATCATCCACACTCATGTGTTACCTCTCCACCATCCCATTAGCCCAAAATTCAAGTTTCACCCTCTCTCTAGACTGCTACAGGAAGGACCTGTAAATGCTACATGAAGGTCCTCTAGTGCTACAGGAGGGTTCCAAAAAGTTACAAGAGGGAGACACGAGGAAAAGGAAAACCCAACATGACCCTAAAAATGATGAATGAGGTTCCCCCACCATGGCCCACCATATATCTATCCCTCATCCATCCCATTTCATCAAACAAACAAACAAAAAAATCCATGACAGGCATTTTGTCAAACATATTGCAATTGTGTAATCTGCAGGTGTAAATAATAGTTCTAAGCATAGGCATCTCATACTTAGCTGAGAATCGTTAAGAACACATGATACCTCAACACAATAATTGTCATTCCATCCATTAGGTCATATATACATTGATCATTCAATTACAAATAAAAACATGATGAGAGCCACACATGGCTGCTAGCATAAAACATGTAAATAACCAGCATCATATGGACAAACTTATCCATGAAATCACAACCGTATAAATTATCTGAAGAGAAAATGGAATCAACCCATGGTATTCATCCACCCATGGAATTTACCCATGGTATTATAACTGGCATCCACCCATGGTATTTTAAGTGGCATCCACCCATGGTATTTTCACATCCACCCATGGTATTTTCACATCCACCCATGGTATTCATTCACCCATGGAATTTACCCCTGGTATTGTAACCGAAAAAGACTATAAGTAACTAGTCACATTTTGTAAAAGGACAGATTGTCCACCACAATGTAGTCCTTACAGTTATTATCTATTTTAATAAAAAGTTTCTTTGTGGTTTTTTTATTGTGTGTTCTCTCATTTTCTTTCTGGCATTGCAATTTTTCAGATCTTGGGGGGCCGGCCCCCCAATATCTATTTCAACTTTTTTTAAAATTTGGGGGCCTCCCCCCAAGATCCAAATCAGTGGTATCAGAGCAGGTTACGATTCCATGATAATGAAGGTTTAATGCATATTTCAGTTTCAATTTTTTGCAATAATATTCAACAAACTTCAGGCACGTGTTGGGACCTCCACAAAGCACTTTCTTGGGCTAAGAAGGAAGAATTTTTCTTTATTCATTTTTTTGCAAAATTTTTTTTGGGCAGCGAGTTTCAAGATTAGATCTGAAACATTTGGTCCAAAATTTACAAAAACAAATAATATATCTAGATTCCTTACAAAAAAATACCGATATTCAAAAACAAATTCGGCCAAATTGGAGTCCAGATGAGGGAGATATTGCTGATTTAAAATTAGCTATGTTGTAGATTTGTTTCTGATGCAAACTAGTGGACAGAGACTCTCCTATCATTTTTTTTTTCAATTTTTTTTTTGAATAATTTCAGAACAATGATTTTTGATTTGAGCTTCTCTTGAAAAATCACCAAATTTCAAAAGAAAATGGGTCAAATCAGAGCTCGGATGTGGGAGATATCGCTCATTTAAAATCAGTTATTTTTTTAGAACTTTTGTGATGGTGGAACAATTGCAGCACAAATCTCAGATTCCAAAGTGTCCATATAAGAGTTTCCAACACATGGGAAGATGCAAAATGGTCATTCTGTTTCCAAAAACAAGTTATAATAAAGATTGTGAGTTATATTGACCGACTTATGTCCATTTTAAATATGGAGCAGCATTCAAAGCGAGTTCCCTTTGGAGACGTGCCCTCCCACCCCGCTTTAGTAGGCACCTACATCACATTCATTAGTTTTAGCATAGAAGCATATGTATTAGATTATTTGGAGATGTGCCCTCCAACCCCCGTCTATGTAGGCACCTGCTACTTCACTAACACTCAAGATCACAGTTATGGGTCAACCGCGCTAAATCCTTGTCATTGAAGTCCATTTGCTAGGTCGCACACTGTTAGTATCATAGTTGGTCACATGCATTACAAGGTATCTCTACCCTTGGATATTCATTTTTCATGGTTATGGGTTATCCACAAACCCACACTTCGTCGAAGTCCATTTTCTAGGCCGCACACTATCAGTATCACAGTTGGTTACAAGCATTATAGGGTATCTCTATCCTCAGATCTTTGTTCATCATTATTATGGGTCATCCAAAAACCCACACTTCATCAATGTCCATTTTCAGGGTGCCACATTGTCAGTATCACAATTGGTCACAAGCATTACAGGGTATCTCTATCCTCAGATCTTCGTTCATCATGGTTATGGGTTAACCACATAAAACCCTTCTCTTCAGTGGCTTCTCATATTCAACAAAGGCTTCGCAAGAGGGAACTTCACGCAATGGCGACCATTGCTTCTTAAGGAGGGAGGAATGATCTGAAGAGAAAATGACATCAATCCATGATATTCATCCACCCATTGAATTTACCCATGGTATTATAAGGGACATCGACCCATGGTATTTATCCACCCATGATATTGTAAGTGGCATCCACCCATGGTATTCATTCACCCATGGAATTTACTCGTGGTATTGTAATCGAAAAAGACTATAATTGACAAGTCACATTTTGTAAAAGGACATATTGTTCACTACAATGTAGTCCTTACAATTATTGTCTGTTTAAAAAAAAAAAATTGTGGTTTTGTTATTGTGCGTTCTCTTATTTTCTTTCTGTCATTGCAATTTTTCATATCTTGGCGAGCCTCCCCCGCAAGATCCATTTCAATTTTTTGTAGACCTTGGGGGCCTACCCCCAATATCTAGATCAATAAACCACATATAATTTATCATAATACTCATATAAATACAAGGAGAAGTAACCTTTCATTAATGATGCAAAATCGAAACCCAGGATGGGACTTCCATGGTACACCTGACTGTAGAATGGCTCAGCCAAATCTCTCTTAACCCATTCGCCCCCATGCCATATTCCAAGTCTTTAATGTGGGAGCTCATAGAACACATCAATCAAAACTCATCTAGGGAATCCAGAGGTCATCCACCTCAACCCATCAAACATTGGTTCCACCTCACAGTCGAACATCACAAAACTATCATCAGATTAGTCTCCTTCCAAGCCTTCCAGGGCTTCCAAAGAGTTTGTCCAACCAAGGATTCTAGTACTAGTAACTCAACCCACAACTTATTCAAGGCTTCTAGAGCATTTGTCCAACCAGGACTTATAGGACTACTAACTCAACCCAACTAAGGCTTATAGAGCATTTGTCCAAGCAAGGCTTCTAGGACTAGTAACTTAACCCAAGCTGTTACAGGACTTCCAGAAAGTTTTTCCAACTAGGGATTCTAGGACTAGTAACTCAACCAAAGGTAAGGAAACATGAGAACCAACCAAAAACAAATAATGAAAGTAACGCAAAATTACCATGGCTATCCAAGAAATGGAAATGCTAGGAAATCCATTGTCAATCTCGGCCTCCTCCATGCCAATGATAGATCACAACCAAAAATACACATGCATATACCATGCATACCAAAACTAGTGAAGAAATCATACATGCAACTCAGTACTTGGAAGTAAAACTATTGTAGCTACTCATCCCGATGCCCTCTTGCACTTTCTTGCTCTTCCTTTGCCTTCTTGCTCCAAAAATTCAACTATTCCACACCCTCCAAGAGTTCTCCAAGAAAACTCTAAGTCTCCAAGAGTATAAGAGAGAGAGAGAGAGAGAATAATTAGAGAGCTCCAAAACTAAACTGACAAAAGGTTACCAACTGATCCTCAAAAGGCTTTTGATGAATGATGCCTCTATTTTCTTCATTTTCGATTATTTTCCTTCATTTTCCTCCTCACATGCAACATGTGGCCTTTCACCTCCCTTTACTCCTAATTTCCATTATTTTCATAAATAAATGTGCAAAAATGCCATTTTTCCTTTCCAAAGCCTTATCCATTGCCTTTTCCAATTTCCTTAGCCATAAACAATCACAAGTGATCCCCATCACTAGAATTCAACCCAACATTTAGCTTGGAATAAGTGTCCCATCATCCATGGTTATTATTTTACCTTTTTTTACTTTTATTACATGGAATTTTCACCAGGGTTGTTACAGAACCCTCCCCCTTGGGGGAACACTGTCCTCGGTGTTCAACAACACCTATGACCACAAAACTACTGTAGAAAAATATATTCTGCCAATGGAGCTTTATAACTTAGCTCGATGCAATATTTACAATGATCACCCTGCTGAAAAGAAGACCAATATAACAATATAATAACATGACATCATAACAACATACTGCATAGTGGAGATTTATAACATAGCTCGTGGCAATATTTACATCCATATACATATGTACATAAACCAACATCATCAAAACATATACCAAAAGTATACCAAAGCATATACCAAAACACAAGCCAAAACTGTTTTGCCTCAACCGGAAAACAAGGAAGGATACGGAGCCCACATCTAATCCGCCATCTCCCATGTAGCTTCATCAGGCCCAAAGTGCTTCCATTGCACTTTAACTTGCTCGATTTCTCAGTTCCAGAGCATGAGCACCTTTTTCTACAATATACATTGAGGCTCTGATTTGAATTCTCCATTTGGTTCCACCTGTAATACATACTAGCCAATCACATGATCAACATCCTTAACATACTTCTTAAGAAAAGATACATGGAAAACATCATGGACTTTCACTGTCAGAGGCAGTGCAAGTCAATAGGCTACTGGCTCAATCCTCTTAATAATACTAAAAGATCCACAAAAATGTGGTGCCATCTTGCCACATTATCTAATCCGTAAGGAGCTCTTCTTTGGTTTGATGCACAAATACACATGCTCTCCAACCTGGAACTCCTTGAACAACCTATTCCTATCTACATAACTCTTTTGTGTATCATATTCTGCCTCTAGATTCTTCTTGATCACCTGCATTTCCTATTCCATGTCAGCCAACATATCTGGTCCAATCAACACCCTGCTAACTAGATCACTCCAACTAATGGGAATGTTACAAGTTCATCCATACAATGCCTCAAAAGGACTCATTCTCAAAGTTTCATGATAGCCATTGTTGTATGAAAAATCTACCAATGGGATGTACTCTTCCCACTTTTGATGTTAATGCATCACATACATCATTAACATGTCCTCCAATAACCTATTGACCCTCTCTGTTTGTCCATATGTCTGCGGATGATAAGTTGTACTAAAGGCCAACTCTATGCCCAAAACTACAAACAACTCCTTCCAAAACTTGGAAGGGAACTTCACAACCCACTCTGACACAATCTTCTTCGGGACACCATGTAATCTAACCACATCTCGGATAAATTCCTATGCAACATCACTAGCTAAGAATGTAGACTTTACTGTAATGAAATGTGCAACCTTCGTCAACTTGTCCACAATAACCATAATGGAATCATGTTGTCTCACTGTCTTCATCAAACCTATAATGAAATCATTGGAAATAACCTCCCATTTCCACTCTAGGACTGCGATCGGCTGTAGTAGTCCACTTGGATGCTTACATTTTTCCTTCACTCACTAACAATCAAAACATCTTGCCACAAACTCTACCACATCCCTCTTCAAATTCAACATATAGTAAAATATCTTCACTGCAGTTAATGTGTTATGAAACCAGCTCAAGAAAAGATAGAAAAGATAGATCAACGCCTTAGAATTCAGCCTCTTCGAGGGGGCAACCTCCTTTACATTACATAAATGAACAATTCTTGGATGATACAAATGAAAAAACCTCCTTTCTATATATAGGAGTCTAAGGAGTCACAATATAATCTATCCGACCTAACAATAATAATATAAAGCCACAAAAATAACAATAGAGGGATTCTATGGGGCACAGAAATAACAATATGGGGGTAATAGGGGCACAACAATATAAATAAGGGGTATAACTACAATAGTAATGGGGTAATCACTAGTATTATAGGGACCCAACATGCCCCTCTCCTTCAAAAAAGTGTTGTCCTCAACGCTTGAGTAGTTCTGGATACTTCTGCATAAAATTCTCATCCTCCCATGTGGAATCTTCAGCGGATAAGTTCTTCCACTTGATAAGATACTCTGAAATTGATCGATTTCGTAGCTATCGAGTTCTTCTTTCTGTGACTGCTTCCGGTTCCAATATAATTTTTCCTTCCTCATCAAGTTCTGGCAATATTGTTTGAATTGGGAGCTTGTCACCTATAACCTTCTTTAAACATGAAACGTGGAAGACTGGGTGCAATCGAGAAGCTGCAGGAAGCTCCAATTTGTATGCCACAGTACCAATCTTTTGCAACACCTTGTACGGACCATAATACTTTGGTGATAATTTATTATCCTTCTTAGCTTGCTTTAGGGACATTTGCTTATATGGTTGTAGCCGTAGGAATACCCAATCACCTACATCAAAACTTCTTTCACTGCGATGTTGATCTGCCTATTGTTTCATTCTATTTTTTGCCAACACGAGGTTATCCTTTAAGAGTTGGAGGACTTGTTGTTGATGTTCGATGTGATGTTCCACTGCTTGAACCTTATAATTTTCTCTTAAATATGATGTGATGGATGGTGGTTGATACCAATAAAGTGCCATAAATGGGGTCATTTTTGTTGCTGTATGGAAGGAAGTGTTATACCACCATTCAGCCAGAGGAAACCATTTGACCCATTGTGTCTGTTTATCAGATACAAAGCAACGAAGATATCCTTCCAAACATTTGTTTACTATCTCAGTTTTCCCATCAGATTGAGGATGATAAGATGAGCTATGAGTGTTATAGACATTTTTGGGCCTTACAGCATTGAGCATGAAATGTCCATAATCTAAGGGATCCAAAGTCCCTAAACATGTTGTTCCTACCCCTAGAGGAACAACTCCAACTAACCACAGCAATTCACAGAAGTTCTCCACCTGAAACCACTCAAAAACAAGTCAATTCAGGGTCATGTCAACTGCTCCACTGAGCATCTGCGCTGAATTTCAACTGCTCCACTGTCTACCTGCGTTGAATGTCAACTCCAACAAAGGCTACCTGCGCTGAGCGAGTTTGGACATGTGGCAGACTCATTCCTCAAGGTGTCAGAGCCCAGGAAGCTTCCAAAATGACACTTGCCTCAGGGAATTCGATTGGTGATGAGTAAGAGGTTCCAAATCTCCAAGTGGAAGCAAGAACCTCCAAGTGGACTCAAGAACTGAGAGAGAAAGAGGACACTAGTCAGATCTCAAGCTGACTCATCCTCTCTCCAAAATAACTATATATAGATCTCTCCTCCATGAGATCTAGAGGCTGGAATTTTGTTATTGCAAAGAATTGATGTTGGTTTGAGACTGGAATCATTGGGTGCTTAATGCTTTGAAGGGAGCTGAAGAAAGAATTCCATTCTGCTGGGAAGGAGATGCTGGATTGGAGCCCTCTAGGTTGTATCTCTTCCTGAACCTTGTTATCAATCAATAAAGCTATCTTGGTTCTTTCCTATATGCTGGTGTATTTTGTATGATTGCATTAGTGTATTTGATTTACTTTTAATCCTGAATCATTTATGAATATGAATATTTGCCTTTGTGTTGTGTTCTTCTCTTGTAGCAAGTAGTTGTTCTCTTGTCACAGGTAGTTGTTCTCTTGTGCTCTCGCGGAAATCAAGTAGCTGTTCTCTTGAGCAAGCGAGGAGGCAAGTAGCTGTGAACACCCAAAGAGAAGAGGATCTAGATCGAGGGACAAACGGAAGACAACGGTAAGTCTATCGATCTCCCCTCTTTCACATTTCATAAAGGAAGAAACCATAATAGTTGTATCTGTTTGTTGCTAAGGCACTGCCACACCTTAGGTGGATAGGATCGTCCTGCATAGGCATTTTTCCCCACAAAAAATTGGCGACTCCGCTGGGGAGATTGCTTTAGTCATTTTATTTGTGTTTGCATCATTGTTTGCTTCATAGACTCAACAACAACAATTGAACTGCTTCTGCAAAGTATACTGTTGCTGCCTTGATCCTTCACTGGATTTTGTCTATGATCTGAACAATGGACTCACAAATGACTTGATGATCCTTTGTGATAGTCTTTAGTACCCTCTCAAAGCATCCCTTTGATTATACCTTGCTTGTGTTTCTGATTTGGCCTAAAACAGTTGATTTTTTAGCATTTTATGACCCAGAACCCAAGGGAAACGAGAGTTTCTCCTTCAGCGCAGACACTGTGAAGGCAGTCTGCATTTCAACGGAGGTCCCGTGAAGGCTACCTGCGCTGAATGTCAACTCCACAGTGTTGGACTTGCGCTGAACCAGTTTAGCCTTGTGCAGCTGGGGTTCTCTGCTGTCTGTTGCCCTGTTTTGATCTCTGTTTTTTGCAGCCTTTAACCAACATAGGTACCAGTCTGATAACTCCTTTTCTTTGCTTAGATTCCGCCTCCTTTTGTACAAAAAGACTGTGAGTTTTTTTATGTGTTTTTACGTCATTTACAGTTTTCCTTTGCATGAGTGAAATAATCATCCTGTAGCCCTTGATTCAGATCTGATTGACTGTGATCTTAGGAGAGAGTTCATTGGTTGTTTACAGTTGATTATCATTTGCTTTTGCTTATTGGTTTGAGTTTGTCTCTTTTAAGTGTCGAAACAAGTATTCATTTCGAAAGTCACAAAGTGATTGTAATCTCTTCTACCGTTGTTGATTTCGAAAAAAGTAAACTTGTTTGTATCTGTCATTTAAAAGCAAATTCAAAGTTGTACAAAAAGCTTTCTTTGTAGACATCTATACTAAGAAAGTGGAAAACAAACACCTGCATTGTGCATTTGCATTTTGATAAGTTTGCATGATTGATTTAGGAAAGAGTGCATTAGAGTGTGCTGATTGCTCTTTGAGAAAAGATAGTGCCTTTCTTTTCCCTTAGTAGCTAGGATTTTCAAAGTTGAAAAGATAATAAAGCTTGCTTATCATCTTAGACTGCATTTAGGAATTGTACCATACATCTCGTGGTGATCCTGAAAGACAAACTTCTAAAAATATCAACTTAAAATAAACTGAATGAACCTAACAACGCTTTGCAACATAACGCACAACATAGAGGTCTAGGCTAGAGACGTGTTCCGGCGTCGTTAAGCCTAGTGACTGTCGATCTCGTGGAAGGTGGGTGATTCCTCCTGAGGGACGATAGCGCTAGTACGGATTGTGCTCCCACATACCGTCGCGTATATATTGGGAGACCCCTATAGGCATATATCCTTTATCCTTAGGAAGCCGTGTCGGCCGCCCTACTGATCGCAATGCAGTGAAAACAACATTCACGAAGATCGACCGCCCGTACCCTAAAAAGTATTCTCCAGTTTTGCGAAAAGTTTGGCACACCCTCTGCCTAGATCTCCAGAGCTGTTTCTTTTGGCCTTTTTCAGAATCTGTAACAGAAAAAGTCCATCTGAGCATTTGTCACTTCGGACTCGTTAAAACATCGAAGGAGACTAGAGTCATCTTTAGCTTTTTCTCGACTCTTTAAAAGTGAAAAAGCAAGTTGTGTCTGAAGCGTCGTTAACAATTTATTTTAAACGGAACAATCACCCTTTATTCCCGCGTTGATATTTAGGTTGAAAAGATGGAGCACACCAACCAAGGAATTCCTCTTGGTGGAAATCCTAGTCCCTTCTCCTCTTGGGGAGATGTTGGTGCGCCCCACATGGCCACATGGTCGCTTCCAGGACTGACAATTGGCCTACCAGTCTGGCTCTTTTCAACCAATGTCGTTCAGAATACCACCATTCCTGAACAGTCGAGTCAACAGTTAGATCAGACAAGAGTTGCCTCCCAGCCTTCCACTTCATCTTCCTCCCCTCCTTCCTCTTCGCTTGACGGAACTGGTCGAACAAAAAACTGGCTTCCTAAGGAGAAGAAGGAGAAGAAGAAGAAAGAAAAGAAGAAGAAGGAGCCTAAGGCGACTGGGGGCAAGCAAGTGTCATCTGACAAAAATCCACACACAGCACTCGTAAGGCCTAAATCGCCATGCCTCATATGCAAGGGAGACCACTTCCATAGAGATTGTCCCTGTATCCCCCGTATACTAAGAGACTGGTCCCCCCGTGTGCACAATTCGGTAGCATCGGCCTCTGATAACCATGTTGACTGCTCACCGTCAACTTGTGGGAGTGAAGCCCTGGGACGGAGCGGGAAAGCTAAATTTCCCTGCAGACTATGTGAAGGCGATCACGCCATCCACCGTTGTCCCTTCTTAGATGAGGCAAAAAGAGTTCTGGAAGATCGCCCGATTTTACGAGCGCAACTTCCTCCTGGATATCAAAAACTATTGCCAAGTCCCTCGCTAGTTGAGAACCCGGCTGACCCGCCCAGGTGGTTAGCCGAAGCACCTGTCATTGAAGATGAACCATCTGAATCCATACCTGACGAAAGTCTAAAGGTTGAAACGGTAGTTGACCCGGTTTTGCCTTCAGAAGCTCTATCTTCGAATGACACCATAACAGAGGAGAATAAAGACGACACCGTCCAAATTCTCTTCATCAGCACTGACTCTGATGATCAAGGGGGCAATGCCACCATTCCTTTATCGCAGGAAGGAAGTTCATCAGAGCGCTATCCGGCCATATACTCAGTCCCACCACCAAGCAACCTGGTTGTGTCCTTCGACTGGAACCAACTAGGCAGACCCCGCTTGCCAGCTAGCATACCATTCAGAATTATTGTCCAAATATACAGAATGGTAATGGCTGGCACAGTTATTGATGAAGGGGCATCTGTGAGTATCCTTTCCTCTATTTCTTGGAATGCGCTTGGTTCGCCTGCGCTTTTTCCTGAAATGAGAAATCTATCAGGCTTTGATAAGGGAACCAGTCGACCTTTAGGGATCCTCCCCAATGTGCCCATAACATTGAAAGGGAAGACCGTTCAAATGAACGTGATGGTCGTTCAAGGACCCTTGGATTATAACCTACTCCTTGGACGAGACTACATATATTGCATGGGAGCCATCGTCTCATCACTCTTATAGAACAAGCATATGTTATCCTCCTCAAGCTTGACAAAAATAAAGAGGTACTGGTCAGCAATGACTGGGGAAAAATTGGGAGAAAATCGAGAAAACTTTGATGGTAGCAGGTCGCTCTTGAACATGACACTTTTCCTCCGTACCACAATCGGGTTGGGTTTCCTCATTCACCGGTCACATCACCATGGTTTCGCCATACCATCCATATTTGGGGTAATGCTACCGATCCATCGCATCAATGTCTCCATATGTTCAAGAGAACTCGTTCAGAAAGAGTCAACCGGGTCCCATCCACTGCCATACATTATCCTTCATCCATTCATGACCGCCACCCTGAATCATATGCCACAGATCGTTTTCGCCTCCATTAAAATCATTAGCTCCGTTCCGTGTCACTGATGTGGGGTTCATCAAGGCCCTACTTTGATGGATCGCTTCTTGTCGACATCAGCTCATTATCCAAGAAGTTGATCTAGGAACAACCCCTTCAGTACTTTGAAGCTTGCATGCCTCAATGGCAAGTTTCTCACTTCCGGCGACAGGTATACATCAATGACCTTCAACCAGAAGATTTTGCATGGTGTTCGACGCCAAGTCCTTTATTCACACCACGTGAATTGTACTGCAGTACCTTGAGGGTCATTATCATTATCGGTGATTCCTCTCATGCTTGTTAACGGTTTACATCATTGACCGGTAATCAAGCGATGTCTTTCCATGTTCGACTTCAGCGCAATTCTCACATGGATTGACTTGTACTTAGAGTGAAGATCGAACGAGTTTGAAGACCCTGGATCTAGTTTCATCCATCCAGGCTGCGATATATTCAGGAAAAATAAAGACATTTGACATGTACATCATTGCAGCAGATGATCATCCTACTCAAAGGATGATAATTTCGCCAAAATTATCAGTCTACCATCAGACGATCGTCTGTTCTATGTACAAAAATGAATTTATAAAGCTGAGCATGGGAATGCCCGCCTCAGCTAGATCATGAAAGCATTATGAATCATAATGTATTGTATTGTATCTTATTACAGGTCTCCTCCCAGCAAATGGATGAACTTCGGACCCTCCTGGATAAAGAATTTCACCCGATAAACGGCCTCATACTTTAGGGGGCAACTGTTATAGACATTTTTGTGCCTTACAACATTGAGCATGAAATGTCCATAATCTAAGGGATCCAAAGTCCCTAAACATGTTGTTCCTACCCCTAGAGGAACGAGGCCAACTAACCACAGCAATTCACAGAAGTTCTCCACCTGAAACCACTCAAAAACAAGTCAATTCAAGGTCATGTCAACTGCTCCACTGAGCATCTGCGCTGAATGTCAACTGCTCCACTGTCTACCTGCATTGAATGTCAACTCCAACAAAGGCTACCTGCACTGAGCGAGTTTGGACATGTGGCAGACTCATTCCTCAAGGTGTCAGAGCCCAGGAAGCTTCCAAAATGACACTTGCCTCAGGGAATTCGACTGGTGATGAGTAAGAGGTTCCAAATCTCCAAGTGGAAGCAAGAACCTCCAAGTGGACTCAAGAACTGAGAGAGAAAGATGACACTAGTCAGATCTCAAGCTGACTCATCCTCTCTCCAAAATAACTATATATAGATCTCTCCTCCATGAGATCTAGAGGCTGGAATTTTGTTATTGTAAAGAATTATTGTTGGTTTGAGACTGGAATCATTGGGTGCTTAATGCTTTGAAGGGAGCTGAAGAAGGAATTCCATTCTGCTGGGAAGGAGATGTTGGATTGGAGCCCTCTAGGTTGTATCTCTTCCTGAACCTTGTTATCAATCAATAAAGCTATCTTGGTTCTTTCCTATATGCTGGTGTATTTTGTATGATTGCATTAGTGTATTTGATTTACTTCTAATCCTGAATCATTTATGAATATGAATAATTGCCTTTGTGTTGTGTTCTTCTCTTGTCGCAAGTAGCTGTTCTCTTGTCACAGGTAGTTGTTCTCTTGTGATCTCGTGGAAATCAAGTAGCTGTTCTCTTGAGCAAGTGAGGAGGCAAGTAGCTGTGAACACCCAAAGAGAAGAGGATCTAGATCGAGGGACAAACGGAAGACAACGGTAAGTCTATCGATCTCCCCTCTTTCACATTTCATAAAGGAAGAAACCATAATAGTTGTATCTGTTTGTTGCTAAGGCATTGTCACACCTTAGGTGGATAGGATCGTCCTGCATAGGCATTTTTCCCCACAACAATGAGCTAACTGAGTACCAAGACAAGAAAATAATTGTGTCCAAAAATTTCCAGTGAAAATGGGATCTCTGTCACTTACAATAATCTTTGGGTTTCCATGTAGCTTTTGAACTGTTTCCATAAATGCAGTAGAAATTGTACTGGCTTTAAATGGATGTGATAATGCACAAAAGTGTGCATACTTGGTAAGTCTGTCAACTACCACCATGATGACACTCTTTCCCTCAGACTTGGGTAAACCTGTGATAAAATTCATTGAAACCTCCTCCCAACGTTGGCTTGGAATGGATAAAGGTTGTAATAGACCCGGTGTCTTAATTGTTTCAACTTTATTTTGCTGGAAAACCAAACATTCCGCCACAAACTTTTGAATATCTGATTTAAGGCCATCCCAAAAAAATTCCTTCTTAACCTTGTGGTAAGTTTTTAAAAATCCTGAGTGCCCTCCTAAGGGAGAAGTGTGCAATTCCATAAGAATCTTTTGTTTTAGCTGGGAATTCTTACAGAGGTATAAGCGATCTTTGTACCATAATGAATCATTTTGCCAGCTAAATGTATCAGAAGTACTGGAATCTTGTTGTAGCTTTCGAATAAGTGCCCACACTTCTTCATCATTCTTCCATTCCTCCCTTGCTTCGTTTATCCAATCTGGTTGGATAATAGAAATGGCACACAACAATGCTTCCACATCCTCATCCTTTCTTGAGAGTGCATCTGCCACCACATTTTGCTTCCCTTTTTTGTAGATGATTTCAAAGTCATAACCCAACATCTTTGTGACCCACTTTTGTTGCTCTTCAGAGGATAATCTTTGTTCTAAAAAGTATTTAAGGCTATCATGATCCGTTTTTACCTTGAAGTGTCTTCCCATTAGGTAGGGTCGCCATTTCTTAAGTGCATGGAGTATTGCCAACATTTCCTTCTCATAAATAGCTTTGCTTAAAAACTTTCCCTTGATTGGACGACTTTCAAAAGCAATGGGTCTTTCATCTTGCATTAGAACAACACCAATTCCATTTCCTGAAGCATCACATTCCACAATAAAGGTTTTTGTGAAGTCCGGTGTAGCTAAGACCGGTGCTTGGCACATTGCCTCTTTAAGATGTTCAAAGGCCTTTGTTGCTTCCGGAGTCCATGAAAATGAATCTTTCTTCAATAATGTTGTTAGAGGTGCTGCTATTCTCCCATAATTCTTAACAAACTTGCGATAATACCCTGTCAACCCAAGAAATCCTCGCAGATGCTTTATGGATGTGGGGATTTTCCATTCCTTAATGGCTTTAATTTTGCTAGGGTCTACCTTAACTCCTTCATGAGATACAATATGACCCAAATATTCCACCTCCTGGACTCCAAAGAAACATTTGGATCTTTTTGCATATAATTGTTTCTCCTCCAATAGTTGTAGCACCTTGTCAACATGTTCAACATGATCCTTCCAAGACTTGCTGTAGATTAGTATATCATCAAAAAATACTAACACAAATTTTCTAAGGAATGGTTTGAAAATTGAATTCATCAAACCTTGAAATGTTGAAGGTGCATTGGTAAGGCCAAAAGGCATGACCAAAAATTCATAATGACCCTCATGAGTTCTAAATGCCGTTTTTGGAATGTCTTCAATCTTCATTCTGATTTGATGATATCCTGAACGAAGATCCAACTTGGTGAAGTAAATTGATCCATGCAATTCATCCAGTAATTCATCAATAACAGGAATGGGGAACTTATCTTTAATAGTGAGCTTGTTGAGCTCCCTATAATCTGGACACATGCGCCATGATCCATCCTTCTTGTGCACCAATACTACTGGAGCTGAGAAAGAACTTTGACTCGGTTGAATTATACCAGCCTCTAGCATTTCTGCAACCATACGTTCAATTTCACTTTTTTGGACATAGGGATATCTGTACGGCCTGATGTTTGGAGGAACACTTCCTGGAATCAGATGAATAGCATGATCATGATCACGCATAGGTGGGAGACCCTTGGGAGTCTCAAATACCTTGGAATGATTGTCCAAGACTTTTTGGAGATCTGGAGAAATAGATGATTCCAATGTGGAAACATCTAGCGAACATAATTGTGCAATTACACCTCTTTGCTCCTTTTTTAGAAGCTTTGTCATACCATTAGAGCTGATTATCTTTCCTGGTTTCCCTGCAATACCCCTTAATTCAACTTCCTTTCCTTCTGAAGAAAATTTGATGAAAAGTTCTTGAAAATTAAAAGCTATTGTACCCAAGGATTGTAGCCATTGGACTCCTAGTACAACATCAGCACCTCCCATTGGAATGGAAAGCATTGGGCTAGTCAATACATATTCTCCCATGGATAGCTTGATATTATGGCACTTTCCAGAGAAATTTATTGTTCCTCCATTTGCAATCATCACTTGACACTCTGGTGCTGGATATAGGAAGCAATTCAATTCTTTTGCTACCCTACAATGAATAAAATTGTGGGTGCTTCCTGAATCAATCAACACTATTACCTTTTTCTTCTTGATTTGTCCTTCTATCTTGATGGTTTGAGGAGTGGTAATTCCCGCCAATGCATTACAAGATATGGTCGGATTTATTTTTTCTTCATCTAGGCTTTGTTCCTGGAGTATATCTTCTTCTTTTGACCTTTCTTGCTCCTTTTCTTCTTCCTCTTCACAATCTATGTAGAATAATTTCTTCTCAGCACACTTATGACCTTTAGTGTATTTGCTATCACAACTGTAACAAAGCCCTTTTGCTCTTTTTTCTTCCAATTGTTGTGGTGTCAACCTTATAGGTTGTGGAAGACTAGGGCAACAACACTTCCGTCTTTATAGTTGTGAGTGGTATGCTTCCTGGTTGCCATAATTTTGCTTTCCATTTTTCTTGCTAACCTGAATGCCTTCTCTAATGAATCAGGTTCCCAAAGGCGAACATCATGTTGGATATTATCCTTTAAAGACCCTATGAACACATCAATCCTATGCTCCTCTGGAATATCTTTTACCCTTATGTTCAATTTTTGGAACTCCTCAATGTGCTCCATTACTGAACCCTTTTGTTTGAGACTTATCAATTGGCTAAAAAAAGTGTTGCTTTTTGTATCTTCATAATGTGCTATCAATTCTTCCGTAAAAATTGCCCAAGTGATAAATTGTTTACGAGAGAAAAGCCATTGATACCATACAAACTGATTTGGTTCCAAATATACAGTTGCCATACGTACCTTTTGTGCATTTTGCACATTATTGAGATCGAAGAATTGCTCCATCTGTAATATCCATGTGGCGGGATCCTTGCCATCAAACTTCCTCATATCGATTTTTGGAATATGGTGATTCTTCGATCCAACATTAGCATCTATGGAATCATGATTAACATTTCTTTTGTTCTCATCATGAGTTTCCTTTACTACCTTTTCACCATTAGTGACCCTTTCTTGTAGCAACTTCTTCAATTCTTCCATATCTGTCTTCAAATCTATCTTCAAATCTGCCATGTCTCTCTTCAAATCTGTCTTCGAATCATCCATATTAGCTTCCATGCCCTTTATCTTAGATTCCACGCCACTTATCTTAGCTTCTGTTATCTTTTGTGAGCGTGACATTTGTTGCACTTGTTCTTGTAATTTTGATATATCATGTAGCATTTCTTCTTCTTCTTCATGAGTCATGCTAGAGCTTTCAGGTTCCTTACTAGGTGTTTGCATTTTCTTTCCTCGGGGGATCAGTTACGATAATAATGATTTACTATTCCCTTTGAATTCTGTTAAACCAAGCTTACACAAAAATTAAAAAAAAACTACACACCTTTTTTCACTTTATAGAAGCCTGATATTGAATCTGATGTATCTCTGTAATTTCGGATCATCCAGTTCTGAAATTGCTACCTGTAGTAGCCTTCTGCGTCCTCTTTCCAATGCCACAAGTCTGAGCCAAATTGGATTCTCCAAGGAAGAGTTATGTGAAATCTCCCACAGTGACTTTCTTTTAGACTGGTTCAGTAGAGCGAACTTGTACGACGTTCCACAAGTCCCTGTTTCAACCTTTGAATCTCAAACACACAGAAAAGAAACTACATTCTGTCCTCTTTTTTTACCTTTTACGAAATTTCAATCCAACCCTCAGAGAGAGAGTTATGACGATTTCCCCAGGTCACCTGTTTTGAATGTAATTCAGGAGTCTGCAAAAAGGCCAACTTCCTCAGATCATATCTCCGAAAATAGTGCGTGAAAAGCTCTGAAATTTGGACCCAAGGTTCAGCGCCAATTCTTCTCAAATGGGTTTTTTTTCAACTTCTGAAATGTCACAGAAAAAAAGTTATAGCGAAAATGCCACGATGACCTGTTTGGAGCAGCGAAACCCTAGAATCCAAAGCTTTGATACCAAATGTTATGAAACCAGCTCAAGAAAAGATAGAAAAGATAGATCAACGCCTTAGAATTCAGCCTCTTCGAGGGGGAAACCTCCTTTACATTACATAAATGAACAATTCTTGGATGATACAAATGACAAAACCTCCTTTCTATATATAGGAGTCTAAGGAGTCACAATATAATCCAGTTGACCTAACAATAATAATATAAAGCCACAAAAATAACAATAGAGGGATTCTATGGGGCACAGAAATAAGAATATGGGGGTAATAGGGGCACAACAATATAAATAAGGGGTATAACTACAATAGTAATGGGGTAATCACTAGTATTATAGGGACCCAACATAATGTCTTGTGATAACCTAGGTGACCTAAATAAGGTTTCACATGAAACTCCCTCGAGATCACCTTCTTCATCTCACTGTTACCTGGTGCATAAATCCTGTCTCAGAACCTGCCCAACCCATCTGTTGTAAGACAGTAATCCATACCTTGTGCATTGTTGGTCACTTTAATTGTTGATTAATTCAGACAACTAAGTGCTACATAGATTGTCAACCCAGGGAAGTCTATTATTTAAAAGGAAACTACGCACTGTATGTGCTCAATCTCAAAAGCAATAAAAGTTGCAGTAATAAGTATACTAGTCACACCTTGTTCTAAGCTTACTGAAGCCCTACTCTAAGTTACAGCAAAAACAATCTATTTATCAAAGAATGATTGATTTCATTGAAAAGAGAAATCTAATAAAAGGAGTCACTCTGCAAAAGAAAGCACTAGCTATGTTGTAACAGAGAACAGGACCCTATTCCCTAAGCAAGAACCTCCAACACCTGTTTCTGATTACCATGCTTACCAACTCACTCTATAAACTTAATTGCCAATAAAACACTCACGGATTAACTGTGAATGAGTTCAAGAAAGTAATGTACCAGTCAATTGGAAAAACAGAGTTTAGTAATAACACATGAGAAACATTTAGTGAACAGAACTTTAACAAGGTATGGATAGACTTAACACACTACAGAAATGTAATGGGTGAATCTTGTGATGAAGGTGGGCCCTGTCCTTCTCACAAGATTCCCCAGGAAACAAGAACTAGAAAGAAATTCTCATAACAATATTTTATTCATCCATCAATATGTCATGTTACAAAAAGATTCCAGTTCTTTTCCTTCAGCTCAAACCTTCCAGCAGTCTGTCCGCCCCCATTCTAATGTAGATGTCTCCTCTTTTTAAAGAGGAGACATCTATTACAATTGATTACATTGTAAGTCCTATCTTTAACCCAATATACCAAAATAGGGTAATCAGTTTTCCCATTAACAAAATGCTATTACAGTGGTTATGGTAATGCTGACTTTGGAATGTTGTTGTTACAGCCAGTGTAGCAGCTCCTTCGATGATCTTCTTCTGTTGTTGTCAAATCTAGAATGCAAATCACAACTGTTTCAGCAACATGATTTGCGCATCGTTCTAACTGTTACAACAACATATCCTATAATGATAATCCTGCAGTCTCCAGGCTGTTTTAGCAACATAGACTGCAATGATAACTGTTTCAGTAACTATCCGATTCAACAATTAACTATGAAGGTAATGTAATTATATGTAAAATAAATTAAACATATAGTAATGAGAAGAAATATTGTATACCTTTGGAAAAATGGATTAAAGTAATAACATGGACTTTAGATATAGGTTGAAAAAGGATGTCATAATAGCAAAATGTATGGTCAAAAAGGGACAATGTACGGTCCTAACATCCCCCCAACTGAAAGGGTTGCATGTCCTCATGCAACTTTACTCTGAATTTGAGTTCGAGTACTGGGCCTTGTAGTGCAAATTACTTAGGCAGTAAGTATAGAAGGTGCTATCAGCCAGATCTCTGAAGGCATAAAGATTCTATAATCTCTGCCATGCTGCTACTTCCTCCTTTTTGGACAACCTGTAATGAACCTTATAATCTTGTGCTGGCATCCATAGAAGAGGGAAATGAAAATGATATCCTACCCATTTTTCTGCACACTGCTGAATGCATTTGACATAGT
This sequence comes from Pinus tabuliformis, assembly GCA_031772625.1. Lineage (NCBI taxonomy): Eukaryota > Viridiplantae > Streptophyta > Pinopsida > Pinales > Pinaceae > Pinus > Pinus tabuliformis. The sequence continues at coordinate 201,059,234 of CM062817.1, read as the reverse complement.
TAGGTAGCTGTGAAATTGTTGCTTCAACATTAAGAGGACTAAAGGGATGATACTCCTGCCTCTCCTTAGAAGACTGTTGCCAAAATAAGTTGTTTTCTTGTAAGGCAAGAGCTCCCTTAGCTTTAACATAATGTTGGCAGTCTTTTAAGACTGCTGCTTGTAACTGTCTGATGTGTTCACACATTCCTGGTTCCTTCAAAAACTGATGATATTCAACAATGAAAATGGTAGCATTCTGTGGCTCAGATCAAATCCACAGAAGATGATTATCTTCATTATGCCTTGCTGAAAGGAAGGCATTCTGCCATGTGAGCTGATTGGCAAGGAAAGAGACAAAGGCTCTGATCTGAATATCACCCACCAGAGGGTTCAGATTGAGCTTCCTATCCTCACGGTTTGCTTCATTATGGAGATACAATTCACAGAGTAAATTTTGTTCACTGGTAGATCCCTCTGTGAAAGTTTTCACAAATTGTTCAGGTGCAGATATCTCATGAGGTATCCCATCTCTAATTGCCTTTATTTGGAAGAACACTAAGCATTCTACAAGAAAAAGAGAGTAATTGGAGGATGGTTTCCTAGTGGCCAGTAATATTTGAACCAAATCAAACATGAGAAGTAATCTAGTTTTTAGCTATTTATTCTCCTTGTTCTGGGCACGAGAGTGTTGTAGCACCTGATCCAAAACTTCCCAGTTTGAATATATATGATTTTTCCATGATGATTTACGCTCCTGCAAGATCCTCTCTTGCAACATAACATATTATTTCTTCCATTTATCCATTTGTGCTTGAGTGCTGCTGGTCTGAGTGAAGACAGTTTTTGTAGGCCGAGGCTCAGTCTGAGTAAACACAATTTTTGTAGACTGAGGTACAGGACTTTCAATTTTAACAATCACAGTAATCGAGGTATTTGTGGTTTAACCTCTTTTTCAAAAAAATTTGAAGGCCCTGCTGGTTCTTGTGTGACAGCAGGGCATTCCTTTTTAATTGCAGCAGAAGTAGATGCAGGGGTGGCTCCAGACAGTGGAATTTCAACTATTTTATAACCAGCTTGATGATAAATATTACCACATTGGTTGCACATATATTCATTATACTGGTCTTTCTCTGTACTCTTCTCAGTTGTGGATGCTACATGGGATAAAGTGTACAAATTAAGTTCTTTGTCATAGGCTTCCCTTGCCGTTATTAATTCCTGCTTATAAGCTTCAAGTTTTGATTTTAGAAACTCGTTTTCTTGTAGAAGGGAAACCAAGGTGACTGGGCTTTGTGTAGCAGTCACAGTCTCAATAGCCGATTCTAGTGAATTAATGGCATATTGTTCCGTAGCAGCTACATCTCTTGCAGCCTCAGCGGGTGGTTCTTGTGTGGCAAATGCTGAATCATCAGCTGGTTCTATAACAGCTACATTATTTGCAGCATCATAAGCATTCATATTTTTCATATCAGCAGATGGTTCTTGTGTGGCAGCTGCTGACTCAGTAGCTAGTTCTTGTGTAACAGCTACAGTCTGGTTGTCTATGTTTTGTTCATCAACAGGTGGTTCTTTTGTGGCAACTACTGAATCAATAGATGGTTCTTGTGGAGCAGCTACATCTTAGTCGTCTGTTCTCTATTCATCAGCAGGTGGTTCTTGTGTGGAAACTACTGAATTAGTAGTTGGTTCTTATGGGATAGCTACATTCTGTACATCATCTTGGGTATCTAAATTTGGTGAATCAATGGCTAGTTCTTGTGTGGCAGTTGCTGAATCGGTAGCTGGTTCTTGTGTGGCAGCTACATTTTCTAAAAGGAATGATGTCACAAAATCCTGGGCGTCTTGCATTTCAGTACCTGAGGGTGGGACAGGTAAAGATTTAGGGACTTGGGACTGTGGTGGTGTATGGGGTTTTAGGCTAACAGGTGGGGAATTTGGGATGGTAGTAACAGTTGCTGCTTCAGTAGACGTCCTCATTTGTCTTTGAGGTAAAAAGGCAGGTAAAGTATTGATTTTTATTTTATGAATAGGTTTCTTTAGAAGGGGAGGGTCATCAGGGGTGGTGGCTTCTTTGGTTGAGGCCCTTGTTCATCTTTTTGGTAGGGAAGTAGCCTTATCTTGCCTTTTTCTTTTTAGCCTAGCAATGGGAAGGTTATCCTCAAAATCATCACTAGGAATGTGGACAGTGGGACTAGATTATTCTACTAAATTATGGGGTGGAATTGATGTGGTAGAACGGTCAATTGGGCTGGTTGATGCGGCTGGTGGGATTACTCGGGGATCAGGAATACTCCCTGGTTGTTCTTCGGAAGGATTTTCAGCTTGCTAAGAGATTCCAGGAGTTTGTTGGGGACTTTCAGGAGTTGATTGAGGGACGTCGAGAGTTTCAGCGAGTTCTTGGGGAATTTTAGCTGCTGCTTGAGGAATTTTAGCAGCTTCTTGAGGTTCTAGGGGTGGATTGTTAAGAGGGGGAGGATTCTATTGAGAAAAACCCCTCTGAATTAATAGTTGAACAAGACGATAATGGGTGAGGGAAAGGAGTGGGTATTTTACATGAAAACAATAATGTGACATATTCTTTAGACAACCAAGTAGATAATATGACATATTTAACAGTCGACCATGTCTCAAATGATTTAACAAGACAAAATCATGTTGATAGACTACCTGGTAGCGTCATTTGTAGGTCAGATAGTGCTTGATGAATTCTGCAACCGTCGGCCATGGAGGTGGTAATCAATGAAGTGCGATGCCCCTACCTTTAGGCTCGAACTTCTCTCCTGACAGAAGAAAGTCCTATTGTGCATTCAAAATGATGTGTTTACGGCTAAACCATTGAATGCCAGTGGTCGGTAGGCTTGAAACTTGTGCAATATCATACTCTGAGACTGGAATTCGAACTCCTTGAATAGTAGAGTAGCCATCCTGTAGATTACGTCCAAATTCAAGGAATTGTTGTGGATCAAATCCCTGGAGCCTCCAAAAATAATCTACCTAGCCTGCCTGCTAAAAAATATGATATACCTCTGGGTGTAATTATAATAAAGCTATGGAACCGGGCTCATGTCAAATAGCAGGTCCTCCCATAGTTACCAGCTTCAGTAAAATGCATAGTGACAAACCAAATTACCGCACCCAAGACAGAGTAAATTTTGAAAATAAGATCACGGAATAATAGGATAGAGATGGGGTGATCGGACGTAATCGTGCGTAAAAAAACAAAGATGATTGGCGTTTTGCAAAATGATGGCGTGTGATTTTGATATTCCCCCGAACTGTGGCTGTAATAATGAGTTTTAAATGTATGAAGATCGTGGTAATAATGTCCTAATATTCTCATTTACTATAGTTTAATAATATTCACACATAACAAACAAATACCTCATGTTTACCTTTGATTGATATTCAGAAAATATAGTATACGTTGCTAATAGACCATCAATGGTTATGGAAAAGGGTTTTGAAATATGAGGGTAATTATATGAAAGGCCTGTATAAACACAGGAGAAGGCAGTGAAAGAACAGAGTTAAATGCAATGGGTGATTCTTACAACGGAAAGTAATATATGATAATTCCTTGAGGAGAAATGGTGTTTCAGCAACGGAGAGGATGGGTAAAAGTTGGTGTTTCAACAACAGGGAAAATGGATGAAAGATAGTGTTTCAGCAATGGGAAAATGAGTGGAAGATGGTGTTTCAACAACGGAGAAAGTAAAGAAAAATGTTGCTGTAAATGGGAAAAATAGGGAAAATTTTGATGAAAAATACTTATTCCATTGATGATAAAAATGTAAAAAATGTTGCTGAAAAATAATGGGGGACATAGGGAGGGTAAAAGGGGAAAAATGATCAAAATGGGGGAATGAATTTGTGAGTTGGAATGAGATAACAATGCTTCACAAAATGAAGCTTAAATCTACTTGCGGTGAGATTGTTCTTTTCCATCAGCCTCTCCTACATCTGAGATCTACAGATAACCAATTGTAACATGCCAACCCTTGACAGGGATTATTAGTTAAGAAATCTAATCTAATACTTGAAAAATATAATGCAGAAATTAATAGTAATGAGGGGCAGCAGGTTCCCCCAAAAAGATATCATGTGAATTTGCCATGCAAGTGGCCTTAAAGTCCTCTTTGGAAATGGTTCGCTGGTATATATGAAGCTGATGACCATTCACCAATAATGGTGTCCTAGAATCATCAATTGTTAGGAGCCTTACTGTTCCATTGGGGAAAACAGTATCTATTTCATAAGGTCCCAGCCATCTTGTACGTAGTTTCCCTTGAAAATTTTCAAACCAAGAATCAAGCCCAATTACCTTTTTGGAACTTCTTTTGCTTGATGGTTTTGTCATGCCACCTTGTTCTTTGTTGTTGGATCATAGTTGTTTGATGAATGGAATCTAACCTATTTTCATCCAATTCCTAAAGCTGCTGCAACCTTGTTGTCTGTGCATCAGTCAAATCAAGGTTAGCAGCTAAAGCAGTCCTTAAATTTTTAATTTCAAATTTCACAGGAAAAACAACACTTTTACCATAAACCAATTCATAGAGAGAAAATTTTGTAGTGTTCCTCCAAGTAGTTCTATAAGCCCATAGTGCTTCAGGGAGCCTTTAGGACCAATCCTTCCTATTCTCTTTCACTGTTTTTGTTAGAATGCCTTCTATAACTTTGTTTGTACTCTCCACTTGCCCATTAGCTTGGGGGTGGTATGGTGTAGTCATTCTATGATGAATATGATATTTTTGGAGGGTGGCTTTAAAACCATGAGAATTGAAAGGAGGTCCTCCATTTGTAACTAGCTCTCTAGGTACTCCAAATTTGAAAAAGATCTCTTCAAATAAAAAAGCTAGAACAGATTCTTCATTAGCTCTAATGAGTGCTTTAGCCTCCACCCATTTAGTCATATAATCTGTACAAACTAATATATAAACTCTTTGATTGTATGGAGGATTAATGGGCCCTACAAAATCTAGAGCCCATCTTTCAAAGGGTTCAAGTATTACCTGGGGATTCAATGGCATTTCATCTCTATGATTCGGTTGACCCATTCTCTGATAGCTGTCGTAGGCCCGAAAATATTTCTTCACATCCTTGAACAATGGGGGCCAATAATAACCCATTATAAGAATTTTATGTGTTGTTCTCTTATCAATAAAATTCCCTCCGCAAGGGCCATCGTCACAAGCCTTCAGTATATAATAAACCTCATCTTCTCTAATGCATCTTCAGATCTCATGATCAAGAGTATGGAAAAGACACCCACTTATCTGGCTATACCGAGCACTTTGTTGAATGATCTTCTTTTTCTCCTGATGTGATAGGTGTGATGGTAACTTCCCTGCAACCAAATAATTGGCAATGTCTGCATACCAAGGTGAGTGAGCAGATACTGTGAATAAATACTCACCAGGAAAGGAATCATCTACTGGAGTATTATCATCAGCTTTTATCCGAGAAAGGAAATCAGCAACTACATTTTCTTTACCTGGTCAATCTACAATTTTAATATCAAATTCTTGTAATAACAATAACCATCTGGTAACTCGGGCATTTGTGATAGATTTGTTCATTAAATACTTAACAGCCAGGTGCTCAGTATGGACAAAAGTAGAGTAACCAGTAATGTAATGTCGAAACTTGTTAATAGCATAAATAACTGCTAAGAATTCCTTTTTAGTAACTGTGTAATTAAGCTCAGCAGGAGTCATATTCTTACTAATAAAATAGATAGCATAAGGAAGATGGTTTTCCTCTTGTCCCAAGACAGCTCCAATTGCAGTATCTAAAGCATTAGAGGATATATGAAAGGGAAGTGCCCAATCAAGTCCTCTTAAAATAGGAGCTATGGATAGCTGATGCTTGAGTTCATCAAATTCTTTATGGCAAAGATCAGTACACTTAAATTCAACATTTTTCATAAGTAACACAAAAAAAGTGGTGGGCTCCAGTATTGTAGCAATAATGCTACAACTCCTGGAGCTTCCTATCTGTAATTCTATCAACCCGGTAGTTCGTAACAAACTTGGAAGTGACGGTGCTGTATGCACAAGTACTAGCTCTTGTCGCAGCTGTCACTTGGTCAGCTGGCACAAGTCTGCTAGGGCTCAAGCCAACTTCTATATGTTCTCAGAAGAATCTTTCTAAATGATGAACAAGACTATCTGAAAGGAAATTAACCTACTTTGCAAGAATGAACTGGAAGCCAACAAAACAGGGAAACCCTAGTAAACCCTAATCTGACTAGTCTAATCTCTATGATGCAATGGTGGGAGTGCAAACTTCTAGAAATGATGCCATTACTTCTAGTGATATGAGATGCATGAATTTAAGCTACTTCTACTAAAAAGAACATTGTTTTTGTATTTTTTCTTAAGTGGTTGGAGTTATTATGATTTTGTTTCTTATTAGGGTTTGACTATGGAGGGGTAGTTCGAAGGGAAAGAAAGCTTGGGAAAGGTTAGGAGGGCTAGGAGAGGTTCCAGGGGATCCCTAATGTCATTCCACAGAAGTCCACAACATTCAGATGCTTGGCAACCGAGGTTACAGGTTTCTACAGGATGTCTGTAGGGGATCCTACAGGAAGCTCGGGATTTCTACAGGAAGTCTGCTAACTTCTACAGGATGTTCTGTGGTTGGAGTTTTGGGTGATCGAGGAGTGGAGGAGTTGTATGAGTGGATAGGTAGGATGAAAAAGGAGCTTGTGATGGCTCAGGGACAGAGATATGAGATGGAGAAAGAGTGCTTGCAGTTGGTTGGTGGACAGAAGGGTGGAAGCAATGAAAAGTCCAAAAAGATGGAGCTACGTGAAGAGTAGAAGTGTTGGAAGGCAAACGAGCTGAAAAGAGGTTGGGTAGGTGACTTGGGCACGTTGAGAAGAAGAAGAAGATAACAGAGTGATGCAACGCGGTGTAAAGGAAACAAATCTGTACAAAACCGAGAATTCATCAACCTATCCTAACTGTGTTATTAAATCAACGAACAACAATGTAAACTTCAGAGAAAAATCGTGCATGGAGTTGGAATGAAGAAGTACTGCTCAAGATCAGAATGCATGGATGGATCTACAATTGAAATGACTGTGTTGCAGCTTGAATGAAAGTATAAGACTGCATTTTTTTTTGTGGTTGGTACAGTCTACACCCCCAATCTCTAAACAGAGATGGCAGTGAGTGCACTGTCAACCTTTTCTTGGAGCTCTAATGAATGCTGATCCTCCTACTCTAATCTAAGCAACTAAAAGCACTTGAACCGTAAACTAATCCTACTCAATCACAGAAAAGAAATCAAATCAGCATACTGTAATTTCCAAATGCATGTCAAAACAGAGGAATAAAGTGCTGAAAGGAAAGACAAGTAACAATACAAAGAAGAGGAGGTCTATTGCTCTCAGGTTGGGCCCTAACCTGAGAGCTATAGCTACCTTAGAAACTCAGAATTGAATCCAAAGCTGCCTGTCTTTATTGAATAATCATGAGTCTAACATCATGCCAAAACTGGCTTACAAAAAGCAAAAACCGAGCTGTAGCTCGTGCTTAGAAATTGCAACAGTAGTTCAACAGTTCAAAAAACTCCTATCAAAGGCCACGGCCTTAATATTTATACATGATGAGGATCAAGTTGGCTTCCTCAATTAGTGGAGCTCGGCTGTCCAACTAAAAGTAAACTGCTGTTCCTGTAGAATCCGTTGGCTGCCTTTAAGCTCGGTGGGGAAAGCTGTTGGAGCTCGGAGTTAGGGTGGAGATCACGAGGGAGGTCATTTAAGGCTGTAGACAACCTCCCTATAAACCTGCAATGCCACCTTTGTTGTCTCCTTGTCTCCTTCTGCGTGGTCTTTGCTCCCTTTAATGCCAAAAAACCTGAAATCATCATGTATTAGCCACATAGATATAATGCTTGCCCTTCTTCCTACAAATAACACGAATATACCAAGAAATGAATGCATAAGTGATAAAAGATGAAGGGTTGAGCAAGGTCAGTAGGCCAAATGAGCCCAAATTGTTACCAAAAATTGGGGCTCATCATCACCCCCCAGCTAAAATATTTGCTCATCCTTGAGCAATTTTTCCCCAGCTCCTTGTCCTTGGCCGAGAACTAGGCTCCGGAATACGCTCTTTAATTCCTACTCTCGGTGGCTCTGCCTGTTCTGCCCTTGGTGGCGATGAGGGTGCCGCTCCTTCCCTCTTCTATGTTTCCTTGACCTTGAGCCGGGCTTTTGAAGCTGATTGGTCTATCCTTCTTTTCCAAGTAGTTGTTTTTGGGCTCCCCCTCTCGTAGGTGACCGATATCTTCGAGGGGGACCTCTCACTGGGTGAAGTAGGGGCATCTCCTGTAGTGATTTGGCTGCTGGATGGGGGCTGTGGCTTGCCCGTCTTTATTCTCGAACTTGTTCGAACTTCAAAGTATAGAGGGGTCTCCCTCTTTCTCTTTTCTTTTGGCTTAGGTGGTGTGCTGAGGCCAGCCAGTACAGCTGCTGCCTCCCTTGCTAGAATGTCTGTCTTATTCTCCTTGGGTTTCACTTTTCCGGGGCTTCCTGTAGAAGACCCTGTTTTAGCCAATTTCGGGCTTCCTGTAGAAGACCCTGTTTTGGTAATTTTCGGGCTTCCTGTAGAAGACCCTTTTTCAATAATCTTTGGGCTTCCTGTAGAAGCCTGTTTCTGCTTTCCTGTAGACACAGGTGTCACCACCTTGGCTTGCTTTGCTGCATGGGTTTTGCTTTTTGGTTTGGTTGCGGATGCTGATGAGGTACTTGTGCTGATGTGGACCTTCTCAGCTTTGTCCGTTTTGCTCTGCAACCTTTTCTCTCTTGCTGACAAGATGGGTGTGTCATCGTTTTCTTTGTCATCCTTTTCTCGTGCTTCCTCCTTTGTTCTTTCTTCTGCACTGTGGTCGGGGTCTTCTGGCCTGTTTCTTTCTTTCCCACAGCCACTGCTTCTTTTTCCTCACTGCTGGAGGAACCACTTTCTTCAGTCAACATCCTTATGTCTCCATCTCTTGTCAAATTTCTGAATGCTTCCCATGAGAGGGGAACCTTATATGAATGAAGCGCATCCTCTACAAGAATTTTGATCAATCCATGGTGGGCTACCTGATCTGGTATGCCTTCTTTTAACTTTTTGGCACACTTAATTAGAGACTGTAGCAGGAAATAAGGAATGCTTAGTTTATTTTCTACAGGAAGATCAATCTGGTGTCTCAATTCAGTGAGCAACCTGAAGTGATACCCGTACACAATGCTAAAACGGCCTTCACAGGTTATACTTCATGATCTGCAGGCTAACTTCATTCCATGGTGGCAGCAAGCTGGTTCTACGCACCCCATTTTTGTCCTCCGAGAATTCCTCCTCAGGTGGAAAGAATTCTTTCTTTGCCTGCTGGCTCAACTTCCTTTCTTCCTTATCCCATGGCAAACCCATTGGAAGTTCAGTAATTCGACTGATATATTGCGGGGTGAGCTTGAGGCTTAGGCCCCTGAAGTTCACGGTGGCCAATGTTTTGGATTTCGACCTCAAAGCTTGTAAAAATGCTTCTGCCACTTCGTCGTCATAACCCTGCAACTTGTCACAAAAGGATATCCATTGCACCCGTGTGAAGAGCTCCACCACCTCCTTGTTTTCTCTTAACTTTGATGAATCACTGGGTTCCCGTCTAATAAACCCACCCGACATGATAAAAACTGTTGCTAGAGGTGGCGAATGCGGAAGAAATTTAGCTTATTGGGACAGAGCGTAGAATTACGCTTCCGTCGTGCAAATAATCCACAAAACTTATCCCTGAGGACCTTAACACAGTTTAATTACACTGTCATCCTGTAGAACGACAGTCTATGCACAACAGACAACACTTGCAACAACTTTCTACGACCAGACTGTAGACGACGATTCTACCACCATTAAAAACCAATTGCATGGAGAGTTCAGGGTTACCTTTTTATCTGCCACCTTTTTACGTGAGGAACCCGCCTTCCTGTAGAAACAGCTTTCCTGTAGGAGCAGCTTTCCTGTAGGAGCAGCTTTCCTGGAGGAGCAGCACGTGATTCCTAGGGAAGACTGCAGTTGGTCTGCGCTCTCGGTGTTGCTTCACAGTCGTTCTGATAGCCAAAGGCTCGGAGTTTCGAACTGCAGAGGGATCCGAATGTTCACTCGAGGTTCAAACGGTGAATGATAAATACATGTGGGCAATCTAGCTGATTAGATTTGAATCGGCGGAATCCGTGGCGCGAGGGTGAGCTATCCCCGCCGGACCATTGGATGACGTCGTTCCATAATTTGTCTGCGAGTTCACTTACTACCGCATCATCCCTCCAGCAGATCCGCCGCCATTTCTTCTGCTAAATCCGTTTTTCCCGACGGGGATTGTTCTCACGTGTGTACTTCCCATTCCTTTTGTCACGGCCGCCACCCAAACATCTGACTGGACCATTAACCGGTCGACATGGCCAGTCAACTGGCCATACAGCCGGTCAACCCATTCACTTCACACTTTGCAAACAATTCAAAGTAAAATTCATGCAATCTGACGGAAGAAAGGGTCGAGACACTTACCTGCATGGCTGCAACACGATTTTTCGGGTTTTGGACGATGATGAATGGATCTATCTGCTGCTGGTGAATTTTCACAGGCCCAGAGGTTCACGTTACAGGCTGCTGACGATGGAGTTGATGCTTGGCTGCATGCGTCCGCGTTTTCATTGCATATGGCCAGCGCTGTGAATAGTATACACTCTAGCGGGCTTAACTGTTACAGGACTCCCGCGGGATGCCTTGTAACAGTTCTTCCTCCTTGGGTGCATGCTGTACGACGAAGGGTCTGGCCTCCCGATCACGCTCCCAGGGCGTCTGGATGACTGGGATGGATATGGTATGAGATCTCAGCGTTTGTTTTCATTTAAAAATTGCTTTTTCTTGATAACTCATCGATCTGCTTTGTTGGTTCAGGTAACTTCGTTGCATGTCGACAAGGATGGCAGGATGAGGTGACAACAATGTGCAAGGGAGATATCAATAGCTTGCATGCGTCCAAACCGATCCTTAGTCGTTATATCTCCTCATAAAATGGATTCTGGGCTGTCCTGAACCTCTACAGGAAGTTTCCTGTAGAAATACAGAGCTTCCTGTAGAAAGGTTGCGTTCCCTGTAGAGAGTCTGCACCTTCCTGTAGAAAGTCTGCATCTTCCTGTAGAAAATCTGCGTCTTCCTGTAGAAGACTCAAGCCGTGATAAAACTGCACATACCTTGGAGAAAATGAGTATTCTTGGAGGAGGTGTTGGTGAGGTCTCCTGACAGCATGATAAGGATCCTTGGCTTTGAGTTGAGAGGCTTCCTCTCCTCCATAGAACACCTGCAACCTGCCTGCAATTTTACATTATGAATTTGCTGACCTTGTTTTTTTTCTTATTGTTTTTTCTTTTTTCTTTTTTTTCTTTTTTTTTGAAAGATAACAGGGGCGCCTCAATGAGGTTTTCACCCTTGCCATCTGCCCTGAGCGCCTCAAAGAGGTTTTCACTCAAAGATCTTTTTCCAATCTCTTTTTCTTTTTTTTTGAAAGACAATAGGGGCGCCTCAATGAGGTTTTCACCCCTACCACCTGCCTTGGGCGCCTCAGAGAGGTTTTCACCCAAGGATCTTTATTATTTATTTATTTTTTTTATTTTTTTATTTTTTATTTTTTTTTAGATCTTTCAGGGTATGCCCAAAGGAGAGGCAGAACCCTTCTCTATGACCAACACTGATTTCTCCATAGTTTTGATGAACTCTTGTCTTGAGAGAGGCTTCCTGTAGATCTTCAATCGATGCCCATTGACAAGCATGGGGATGGCTTCCTCATCAATGGTCCGAATAAGAACAGATCCATTGTCATGACATTTTTCCACTGCATATGGTCCTAGCCATCTGGTTCTCAGCTTCCCCTTGAAATCTTTGTATCTGGAGTCATACAACAAGGCCCAATCTCTTGGCTGAAATTGCTTGTCATGGAGATGTTGGTCATGCCACACCTTTCTCTAAAGTTGAACCACTTCCGAGTGAAGGAGGGCCTGCATCCAGTGCTCGTCCAGTCCATTCAGCTGCAATAACCTTTCTTGTTGTGCATGGCTGAGATCTAGATCTAGCTGAGCTGCCATCCTCAAAGTGTTATACTCGAACTCAATGGACTGCAAAGCTTTCTTCCCATAGACTAGCTCATAAGGTGTGAAGTCGGTGGTGGTCTTCCAGGTGGTGTCGTAAGCCCATGTGGCCTCAACCAAGCGATATGCCCAGTGTTTTCTGCTGCTGCTCACCACCTTAGTCAAGATCCCTTTTAATGCTCTATTGGTGACTTCCACCTGCCCATTTGCTTGAGGGTGATAAGAGGTGGAAGTCCTATGCTTGATCTTGTGATGAGCTAGTAGATCTTCAACTAGGTTGGATGTGAACTGGCTCCCTTGATCGGCGACTAGCTCTCTTGGGTAGCCAAACTTGTAGAAGATATTTTCTCTTAAGAACTCAGCCACCTTTTCTTTTGTTGCTGCTTTGATTGTTTTAGTCTCTGCCCACTTTTTCAGGTAGTCAGTACACACAATGATGTAAGACCTTTGCCTCGAAGGAGGGTTGATTGGACCCACAAAGTCCATACCCCACTTCTCAAATGGCTCAAGAGTCACTTGAGGTTGGAGAGGCATCTCATCGCTTTGAGTCGGTTTCCCCATTCTTTGGCATTGGTCACATTGGCCGATATACCTTCTGACATCTTGATGAAGTGTGGGCCAATAGTAGCCTGCCTGCAGGGTCTTGAAGGCAGTTCTCTTTGCTGCAAAATGTCCTCCACAAGGCCCATCATGACAGGTGAGGAGGATATCAAAGACTTCCTCCTCCCTTACACAACGCCTTAAGATCTGATTGGGGCCAAGCTTGAATAGATTGCCCCCGATCCAAGTAAATGAGGCACCTTTTCTGATGATTCTGCTCTTCTCTCTTGAAGATAGGTGTGGAGGGAACTGTGCTGAAACAAGGTAGTTTGCTATATCAGCAAACCATGGAGAGAGTGCTGAGATAGAAAACAGATGTTCATCAGGCATCTGGTCATCCACTGTTCCATCCTCATCTGCAGACAAATCCAATCTAGATAAAAAGTCAGCAACAACATTTTCTTTACCTGGTTTGTCAACAATGGTCAAATCAAACTGTTGCAACAAAAGTAACCATCTAATAATACGAGCATTCACATCTGGTTTATTCATTAAATATCTAATTGCAGCATGGTCAGTATGTACAAATGTTTGATAGCTAGTGATATAATGGTGGAACTTGTTCAGTGCATGGACCACAGCCAAAAACTCTTTCTCAGTTACAGTGTAATTCAGTTCAGCTTTGGACAAGTTTTTACTAACAAAGTAAATGGCATATGGAAGTTTTTGTTCTTCTTGTCCTAAAGCTGCACCTATGGCTTTGTTCGAGGCATCAGTGTGGATGTGGAAAGGTAGGGCCCAGTTTGGACCTCTCAAGATTGGGGCTGACACCAACTTGTTCTTTAATTCATTCAAAGCCCTCTGACAATCATCAGTCCATGTAAATTACACATCTTTTGCAAACAGGCCAAACAATGGCGAGGCTAGCTTGCTGAAGTCCTTAATGAATCTCCTGTAATACCCTGCTAATCCTAAGAAACTCTGAACATCCCTTACCTTTTGAGGAGGTGGAACCTTCTTGATGAGAGTAATTTTGTTAGGATCCACCTGTAACCCTTGGCAAGAAATGGTATGGCCTAGCACGGTCCCTTCAGTCATCAAGAATTCACATTTTTCAGGACTAAGGGATAGGTTCATCTCAATGCATTTGGTTAGGACTTTTCCCAGATTGGACAATGCTTCCTGGAAGTTGGCCCCATAAGGAGTGAAGTCATCCATATAGATTTCCACTGCATCATGGACCAGCTCCGAGAAGATGCTCAAGACAGCTCTCTGGAAGGTAGCAGGAGCATTGCATAGCCCAAAGGGGAGAAATCGGTAGGCAAAGGTACCCCAAGGACAAGTGAAGGTGGTCTTATCTTGGTCTTCTGGGCTGATCTGAATCTGGTTGTACCCGCTAAACCCATCCAGGAAAGAGAAGAACTTCTTTCCTGCCAGTCCATCCAACACTTGATCTATGAAAGGTAGAGGGAAATGGTCTTTCTTGGTAGCTTTGTTTAGTTCTCGGTAGTCCACACATATTCTCCACTTCCCATTCTTCTTGGGAGCCAACACCAGAGGGGACACCCATTCACTGTCTGAGATGGGGTAAATGAATCCGGCATCCAACAGTTTTTGCAATTCTTCCTTGACAATGTCCTTAAGGGCTGGATTCATTCTCCTTTGAGGTTGCCTAACTGGTTTACAACCCTCTTTGATGTATATGTGATGGGTACAGACCGAGGGATGGACTCCTTTTATCTCCTTATAGCTCCAAGCAAAAGCATCTAGGTGACTGGCCAACAGGCTACACAGCTCCTTTTCCTGGGAAGGAGATAGGGAGGAGCTGATCTTTAACGATCTCTCAGGGCTGAACTCCACATTCTTGACTCTGGGAGTAACAGGGTTGGTTGTACAAAGATCCCCTAAGGTACTGGCTTGGGCATCCTCCACCAATTTTTCTAAGGATAGTGCACTGGAAGGTGGATTCTGGATCAAGGTCTCAATCAAGTCATCCTCGGTTGGGGGGTCTCTTCTAGTGGTATCTAGGGTGCACAAAGGGGCTGAGTACACTTCATCCTCTTCTCCTTCCTCCAACCAAAGTGGTAAGTCATGCTCTAAGGAAGGTTGGGCAGGAGGGTATAGGACTAGCTGCTTGGACATAGGACCATTTTTGATGGTCATATTTCCTGCACGACAAATTATGTAAGCATCTGCAGTGGCTAACCAAGGCCTTCCCAAAATAAGAGGATATCTAGTAAGCTTTCCCTTGGGTTGTGTTGAGTCTTGAAAATGTCATTCATTTGCATTACACTTTCACTATTATGTCCATTATATCACCTCCATTTCACTACTATGTCACCACATTCATCCCACTTTCATTATCATTGGGCCACCTTTATGTTTTTCCAATATTTATTATTTCTAAGCCTTTTAAGTGAATTTGTGGTTAAACATTAGAAAATAATGTGCATATGCTTATACCTAACAAATGGGTTGAGATTGTTGACATGTGTAGGTTGAAAGGAGGCTTCTAGAAGACCCTTATGTGGCACTCTAAGGCCAAATTCGAATTTGGTTGGAAAGAATCATGGGATCATGAGGATATGTGTCACATCTCCTAATTGTATTGTAACTCTCAAAAGACATGTGTCTTATCAGTTCCTATTTTGATTAGGAATCTAGAGGTAGAGGGAGAGATTCATGGGCTATCATTAATGAGATGGCTCTCATCTTTTTGTATAAATAAGAGATCTCTCTCCTTCATTTGCTAGTCTTTCCTTTAGTCTTTTCTTAGTCCTTTTAGTTTGTTAGTCCCATGGCTTTTGAAAGCTTTGGAGAGCTTTGTTGTACTTTGCACTTTTGAAGAAATTGAATAAAGCTTTGATGTTCTCAACATGGAAGGAGATGTGAAGTAGAAGCCATGGAGCATATTAGAATGTAAGTAGAGTAGATTTCATTTTGTAAATATTGCTTTGTAGAATGTAAGGTAGATTAGATTTTCATTCATGCAATTTTAATTTATGCAAGTGTGTTTAATTTTGCTTTGATTTCATAGGTAGTAGGGGGCCCCTGCCTTGTACAGTTTGAATTACTGCATTTTATTTTCTCCCGGGATTGTGTGTCTTTGTTGTATTTGCTTTATCTCTAATGGTATTTTCAGTTGTCATATTCATAAGTTGCTGCCTTTATTTTATTTTTCTAGCTTGATTTCTAGTTTAGTTTCTCAAGTTGTATGCTAACATATTGATGGTCTCTTTATCATAAGTTGTTCATCTTTAAGAGATCAGAATATTAATAAATTACAACTTGCTTTGAGTACTTTTTAGAGTAATCTCTAACTACTTCTTAATCGTGTTTCACATAATCCCATATGTTGGAAGCAGAGAGTTAGGAAGAGTTGAACATTATAACTGGTCTTTAAAGTGGATTTTTCTTATTTTGATTACTTTTTAGACTTATTTCTAACTACTTCTTAATCGTGTTTCACATAATCCCATATGTTGGAAGCAGAGAGTTAAGAAGAGTTGAACATTATAACTGGTATTTAAAGTAGTTTTTCTTATTTTTTTGCAGCAGCATGAGTAGTGATTAGTGCCATTAGAAAGTGGTTTTTATGCTTTGCTTTCAGTTTCATTTCAAGTTATTTCTTTCAAGCTCTTTCTTTGCAAGTTTAATGTACAGTTTGAATTACTGCATGCCTTCAAGTTGATTGTAGATTAATGATGCACATAGCCTTCTAATGAACTAATGACGTGATAGAATTATCTTGTCCTTTTGCTGCAGCAACAAGGATACTGGGTCTCATAGTCATTCTCTCATTATTTGATTATTGCATGTAAGAACAAAACCCCAAAAACAACATAAACTATAAAACAACGAAGTAAGAGAAAGGTTAACTAAGCACATATAGTGCACCACACTTCATCAGTTTACTATACCCGGATTTATAATTTATGTAGAGCAATTTAAGACATTAAATTGACTAGACATTTTGGCGCCGTTGCCGGGGAAGTGTAATTAGGAGACCTTATTTCTTACATCTGAAAAAAATTAATAATCCTTGAGTATGCTCTCCTCTTGCACTTTGTGTGATCTGGAGGATCAGAAAAAAGGAATGTTAAAAGAAAAAATAGGAGACAAAATAAACTTCAAACATTTCAATTGATTTAATAAAAAAAAAAAAATGAAAAAAAAATGAAAAAATGAAACTCAACTGCTTTGATAGGTTCAAATTGTCCAAAATTGTCTGGTTATGCTTTGTAGTGGTCTTCAAAACACTGTATCTTGTTCAAATAAGGTTTTGCAACTTAGCTGCGGAAACTGCCCTGATTCCGCAGCTAGCTGACAATTCCACAGTTGTTTCAAGGTTTAGCAGGTTACAGGCATCCAATGAAAAAACCGACCACATGGGCATCTCCAGAATTGTCCCGACATGGATCCTATCCTAGTCACCCAGCTCAGATCGATGAAAAACCAGCCTAAAACCTCAGTCAAAGTCTTGTTTTTAACATGTTTTTCTTGAAGTATTTGCTGCCTGAAATTGAAAATCATTAATCCTTTTTATAAAATTTTACAATTTCAGAGAAGAAAAAAAAAAGAGAAAAGCAATCTATGGCTATCTCCATTTCTAGTTTTCACTGTGGCTTCAATAAAAATCTGCCTCCTTGTTCAAGCTTTGGCCTGAAACAAACTCTGTTTTCAAAAAGAAAAATGTACTAGGACCCTGACCAGCTTGTGCTTACCTCAGTATAGGCTCATATAAGTCCCTCTGTGTATCCATTTGCCCCTGCATACCATCCCTCAATGTCATCAAGGTTTTCTTCCTGATGTTCAGAAGGAGAAATCTAGAGAAGTAAGCGTTTAACAGTGAACCACTCCTTTCAAAATAAAAGTGGTATTCCTTGGGTAAAACCTCTACTAGAATATTGTGCATAATAAAGCAAAGAAATGATATGTGCCTTTGGTTCTTTTAAAGATAGACTTGAAGGAAACAATTTCGTATTGATGATTACTCCCTCACTCCACCGTTCTTTTTTCACTCTCGGTTTCATTCACCACTCTGTTTCATCGTAAACCTCTCTGTTCCATTTTCCTCACCTATCCACTTAAAACCCCGATCACCAGTCCTGCAATTTCATCACAGCCACTCTGTTATAGCCATAATACCCACTGTTGAGCACTGTTTTTCCGCATAGTTTTCTCCTCCAGCGTGCAAACACCACTGTCAGAGCTGCAGAATGAGCTGATAACCGAAATGGGCAAGTTATTAAGAGCAGAGCCGGAAGGTTCTAAATGGTTGACTGAATTGAATTGAACTTGTGTAACATACCTGCAAAACAACAAATAAAACCACAAGAAAAACGAATGCAAATTCATAAAAGGCCGAATGCAGAACTGTTAACTCAGAAAAACGTAAACACAGGAAAAAATGTCAAACTTCAAACGTTTGATTTGCCCAAATGGAGACGAATTTCAAAAAAATAAAACATGGGTTTTTTTTCCAGGTGGGTTAATTAGATAACCCAGAAACCGTTTGGGGAAATTCGTGGTGGTCTGGGAGAAATCTTCAGTTCTTTGGAGCCTCTTTTTTGCCGCCGCGTAAAAAAAAACTGGATTTGAATTGATTAACTGATAGATTGAATGTGTTCTGCGTGCTTGAGGAAGGGAATTCTAATTAGGAATCATTGTATATTGTTGGCATCTGAAATCCGATTACACACCTTCCCTCTCATTAAACTCAACCTGTTTGGAGACGTGTTCCAATTGAACACGACTCTCTGCCATTAAATTCCATGAAATCGTTGTCGGTTAGATGTTGGGAGAAAATCATGTTTGACGGATTCCCTGCTTAAGGATAATACCCTTGTCATCTCTGTGCTTGGCTCTTAAACATGTTGTGGAGACCCTCAAGTTTGGCCACGAGAGCAGCAAGCTGTTCATAGCAAGCCGCAGGCAAATTTCACAATGTAACTACTCAGTTGGAGCAGGCTTTAAGTGAATTGGCTTATGTAGAACTTGAATTGTCAAATGAAGTTCGAGAACAGGTTGAACTTGTACATGCCGTCATTTGTAACCATCTTATAGCCACTTTACATGAATTTTTTGGTTATGGCTCTGCTACATATGGGCAACCTGTTATGGCTATCCTACTAAATTAATCTTGCATCAATATTATTGACGAAAAAGCCCATGTCCATAATGCCTGCCTCTTCACCATGTGCTGTTGTTTTTGTTGTTACAAAATCTGTTGTTGCTGCCCTTGAGAGATATACTCTGCTGTTGCTGCCCTTGAGAGAGCAGAGAATGATGCGGTCATCTTCCCATATAAGAAATTCATGTCACAAAGAAAAAAAAACAACAAAACATTAAGATTTGGACTCCAAAGGATCAAAATAATTTTGTTATGGACTTTTTGTCATATGATCCCCTGATATGATCTGAGGTTTTTGTTGTAATTACTACACTCTGTTTCAGCCACTCCATTTCACAGCACTCTCTACACTTTCTGCAGCCAATACAGCGTTTCCGCAGCTAGCTGACAATTCCGCAGTTGTTTTGTTAAACTCTAGGTTGCAGGTATCATCAAGCAAAACAAGTCACATGGGTAGCTAGGGAAATGTCAGTACATGGATGGTGTCCTATTCATTCGGTCAAATTTGATGAAAAAGACCCCGGTCAAAGGGAAGTCAAATTGTGTGTTATCACAAAGTCGCCACACTGAGTCGCCACACTAAGTCGCTGCATGTCAAAAATAAAAAATAAAAATAAAAAATTTTGAATCAATGAAATGAACAAGTTATTTTCTCACTTTTCTGAAGGTATTGATTAATTTTGGACTGATAATGAAAGATGAATGGCTAACTTTGTATCCAAGATTTTTAGCTACAGAACTGTGCACATTCCGCAGCTAAAGTCCAATTCCGCAGCTATTCTCTGATTCCGCAGCCAAAAAAACCTCATTGTTCAAATCAGCTTATCTTTTTCATACAAAATCAGATTTTGATGATTTAAGTACCATTGGAAAGATCTCAACAAGATCTATACAATGAGAAATATATCATTAGAGTTTGAAATGGCAAATAATGAAATAAATTGCTGAAAAGAAGCAACATCAACTTGAGGCACTAATTCCAAAGCAGGTATAAATTCTTTTGATTTTTCCTTTGAGAACTTGTTTCATTAATACAAATTCTTAGTTTTGTGTGTAAATATCATAACTAGAGAGATTGATCACCTCTCTCCTTTGATAAACTTACATTCCATTGCAGAAGAAGTATTAGTTTTTTTGCAGGTTCCACGAGGAAGGACAAATGACTACAAGAGAATGGTGTCTCTCTAAGAGACCAATTTGTTTCATAAGAAGATGATCAGCAACAAAGAGGAAATATGTTGATGCAAAATCAGATCCAAACACTTGAAGAACTTTCAGATACTATTGTCTCCATCACATCCATCCATCACATCCATACTTCATAATAAACCATTCACCTCATTCCACTCCATATTTTCCATTTACAACCACATACACTTATCATCTCTTTTTGTCCATTCATAACCCACAAATAAAAGCAAGAGGCTCATTCACATGCTTATTTTCATTGCCATTTCTGTTCTCCATTGCCATTTTCCATTTCCATTTTCCATTCCTTGTCATTTTCATTCCGCAAATAAGCCCTGCTTCAATGCAAATTATTGAGTCCATAGTCCTTTGAGTCTAAATTCTTTGTAAAAAAACACCTTGAGGCTTGCATGCCTTAATGGCAAGTCCTCATGCTGACAAACAATGGGAATACATTAATGTCCCTTGCTCGTCAGATCTTCTAGGTGACTCGACTTCAGCAAATTCATTCGTACCTAGCAAGATGTGTTTGGGCATCTTGACTCTCATTGTCATCAATGGTGAGAGTTCTCGTCTTGACTAGTGGCATCCATTAATGGCCACTAAGCCAACAATTTCCTACTATGTTCGACATCAGAACATCTTTTCACATAGTAGGAATTGTGCCAATGAGTTTTGAAGACATGAAGACTATTATTTTCAGCATTTTGGAGCAGATTCAGCAAGTTTTAGTAGAAGCAATAAAAAGCCATCTTATCTCTCTATCCATGACTCCTCTTGTTCAGCCACTAAAGAAGAATATGATCAGAAGTTTTCAGCCACCACACATACAACTCATCCATTCCAAAGGGTAAGTGAAGGTACGGAATTTTCTAACTTTTAACCATAGAATTCCATAAAAAGCTAGAATGATAATTGTTGGAAAAACATTTCTCTTCCTCATTTCATAAAATTGCCAATACCATCAGTTGGGGGGGGGAATACATTCATATTCATATCTTGCCATGTCCATATCATATTCAAGAGCTCACATACTTCCAACATATATTAAATATTACATTGCTATTATGAGCATACAATGGCTTTTGAAAAAGTGCTTAAAGGATAAATTGGATACAAACAAAATCATGGTTGTCACACAAGAACCAACCATCATGCAATCCAATAAAGATATACTTTGCAACAATAATCAAAATATCATTATGCAAAGTTCAAAGATCAAAATAGAAGGCAACAATAAAAAAAAAAAAAAAATGGTTGTAACACAAGAACCAACCATGTTGCAATTCAAGTGAAACACTTTGCAGAAATATGGAGTTATCAAATGATATCATGCAAAGTTAAGCCAAAGCTCAAGGATCAAAAGAGTTAATGTAATATATATTGCATGAGGACATGCAATAGCTTCAGTTGGGGGGTATGTTGAGTCTTGAAAATGTCATTCATTTGCATTACACTTTCACTATTATGTCCATTATATCACCTCCATTTCACTACTATGTCGCCACATTCATCCCACTTTCATTATCATTGGGCCACCTTTATGTTTTTCCAATATTTATTATTTCTAAGCCTTTTAAGTGAATTTGTGGTTAAACATTAGAAAATAATGTGCATATGCTTATACCTAACAAATGGGTTGAGATTGTTGACATGTGTAGGTTGAAAGGAGGCTTCTAGAAGACCCTTATGTGGCACTCTAAGGCCAAATTCGAATTTGGTTGGGAAGAATCATGGGATCATGAGGATATGTGTCACATCTCCTAATTGTATTGTAACTCTCAAAAGACATGTGTCTTATCAGTTCCTATTTTGATTAGGACTCTAGAGGTAGAGGGAGAGATTCATGGACTATCATTAATGAGATGGCTCTCATCTTTTTGTATAAATAGGAGATCTCTCTCCTTCATTTGCTAGTCTTTCCTTTAGTCTTTTCTTAGTCCTTTTAGTTTGTTAGTCCCATGGCTTTTGAAAGCTTTGGAGAGCTTTGTTGTACTTTGCACTTTTGAAGAAATTGAATAAAGCTTTGATGTTCTCAACATGGAAGGAGATGTGAAGTAGAAGTCATGGAGCATATTAGAATGTAAGTAGAGTAGATTTCATTTTGTAAATATTGCTTTGTAGAATGTAAGGTAGATTAGATTTTCATTCATGCAATTTTAATTTATGCAAGTGTGTTTAATTTTGCTTTGATTTCATAGGTAGTAGGGGGCCCCTGCCTTGTACAGTTTGAATTACTGCATTTTATTTTCTCCCGGGATTGTGTGTCTTTGTTGTATTTGCTTTATCTCTAATGGTATTTTCAGTTGTCATATTCATAAGTTGTTGCCTTTATTTTATTTTTCTAGCTTGATTTCTAGTTTAGTTTCTCAAGTTGTATGCTAACATATTGATGGTCTCTTTATCATAAGTTGTTCATCTTTAAGAGATCAGAATATTAATAAATTACAGCTTGCTTTGAGTACTTTTTAGACTAATCTCTAACTACTTCTTAATCGTGTTTCACATAATCCCATATGTTGGAAGCAGAGAGTTAGGAAGAGTTGAACATTATAACTGGTCTTTAAAGTGGATTTTTCTTATTTTGATTACTTTTTAGACTTATTTCTAACTACTTCTTAATCGTGTTTCACATAATCCCATATGTTGGAAGCAGAGAGTTAAGAAGAGTTGAACATTATAACTGGTCTTTAAAGTAGTTTTTCTTATTTTTTTGCAGCAGCATGAGTAGTGACTAGTGCCATTAGAAAGTGGTTTTTATGCTTTGCTTTCAGTTTCATTTCAAGTTATTTCTTTCAAGCTCTTTCTTTGCAAGTTTAATTTACAGTTTGAATTACTGCATGCCTTCAAGTTGATTGTAGATTAATGATGCACATAGCCTTCTAATGAACTAATGACGTGATAGAATCATCTTGTCCTTTTGCTGCAGCAACAAGGATACTGGGTCTCATAGTCATTCTCTCATTATTTGATTATTGCATGTAAGAACAAAACCCCAAAAACAACATAAACTATAAAACAACGAAGTAAGAGAAAGGTTAACTAAGCACATATAGTGCACCACACTTCATCAGTTTACGATACCCGGATTGATAATTTATGTAGAGCAATTTAAGACATTAAATTGACTAGACAGGTTGCAGAACCAAGAAATCTGCAGGGTATTCCCAAGAGTCGACAGAGACCAAGACATCCTCCACAATCCCTTCGGGAGTCACAGTGGAGCGATCTGCAAGTTGCAGAACTGTCGAGGTCTTCCTCAAGGAACCCTGAAGATTGAGTTTGAGCATGGTATCCATGGTCATCACATTAATGGCAGCCCCCAAATCAATCAAAGTGTGAGGTATGATGATGCCATTGATGTGGACATCTACTACAGGACTCCCAGGATCTAGATACTTTGGGCAGATGACTTGTCCTAACATAAGGTCAGACAGTTGTCCTAAGACATTGATGGTTGAAGCATCTCTCTTTCGCCTGCCTGGGTGTTTGAAACACTTTCCTTAACCAGTTTGTTGTATATTGGCACATCCTTAATGGCTTGGAGAAGTGATATTTTCACACACAACTGCTTGAGCTCACCCAGGAGCTCATCCTCCTCTGGGTTGGGTTGTGTGGTGGATGTTAGTCTCTCAGGAAAGGGTGGAATAGCCTTTGGTTCACTTTCCTATTTATCTTCCTCATCCTTTGGGGGAGGAGGTTGGCGATCTGGAAGAGTCTTTCCAGATCGAAGATTGATCTCCTAGATCTCCACAACATAAATAGGGCATGATGTTTCCCCTGTGTATACCTGCTGGGCCTGTCTATTGTTGGGGTTCGGGTTCGGTTGAGCAGGAGGTAATGGTTGAGGTTGAACTGGTGGAGGAGGCAAAATGGCAGGAGGAGTGTTGTACTGGGGCCTCCACCCTGACTGAGGTGCATTCCACTGAGGCTGTGGCTAGGCATGTGAGTGATAGGAATGAGTAGAGGGTTGAGTAGGGTACTGAGGTGGGTAAGACCATAGAGGAGGCATAGACCAAGAAGGATGAGCAGGGGGACCCCAGGAAGGCATAGGAGTCGATTGGTTGGGGCTGTAATAAGCTTGAGGTGCCCCTTGCATCCCCTGCTGGTAAGGTCTAGGTCCTTGTGGCCTCCTTTGGTTGAGGTAATAGAGAGGTTCAGTGGGAGCTTCTGTCCCTTGGTACATGGCTTTAAATCCAGGTAAGGTTGGACATTGGTTTGTGGGATGGTCCTCCTCACAAACGAAACACACTTCAACCGAATGCAATGGACATTCGTTCTTAGGGTGTCTCCTGGTACATCTAGGGCAGAAGATAGCCAAGGCTCTCTCAGCTTCTTCCTTCTTCTGCTGGATCCTGAATGTGTCCAGCTACATGGCAATGGTCTGTCTCACCTCACTCTTAAGATCTTCTAATTGATTTGCGAACTCATGTTTGGAGAAAGGGACACCAGCTGAGAGGAGGTTTCCTCTACCTCGTTTCCGAGTTGCCCTGGAGTGGTTTCTAAACACAGTCTTGATGTCCTCATAAGGCAGTTGGTAAATGTCCCCCCCAGCTAACATGTGAAGGGTGTCTAAGAGGTCTTCAGGAACTCCTTGGAGCAGGACCAACTTGAGGGATTCAGGGTAAAGTGTGCATCTGGCCCGCTTATAGCTAAGTTGGAACCTCTCCTCATAATCCTCTAAGGACTCATCATTTCCCATGGTCATCCGAAAGATTCCTCCCTTGCTTTCCTTGGACCTACAGCAGTCCCGGTACTTGGTATTGAAAGCTTGCTGCATCTGAGCCCAAGTAGTGATACTATTCCCAGGTAAGCCCATGAACCAGCGTAATGCTGCATCTTTAAGAGTTGAAGGGAAGAGTTTCAGCTTCTGCTCATCTTCAGTATAGTCATAGGTTCTACAAAGGACAGCAAACTCAAACAGGAAGGTATCAGGATCTTCAGTAGTCAGTCCATGGAAGTGAGGTAAAGCAGAGGGGCTAATGTTCTTCATTTTCATCTCTCCATTGGTCTCTCGGATGGGGAAGGCACCTTCTATTCTCTCATCTTCTCTTCTATTGTCAGCCATAGCTTCAGATGGGATGGTCTCTAATTCTTCTTCTGCTATAGGATCTTCGTATATCTCAGGAGGTTCACCTATAGGTTCTTCTGGATCACTGTCATCGAAGAAGAGAGAAGGGTGACTCAGTGATGTGGTGGGGGTGTTGGGTAAGAATTTGCCTGTTTTATCTCGATTCCTACGAGGCATGAAATGAAAAGACTTTTTTTTTTATTGCTTTTGTCTTTTTTCTTTGGTACCTGCAAAACTGAAACAGATTGATCTATAACTAACTATCTTACTGAAATAAATATGCAGAATTAAATTGAAAGCAGGAAAGAACTAATCTACTTTGCTCAAATGAAATTGTAGGAATGGAAATGCTAGTCTACGCTTGCAGAATTGAAACACTAATCTACGCTTCCAGAAATGAAATGGCAAAATGGAAATGCTAATCTATGAAAGCAGGAAATGCTAATCTATGAAAGCAGGAAATGTCTATGCTACTTTTGCAGAATGGAAATGAAATAAACTACTTAGCAGAAGGCAAGAGTAAGAAAATAGAAGAAAAGAAACAATTACTAATACTCTGATGCTTCCCCGGAAACGGTGCCAAAAAGATGGTGGGCTCCAGTATTGTAGCAATAATGCTACAACTCCTGGAGCTTCCTATCTCTAATTCTATCAACCCGGTAGTTCGTAACAAACTTGGAAGCGACGGTGCTGTATGCACAAGTACTAGCTCTTGTCGCAGCTGTCACTTGGTCAGCTGGCACAAGTCTGCTAGGGCTCAAGCCAACTTCTATATGTTCTCAGAAGAAGCTTTCTAAATGATGAACGAAGACTATCTGAAAGGAAATTAACCTACTTTGCAAGAATGAACTGGAAGCCAACAAAACAGGGAAACCCTAGTAAACCCTAATCTGACTAGTCTAATCTCTATGATGCAATGGTGGGAGTGCAAACTTCTAGAAATGATGCCATTACTTCTAGTGATATGAGATGCATGAATTTAAGCTACTTCTACTGAAAAGAAAATTGTTTTTGTATTTTTTCTTAAGTGGTTGGAGTTATTATGATTTTGTTTCTTATTAGGGTTTGACTGTGCAGGGGTAGTTCGAAGGGAAAGAAAGCTTGGGAAAGGTCAGGAGGGCTAGGAGAGGTTCCAAGGGATCCCTAACGTCGTTCCACAGAAGTCCACAACATTCAGATGCTTGGCAACCGAGGTTACAGGTTTCTACAGGATGTCTGCAGGGGATCCTACAGGAAGCTCGGGATTTCTACAGGAAGTCTGCTAACTTCTACAGGATGTTTTGTGGTTGGAGTTTTGGGTGATCGAGGAGTGGAGGAGTTGTATGGGTGGATAGGTAGGATGAAAAAGGAGCTTGTGATGGCTCAGGGACAGAGATATGAGATGGAGAAAGAGTGCTTGCAGTTGGTTGGTGGATAGAAGGGTGGAAGCAATGAAAAGTCCAAAAAGATGGAGCTACGTGAACAGTAGAAGTGTTGGAAGGCAAATGAGCTGAACAGAGGTTGGGTAGGTGACTTGGGTGTGTTGAGAAGAAGAAGAAGATAATAGAGTGATGCAACGCGGTGTAAAGGAAACAAATCTACACAAAACCAAGAATTCATCAACCTATCCTAACTGTGTTATTAAATCAACGAACAGCAATGTAAACTTCAGAGAAAAATCGTGCATGGAGTTGGAATGAAGAAGTACTGCTAAAGATCAGAATGCATGGATGGATCTGTTAGCTACCTATACCAATAGGTTTCATATTTCATGATTGGCTATGAAAGGTCCAAATATGCTCTGCTTTGATGATTCAAAGATCACATATTTCCTAGAGAATCCAATCTGTGCTTATAGCTTGGTATGTACTTAAAATTTTGATGGATGGTCCAACAGTCTAATTTGGATCATTCCATGGTTTAAATTTGCAGTTGTAGATTAGAGAAGGAAGTTTGTCCAAACTGTTTAATCTTGGCAGACAAGTAGTTTAGGTAGAGAAAAAAGGCTCCCAACAGCTTAATCTGGGACCTTGGAAGAAATAAGGGTAGAAGTAGATAGAAAAACAAGAGAAAAGCCAAAGAAAAGAAAAGGCAAGTAAGGGTCTGCAAGTCCAAGTGCACCCTCCAAGAAGAAATAAAAAATGCTAGGCAAGTAGCTGGGTAAGTAGTTGGGGTTGTAGAAGGGTTATCTTTACCATTGCAGGTGTGTTAACTTTGTTTTCCAAAGCAAAGTCAATCAATTGAGAAGGTGTTCTTCTTCATCAAGTTGCAGCAGGAAGCATGTCTAACCTCCCTCTTCCCCTTGTTCATTTCATTTCTAACACTCCCTCATCAGTCAAGATTCATGGAAGAAGATTATGGTTTCATGGTGGTTCTTGTTCCTCCACAAGCCACATTTCTTGTGTAAAAATCTTTTCATTTTGATCTACTCTTTAAGCTAAGTGTTTCACAAATAAACTTAGTATTTTCTCCCTTCATTCCCCCCCCATCCATATTAACTCTAACTTTACTATATAAATCCCCTATATCACCTTTCCCCTACTAATATTAACACCATGGTGTATAAACCCCAAATTTTGTATAAATATCCCTCCCCTTGGCATTATAGCCATATGTTCTCTAAAAAAGGGATCAAATGACACCTGGTCATGTTGATGAACCTAACCCTAACCCTCCTCCCCCTTTCTGAATCCATTTTTAACCCATTGCACCCCATTTGCAATCATGAACCTTGTAAAAACCTTACTTTACCCTTATCTGCTCTAAATTGCCAAATAATACACAAAAACCCATTTTTTGTGATTAACCAAAGTTTCGGTGCGTATTTGTTTTTTCGAAATATATTGAAAAACCTTACTAAACACCATACCCCGATGATCCTCCGCCTAAGCGCGCATTTCGAAAATAAATATTAAATAATGTCGCGCCTTTGCCGTATCCACTGATCATGTCATCGACCCCGACAGCCGTCCGATCAGAGCTTGAACATCCAACGGCTCTTATCACATCGGAGCGGCTCCGACGTCCGCTGTTTACCTGCCATATCTGCCGATCACATCACTGCCCCAACAGCCGTTGGATCGGGCCCCCCAGATCCGACGGTCCTCATTGATATCGGAGCGGGTCTCATATCCGACGGATACCTTCCGATATCCGTAAAAAGGTTACGTCACTCGGAATCCACGCGTCTCCACCACAGCTCATCGGAGGTACGTCTGACAGATACCTCCCCCGTACCATTAGCGGTGCGATATGAAACCACTGGTTGTTTCAGGTTTCGGTTATTCCGCCTATACCACGTCACCTCCACATCATCCCACGTCACTGCCACCACGCCGTCACGTCAACTGTTGCGCCCGACTGTCTGCCGATCTGTCCTGCCACTTCACCATCCCGTGGACCAACCAGAGCCCGCCACCTCACCTATGACGTCAGCCGGCCCTGACCCCACCTATGACGTCATGCTAACGTCAGCAGAAAAACGCGCCAAAAGTCCAAAAAATCAATAATATGGTGAAATTTCGTGTTTTTTCCCATTTTCTTATAAAAGACTTTGTTGCACCTGCATGCGATTTTCAC
Source organism: Pinus tabuliformis (assembly GCA_031772625.1). Lineage (NCBI taxonomy): Eukaryota > Viridiplantae > Streptophyta > Pinopsida > Pinales > Pinaceae > Pinus > Pinus tabuliformis. The sequence goes on along the minus strand of CM062817.1, from coordinate 201,030,638 downwards.
GTCCAAAGTCCACCAACCTGTAGAACCTGACCAGGAGACTGGCGGCTCGCCATTTCCACAGTCATCCGTGACCATTGCCTACTCCTCACCAGGTATTTTCCGCTATAAATCCTTCACGTACCTGCTTTTTCTGTTATTTCCCTCAAAAGAGCTTATAACAGAAAAAACTCTTGAATTCACCGACAGAAATCCTTGCACCTGCCCCTTTGACAGTTGTGAACTCGAACAATACTAGCCGAGCCTTGTTTTCCTGCATTTTCATTGAAAAACCAAGCTCTGTTCGTGCAACCGCAGCAGATTCATTCAAAATGAATTTAACTACTGAGAGAGACAGAGTGAGGCCAAACATTTGTCCCATTTGCATTTCAAATAGTATTTCAATTGCTATTTACTAGAACTACTCTTTGTTCCTGATAAATTCACCTCCCTAGTAAAGAGACATTCCTCTGTACTGTCCTGCTCAATTAAAACCACTTTGCACTCAATTAAAAATCCTCTTTTGCAATGGAGACACCTGTAGTACTAAATGTTCAGCCTCTGAATGCCCCTCAAAGGAACTTGAAATGGCAAGCCTTGGCAGACATGGATTACCAAATTACAGAAGAAATGTTTATGAGCAGCAAATTCCACATTCATCTGTTGAATGAGTTGAAAGCCAAGCATGAAAATGGGACAGATATATTGGGCATATGGGACTCTTTCCTCCCTATTTTCAAGCTCCCTCAGGTCAACCAGTTCCCTGAACTAATCCACCTGTGTGCTGAACTTTATGATGCTTCTCAGAGGGCTGTTGTTGACCCATCTAGTTCAGTACTTTTCTATGTTACCCCTCAAGCTATCAGAGACATGCTTTGCTTCAACCCTCAGAAGAAGTTGGTCCCTTTGTCACTAGTGAACCTGATAAAACAAGGGGCTAAACTGACAGATGCTCAAACTATCAAACTTAATCAATTATACATTAACTCTGACATTGTGATGTACCCTCCAATTGGTCATGTATATCTCAATGAGCTGGGCAGAGACCTTGCAGATATGATTTGTCCCATCTTGGGATATAGTTCAATTGAGCATATTGATGCAACTGTGCTGGTAATGATGCTTATGTTTGCTCCTGGCAAGTCACCAATCTGCTATGACTATGCCACCTACATATCGGACAAGATTCATGAGCAATTGATGAATTTGAGGAGAGATAGGATGTTCAGATACGCTTCCTACATTTACCATTTGATCTTGTACCATCAACATGAGAAATTTCATTTTTCAATCAAAAGAGTGGATGCCCAAGGCAATCCCAGATCAGTGGTCTATTGGTCCTCTGTCTTCCACACTACACTTGAGTCTCCATATACTTACTGTGAATTCATAGATCTGTTCATCCATCCAGCTATGGCAATGCTGATGAGCTCACCTCCTTCGAGACTCACTGATGACATGCAGAGAATTCTTCAGCTATCCAAAGCTTACATCATTGGGGATTGGTACTTCTACCAAAACCACACTGTCATCAGGATATATGGGTGTGATTTACCTCCATTCAGATTACCTAAGTATGTGCCTATGAGGCTATTTGCCCTAGAGTACTTTAGGCAATTTGGCAGAGTTGATGTGCTTCACTTTTTAGGAAAAGGCAAAAAAGCACAGTTGAAGGTGAAAAGCCAACTTGGCCATTTTATCTATAACGAGAGGGAGCAAGGATGGAGGGAAGCAGATAGAATGCTTGAGTCCCTTGGCCTGCAAACCAGTTTCCTATGGGCACCCTATGACCCTAATAATTTCATAACTATGAGGAGGCTCAAATATAAGTTATCTGCCTATGATCACCATAGTATCCCTCACATTGAAAAATATGCAAACCAAGACAAATGGAGGAGAGGGACCTTAGAAGAGCCCATGTCACAAGAAGAGCTAAACCAGAGGGCACTGAGGAATCTAAGGAAGATGGCTGACCTTGAACTTTGTTCACAGGTATTCACACTTCCAAGCACACAAGTGGGAGCAGCTGCATCCTCCTCAACTGCCAAACAACAAACTACCAAGGCCACCAAAAATATATCCAGCAAAGGCAAAGAAAAGGAAATGGAGACATAGCAACCACATCAAGAGAAGGAGCAGTCACCTCCAGTGACTCAAGAGCAGGCAGATGAAGAAAGGCAGCAGCAGGCAGAGCAACAACAGCAACAAGAATTGCAGCAAGAAGAAGGGCAACATGACAGACAGCAGCCCTTACAGCAGGAAAGAGTAGTTGATACTCCAACTTCCACTAAGCAACAGGCTCAGAACATAGTGCCTCCTAGGCCAGAAGTCACCATTGACGCCTCGGTCCTCCAAACTCCACAGAAGGAGGACTTAAGCAGAAAAAGGGATAGAGAAACTCCTCTGACTTCATCTATCAACCAGGGAGAGAAAAGACAAAGATTGAATGACTTTTCGGAGGATGACATAGCAATAAGACAAGCATTGGGCATGGGCCCACCCAGCAGAGAAGCCTCAGCCAGTTCCTTCCAGCAGGAACAAGAGAGAACAATGGGAGGAGAAGTTAGCTCCTCCGGCCAGCAGAAAGAAGGTGGACTCAGTATCAAACAGCAATTTATAGACATCAAAAGGAGGAGTGATCCTATCAAGATACAGCTGTACAATCATCTGTTAAACATGGCTCCCACCAATCAGCAAAGACTCATGTCTGCCTTTGATGTAAGTGAAGGCAAAATGATCATGAGTTATTTTATGCCCACAGCACTGCATCCCCAATCTGCCTTAGATTACCTCAGGACCAACCTGGAGGTCCTGGCCAAAGACATACACCCAATGGATAAAATTGAACTGCACAAACAAACTGGTGAGATGGTGTATGCCTCCTTGGCAGACAAAACATTAGAAAATTACAAGCTAGAGAGTAGCCTTAATGCCACAGCCTCTCAGCTGGAATTGGAGAGGGCATCATCCCAGGCGAAGGACAACAGAATAAGGTCCTTCGAAGACATAATCATTGAAATTGGGCATGATCCCAAAGATATTACAGGAATACAGGAAATCTTGAAGCTGAGGGATGCTGACATGGCTGCCTTGAGGAAGAAAATCAAACTCCCAGCTACCATTCACCCTCAGACAGATGAGGTAGCCCAACAAAGGCATGAGCAGGATACCACAGCCTTGTTGATTTCCATTTATAAACATCTTGTTCAGGCACAAGAGAAATTTGGAGAATCTGAGGCTACACAAGCGGCCCTGCAAGCAGCATTGAAACAAAGAGAAGAGGGTCAGACCTCTCAGCCTCCTCCTCAGATCATCAATCTCGAGGAAACTCCTCCTATCACTGCTCCTCCTCCTCAACAGACTGAACAGACAACAACATCTACTTCAGCAGCGCCAACAACTATAGAGCAGGCCCAAAGCCTGGATATGCAAAAGCTGAAGAATGAAATCCAAATCCTGGAAGCTCAAATGACAGAGTTAAATGAGACCAGGGAAAAGTTAGCCAAAATCAGTGACAGGCATGATAAATCAAAGAGAGAAGTGGCAGAAAAGGGCAGGGAAATCAAAGCCCTTAAAGACAAGATCAAAGAGCTAGAGAATGAGCTCAAGTTGGATAAGGTGGTGGCTGAGCTTAAAATAGTGCTGTGGGCTAACATTGGTAAATCTATCAATGAGCAATGGAAATATATTGAGACAATCCATGAGCAACTAGAGCTCATCCCAAAGGCACAGAAGGAGGTTCACAGATCAAGAGCTTTATTGAGCAACATGCATGAGATAGCCACCACAATGATCAATGTGCTTAACAATAGGACAAGCACTCAGTTGGCTGCCATGGGAATTCCAAACAGAACTGAGCACATTCAGTTGATCAAAAGGGTTCTCACACTGAGAAACTTAGTGCAGACATTGGAAAGAAGAACCCAGGATATGCAGACTGAGGTGAACAGGTTTTTGGAAAAGTTTCAGGTGTTAGAAAACAGAGGGCTCCCTAGCTTACTGAACAGCGCAGGGAGATTGTTCACACATGACCAGTATGCCAAAAGGGTCAACACATTTGCCACTAGTCAGATCAATGAGAAGCCCAGCACCTCAGAGGAAACAGGGCCAGCCACAGGACAGACTCTCTATAACAGAGTAGAGAATCTATTTTTTATAATGAATGAGATCAATCACCTGTTTGGGTTGGCTCCCAATTTCTTCAAGTATACAGAGGCAGAGGAGACTATAGAGGAAATCCTCAGGCATCAACTCCCTACACAAGACTGGTGGGCAAATGCAATACAGAAAATTTTATAGACAGTAAGCAATTCACCAAATTTTGTTTTTGAAAACATGAATCATTATGCAAAGCACAGTTCAACAAAATCAGCATGCAGCAAAGATTAAAGCTGAGCCAACTCAGCAGATGTATCGGCCAACAAAGCAGAAATAGAAAACCACAGGTGGCAGAGCCGAGAATACACAGCGCAACCAAAAATAAAGACACGTTATTCAGCGGTAAAGCAAAGTGGTTCAACCGACTCAATGACCTCCAAAGGTCAAATTATCCTCTGACAGACTTAAAGAGCATTTATGCTGCATTCAAAGTTGTAATAACTTCTTTTCTACTTTCTGTACGAATTTATGAAGATATTTTCTCTCTCAGATGACTCAATGCCTGAGATATTTTGTATAAGCATTTCTATAAAGTCCCCTTCGCATGAGCTTGCAAGGGTTGTTGTTGATTTCTCCTGAAGAAGTTCTTATGCTGTAATCCTTTCAGAAGTTAATAAAGAAAGTGATGGAATTTCTCGGATTTCTGAAGTGTTGAATGCGTACTGGTTTCTGTTGGAAACTGCTGGATTCCTATGTATTTTACCATACAATAAGTCTCTGTACCTCTCTCTGTTATGTATTTTGTTTGTTAAAATCCATATGTTATCTAACTTTAAATATTTAGCAACAGGGAAAAAGAATAACTTTCAGGATTTATTCAGTGAATACCCTGAGTTCAATCTGTGTTGTTAATGAATGTCTTCTTCAGATGCAATCTTGATAAGTGTAATTCTTAATTGCTGCACTTACAAAATACATCTTTCACAGTGACCTTTGTCACGGGAATTCTAGTTTTTCTCCTGTGCAGCGTGTTACACTTTCACCTCACCAGCTTAATAGAAAATTCTTAAATGCTTTCTATTGGTTGACATACATCACCATTTAAGCTAAATTTGTTTGTCTAAGATACACAATAGGCCCTGCAGTTTGAAAACCACCAGCCCTGCATATCAAAACATTTCACAACTCCAGACTCCATTGCCCAATGATATTTCACTCTCTAAACACTACATCTTAAGACCTGAAAGAAATCCTTCAACCAAAACATAAACCAAAGCCTGAGCATAATAGCTAGCCTAAAACACCATCATAACAGAGACAAATCATAAAGAGAGAGCCCTCTCTGATTACAGTTTGGCTAGAAACTGTGATCCAAAGATTGGTTAGTGGTTACCCCGGCCGTATTCCCTTGGGAGTCATAGGGAACAACCTCGGTGTTAACATAATTGGCGACTCCACTGGGGAGTGCTTGAGATTTTCCAATTACCATATATTTTCATAGCTACTATCAAGCCTGAAATCAGCCAAGAGGCCTTTAATCTGTTTCGGTATCACATTAACAGCTTTAGGGAGGAGCTTGTTTAGGGAATCTTCATCTTAGCTCTGAGAATATATAGCCATTCCAAAATCTTCATCCAGTCCTTTCAGATAACAAAACTTTCCTGCAAAATCCCAAAAAACAGTTAGAAGCTGGCTCCCAAGAAAAATCCATGGCACACTAGGGCAAATCCTGATCCTAATCCACCCATCATTGTTGATAATCTGAATACCATCCCTAGAAACATTAGGAGGCAGCAAAGGCAGGAGCAACCTGCTGATTTGACTTCACAGCCAGATCATCCCAGCCTCGTCCCTACTCCATGCAAGGTCCTTTTCCGGTCTACCCCTAGTTCCCCTAGCTCACCATCCACATCTCAAAGTCCCCCTCTCATATCTTCATCCACTGCACATATCCCCTTGACCAACCTTCTAGGTTCACCCCTACTTGTTACCCCTGTGATACCCACTGTTCCTATTATCCCAGCTGCCCCTGTTAATCCTCCAAATCCTGTAAATATGGCCAATAGATATGCACCCTTGCAGATACCAGCTAATGCTGCAGCTCTACCCCAAGATTACCAAACCAAAATTTCATATTTTGACTCCAATGGCCCTCTGACAGCTGCCCAGCATGCCAAGAGGATGCAAGACCATTTTGAGACCTATGAAATAGATGATGAAAGTGTCAGAATGAGGATGTTTGTTCAAAGCCTAACTGGGGATGTAAGAACTTGGTTTAGATCCCTAAATGCAAACTCCATTACAACTCCTGCTGAACTGTATCAAGCCTTTACTAGTAGATGGGAGAAGAAGAAAGATCCTCTGCACATACTCGGGGAATATGACACTATCAAAAGAGGTCCCCAAGAGACTGTTTTGGAGTATTGTGCAAGATTCAACAATGTATATAACTCAATTCCACAGAATTTAAGGCCTCCTCCTGATTTAGCCTTGTACAAATTCCCTGATGGTTTTGACCCTGACATGGCCTATCAGTTGAAGGAAAGAGACTGTCAATCCCTGGAAGAGGCCCAAAGGGTTGCTGTCACAGTGGAAGCCAACCTTATTGCCAAAAGAAATAGGGCAAGGTTGGAAAAGAGGACTGTTTTTAAAGAGGAACCCTCTGCCTTTGATCAAAAGCTTGATGCCATACTAAATGGAATGAAAAGATTAGGTGATAGAGTGGAATCAGTCGAAAGAAAATCATCATGGGAAGCACCACAAAACAACCCTCCTAGGAATCCAAACTTTAGGAGAACTCAAAACCCAGGCATTGGTAAAACCAGTGCTGAACAAGAAATAAGACCCCTGTTCCAAGAAAATTATGTAGAAACTTCCATATCAGCAGAGCCCAATGAAGATCCTGAGATTAATTTAATGGGTCTAGACGGTGAAAATCAAGTTTTCTTAACACAAGAAGATCATGAGGATGATGAAATCAAACTGTTCCAAACTAAATCAGGTGAATCCTTTGACTTCAAACAAGGCTATGACACTGCTGTTTATGAAGTCCATAAACAATACAAGCTGAGGAGCAGAACTGTGAATGTTAACCAGCCTGAAAAGAAAAAGGATAATCAGCAGCCTGAAAGAGTTATAGTCACAGAACCTAATGACAAACTAAATTCACCTACAGAAGAAGTGATTGTTGAAGAGATCACTGAACCACTGTCCTTAAGACAGCAGCCTGTGGCTACTTCATCTTCTCATCCTAATTTAAATGTTACTCCTCAAGAGATGAGTAAAAAGGATAAGTCTCAAAGTCAAGATAAAAATCTAGAAGGAGATTTAATGAACAAAGAAAGGACTGTCACCTATAACCCCAAGACCCAATCTGAAAAACCTTTTGATCTAGAAACGGAAATTGGCAAATTAAAGATAGCAATTCCTCTTGCAGAACTAGCCAAGCATGACATCTACAAACTACAGATCAAAAGGTCCCTTCAACTCACTAGTAACAAAGATGATGTCAATGTGATGGATGACACCCCAGAACTCCTGTTTGGCCCAGAAGTGGATGGAAAAACAGTAGTCACAGGGGTACTGCCTTTCTATGTCAGTTTACATATTCATGATAAAATATTACACAATGCAATGTTTGACTCAGGTGCCTCTCACAACCTCATGCCAAAAGTAGTCATGGAGAGATTGAATTTAGACATAACAAGACCATACAAGGATCTGTTTTCCTTTGACTCCAGCCAAGTCAAGTGTTTAGGTCTCATAAAAGACTTATGTGTGTCTCTGGTTCAATACCCAAACAAGACAATCCTAATGGATGTGGTAGTTGTTGATATCCCACCTAAGTATGGGATGTTGTTATCAAGATCATGGGGAGCTAAACTCCAAGGTTCCCTACAATTAGACATGTCATATGCCACCATCTCTGTTTTTGGGCAACCAAAAAGACTGTACAGAGAAACACTTATGAAATACATGGTCAACAGTGAAGAAAAGCCTCAAAACTTTCCCATATATGCTATCCATTCAGACATAGACTCATACATTCTTTTCAATGACACCACAACTCCCCAAAAAAGTGAGGTTGAAACAAAGATATTCATACAAGAGGAAGATGCAAATGAAAGTGTTATCACCCATGAAACAACAACCAATCTAACACTATATGTTGCTGCCGCCCTAGTTGTCCAAAACATCCAATCAAATGATGAGACTGCCCTAGAAGACAAGCCAGAGAAAAAACCACAACTGCTGCTCACATGGCCAGTCCATGAACAGATCATCAAATCTCCTTCCCAACAGGATATTCTATGGTTCCTTGAATTTGATGGCTCAGTCAACAAATTAGGGGCAGGAGCTGGAGTATGGGTACACAATAGAGAAAATAGTCATGCAGAAGGCAGAGCTTATAGATTGAATTTCAGATGTACTAACAACATGGCAGAATATGAAGCTCTTTTACTAGGCCTCAAGTTAGTAAAGTTCTTACAAGCTGCCAGGGTTTCAATCATGGGTGATTCAGATTTAGTTATCCAACAAGTGAAAGGAAACTTTGTCACCAATGACAAAAGACTAAGGACTTATAGGTCTGCTATTGTTGAGGTACTAAACTTTTTCTCTGAATTCCAAATTACTAAAATTCCCAGAACCCACAATCTACATGCTCATAGTTTAGCCACCTTTGCAAGTACCTGCAAGTTGCCCTTTGAGCCCCATCATTGTTTTACAGCTGAGGTAAAACACAGACCCTCAATTCCAAACAATATTAATGATTGGCAAGTATTTGAGGATGACAAGCAAATAAATCATTTTTTAACTATGCAACAAGAATTTGCAGGACTAAATATTGACAATGAGACAGCAAGTCAATCACAAATACTTGAGACAGCAAGTCAATCACAAATATTTGATGGAGCAAGTCCATCACAAATACAGTTTCAACAGATTGCTCACCCAATATCACCTAGAACAGCAAAACAAATGCTAAATCCAACTATTTTCAACAAGGACAGCATTCAGCAAATTCAATCAATCAATTGTGAGGAACTGGCCAATGCTGAAACTGAAATCATAGAGCTGAAAGACAATTTCCTACCAACAGGCCTAACTCCACTAGAGGATATCTTTGATTCAAATGATATTCCCAGAAAGCCAAAAATGCAGCCCTTAAATGCAACCATTGAAGAGTGCAACATAGGTACAAGTGAGAAGCCCAAGATAATTAAATTATCTGCTTCCTTACCTCCTGACCAAAAGCCCAAATACATTGACCTCTTCAAAGAATTCCAGGATGTTTTTGCATGGAGCTATGAGGACCTAAAGTCCTATGACACCTCTGTAATCCAGCACACTATCCCTCTCAAACCTGATCAAAAGCCCTTTAAACAAAAACTGAGGAGAATCAATCCTATGCTTCTCCCAGCAATGGAACAAGAAGTACAAAAAATGTTCAAAGCAGGCATCATAGCACCAATCAGATTCTCTGAATGGATCTCCAACTTAGTTCCTACAAGAAAGAAAACTGGTGAAATTAGGCTCTGTGTGGACCTGAGGAATCTCAACCAAGTATCCCTCAAAGACAACTATCCCTTACCCAAAATGGATCATATTCTCCAAAGAGTGGTAGGGGCCTCAAGGATCTCATTACTGGATGGATTTTCAGGCTTCAATCAAATCCTAGTTCACCCTGATGATCAGGACAAAATAGCATTTACAACCCCATGGGGAACTTTCAAATATGTAAAGATGCCTTTTGGATTGAAGAATGCAGGGGCAACTTTTCAAAGAGCAATGGACATTGCTTTTTCCAAAGAGATTCATGACTTTTTAGTCATTTACCTAGATGACCTTACACCTTTCTCAAAATCAGACCAAGAACATATAAAACATTTAAGACAGATCTTCCTAAAATGCAGAAAATATGGAATTTCCTTAAATCCCAAAAAGTCTCTATTTGGTTTGGAAGAAGGCAAGCTCTTAGGACACATCATCTCAAAGGATGGCATAAGGATTGACCCAGATAGGATACAGGCTATCCTACAAATGCCCCACCCAAGGAATGTCAAAGAGTTACAAGGATTCTTGGGAAAAATCAATTTCTTAAGAAGGTTTATCCCAAACTTGGCAGAACTAATCAGATTATTAAATAACATGCTGAAAAAGGATTCAAAAGTGAAGTGGACTGTTGAAGCCAATCAAGCATTTGAAGGTATAAAATTGGCCCTTACCCAAACCCCAGTCTTGACCAATCCTCAGTTTGACAGAGAATTTATTATTTTCTCTTTCGCCTCTCAGCATACTATTGCTGCTGTTTTATTACAAAAAGATGACCAAGGAAATGAGAAGCCAATTGCTTTCTTTAGCAAAGCTCTTAGAGATGCACCTTTGAAGTATCAAATCATGGAAAAACAAGCTTATGCTTTGGTCAAAGCAATCAAGGACTTTAGGATTTATATCCTTTATTCCCATGTCACAGCATATGTGCCAAGTCCTATTGTAAAAGACATACTCACTCAAGAAAACCTAGAGGGAAGAAGAGGAAAATGGATTGCTAACATACTAGAATTTGACATTGAAATAAAACCTACAAAGCTAATAAAAGGGCAAGGTCTGGCCAAGCTAATGACAGAAGCAAATTTCCAAGCCCTGGATATCAATCAGCTGGACAGTGAAACAGAGCTGGTGACTCCAAAGATCAATGTAGCCTTTGAACAATCTCCTTGGTACTCTGATATCTGTTATGTCTTACAAAACCTGTGTGCTCCCCCAGGACTGTCCAAAACTAAGTGCAGGTTCTTAAAAATGAAAACATCAAGATTTTGTGTGATGGATGGCAATTTGCTTTGGAAAAACCATGAAGGTATATTGCTGCACTGTTTAATTGAAAATGAAATTAACAATATCATGCAAGAGTTTCATGCAGGAGACTGTGGTGGACATTTGTACTGGAAGTCCACTGTGGATAAAATACTAAGGGCTGGATACTACTGGCCCACCATGTTCTCTGATGTCAAGAAATTCATCACATCATGTCATAAATGCCAAGTGTTTGAGGGAAAGAGACAGTTGCTGCCACTCCCCTTAAGACCTATTGCAACAGAGAGACCTTTTCAACAATGGGGATTGGACTTCATTGGGGAAATTCATCCCTCATCCTCAGGACAACACAGATGGATTCTAACAACAACAGACTATTTCACCAAGTGGATTGAAGCCGCCCCATGTAGACAAGCAAATGATTCAATAATCATTCAGTTCTTGGAGAACAACATACTGGCTAGATTTGGCTGTCCTGACAAAATAATAACAGACAATGTTGCTGCTTTCAGATCCAAGAAAATGGTGAACTTCTGCCACAAATTTCATATTACTTTGGGCCATTCTACTGCATACTATCCCCAAGGAAATGGCCTTGCTGAATCATCAAACAAAAGCCTTGCAAACATTATAAAGAAAGTACTGGCAGAAAACAAAAAGAATTGGCATAAGAAGCTTGTGAATTCCCTATGGGCAGATAGACTAACAACCAAAAGATCAATTGGGACCAGCCCATATGAGTTGGTTTATGGATTAGAGGCCAAATTCCCCTCATCCTTAGGAGTGCCTGTTATGAAGCTTCTTCAAGAAAGCCAAGCTGAACCAAATGATATGCAAAGAAGGATAAATCAAATCATATGTCTGCAGCAAACCAGAGATCAAGTTTTCAGCAGAGTTCAGGTATTACAAGAAAAACTAAAGAAGGTCTTTGACAGAAGAACCAAAGCAGAAGACTTTAATGTTGGTGATAAAGTCCTCAAGTGGGATGCAAGGAGAGAAGACAAAGGAAAACATGGAAAATTTGATTCCTTATGGAGAGGACCATTTGCTGTCCAAGCAGTGCAAGGTAACAACACTTACTTCCTAAAAAGTCTTAGTGAAACTGACTTGGATGAAGGTCCTGTGAATGGCAGGATGCTGAAGCACTATTTTGACTATTTCCCATGAGTGCAGTTCGGGGTTCCCTTGTATATATGCAGATGTATATATTATTTTCTGTTTAGATTGTAAAAATGCAGTTTTTTCAAGTTTATTGACTGCCAGCGAAAGGTAAATAGAATTAGAGGTCTACCAAGAAGAAAAGCACACAATTTGGGCACTTCAAAGCAGCAAACTACAAGATGGACAAGAGCAATCAAGGAGCAAGGCAATCTGACCTGTTGTTCTTGGTCTTTCAAATGAAACACCATCCCCATGTGGAGCCACCGTTAGCTACCTATACCAATAGGTTTCATATTTCATGATTGGCTATGAAAGGTCCAAATATGCTCTGTTTTGATGATTCAAAGATCACATATTTCCTAGAGAATCCAATCTGTGCTTATAGCTTGGTATGTACTTAAAATTTTGATGGATGGTCCAACATTCTAATCTGGATCATTCCATGGTTTAAATTTGCAGTTGTAGATTAGAGAAGGAAGTCTGTCCAAACTGTTTAATCTTGGCAGACAAGTAGTTTAGGTAGAGAAAAAAGGCTCCCAAAAGCTTAATCTGGGACATTGGAAGAAATAAGGGTAGAAGTAGATAGAAAAACAAGAGAAAATCCAAAGAAAAGAAAAGGCAAGTAAGGGCCTGCAAGTCCAAGTGCACCCTCCAAGAAGAAATAAAAAATGCTAGGCAAGTAGCTGGGTAAGTAGTTGGGGTTGCAGAAAGGTTATCTTTACCATTGCAGGTGTGTTAACTTTGTTTTCCAAAACAAAGTCAATCAATTGAGAAGGTGTTCTTCTTCATCAAGTTGCAGCAGGAAGCATGTCTAACCTCCCTCTTCCCCTTGTTCATTTCATTTCTAACACTCCCTCATCAGTCAAGATTCATGGAAGAAGATTATGGTTTCATGGTGGTTCTTGTTCCTCCACAAGCCACATTTCTTGTGTAAAAATCTTTTCATTTTGATCTACTCTTTAAGCTAAGTGTTTCACAAATAAACTTAGTATTTTCTCCCTTTATTCCCCCCCCATCCATATTAACTCTAACTTTACTATATAAATCCCCTATATCACCTTTCCCCTACTAATATTAACACCATGGTGTATAAACCCCAAATTTTGTATAAATATCCCTCCCCTTGGCATTATAGCCATATGTTCTCTAAAAAAGGGATCAAATGACACCTGGTCATGTTGATGAACCTAACCCTAACCCTCCTCCCCCTTTCTGAATCCATTTTTAACCCATTGCACCCCATTTGCAATCATGAACCCTGTAAAAACCTTACTTTACCCTTACCCACTCTAAATTGCCAAATAATACACAAAAACCCATTTTTTGTGATTAACCAAAGTTTCGGCGCGTATTTGTTTTTTCGAAATATATTGAAAAACCTTACTAAACACCATACCCCGATGATCCTCCGCCTAAGCGCGCATTCCGAAAATAAATATTAAATAATGCCGCGCCTTTGCCGTATCCACCGATCATGTCATCGACCCCGACAGCCGTCCGATCGGAGCTTGAACATCCAACGGCTCTTATCACATCGGAGCGGCTCCGACGTCCGCTGTTTACCCGCCATATCTGCCGATCACATCACTGCCCCGACAGCCGTTGGATCGGGCCCCCCAGATCCGATGGTCCTCATTGATATCGGAGCGGGTCTCATATCCGACGGATACCTTCCGATATCTGTAAAAAGGTTACGTCACTCGGCATCCACGCGTCTCCACCACAGCTCATCGGGGGTACGTCTGACAGATACCTCCCACGTACCATTAGCGGTGCGATATGAAACCGCTGGCTGTTTCCGGTTTCGGTTATTCTGCCTATACTACATCAACTCCACATCATCCCACGTCACTGCCACCACGCCGTCACGTCAACCGTTCCGCCCGACCGTCTGCCGATCTGTCCTGCCACTTCACCATCCCGTGGACCAATCAGAGCCCGCCACCTCACCTATGACGTCAGCCGGCCCTGACCCCACCTATGACGTCATGCTGACGTCAGCAGAAAAACGCGCCAAAAGTCCAAAAAACCAATAATATGGTGAAATTTCGTGTTTTTTCCCATTTTCTTATAAAAGACTTTTTTGCGCCTGCATGCGATTTTCACATCCAAAGTCCACCAACCTGCAGAACCTGACCAGGAGACCGGCGGCGCGCCATTTCCACAGTCATCCGTGACCATTGCCTACTCCTCACCAGGTATATTCCGCTATAAATCCTTAACGTACCTGCTTTGTCTGTTATTTCCCTCAAAAGAGCTTATAACAGAAAAAACTCTTGAATTCACTGGCAGAAATCCTTGCACCTGCCCCTTTGACAGTTGTGAACTCGAACAATACTAGCCGAGCCTTGTTTGCCTGCATTTTCATTGAAAAACCAAGCTCTGTTCACGCAACCGCAGCAGACTCATTCAAACTGAATTTAACTACTGAGAGAGACAGAGTGAGGCCAAACATTTGTCCCATTTGCACTGCAAATAGTATTTCAATTGCTATTTACTAGAACTACTCTCTGTTCCTGATAAATTCACGTCCCTGGTAAAGAGACATTCCTCTGTACTGTCCTGCTCAATTAAAACCACTTTGCACTCAATTCAAAATCCTCTTTTGCAATGGAGACACCTGTAGTACTAAATGTTCAGCCTCTGAATGCCCCTCAAAGGAACTTGAAATGGCAAGCCTTGGCAAATATGGATTACCAAATTACAGAAGAAATGTTTATGAGTAGCAAATTCCACATTCATCTGTTGAATGAGTTGAAAGCCAAGCATGAAAATGGGACAGATATATTGGGCATATGGGACTCTTTCCTCCCTATTTTCAAGCTCCCTCAGGTCAACCAGTTCCCTAAACTAATCCACCTGTGTGCTGAACTTTATGATGCTTCTCAGAGGGCTGTTGTTGACCCATCTAGTTCAGTACTTTTCTATGTTACCCCTCAAGCTATCAGAGACATGCTTTGCTTCAACCCTCAGAAGAAGTTGGTCCCTTTGTCACTAGTGAACCTGATAAAACAAGGGGCTAAACTGACAGATGCTCAAATTATCAAACTTAATCAGTTATACATTAACTCTGACATTGTGATGTACCCTCCAATTGGTCATGTATATCTCAATGAGCTGGGAAGAGACCTTGTAGATATGATTTGTCCCATCTTGGGATATAGTTCAATTGAGCATATTGATGCAACTGTGCTGGTAATGATGCTTATGTTTGCTCCTGGCAAGTCACCAATCTGCTATGACTATGCCACCTACATATCGGACAAGATTCATGAGAAATTGATGAATTTGAGGAGAGATAGGATGTTCAGATACGCTTCCTACATTTACCATTTGATCTTGTACCATCAACATGAGAAATTTCATTTTTCAATCAAAAGAGTGGATGCCCAAGGCAATCCCAGATCAGTGGTCTATTGGTCCTCTGTCTTCCACACTACACCTGAGTCTCCATATACTTACTGTGAATTCATAGATCTATTCATCCATCCAGCTATGGCAATGCTGATGAGCTCACCTCCTCCGAGACTCACTGATGACATGCAGAGAATTCTTCAGCTATCCAAAGCTTACAGCATTGGGGATTGGTACTTCTACCAAAACCACGTTGTCATCAGGATATATGGGTGTGATTTACCTCCATTCAGATTACCTAAGTATGTGCCTATGAGGCTATTTGCCCTAGAGTAATTTAGGCAATTTGGCAGAGTTGATGTGCTTCACTTTTCAGGAAAAGGCAAAAAAGCACAGTTGAAGGTGAAAAGCCAACTTGGCCATTTTATCTATAATGAGAGGGAGCAAGGATGGAGGGAAGCAGATAGAATGCTTGAGTCCCTTGGCCTGCAAACCAGTTTCCTATGGGCACCCTATGACCCTAATCATTTCATAACTATGAGGAGGCTAAAATATAAGTTATCTGCCTATGATCACCATAGTATCCCTCACATTGAAAAATATGCAAACCAAGACAAATGGAAGAGAGGGACCTTAGAAGAGCCCATGTGACAAGAAGAGCTAAACCAGAGGGCACTAAGGAATCTAAGGAAGATGGCTGACCTTGAACTTTGTTCACAGGTATTCACACTTCCAAGCACACAAGTGGGAGCAGCTGCATCCTCCTCAACTGCCAAACAGCAAACTACCAAGGCCACCGAAAATATATCCAGCAAAGGCAAAGAAAAGGAAATGGAGACAGAGCAACCACATCAAGAGAAGGAGCAGTCACCTCCAGTGACTCAAGAGCAGGCAGATGAAGAAAGGCAGCAGCAGGCAGAGCAACAACAACAACAAGAATTGCAGCAAGAAGAAGGGCAACATGACAGACAACAGCCCTTACAGCAGGAAAGAGTAGTTGATACTCCAACTTCCACTGAGCAACAGGCTCAGAACATAGTGCCTCCTAGGCCAGAAGTCACCACTGATGCCTCGGTCCTCCAAACTCCACAGAAGGAGGACTTAAGCAGAAAAAGTGATAGAGAAACTCCTCTGACTTCATCTATCAACCAGGGAGAGAAAAGACAAAGATTGAATGACTTTTCGGAGGATGACATAGCAATAAGACAAGCATTGGGCATGGGCCAACCCAGCAGAGAAGCCTCAGCCAGTTCCTTCCAGCAGGAACAAGAGAGAACAATGGGAGGAGAAGTCAGCTCCTCCGGCCAGCAGAAAGAAGGTGGACTCAGTATCAAACAACAATTTATAGACATCAAAAGGAGGAGTGATCCTATCAAGATACAGCTGTACAATCATCTGTTAAACATGGCTCCCACCAATCAGCAAAGACTCATGTCTGCCTTTGATGTAAGTGAAGGCAAAATGATCATGAGTCATTTTATGCCCACAGCACTGCATCCCCAATCTGCCTCAGATTACCTCAGGACCAACCTGGAGGTCCTGGCCAAAGACATACACCCAATGGATAAAATTGAACTGCACAGACAGACTGGTGAGATGGTGTATGCCTCCTTGGCAGACAAAACATTAGAAAATTACAAGCTAGAGAGTAGCCTTAATGCCACAGCCTCTCAGCTGGAATTGGAGAGGGCATCATCCCAGGCGAAGGACAACAGAATAAGGTCCTTGGAAGACATAATCATTGAAATTGGGCATGATCCCAAAGATATTACATGAATACAGGAAATCTTGAAGCTGAGGGATGCTGACATGGTTGCCTTGAGGAAGAAAATCAAACTCCCAGCTACCATTCACCCTCAGACAGATGAGGTAGCCCAACAAAGGCATGAGCAGGATACCACAGCCTTGTTGATTTCCATTTATAAACAGCTTGTTCAGGCACAAGAGAAATTGGGAGAATCTGAGGCTACACAAGCGGCCCTGCAAGCAGCATTGAAACAAAGAGAAGAGGGTCAGACCTCTCAGCCTCCTCCTCAGATCATCAATCTCGAGGAAACTGCTCCGATCACTGCTCCTCCTCCTCAACAGACTGAACAGACAGCAACATCTACTTCAGCAGCGCCAACAACTATAGAGCAGGCCCAAAGCCTGGATATGCAAAAGCTGAAGAATGAAATCCAAATCCTGGAAGCTCAAATGACAGAGTTAAATGAGACCAGGGAAAAGTTAGCCAAAATCAATGACAGGCATGATAAATCAAAGAGAGAAGTGGCAGAAAAGGGCAGGGAAATCAAAGCCCTTAAAGACAAGATCAAAGAGCTAGAGAATGAGCTCAAGTTGGATAAGGTGGTGGCTGAGCTTAAAATACTGCTGTGGGCTAACATTGGTAAATCTATCAATGAGCAATGGCAATATATTGAGACAATCCATGAGCAACTAGAGCTCATCCCAAAGGCACAGAAGGAGGTTCACAGATCAAGAGCTTTATTGAGCAACATGCCTGAGATAGCCACCAGGATGATCAATGTGCTTAACAATAGGACAAGCACTCAGTTGGCTGCCATGGGAATTCCAAACAGAACTGAGCACATTCAGTTGATCAAAAGGGTTCTCACACTGAGAAACTTAGTGCAGACATTGGAAAGAAGAACCCAGGATATGCAAACTGAGGTGAACAGGTTTTTGGAAAAGTTTCAGGTGTTAGAAAACAGAGGGCTCCCCAGCTTACTGAACAGCGCAGGGAGATTGTTCACACATGACCAGTATGCCAAAAGGGTCAACACATTTTCCACTAGTCAGATCAATGAGAAGCCCAGCACCTCAGAGGAAACAGGGCCAGCCACAGGACAAACTCTCTATAACAGAGTAGAGAATCTATTTTTTATAATGAATGAGATCAATCACCTGTTTGGGTTGGCTCCCAATTTCTTCAAGTATACAGAGGCAGAGGAGACTATAGAGGAAATCCTCAGGCATCAACTCCCTACACAAGACTGGTGGGCAAATGCAATACAGAAAATTTTATAGACAGTAAGCAATTCACCAAATTTTGTTTTTTGAAAACATGAATCATTATGCAAAGCACAGTTCAACAAAATCAGCATGCAGCAAAGATTAAAGCTGAGCCAACTCAGCAGATTTATCGGCCAACAAAGCAGAAATAGAAAACCACAGGTGGCAGAGCCGAGAATACACAGCGCAGCCAAAAATAAAGACACATTATTCAGCGGTAAAGCAAAGCGGTTCAACCGACTCAATGACCTCCAAAGGTCAAATTATCCTCTGACAGACTTAAAGAGCATTTATGCTGCATTCAAAGTTGTAATAACTTCTTTTCTACTTTCTGTACGAATTTATGAAGATATTTTCTCTCTCAGATGACTCAATGCCTGAGATATTTTGTATAAGAATTTCTATAAAGTCCCCTTCGCATGAGCTTGCAAGGGTTGTTGTTGATTTCTCCTGAAGAAGTTCTTATGCTGTAATCCTTTCAGAAGTTAATAAAGAAAGTGATGGAATTTCTCGGATTTCTGAAGTGTTGAATGCGTACTGGTGTCTGTTGGAAACTGCTGGATTCCTGTGTATTTCACCATACAATAAGTCTCTGTACCTCTCTCTGTTATGTATTTTGTTTGTTAAAATCCATATGTTATCTAACTTTAAATATTTAGCAACAGGGAAAAAGAATAACTTTCAGGATTTATTCAGTGAATACCCTGAGTTCAATCTGTGTTGTTAATGAATGTCTTCTTCAGATGCAATCTTGATAAGTGTAATTCTTAATTGCTGCACTTACAGAATACATCTTTCACAGTGACCTTTGTCACAGGAATTCAAGTTTTGCTCCTGTGCAGCGTGTTACACTTTCACCTCACCAGCTTAATAGAAAATTCTTAATTGCTTTCTATTGGTTGACATACATCACCATTTAAGCTAAATTTGTTTGTCTAAGATACACAATAGGCCCTGCAGTTTGAACACCACCAGCCCTGCATATCAAATCATTTCACAACTCCAGACTCCATTGCCCAATGATATTTCACTCTCTAAACACTACATCTTAAGACCTGAAAGAAATCCTTCAACCAAAACATAAACCAAAGCCTGAGCATAATAGCTAGCCTAAAACACCATCATAACAGAGACAAATCATAAAGAGAGAGCCCTCTCTGATTATAGTTTGGCTAGAAACTATGATCCAAAGATTGGTTAGTGGTTACCCCGGCCGTATTCCCTTGGGAGTCATAGGGAACAACCTGGGTGTTAACAGGATCTACAATTGAAATGACTGTGTTGCAGCTTGAATGAAAGTATAAGACTGCATTTTTTTTGGTGGTTGGTACGGTCTACACCCCCAATCTCTAAACAGAGATGGCAGTGAGTGCACTGTCAACCTTTTCTTGGAGCTCTAATGAATGCTGATCCTCCTACTGTAATCTAAGCAACTAAAAGCACTTGAACTGTAAACTAATCCTACTCAATCACAGAAAAGAAATCAAATCAGCATACTGTAATTTCCAAATGCATGTCAAAACAGAGGAACAAAGTGCTGAAAGGAAAGACAAGTAACAATACAAGGAAGAGGAGGTCTATTGCTCTCAGGTTGGGCCCTAACCTGAGAGCTATAGCTCCCTTAGAAACTCAGAATTGAATCCAAAGCTGCCTGTCTTTATTGAATAATCATGAGTCTAACATCATGCCAAAACTGGCTTACAAAAAGAAAAAACTGAGCTGTAGCTCGTGCTTAGAAATTGCAACAGTAGTTCAAAAGTTCAAAAAACTCCTATCAAAGGCCACGGCCTTCATATTTATACATGATGAGGATCAAGTTGGCTTCCTCAATTAGTGGAGCTCGGCTGTCCAACTAAAAGTAAACTACTGTAAACTGTTGTTCCTGTAGAATCCGTTGGTTGCCTTTAAGCTCGGTGGGGATAAAGAAGTTCATCAGGTTGCATGACTATTCAGAGAACATGAAATATAGAGTGGATACTTTCAATCTCAAAGGAAAAGCAGACATGTTGGGTCCCTATAATACTAGTGATTACCCCATTACTATTGTAGTTATACCCCTTATTTATATTGTTGTGCCCCTATTACCCCAATATTGTTATTTCTGTGCCCCATAGAATCCCTCTATTGTTATTTTTGTGGCTTTATATTATTATTGTTAGGTCGGCTGGATTATATTGTGACTCCTTAGACTCCTATATATAGAAAGGAGGTTTTTTCATTTGAATCATCCAAGAATTGTTCATTTATGTAATGTAAAGGAGGTTGCCCCCTCGAAGAGGCTGAATTCTAAGGCGTTGATCTATCTTTTCTATCTTTTCTTGAGCTGGTTTCATAACATTTGGTATCAGAGCTTTGGATTCTAGGGTTTCGCTGCTCCAAACAGGTCATCGTGGCATTTTCGCTATAACTTTTTTTCTGTGACGTTTCAGAAGTCGCAAAAAAAACCCATTTGAGAAGAATTGGCTCCAAACCTTGGGTCGGAATTTCAGAGCTTTTCGCACGATATGTTCGGAGATATGATCTGAGGAAGTTGGTCTTTTTGCAGACTCCTGAATTACATTCAAAACAGGTGACCTGGGGAAAATCGTCATAACTTTCTCTCTGAGGATCGGATTGAAATTTCGTAAAAGGTACAGAAAGAGGACGGACTGTAGTTTCTTGTATGCATGTTTCAGATCCAAAGGTCGAAACAGTGACTCGTGGCACGTCGTACAAGTTCGCTCTACTGAACTAGTCTATAAGCAAGTCACTGTGGGAGATTTCACATAACTCTTCCTTGGAGAATCCAATTTGGGTCAGACTTGTGGCATTGGAAAGAGGACACAGAGGGCTACTACAGGTCAAAAATTCAGAACTAGATGATTGAAAGTACAGAGATACATCAGAGGCAATATCGAGCTCCTACAAAGTGAAAAAAGGTGTGTAGATTTTCTTAAATTTTTTCTTAAGCTTGGTTTGAAAATTTATTTTGAAGGAATTCAAAGGGCATAGTAGAGCATTATTATCGGTAACTGATGCCCCGAGGAAAGAAAATGCAAACACCTAGTAAGGAACCTGAAAGCTCTAGCATGACTCATGAAGAAGAGGAAGAAATGCTACATGATATATCAAAATTACAAGACCAAGTGCAACAATTGTCCCTTGCACAAAAAGGAACAGAATCTAAGATGGATGGTTTAAAGAAAGATGTAGAAGCTAAGATGGATGCTTTAAAGAAAGGTGTAGAAGCTAAGATGGATGATTTGAAGATAGATTTGAGGACAGACATGGACGAATTGAAGATAAATATGAATAAGTTGCTACAAGAAAGGGTCACTAATGGTGAAAAGGTAGTAAAGGAAACTCATGATGAGAACAAAAGAAATGTTAATCATGATTCCATAGACACTAATGTTGGATCGAAGAATCACCATATTCCAAAAATCGATATGAGGAAGTTTGATGGCAAGGATCCCGCCACATGGATATTACAGATGGAGCAATTCTTCGATCTCAATAATGTGCAAAATACACAAAAGGTACGTATGGCAACTTTATATTTGGAACCAAATCAGTTTGTATGGTATCAATGGCTTTGCTCTCGTAAACAATTTATCACTTGGGCAATTTTTACGGAAGAATTGATAGCACATTATGAGGATACAAAAAGCAACACTTTTTTTAGCCAATTGATAAGTCTCAAACAAAAGGGTTCAATAATGGAGCACATTGAGGAGTTCCAAAAATTGAACATAAGGGTAAAAGATATTCCAGAGGAGCATAGGATTGATGTGTTCATAGGGTCTTTAAAGGATAATATCCAACATGATGTTCGCCTTTGGGAACCTGATTCATTAGAGAAGGCATTCAGGTTAGCAAGAAAAATGGAAAGCAAAATTATGGCAACCAGGAAGCATACCACTCACAACTATAAAGACGGAAGTGTTGTTGCCCCTAGTCTTCCACAACCTATAAGGTTGACACCACAACAATTGGAAGAAAAAAGAGCAAAAGGGCTTTGTTACAGTTGTGATAGCAAATACACTAAAGGTCATAAGTGTGCTGAGAAGAAATTATTCTACATAGATTGTGAAGAGGAAGAAGAAAAGGAGCAAGAAAGGTCAAAAGAAGAGGATATACTCCAGGAACAAAGCCTAGATGAAGAACAAATAAATCCGACCATATCTTGTAATGCATTGGCGGGAATTACCACTCCTCAAACCATCAAGATAGAAGGACAAATCAAGAAGAAAAAGGTAATAGTGTTGATTGATTCAGGAAGCACCCACAATTTTATTCATTGTAGGGTAGCAAAAGAATTGAATTGCTTCCTATATCCAGCACCAGAGTGTCAAGTGATGATTGCAAATGGAGGAACAATAAATTGCTCTGGAAAGTGCCATAATATCAAGCTATCCATGGGAGAATATGTATTGACTAGCCCAATGCTTTCCATTCCAATGGGAGGTGCTGATGTTGTACTAGGAGTCCAATGGCTACAATCCTTGGGTACAATAGCTTTTAATTTTCAAGAACTTTTCATCAAATTTTCTACGGAAGGAAAGGAAGTTGAATTAAGGGGTATTGCAGGGAAACCAGGAAAGATAATCAGCTCTAATGGCATGACAAAGCTTCTAAAAAAGGAGCAAAGAGGTGTAATTGCACAATTATGTTCGCTAGATGTTTCCACATTGGAATCATCTATTTCTCCAGATCTCCAAAAAGTCCTGGACAATCATTCCAAGGTATTTGAGACTCCCAAAGGTCTCCCACCTATGCGTGATCATGATCATGCTATTCATCTGATTCCAGGAAGTGTTCCTCCAAACATCAGGCCGTACAGATATCCCTATGTCCAAAAAAGTGAAATTGAACGTATGGTTGCAGAAATGCTAGAGGCTGGTATAATTCAACCGAGTCAAAGTTCTTTCTCAGCTCCAGTAGTATTGGTGCACAAGAAGGATGGATCATGGCGCATGTGTCCGGATTATAGGGAGCTCAACAAGCTCACTATTAAAGATAAGTTCCCCATTCCTGTTATTGATGAATTGCATGGATCAATTTACTTCACCAAGTTGGATCTTCGTTCGGGATATCATCAAATCAGAATGAAGATTGAAGACATTCCGAAAACGGCATTTAGAACTCATGAGGGTCATTATGAATTTTTGGTCATGCCTTTTGGCCTTACCAATGCACCTTCAACATTTCAAGGTTTGATGAATTCAATTTTCAAACCATTCCTTAGAAAATTTGTGTTAGTATTTTTTGATGATATACTAATCTACAGCAAGTCTTGGAAGGATCATGTTGAACATGTTGACAGGGTGCTACAACTATTGGAGGAGAAACAATTATATGCAAAAAGATCCAAATGTTTCTTTGGAGTCCAGGAGGTGGAATATTTGGGTCATATTGTATCTCATGAAGGAGTTAAGGTAGACCCTAGCAAAATTAAAGCCATTAAGGAATGGAAAATCCCCACATCCATAAAGCATCTGCGAGGATTTCTTGGGTTGACAGGGTATTATCGCAAGTTTGTTAAGAATTATGGGAGAATAGCAGCACCTCTAACAACATTATTGAAGAAAGATTCATTTTCATGGACTCCGGAAGCAACAAAGGCCTTTGAACATCTTAAAGAGGCAATGTGCCAAGCACCGGTCTTAGCTACACCGGACTTCACAAAAACCTTTATTGTGGAATGTGATGCTTCAGGAAATGGAATTGGTGCTGTTCTAATGCAAGATGAAAGACCCATTGCTTTTGAAAGTCGTCCAATCAAGGGAAAGTTTTTAAGCAAAGCTATTTATGAGAAGGAAATGTTGGCAATACTCCATGCACTTAAGAAATGGCGACCCTACCTAATGGGAAGACACTTCAAGGTAAAAACGGATCATGATAGCCTTAAATACTTTTTAGAACAAAGATTATCCTCTGAAGAGCAACAAAAGTGGGTCACAAAGATGTTGGGTTATGACTTTGAAATCATCTACAAAAAAGGGAAGCAAAATGTGGTGGCAGATGCACTCTCAAGAAAGGATGAGGATGTGGAAGCATTGTTGTGTGCCATTTCTATTATCCAACCAGATTGGATAAACGAAGCAAGGGAGGAATGGAAGAATGACGAAGAAGTGTGGGCACTTATTCGAAAGCTACAACAAGATTCCAGTACTTCTGATACATTTAGCTGGCAAAATGATTCGTTATGGTACAAAGATCGCTTATACCTCTGTAAGAATTCCCAGCTAAAACAAAAGATTCTTATGGAATTGCACACTTCTCCCTTAGGAGGGCACTCAGGATTTTTAAAAACTTACCACAGGGTTAAGAAGGAATTTTTTGGGATGGCCTTAAATCAGATATTCAAAAGTTTGTGGCGGAATGTTTGGTTTGCCAACAAAATAAAGTTGAAACAATTAAGACACCGGGTCTATTACAACCTTTATCCATTCCAAGCCAACGTTGGGAGGAGGTTTCAATGGATTTTATCACAGGTTTACCCAAGTCTGAGGGAAAGAGTGTCATCATGGTGGTAGTTGACAGACTTACCAAGTATGCACACTTTTGTGCATTATCACATCCATTTAAAGCCAGTACAGTTTCTACTGCATTTATGGAAACAGTTCAAAAGCTACATGGAAACCCAAAGATTATTGTAAGTGACAGAGATCCCATTTTCACTGGAAATTTTTGGACAGAATTATTTTCTTGTCTTGGTACTCAGTTAGCTCATAGCTCATCTTATCATCCTCAATCTGATGGGCAAACTGAGATAGTAAACAAATGTTTGGAAGGATATCTTCGTTGCTTTGTATCTGATAAACAGACACAATGGGTCAAATGGTTGCCTCTGGCTGAATGGTGGTATAACACTTCCTTCCATACAGCAACAAAAATGACCCCATTTATGGCACTTTATGGGTATCAACCACCATCCATCACATCATATTTAAGAGAAAATTCTAAGGTTCAGGCAGTGGAACATCACATCGAACATCAACAACAAGTCCTCCAACTCTTAAAGGATAACCTCGTGTTGGCACAAAATAGAATGAAACAACAGGCAGATCAACATCGCAGTGAAAGAAGTTTTGATGTAGGTGATTGGGTATTCCTACGGCTACAACCATATAAGCAAATGTCCCTAAAGCAAGCTAAGAAGGATAATAAATTATCACCAAAGTATTATGGTCCGTACAAGGTGTTGCAAAAGATTGGTACTATGGCATACAAATTGGAGCTTCCTGCAGCTTCTCGATTGCACCCAGTTTTCCATGTTTCATGTTTAAAGAAGGTTATAGGTGACAAGCTCCCATTCAAACAATATTGCCAGAACTTGACGAGGAAGGAAAAATTATATTGGAACCGGAAGCAGTCACAGAAACAAGAACTCGACAGCTACGAAATCGATCAATTTCAGAGTATCTTATCAAGTGGAAGAACTTATCCGCTGAAGATTCCACATGGGAGGATGAGAATTTTATGCAGAAGTATCCAGAACTACTCAAGCGTTGAGGACAACACTTTTTTGAAGGAGAGGGGCATGTTGGGTCCCTATAATACTAGTGATTACCCCATTACTATTGTAGTTATACCCCTTATTTATATTGTTGTGCCCCTATTACCCCCATATTGTTATTTCTGTGCCCCATAGAATCCCTCTATTGTTATTTTTATGGCTTTATATTATTATTGTTAGGTCGGCTGGATTATATTGTGACTCCTTAGACTCCTATATATAGAAAGGAGGTTTTGTCATTTGTATCATCCAAGAATTGTTCATTTATGTAATGTAAAGGAGGTTGCCCCCTCGAAGAGGCTGAATTCTAAGGCGTTGATCTATCTTTTCTATCTTTTCTTGAGCTGGTTTCATAACAGAGAGGGTGCTACAACTATTGGAGGAGAAACAATTATATGCAAAAAGATCCAATTGTTTCTTTGGAGTACAAGAGGTAAAATATCTAGGTCATATTGTATCCCATGAAGGAGTTAAGGTAGACCCTAGCAAAATTAAAGCCATTAAGGAATGGAAAATCCCCACATCCATAAAGCATCTGCGAGGATTTCTTGGGTTGATAGGGTATTATCGCAATTTTGTTAAGAATTATGGGATAATAGCAGCACCTCTAATGACATTATTGAAGAAAGATGCATTTTCATGGACTCTAGAAGCAATAAAGGCCTTTGAACATCTTAAAGAGGCAATGTGCCAAGCACTGATCTTAGTTACACCAGACTTCACAAAAACCTTTATTGTGGAATGTGATGCTTCAGGAAATGGAATTGGTGCTGTTTTAATGCAAGATGAAAGACCCATTGCTTTTGAAAGTAATCCAATCAAGGGAAAGTTTTTACACAAAGCTATTTATGAGAAGGAAATGTTGGCAATGCTACATGCACTTAAGAAATGGCGACCCTACCTAATGGGAAGACACTACAAGGTAAAAACGGATCATGATAGCCTTAAATACTTTTTAGAACAAAGATTATCCTCTGAAGAGCAATAGAAGTGGGTCACAAAGATGTTGGGTTATGACTTTGAAATCATATACAAAAAAGGGAAGAAAAATGTGGTGGTAGATGCATTCTCAAGAAAGGACGAGGATGTGGAAGCATTGTTGTGCACCATTTCTATTATCCAACCAGATTGGATAAACGGAGCAAGGGAGGAATGGAAGAATGATGAAGAAGTGTGGGGACTTATTTTAAAGTTACAAAAATATTCCAGTACATTGGATACATTTAGCTGGAAAAATGATTCATTATGGTACAAAGATCACTTATACCTCTATAAGAATTCCCAACTCAAATAAAAGATTCTTATGGAATTGCACACTTCTCCCTTAGGAAGGCACTCAGGATTTTTAAAAACTTACCACAGGATTAAGAAGGAATTTTTTTGGGATGGCCTTAAATTGGATATTCAAAAGTTTGTGGCAGAATGTTTGGTTTGCCAACAAAATAAAGTGGAAGCAATTAAGACCCTAGGTCTATTACAACCTTTATCCATTCCAAGCCAATGTTGGGAGGATGTTTCAATGGATTTTCTCACAGGTTTACCCAAGTCTGAGGTAAAGAGTGTCATCATGGTGGTAGTTGACAGACTTACAGTGTATGCACACTTTTGTGCATTATCACATCCATTTAAAGCCAGTACAGTTTCTACTGCATTTATGGAAACAATTCAAAAAATACATGGAAATCCAAAGATTATTGTAAGTGACAGAGATCCCATTTTCACTGGAAATTTTTGGACATAATTATTTTATTTTCTTGGTACTCAGTTATCTCATAGCTCATCTTATCATCCTCAATCTGATGGGCAAACTGAGATAGTAAACAAATGTTTGGAAGGATATATTCGTTGCTTTGTATCTGATAAACAGACACGATGGGTCAAATGTTTGCCTCTGGCTGAATGGTGGTATAACACTTCCTTCCATACAACAACAAAAATGACCCCATTTATGGCACTTTATGGATATCAGCCACCATCCATCACATCATATTTAAGAGAAAATTCTGAGGTTCAAGCAGTGGAATATCACATTGAACATCAACAAAAAGTCCTCCAACTCTTAAAGGATAACCTTGTGTTGGCACAGAATAGAATGAAACAACAGGCAGATCAACATCACAGTGAAAGAAGTTTTGATGTAGGTGATTGGGTATTCCTACGGCTACAACCATATAAACAAATGTCCCTCAAGCAAGCTAAGAAGGATAATAATTTATCACCAAAGTATTATGGTCCGTACAAGGTGTTGCACAAGATTGGTACGATGGCATACAAATTGGAGCTTCTTGCAGCTTCTCGAGTGCACCCAGTTTTCCATGTTTCATGTTTAAAGAAAGTTATACACGACAAGCTCCCAGTTCAAACAATATTGCCAGAACTTGATGAGGAAGGAAAAATTATATTGGAACCAGAAACAATCATAGAAACAAGACTTGACAGCTACAAAATTAATCAATTTTGAAGTATCACATCAATTCGAAGAACTTATCCGCTGAAGATTCCACATGGGAGGATGAGAATTTTATATAGAAGCATCCAAAACTACTCAAGCATTGAGGACAACACTATTTTGAAGGAGAGGGGCATGTTAGGTCCCTAAAATGCTAGTGATTACCCCATTACTATGGTAGTTGTATCCCTTGTTAATATTGTTGTGCCCCTATTGTCCCCATATTGTTATTACTGTGCCCATAGAATTCCTCTATTGTTATTTTTGTGGCTTTATATTATTATTGTTAGGTCGGCTGGGTTATATTGTGACTCCTTAGACTCCTATATATATAGAAAGGAGGTTTTGTCATTTGAATCATCCAAGAATTGTTCATTTGTGTAATGTAAATGAGGTTGCCCCCTCGAAGAGGCTGAATTCTAAGGTGTTCAACTATATTTTCTATATTTTTGTGAGCTGGTTTCATAATAGGACCAAGGAAGGGGTGTAGACCAAAAAGGAGGAGCACGACGTCCCCAAGAAGGTATGGCTATGGTTTGGTTGGGGTTATATTATTCATGGGATTACCCTTGCATGCCCTGCTGGTATGGTCTAGGCCCATGAGGTCTCCTTTGATTTATGTAGTAGAGCTGCTTAGGGACCCCTTCAACTCCTTGATATACAACTTTGAGTCTAGGCAAAGAAGGGCACTTGTATGTGGAGTTGTTTTCTTTGTAGACTAGCAAATTTCAATAGAATTCAATGGACATTCATTCCTAGGGTGCCTCCTGGTGCATCTGGGACAAAAAATGGCCAAGGCTCTCTTTGCTTCTTCCTAATTTGTCTTAATGTGCATAGTGTCCATTTACAAGGCAAGGGTTTTCAACATCTCACTTTTGAAATCTTCCAACATGTTTCCAATTTCACCCTTGATGGACAAATTGGAAGAGGATGTACTGACCATAGGTTGACTACCCCTACCCTTTCTCCTAGTTACGTTAAAAGGGTTTCTAAAGACAGTATTGATATCCTCATAGGGTAATTGGTAGATATCTCCTCTTGCTAACATGTGTAGGGTATCCAGAATATCTTCCCTTACTCCCCTACGCAAGACCAACTTTAGTGACTCAGGGTCAAGTGTGCACCTTTCCCTTTTGTAACTAAGTTGGAATCTTTCTTCGTAATCCTCTGAGGATTCATCATTGCATATGGTCATCCTAAAAATTTTCTCTTTAGTATCATTTGATTGACAGTAGTCTCGATACTTGTTGTTAAAGGCTTGCTACATATGAGCCCAAGTTGTGATGCTATCCCCAAGTAAACCCATGAACCAGTTCAATGATGCATCCTTGAGGGTAGATGGAAATAGTTTTAACTTCTCCTCATCATCTGTATAGTCATAGGTTTGTCATATAACATCAAACTCAAATAGGAAAGTGTCAGGGTCTTCTATGGTCAAGCCATGGAAATGAGGTAGGGTAGAGGGACTTATATTTTTCATCTTATTGTCCCCATTGGTTTCCCTAATGGGGAAGGCACCCTCAACTCTCTCTCTACTCCCTCTGTCATTTTTGTTTTCAGCCATTGGTTAAGTAGGAATTGGTTCTTCTTCTTCTTCTTCCCCTGTAGTTTCTTCAGATATGTTAGGTTGCTCACCTACGAGTTCCTCCAATTCATAGCCACCAAAGAAGAGGGAAGGTTGGATGATTGATGCAGTGGGGGTATTTGGAAAAAATTTCCCTAATTTATCCCTATTCCTATGAGGCATGAAAGGAAATGTTTTTGGGTTGATTTTGTGTTTTTTTTTCAAACTAGGAAAGTACTTTGCAGAATTTAAATTGTTGATTAAATGAAAACTATTGACTGAGTGAAAAACTACTTGTTGAATTGAAATCTTGCTTGCAAAAATGGAAAGGAAAGCAAAAAATGTAGAATGAAAAAGGAAGCAGCTAAATTACTGTTGCAGAAATAAACTAATGGAAGAATATTAGAGACAAGAAATAGAAGAAACAAGCAGTATTCACATATTACTCAAAAAACTTCCCAGTAACGGCACCAAAAAGCGATGAGCACCAATATTGCAGCAACAATGTTTCAACTCTTGGGCTACCAGCTTTACTTTGTCAACCCATGGTTCATACAAACTTGGAGGTGTCAGTGCTGTATACACAAGTAAAAGTGATGGTTCTGCCTTTTTTCACGGTTCGACTAGCGAGAGACCACTGGAGTTTTCAAGCCAGACTTCTATGGAATCAGAAGAAGGTTGGCTTCTTGATGGAAGAAAGGGAAATCTGCTCTAAGGGAGAGCTACTCTATTGCAATAATGAAAAAGACCGAAATTCAATGCTAAATCACACCATTTCCTAATTAACTACCAAGAAACTATGCTTTGTAATAATGCTAAATTAACATGAACCAAATGCTACTATCTAAGCATGGAAATAAGAAGCATCAATCATCACTAATGTGTAAGTAAAGGGACTGAAATAAATCTATTTTTTTCTTTTTGTCTTTTCATGCAAAATCAAGTTGCAAACTAATTTCTTTTGGTGATGTGATAGGTGGATTAAGGATGTTGGAGGATGGGTGGAAGGGTTAGGATATGGTTGGATTGTGTGGGAGATCCTTGGGAGGCTTTCGGTGACTTCCTAGAGGTTTTCCCTCAATTCACCCTCAAAATAGGCTATTTCAGGGAAACCTACAGGATGTCCTAGAAACCTACAGGATTCCTTGCAAACCTATAGGATACAACCGAGAGAAAAATGGAAGGTGTTGGAGGTGATGGAAGGCTTAGGGAATGTGATATGTAGGTGGAATGAAGTGAGGAAAGGCCTAGGATCACTCAGAAGTAAAAAACAAAGTTAGATGATGGTTGGATTTGTTCAATGTGCTTGGAAGAATTTCTATGAAAAATGATGAAAACTAGTGAAGGAAATGGTGAAAACAAGGAATGGCTATGGTGGTTGGAGCAGAAGGTGGTTGTTGGCTATCAAGTGTTAGAGTCGGTCCTTATTACAGCCCTCCGTCAGAGATATTTTCGTTTTTGCATATCATTTTTAGGTGTCTCGCTTGTTCCACTCCGTTGCATTCCGCTAGGGGCATGCCATTTACTGACGAGGAGGTCTGGTTATCTTGTGTTCCCTCATGTTTGTCCCTGCAAGGTTAGTCAAAAATTTCTCTAAAACGTTACAAGTACATGGTCATTGCATTCATCATCATACATGATTAGGGTCTTTAGTCATAGAGTCTAGAGTTGTCAGTCCTTTTCATATACATAAAACAACCATGTAGGCCATGAGGTTGAGTTCAAAATAAATTTTTCATAAAGCATTTTGAAACATTTTTAGTCCAAAACTCTGTTTTGGACCTAAAAATTGTTAATGTAAATAATTATATTTGTTTTATCTCAAAGGATTTCAGGGCAAGTCTCTGATCTTCTCCAAAGTCAAAACGCCAAATCCCTGCAAAAATCAGCCAAAATGATCGGTCCAAACCTTAGAAAAGCAAGAAAAATCAAAAAACAGTGTTGTATTAAGGGACCAAAAGTGAAAAGTGCCAAACCTTACAAAGTGGGTTTTTGGTTCAATTTAATTCAAATGAGATATTTTGTTTGCTTATAAAAGGGCAAATCAAGTCTATTTGTTCACCAATAATCAAGGCAAGAGCATGTTCAAGCATTGGAAGGTGAAAGACCAAGTTTATATACCCGTGGACAGTCTTATAGGTGCGCGCTGCGTGTAGAAAGAGCACGCTGCAAGTTGGGTGGAGCGTTGCGCGTTGGGAAACTGGAGCCAGTGTAAATTTACACAGGCGCTGCGCATTGGGAAACTGGAGCCAGTGTAAATTTACACAGGCGCTGCGCGTTGGGAGGTGCGCTGCGCGTTGGGGTGGCACGCTGCGCGTTGAATCACAGTCACAGGAAAAGCGCCCAAATCGTGTCTAATTGCCTCCAAATCTGCAAGTAGGTGTTCTATGATCGATTCAATCAATTTCATATCATTTATGGTGTGTTTGAAGAGAGGTGTGATGTGTTGGATGTAAGAAACAAATGAAACCCTAGGTCATCAAATGAAACCCTAGGCCTCACCAAAATCTGCCTTAAGGGTGTTTATGGATGATTGATGAAGATTAGCTCCATGGTGAAACATAACTTCATGCCCATTTGAAAGCTTTGAGCCAGCAACACATCACATTTTGGTCCATTTGTCCAACTGCCCTTATGGCTGTTTTATGCTCAATACACTAAAACAAAATGTCTATTATTGCATAACTCTCATGATATTTCGGTTGGTTTTTGAGCATGTATTGAAAAAGTAATTTCACCACACCTACAACCTACCATTGCAGACAGCATACATTTTGCAGACATTGTGTTTTCAGAGATATGTCGAACACAAATTCATCTTATGAGTAGGGGTATGACAGTGATTCTACAACAGAGGGTAGTGTGCCACGAAGGTCTCGCAAAGGTGGCAAAGGTGGTAAGCCTCGCAGGGAAGAGCCTACTTCTTTGGAGCAATTGCAGGCTTGCCCGCTTGCAATGGATTGTTTTCTTCGATAGTCATGTTATCACTATTGTGAGCTAATTTCACAAATTCAGCATCATCGTGAATTAGCTCGCTTGTTCATTCTACATTTACATGATGACCATGTAAATCTCGCCGGATTGGATTTCATTTTGTCACCAGAGACTATTGCGGAGGCCACTGGGATACCAAATATTGGAGAGCAATGGAATAAACGTCAGCAGTTAGAGAAATCTTACTATCAACCATACATCAAACCTGGTTATATGAGGCACTTGAACAACATTTTTCCTTTTCAATACCTCAAAGATCAGTTTGCACCTTTGATGGAACTCATCATTCGGTATTTCAGTTGTGAGGGCAGATTCTCCCGTCTTTATGCGTACCATGTCCATTTGTTGATGCATTTTACAAGGTTACGTATAATGAACATTCCATACTTCATGTTTCCCAACATAGAGAAGATGGTGTCTCTTGTACAAAGGAAGACCCCAACACAGTAGCATAATAGTATTTATCATTACGTGTTGATCAAGATCGTAGTGGTTCATCAGTTGGCACAGTAGGGCATAACTTGGGAGGATTTTATTTTTCGTGACCTTTTCACAGCGCCTCAGCCAGCTCCAGAGATAGTTCATGATGAGGCAGGGCCTTCACATCAGTTTGACATTCCTGAGACAGAGCATGTCAGCGCTCCAGCATGTGTAACATACCAGCGAGGAAACAGGGCCTTATTTGCATCTGCATGACGAGTACTATCTTCACCCGGGGTGGAAGGGGTCTCGTTGACTTCATCAGCAAAACGAGTGTTATCTCCACCTCGTGTGGAAGGGGCCTCGCTTTCGATAGTAGCACCGCAGGTACAGGATAAGGGCAAGAAGCCTAAGCATGAGGAGAGGCCTTCAGGCAAGCCATCGGATTTTGTTACTAGTCATGATGAGACAGCTTCATATATCAGGTATCTAGAGCAGCGCAATAAACAGTTAGAGGATGAGCACACACTTATAGAGCTACAACGAATCCGTGAAGACCGTAGGTTGGCCCGTAAAAGACCAGGTGATTTGACACCTGTTGCACGGCAATTTGTGCTTGAGAAGGTCAACCGACACTTGGAGGGGTTGCTGGCGAAGGCCAATAGAGACAAAGAGTCCTTTCTTCGTCACATGAAAAATCATTACTGGGCCTGCATGCATGTTTGCAAAGCGAAGATGAAGATCCTTAAGAGGCGATTGAGCAAGGCACTGAAACGGCAGAAAAAGCCTGACCCACTCCAAATTTTGGCCAAGGCTTCATTGGTGGGGCAACATACATGATAGAGGGTCATTACTCCGAATTTGGGCAAATTTGGAGAAATTTTTGTCATTTTTGAAAATTTTGTCCTAAAAACAGGTTTTTTGGTTCAACGCGCAGCGCGCTGCCCGTAAGATTGGGAGGTCCAAATCACAAACGGTTTGCATTTTTGGATTTTTCATGATGAAATATGCCTGCTCAGCTATTGCCGAAGCATTTCATCGAGATCTGGATAGTCAAAAGGCTCAAAAACACCATAAAAACCACTTTGCTGCCACCTTTTGCCACAACAGGAAGTACCTCTGGGAGAATGCAGTTTTGAGGGGGGAAATGAGCTCCAAATTGAGAAGTTCTACTTGGGTTGGAAAGTAGACATCCATGGATTTCCAACGAGATATCTTGAGCTCAATTTGGATGCCGGGGAGTGCCTCAAAATCAGTCTAAAAGGTGCGTTGTGCGTTGAGATCAAGGCGCTGCGCGTTGAGGTTTTTGGTCCAGTTTTCATCCTTCAGCTCAGGAAATCGACCAGTTTTCACCAGTTTTTCTCCTTGATGTGATTTTTGACTCACCATGATGTAAATTGATCTATGTAAGGTAACATGGCACTTTTATCACCTTCTAGATGGTTCATTTACAAAATTACCAAGAAATTAATGTAATGAAATTAGTTTCCTTCTTTTTAGAGGTAGGTTGTTTTGGTCAAGTAGATTCTTGCTCCATGTTTAGAATTGGTTGAAACAACTCCTAGAAGGAGGAGCTCGACCCCTAGAGGGTAGGGAATGAGGTTAACTTGGTCTATATATGTAAATTTTCATTCAGTAGCAGAGGTTGGACTCTTGGGGGATAAGCTTAAACTCTATTACACATTGTATCTCTGCAATTTTGGCAAAGGAAAGACCAGGGTTTTGCAGCACTATTTGGGATTCCTGTGGTTATTTGTGTTGATGGTGTGTTTCTCTCATGTACTTGTAAGTTTGTTATGTGTATCATTTTCCTACTATTCTCTTCTGCAAATTAAACAAATGAAGTGCTATGGTAGAATTCATAATCTTGTATGCTCTGCCTTTAAGTTTGTTTAATATCTATGTTTTCATCTGTTTAAGGAGAAATCCTGAAAGTTTCTCGCTCTCCTTAGCTCCTCACCAGTCATTTCTATCCATTCAATTCCTTTAAATACATCAGGACGATTGCCTACCTTGCCCCAAAAAGACCTCTGCAAAAACTGTGTCACATCCCCGCACCCAAAATTGCCTTTCCCTGTTTTCCAACAAAACCCTAAAAATCTTAAATCAAACTATCTTATCAATTTACTAGCCTAAAATCAGTATTCATATCGGTCATCTCAGCCCCTTTGAAGACCTTTTTCTGAGATAGACCCGGAGAGAGCCCTCTCCTGTCCTCGTAGGGCTAGCTACGAGGCTGAGCTTGGTTTGATGTTGCCTTGAGTTTCGCCTTCCTCAGCCTGAGGCAAATTCGAGCGCTAACATCAAGCACCTATTTTTGGGGCTGTATAAGGTTCTCTTCCTCAAATCATGATCCCAAACGAAGGAAATGAGGCCAAGACACCCACTCACAACCTTGTGGTACTCCTTTTATCCTTGCTAACCTGCTACTGAAGTAAGGCACAAATGGAAAACAACCAATCCAATCTACACTACTTGCAATGAAAACACATCTAAAAGAAAATTAACAATGAAGCTATGAGACTAACATAAACATACAGGTACAAGAAAGAGGAGCCTTTGCTGCTAGGGTTGGGCCCTAACCCAAGAGCTTCATCCCTCAGAGTTAACTCAGTGTTGGCTCAAAACAAAACTTTTTCTTATTACCAAAACATAAAATTACATCAATAAAACTTTTACAAGTCTGGAGCTCGAAAATAGCTTAGAGTTTTACAACACAAATTTGAATCCTAATGAGTCTCTAGGCCTCTCTACCTATACAACTAAAGTCCCCACTGACTTCCTTAAAATTAGGGAGACTCGGCTCCCGAACTCGAGATAAACTAGCTCTTTGTCTCTCACTTGCTCAGTTTCCTTCTAATCCTCATGGCTTGGCTACTTGCACTCTGAGCTGATGTGATGGATGGAGGAATATTCGAATGGGAAGAAGTAAATGAGGAGGATTTATCTCCTACAATCCCTCTCCCTTGTCCCATTCGAGTTTTAACCTTAATATTTGCCAAAATTCCTTGATTTTCTCCTTCAATCCTGCATTCATTGCATATTAGTCCACTAGGCATCATATCCAACTCTAACCCATCTCATAAACAAAATATAATAAAAAACATGTAATAAGTTGTGAGAAAAGTTGGTTTGACTAAGCTAGGAGGTGATTAAGGTCCATAATCTTACCCAATGATGAGTCTCATCAATATTCAATCCACTTATCTGCTCCATGTCATCACGTCATCATCTCATGGATTCTGTAGGTTCGAGTTCTTGTTGAAACACTTTCTTCCTCTCTACATTAGTGAATCCTATGATGAGGATTCCATCAGAGAATTTTGAGTATCTAGTATATCCCCAACTGATAGATGTTTCCCTTTTGACTTGACATATAATGAGCCTTGTCCTATATGACTTCTTCCTTTCTTTCAATTCCCACCGAGGTTTCTAAGAGTTATAGCCTTCATGTTTTGTCTATCATGGAGTTTGTCCTTCATGATTTCCATGGAGATGTCACAAGTTCTTGTTTCCAATGCTTCCATGATGCCACGATGCATATTATCATCATTGTCATATCTTATAACAGAAATTTATGATAGGACCCTTTTGTGAGGGATACTATCCCAATCATAGAGATATGTTACTCCCTCTTTCCTTGGCCCTTTTATTCAGCTTCCTCCATCTATTCAGTGATATGATCTTCCATTATTTTAGCTATACCTTTTCTACCTTGTTTGAGTACCAAACTTCCCTTTCCTTTCTGCACATGATTTAGTCCTTTACCCTTCAATACTTTTGACATCAACTTGTCTTTCTCTATTTAGCATACAAACCGTAAGTTGTCAAATGAGGTAACCTTCTCATCTCATCAACATTTATTATCTTGATTATCTGTTAGTGCATTATGGTTATCTTTGTTTCTACGTCTTGTAGATGGAAGATATCCTACATCCTTTGATACCCTTTAATTTCATGTAGATCAAATTTCATGTGACCTTTTTCGGTGTAGGTTTTAACCCCGTACAGAAATTACCTACATACGAATTCTAAAACACAGAAAATAAACAATGCGAGATCATAACACATAAAACACATATACACAGATATTTTCCTCTGGATCCCAAAATCGGGATTACCAGCTTGATTTTTCATTATGTTCCTTTTAATGTTACAATACATATTTATACATACCGAAGCATCCAATACCATGGACCGAAAACCATCGTGTTCAATACCATGGACACAAAACCATCGCGTCCAATACCATGGACCGAAAACCATCGCATCCAAAAAACATGTGTGAAAATCATGCACAAAACCATAGGTGGGTCTCCCTAACCTAACATAGGGTCCAAAACCAAAATTTTCCGGGGCGCTGCCCCGGACCACATAAAGTGGGGTTACGGGTGCCCTTCAAACCCCCTATTAACTACATCGAAAGAATATAACACAACCTAATATTCTCCCACTTGTTGTGTTCTTTCCACAGGGGGGCACAAGAGAGCTTAGTCATTCCCAGCCCTGAAATGCCCATTGTCTCTCTACACCAAGAGGACTTCTCAGAGCTCACAGATTTTGGCAATGCGTCTGCAGTATTCTTCAAAGTGTCCACCTTTACAAACAACAACTTTTTGTCTTCTATCATATCCCTCACAAAGTGATACTGAACATCAATGTGCTTTGTCTTTGAATGATATGCAGGGTTCTTTGCCAAGAAAATTGCACTTTGGTTGTGACAGTCTATCCTTATAGCTTCTTGTACTAACAGCATACTTGAGCACAATCTCTGCAACCAAACTGCTTCCTTGCTTGCGTGAGTGGTTGCCATGTATTCTGCCTCTGTAGTTGATAGTGCCATTACATATTATCTCTTACTCATCCAACTCACTGCACCTCCAAATAGATTAAACATATACCCACTTGTAGATCCTCTCTAATCCAGATCTCTAGCCCAGCCTGCATCAACAAAGCCATGAATATCCAAAACTCTGTCCAATCCTGGTCTTCCTTGGTAGCACAGACCATAATCACTAGTGCCACACAAATACCTGAAATCCCGCTTCACTACCATCCATGCTCCTTTCCTGGTTTTGACATAACCTGCTCAATACTCCCACTGCATGTGCAATGTCTAGTCTAGTACAGACCATTGCATACATCAAGCTACTGACTGCACTTGCACATGGAACAAAGGACATGTCCTCTTCCTCTTATTGTGTCTTGGGACATTGTTCATCAGATAACCTCACACCTACAGGAATAAGAACCTTCATCGGTTTACTATCCTGCATATTAAACCTCTACAGTATTGTCTCGACATACTTCCTCTAGTTTAACCAGAGCTTCCTCTTTGCCCGATCTCTTTTAATTTCCATGCCCAAAATATAGTTTGCAGCACCAAGATCTTTCATGTCAAATTTGGATGACAATTGGGTCTTCAAATCCTGGATAATTTCTTTGTCATTTCCAACCAACTACATATCATCCACATACAAGATCAGATAAATAACACGGTCACCAATTAATTTAAAATACAAACAGTGATCTGCTTTGCTTCTGGTGAAGCCAAGTCCCCGTATAAATGTATCAAATTTCTGATACTACATCCTTGGTGACTGTTTTAACCCATACAGAGACTTCTTTAACTTGCATATCAGTTCTTTCTTACCCTTCGCTACAAAGGCTTCAGGTTGCTTCATGTAGATTTCCTCTTCTAGGTCCCCATGAAGAAATGTTGTCTTCACATCCATCTATTCTACCTCAAAATCAAAAGCAACAACAACAAATAAAATTAATCTAATAGAAGTTACCTTCGCAACAGGAGAAAAAATATCACCAAAATCAATTCCTGGCACCTGGGAATAACCTTTTGCTACCAACCGAGCTTTGTATTTCTCCACTTTTCCTTCT
This sequence comes from Pinus tabuliformis, assembly GCA_031772625.1. Lineage (NCBI taxonomy): Eukaryota > Viridiplantae > Streptophyta > Pinopsida > Pinales > Pinaceae > Pinus > Pinus tabuliformis. The sequence continues at coordinate 200,991,398 of CM062817.1, read as the reverse complement.
GCAATGTCTTCTTTTTGAACACCCATTTGATGCCGATGGGTTTCCTTCCAGCTGGCAACTCCACCAGATAAAGCCTCATTTTTGTGCAAAGATGCCATTTCGTCAACCACGGCCTCTTTCCAGAGTTTTCCATCCTCTAAATCTACTGCTTCCTTCATAGTTCTGGGATCATCGTCAGTAATATATAAAGCAAAATTTGAATAGAAAGTAGATGGACTATACCTTTCAAGCTGCCTTCTTTCTTGAATTGATCTTCTCAAAGCTGGAGTTTGTGGCTCTTCATCTTCTGATTCCTCCTCTGCTATAGAGTCTAATTCTTCCTCCTTTAGCTCAAACTCTATCTTCTCAGGTTCCTTTGGTTGGATTTCATGTTTAATAACATCTTTCACCTCTCTGAACACCACATCTTGGTTGTAAACAACCTTTCGTGTGACTAGGTTCCAAAGATTATAACCCTTTAAACCATCCTTATACCCAATAAAGATGCACTTTTCAGATTTACTATCCAACTTGGTTCGTTTATCCTTAGGAACATGTACATATGCATCACATCCAAATACCCTCAGATGTGAAAGATAGGGTTTCTTACCAGTTCATAACTCTTGTGGAGTCTTATCCTCCAATGCTGATGAAGGTGACCTGTTGACCAGGTAACATGCAGTATCCACCACCTCTGCCCAGAATTCTTGTCCTAACTCGGCACCATTGAGCATGCTTCTTGCCATTTCCATCAACGTCTTATTCATTCTTTCTACAACTCCATTTTTTTGAGGTGTATATGGAGTAGTCTTCTGCCATGCTATACCACACTTCTTACAAAATTCTTCAAATTCCTTACTGCAAAACTCTCCATCGTTATCTGTCCTCAGCACCTTTTTCTTCTTCTCTGTCTGGTTTTCCACCAGAGCCTTAAATTCTTTAAACCTATCAAAGACTTCAGATTTCTTCTTAAGGAAATATATCCATGTATTCCTTGAGAAGTCATCTATAAATGATACATAGTACACAGACTTACCCAGTGATGGAATCTTCATAGGTCCAAACACATCGCACAAGTTCTAATATCTGTTTCACCATCTTACTACTAGAGGGGAAACTCACCCAATTCTGCTTCCCGTATACACAATTTTCACAGAAATCAAAATCCAGAGAGCTATTACTCATACCTTCTACCATACCTTTACCATGAAGTATCTGAAGGCCCTTTTCTCCAATATGTCCAAGCCTTTGATGCCACAGCATGGTCTTCTCTCCAGAGACCACTAGATTTTCTGCTCCACTTTCAGGAACAACAGAACTATTGCACCCATCAATAATAGTGCTACCTTGCAACTTGTACAGAATTCCAATCTGAACTCCCCGCATCAATACCAGAGCTCCCCGAACCACCTCGCAGGTATCCTTCTCGAACACTGTTTTTATACCTGCATCATCCAACTTGCTAACAGAAATCAAATTCTTGGCTAATGCAAGAATATGTAGAACACCTGGAAGCGTTCTAATCCTTCCACCTTGCAACTTCAACTTTAATTTTCTGTGACCAACGATTCTAGTCTTCCTGTCATCCCCCAAGAAGACATCACCACCATCATATTTCTCGTACTCGTAGAACCACTCTCTATACGGAGTGAAGTGAAAGGATGCACCTGAGTCAATCAACCATGCCTCATGATCTACATGTGTACTTGAAGAAGCCAAGTACACATCCCCACCTTCATCTGAGGTAGTTTTCACCTCTGCAGAAGAAGCCTCATCAAATCTCTTTCCTTTGTTAGGAGCTTTAGATTTACAGTCCCTTTTGTAGTGACCTTCCTTTCCACATTTGTAGCGCACCACCTTTACAGGTTTTACTGGAGATTTAGATCTCCCTTTAGATTTAGATCTCCCACTCGATGACTTATTTTTGTTTCTGTTCTAGGTCCACCCTTGTACAGATAAGGCATCACCATTTTGGCTCTCCATATTTTTCCATCTCATGTCCTCCGTCAGCAAGGATGAGACTATTTCATCAAAATGCAAGGCAGTTGCATTGCTACCTATTGCAATAATCAGACTATCCCACGAATCCGGTAGATAACACAACAAACTGATGCACTTATCTTCATCTAAAATTTTAATATCAACAGATGCTAACTGACTTACCACAGTATTAAATGCATTCAGATGCTCTGTCATTGAGTCTCCATCTTTCATCCTCAGGCTATACAACTTTTGTGTAGGAACAGTTTATTCACCAGAGACTTAGATTGGTACAAAGTCCCTAACTTGTCCCACAAAGCCTTCGCCGTAGCTTCCCCTGATACATTCATCAATACTGAATCTGAGACACACAATTGTATTGTGCTCTTTGCCTTCCAATCCAACTTCTTCCATTCTTCATCAGACACTCCTGTTGGTTTAGTACCTGGATCTACCGTGATCCATTGGTCTTTATCCACCAACAAATCCTCCATCTTGAGTTTCCATAACTCGAAACTTTGACCATTAAATTTCTCGATATTTATCTTTCCACTGCTCGCCATCTTCTTTCACCACTAGAATCGATCTCGTAGATCTCCCACTGAATAGGGTCTACCACAAGCCCGAGTGAAACCCCTAAACAACAAAGGCATCCCCTTGAAGCAAAAACAGCTTTGATACCAAATGTAGGTTTTAACCCCATACATAAATTACCTGCATACAAATTCTAAAACACAGAAAATAAACAATGTGAGATCATAACACATAAAACACAGAGATTTTCCCATGGATCCCAAAATCGGGACTACCAGCTTGATTTTTCATTATGTTCCTTTCAATGTTACAATATATATTTATACATGTCGAAGCATCCAACCATCGTGTCCAATAGCATGGACCAAAAACCATCGCGTCCAAAAAACATGTGCGAAAATTATGCACAAAACCATAGGTGGGTCCACCCAACCTAACATACGGTCCAAAACCAAAATTTTCTGGGGCACTGCCCCGGACCCCATAAAGTGGGGTTACGGGTGCCCTTCAAACCCCCTTTTAACTATGTGGAAAGAATATAACACAACCCAACATTCAGTGCATCTTTAGAGAATGATTTTATCATCTACATCACTTTGATGTCTCATATTTTGCTATATGGGGGAATCTTTCATAAGCATCCCTTTCCATAAATTCAAACGAGACCTTTTGATATGTTTAATGACTTCGACGTCTTAGAGGACTATGACTGTCCTCCTTCTTCATGCAAGGAATCTTGATGACCCAACCAATTTATAGATCTCCTTGCAAACATGAAGCCATTTAACTAAACTTGATTATAAAAATGAAAAATACTTACTTGGCATGTGAAGATAAAATCTTCACCTTGATCACTTTGATGCTTGTTGAAGAAGATATATGAGGGCTTCTTCTTGGGTGATCTTCTTTCAAATGAGAAAGCATTTCCTCAATATAAAAGGTAGCTCCTTTTGAAGAGGATGGTTTGTTGATTCCTCGGATGATCTTCTTCTATGGAAAGGAAATGATTCTTGCTTTTATAACCTTGAAGATGATGAAAATGGTTTTTCTTCTTTAATATGCTTTTCCTTCTTTTTTAGATCAAGATTGTTGCTAGGGTTTCAACTTTCTCCAAGCCGATGTGATCTTCATTTTGAAATTCTTTGAAATATCTTGTTTTATAGACATCTTGATGAGGGTCTTGGTGACCTTTTGATGATGACCATGGAGACACAACTTCTTGATGATGTAGATTGTCTCCTTGATTTCATAGAAAAAAACCCTTATTGATGTAGACTGTTGTTGTAGATTTCTAGGGTTTGATTAAGATCAGGGTTTGTTTCTTTAATATAGATCTTGATGTCCATCAGCTTGCTTTGATGCCCTACTAGAAACTTGATCCTTGAAATGTCTCTTTTCTTCCCTTCCTTTGACTGTAACCATAGCTCTGATACCATGTTGAAGAATCTAGGGCAGTTAGAGTTAATGTGATTCTTCTTAGCTTGATAACTATTTGCGAGGTGTTTTAACTTTTCTTCTTATCATAGTCTTCACTTTTAGACACATTCACTTTTAGACGGTGGGCAAGCAGTAAGAGTTATGCATTCAATGGTGTATGGATCAAGTTTGTGAAAAGAAAATCACTAAAAGTTGGTGATACTGTAAGGGTTTGGAAAGATAATTTGAATAACAATTTTGCATCAATTTCTCATTTGCGCCTTCCAGCCTTATATGTGCAAATGGAAACGTCTCCAACCACACATCGCCATCAGTAAGGGATGTGGCAGCTGCTAATGCCCATATGGTGACTTCTTCATAAGCAAGTGATTAGGTCAATAATGGCAATACCCAATACAGTGACATATGCCTCTGCATTCGACTCAGGTGTGTGCATACAAATGGAAACGCAAATGCAGATCATAACGTGTACGATGCCTCATCTTCTTCCAAGAATGCCCAGATGGTGGCTGCTTCTTGTGGGATGGTCAATGGAATTTTCATTTGCCTTCGACTCTATGGGAATTGTAAATAACAAAATATGAACTCCACATCTTCTTGCTTAGCCACTTCATCATTTGATGGTTATTAATAGTTATTCTTTGTTATGCAGAGTGTTGTTACTTGTTACCCTAATTTTATTTCAGTTCGTTTTTAACCTGGTTGCCCCCTAACATTGTAACAATTGGTCACATGGTAATTTAAATATTCTTTTGTATCAAAAAGAAGGATCCTGATATAATTAATTTAATTATTTTTAATTCTCTTGTGGAAGATAAGCATATAAAAGTATTATGAAATTGGATTATCATTTTAATCTTATCAATTTTGACCTAACTATAATTTTTTTTTTCTTGTATGTTGGGAAAGCCTGGAAAATTAGAAGCTCTTTTATGCATTTCTTTTTAACTTTATTTTAATGTCTCTATTTATTTTAATTATAATTTATAATTAAAATTGTAAATTACTAAGTCTCATAGCTTATCTGACGAAGGCTGAGATCCAGTGTTCAAACCTCTCTCACCCCAAGACTTTTCTTCAGAAATTGCCCCCATTAACCTTCTAACAGTCGATCACATAAATATGCAATTACCACCAAGATGATATTATTATTATTATTGTCTCAGTAATTATCGATCGTCTCAGCAGGCTCATCCTTATCAAATTTTAACTCACTGATCACATAAATATGCAACTGCCACCTAGATATTATTATTATTATTATTTTATTATTGTCAAAATACTTATTGGTCATCATGAGTGTGTACATCCTTATCAAATTTTAACTTATCAATCACATAAATATGCAACTACCACCAAAATATTGTTATTATTTTCCTATTGTCCTATTAATTATTGGTCATCTCTGCATGTGCCTGTGCATATCCTTATCAAATTTTAACTCACCATTTTAATTTAGTTCTAGTGAATCTGTTTCATAATCTCCCCTAAATATCTAATTTTATTAAATTGTATAATTTTTTTAATAACATAGTTTTAATATTTAACATAATATTATTATTAAGATTTAATTATTAACTTTAATTATAATCAAAATTTATATTGTATTTTTATTTTAAACAAATATTCTATAATATAGTTAATATATTTATGATTACATTTAATTGAAAATAAAAGTGAATAATAAAATAGAATTCAATGAAATTAACCTTAATTTTATATTACTGGTTATTATTGTCACATATTTATAATGGAAAGTCATATACTTTAGGTACCCAATTCTTTAGAATAAATTGAAAACTATTATAAGCTTTTTGACTTAAAAATGTTACATGTCTTTCCACTTGTCATCACTATACTCTATCAAAAATCCAATAAGATCATATTTGTGTACTACCTTCATGAATATCAAGGATTTAATTTAGTCTTAAGTTTAAGTCCAATGAGATATAAAAAATGTAGTCAAATTTCTACCACCTCCAAAAAAGCAATGCATGCACATGAGGAGTCAATCATATGCTTGGGTCATTTGTGGGGGAGACAATGTTTATATATAAGGGAATCAATCTTATTCTTGTTTCATTCACACGAAGATAAGGGACTCTGCAAGTTAGGGATTTATCACATGTGAGTTGATGGCTGGGATGTCACGATGAGGAAAGTAATCCCTAAATAACTAAACATGTAAATTTCATTCTTGTGCCTTTGTCATATAGATATCGAACCACCTTCACAAGTAGAAGTTATGATCTAAATGGCTTGCAACTCCCAGAAAGTCATATACAATAGTGTAATACATATGATCAAAGATTACTGCAAAGATCAAATATCATTATATTTTAAGGAAAAGAACAATGATTATAAACGCTACATATAATGAAAAAGGTCACCAAATCTATCCTTGAGGCTTTTTTTCTAATCCTTTGAATGAGCCAATTCTTTAAATCACTGGTAATCACCTATTGCTTTGGCCAGTAGCTCCTCCTAATGGTCATTTTCCAAGTCACCTATCCAATAATGTTTAAATGGTTACCTCTAGATGAATACAATGCCCCTTATTCCATGTTCAGTGAAGGCTATCTACATTTAGTAATCATTTGTTAAACCACTTCTCAATTCAATTTTCCAACTCATCACACCATGTGGAGGATTCGAATTAAAATCTCTAGAGCTATGATTTTATCAAATCCATCTCTACAAACTTTAACCCATACATGTTTTGATAGTGGGCCAAGATTTGATGATACATGTAGAGATCTGGTTTTTTCCACTGATTCCTTCCTCTACATGTGAATGTCAATTTATTTGTGGATTTTAGTGAAGCATTTCCTCTATATGGAATGGACCCTAAAAGCATGCTACTACTTTTATATTGAATACTCTATTTGCTCAAGAAATTATATCAAAATTGCTTGTCAAATAATTTCTAAGATGGAATACATGCTAGCCATCAAACTACTCTTCATATTAAACAAATAGAGCACTTATAGTTGGTGCACACATTGATTCCCACCATTTGACTTTTTTCCAAGAAATTTGTCTCAATCTAGCTTCCCATATACCACATTTGTGCAAGGTAATGCCTATAAACTTTGAACTTCCTCTACGAAATATGGTTTTTCAATGAATAAGTAAACAAATTCTTCTTTTGTGAGTTCACTCCTATGTGGCTCATAAAAAAACATATTTATTTCATGAAAAGTATTTAACCCAAATATGAAACAATTTAGCCCCAGTAATAAAGGAAAATTAGCATCATCATGTTAAGATTTGTTATTCATGATTGCTATGCTACTTGAGTGTTTATGTTATATAGAAATACAATCTTTTAAAGAAGTAGAACAACGAAAATTTGGATGATAAAGGAAGTGGAGGAGGACAATGAAGGAGGACAATAGGGGTGAGCCAAAGGACACTAGGAGCCACCTAATGCATAATGAAACACTTTCTACTCAATAACTTGGCATTTTATAAATGGATATGTCAATGTCTTCCACATTATGATGATGATCTTAAGTTGTTATTTATGAAACCATACATTTCAAAGAATAATAATTCAAATGTGGATTAATAGAATTGTGCACCAATGTATATGAGATATTAAGTGGGTAAATTCATCCATCAATCAAAAACTTATCCAAGGATTCTAGAGGTTATCCACCTCAACCTATCAAATAGTGATTCCACCTCATGGTCGGACATCGCAAAACCATCATCATATTCGTCTCCATCGAAGCCTTCCAGGGCTTCCAAAGCATTTCTCCAACCAAGGCTTCTAGGACTAGTAACTCAACCCACAACTTATTTAAGGCTTTGAGATCGTTTTTCCAACCAGGGATTCCAAGACTAGTAACTCAAACAACCTAGGGATTCCATAGCGTTTATCCAACCAAAGTTTCCAAGACTAGTAACTCAACCCAAGCTATTACAGGGCTTCCAGAGCGTTTGTCCAACCAGGGATTTGAGGACTAGTAACTCAACCCAAGCTAAGGAAACATGACAACCAACCAAAAGGAAATAATGAAAGTAATCCATAATTACCATGACTACCCAGAAAATGGCAAGGTTAAGGAATCCACTGTCAATCCCAACCATCCTCCATGACAATGACAAATCACAACAAAAAATACATGTCTAGTCAATTTAGTGTCCTAAATTTCTCTAGATAAATTATCAATCCGAGTATTGTAAATTGATGAAGTGTGGTGCACCATATGTGCTTAGTTAACCTTTTTTCTTACTTCATTGTTTTATAGTTTATGTTGTTTTTTGGGGGTTTTGTTTCTTATGTTAGAATCTAGTTTCTAAGGAAAATAGAAAATGAAACAAATCAAAACTTTGAACAATTAGATTAAACGAAGCCGACAAAATATCTAAGAAAAGAAAGAAAGAAAAACAAATCAAGTCCCATTCATAACTTCACAAATTGCCAATTTCGTTCTTAAGGAACTAAAAAGACTCAATGAGACATGAACTTATGTAATGAGTATCCTACTAAGCAAAAAGTAAGAACATGTAAAGAAAAACTAATCTACTGTGTTCTCTATGCTCCAATTCACCAATTGGAAAATAGGAAGACTACTTTTTTGGAATACTTTATCAAGCATAAATTACACAGTTAGATAAATCTACCATCAACCGCAAAAAGCAAGAACATGTAAAGAAAAACTAATCTACCATATTCTCTATGCTCCAATTCATCAATCAGAAAATAGGAAGACTACTTTCTTGGAATATTTTGTCAAGCATAAATTACACAGCTAGATAAATCTACAATCAATCGAAAGCAAGAACATGTAAAGAAAAAGAGTAATCTATTGTGTTCTCTATGCTCCAATTCACCAATCGGAAAATAGGAAGACTACTTTCTTGGAATATTTTCTCAAGCATAAATTACACAGTTAGATAAATCTACAATCAACCAAAATAAAGAACATGTAAAGAAAAACTAATCTACTGTGCTCTCTATGCTCCAATTCACCAATCGAAAAATAAGAAGACTACTTTCTTGGAATATTTTTTCAAGCATAAATTACATAGTTAGATATCCTACTAAGCAAAAAGCAAGAACATGTAAAGAAAAACTAATGTACTATACTCTCTATGCTCCAGTTCACCAATCAGAAAATAGGAAGACTACTTTCTTGGAATATTTTGTCAAGCATAAATTACACAGTTAGATAAATCTACAATCAACTAGTTGAACACACTTGCATGAATGGAAAATCTAAACTATAAAACTTGAAAGCAATAAAATGACATACTTGAATGAAATCAAAGAAAAACTTCAAAACGAAATCTACTCTACCTTACATTCTAATGTGTTCCATGACATCTACTTTACATCTCCTTCCATGTTGAGAACATCAAAGCTTTATTCAAATTCTTCAAAATTACAAAGTATAACAAAGCTCTTCAAATCTTTCCAAAGCTGTCAAAGAAGAACTACAAGCTCCAAGCTAAAGAGCTACCAAAAAGCTACAAGATTTAGAACTAAAAAGCTAAGCTCCCAAATGAAGGAGAGATATCTCCTATTTATACAAAAAGATGAGAAGCCATCTTATTAATGAGAGTCCATGAATCTATCCCTCTACCTCTAGAGTCCTAATCAAAATAGGAACTGATAAGATAAATGTCTTCTTAGAGTTTCAATACAATTAGGAGATGTGACACATATCCTCATGATCCCATGATTCTCCCCACTCAAATTCGAATTTTTCCTTAGAGTACCACATAAAGGTCTTCTAGAAGCCTCCTTTTGATCTACACATGTCAACAATCTCAACCCACTTGTTAGGTATAAGCATGTGCACATTATTTTCTAATTTTAACCACAAATTCACTTAAAAAGGCTAAGAATTAATAAAGTTTGGAAAAACATAAATGTGGCCCAATGATAATGAAAGTGGGATGAATGTAGTGACATGGTAGTGAAATGGAGGTGAAATGGAGGTGATATAATGGACATAATAATGAAAGTGTAATGGAAATGAATGACATTTTGAAGACCCAACATACCCCCCAACTGAAGCTATTGCATGTCCTCATGCAATATATATTACATTAATTCTTTTGACCCTTGAGCTGTGGCTTAACTTTGCATGATATCGTTTGATAACTTCATACTTTGGTTCTTGTGTAACAACCATATTTTGTTGTTGCATTCTATTTTGATCTTTTAACTTTTCATAATGACATTTTGATTATTGTTGCAAAGTATATCTTTATTGGATTGCATGATGGTTGGTTCTTGTGTGACAACCATGATTGTGTTTGTATGCAATTTATCCTTTAAGCACTTTTTGAAAAGCCATTGTATGCTCATAATAACAATGTAATAGTTAATATATTTTGGATGTATGTGGGCTCCTGAATATGATATGGACATGGGAAGATATGAATATGAATGTATTCCCCCACCCCGCCCCCTCCAACTGATGGTATTGGCAGTTTTATGAAATGGGGAAGAGAAATGTTTTTCCAACAATTATCATTCTAGATTTTTATGGAATTCTATGGTCAAAAGTTAGAAAATGACGTAACTTAACTTACCATTTGGAATGGGTGAGTTGTATGTGTGGTCAAGATGCCCAAACACATCTTGCTAGGTACGAATAGTTTTTCCGATGTCGAGTCACCTAGAAGATCTGATGAACAAGGGACATTAATGTATTCCCATTGTTTTTCAGCATGAAAACTTGCCATTAAGGCATGAAAGCCTCAAGGTGTCTTTACAGGGAACTTAGACTCAAAGGACTATGGACTCAATAATTTGCATTGAAGCAGGGCTTATTTGTGAAATGAAAATGACAAGAAAGGGAAAATGGAAATGGAAGATGGCAATGGAGAGTAGAAATGGAAATGGGCAATAAGCATGTGAATATGCCTCCTGCTTTTATTTGTGGGTTATGAATGGACAAAAAGAAATGGAAAGTGTATATGAATGTAAATAGAAAATATGAAGGAAAATGAGGTGAATGGTTTATTATGAAATATGGATGTGATGGAGACAATAGTAGCTGAAAGTTTTTTCAAGTATTTGGATCTTGTGGGTTTTAACCCTGTACATAAATTACCTGCAGACAAATTCTAAAACACAGAAAATAAACAATGCGAGAGCATAACACATAAAACACATATACACAGAGATTTTCCCCTGGATCCCAAAACCAGAACTACCATCTTGATTTTTCATTATGTTCCTTTCAATGTTACAATACATAATTATACATGCCGAAGCATCCAATACCATGGAGCGAAAACCATTACGTCCAAAACCATGGACTGAAAACCATTGTGTCCAAAAAACATGTGCGAAAATCATGCACAAAACCAGAGGTGGGTCCGCCCAACCTAACATAGGGTCCAAAACCAACATTTTCTGGGGTGCTGCCCTAGACCCCATAAAGTGGGGTTATGGGTACCCCTCAAACCCCCTATGACCTCCCCACCTCTAACCCCCGGTTAACTACGTGGGCTAGTCGTGGAAAGAATATAACACAACCCAATATTCTCCCACTTGTTGTTTTCTTTCCACAGGGGACCACAATAGAGCTTAGTCAATTATCCAACCCTACAATGCCCATTGTTTCTATACACTAAGATAACTTTTCAAAGCTCACAGATTTTGTCAGTGCATCTGCAGTATTCTTCAAAGTGTCCACCTTTACCAGCAACGCCTTTTTGTCTTCTATCATATCCCTCACAAAGTGATACTGAGCATCAACATGCTTTGTCTTTGAATGATATGCGGGGTTCTTTGCCAAGAAAATTGCACTTTCGCTGTCACAGTCTATCCTTATAGCTTCTTGTTCTAACCCCATACTTGAACACCATCTCTGCAACAAAATTGCTTCCTTGCTTGCATGAGTGGCTGCCATGTATTCTGCCTCTGTAGTTGATAGTGCCACTACAAATTGTTTCTTACTCATCCAACTGATTGCACCTCCAGATAGGTTAAACACATACCCAGTTGTAGATCTTCTTTGATCTAGATCTCCAGCCCAGTCTATATCAACAAATCCACGAATATCCAACACTCTATCCAATCTTGGTCTTTGTTGGTAGCACAAGACATAATCACTAGTGCTAAGCAAATACCTGAAAACCCGCTTCACTGCTGTCCAATGCTCCTTTCCTGGTTTTGACATAAACCTGCTCAATACTCCCACTGCATGTGCAATGTATGGTCTAGTACAGACCATTGCATACATCAAGCTACCGACTGCACTTGCATATGGAAAATGGGACATGTCCCCTCCCTATTCTTGTGTCTTGGGACACTGTTCAACAGATAACCTCACACCTACAGGAATAGGAACCTTCACTGGTTTACTATCCTGCATATTAAACCTCTGCAATATTGTCTCGACATACTTCCTCTGGTTTAACCAGAGCTTCCTCTTTGCCCGATCTCTTTTAATTTCCATGCCCAAAATATAGTTTCCAGCACCAAGATCTTTCATGTCGAATTTCGGGGACAATTGGATCTTCAAATCTTGGATAATTTCTTTGTCATTTCCAACCAGCAACATATCATCCACATACAAGACCAGATAAATAACATGGTCACCAATTAATTTAAAATACACACAGTGATCTGCTTTGCTTCTGGTGAAGCCAAGTCCTCGTATAAATGTATCAAATTTCTAATACCACATCCTCGGTGACTGTTTTAACTCATACAGAGACTTCTTTAACTTGCATACCAGTTCTTTCTTACCCTTCGCTGCAAAGGCTTCAGGTTGCTTCATGTAGAACTCCTCTTCCAGATCCCCATGAAGAAATTTTGTCTTCACGGCCATCTATTCTACCTCAAAATCAAAAGCAACAACAACAGATAAAAGTAATCTAATAGAATTTACCTTGGCAACAGGAGAAAAAATATCACCAAAATCAATTCCTGGCACCTGGGATAACCTTTTGCTACCAACCCAGCTTTGTATTTCTCCACCTTTCCTTCTACATTTGTTTTCTTCTTGAACACCCACTTGCTGCCAATGGGTTTCCTTCCAGCCGACAACTCCACCAGATCCCAAGCCTCATTTTTGTGCAAAGATGCCATTTCATAAACCATGGCCTCTTTCTAGAGTTTTCCATCCTCTAAATCCACTACTTCCTTCAAAGTTCTGGGATCATCATCAATAACAGACAAAGAAAAATTTGAACAGAAAGTAGATGGACTATACCTTTGTAGCTACCTTCTTTCTCGAACTGATCTTCTCACAGCTAGAGTTTATGGCTCTTCATCTTCTGATTCCTCCTCTACTGTAGAGTCTGATTCTTCCTCCTTTAGCTCAAACTCTATCTTCTCAAGTTCCTTTGGTTGGATTTCATGTTTAATAACATCTTTCAGCTCTCTGAACACCACATCGCGGTTGTACACAACCTTCCTTATTACTGGGTTCCAAAGCTTATAACCCTTTAAACCATCCTTATACCCAATAAAGATGCACTTTTCAGATTTACTATCCAACTTGGTTCGTTTATCCTTTGGAACATGTACATATGCATCACATCCAAATACCCTCAAATGTGAAAGAGAGGGTTTATTACCAGTCCATACCTCTTGTGGAGTTTTATCCTCCAACGCTGATGAAGGTGATCTGTTGACCAGGTAACATGCAGTATCCGCCGCCTCTGCCCAGAATTCCTGTCCTAACCTGGCACCACTAAGCATGCTTCTTGCCCTTTTCATCAACGTCTTGTTCATTCTTTATGCAACTCCATTTTTTTGAGGTGTATATGGAGTAGTATTTTGCCATGATATACCACACTTCTTACAGAATTCTTAAAATTCCTTACTGCAAAACTCTCCACCATTATTTGTCCTCAGCGTCTTTATCTTCTTCTCTGTCTGGTTTTCCACTAGAGCCTTAAATTCTTTAAACCTATCAAAGACTTCAGATTGCTTCTTAAGGAAATATATCCATGTATTCCTTGAAAAATCATTTATAAATGATACATAGTACACAGACTTACCTAGTGATGGAACCTTCACAGGTCCAAACACATCACCGTGCACAATCTAAAATATCTGTTTCGCCCTCTTACCACCAGAGGGGAAACTCACTCGATTCTGCTTACCATATACACAATTTTCATAGAAATCAAAATCCAGAGAGCTATTACTCATACCTTCTACCATACCTTTACCATGAAGTATTCAAAGGCCCTTCTCTCCTATATGTCGAAGCCTTTGATGCCACAACAAGGTCTTCTCTCCAGAGACCACTAGCTTTTCTACTCCACTTTCAGGAACCATAGAACTATTGCACCTATCAACAACAGTGCTACCTTGTAGCTTGTACAGAGTTCCAGTCCAAACTCCCCACATCAATACTAGTGCTCCCTGAACCATCTTGTAGGTATCCTTCTCGAACACTGTTTTTACACCTGCATCATCCAACTTTCTTACAAAAATTAGATTTCTAGCTAATGTAGGAATATGCAGAACCCCCGGAAGTGTTCTAACCCTTCCACCTTTCAAGTTCAACTTTAATTTTCCACAACCAAAGATTCTAGCCTTCCTATCATCCGCCAATAAGACATCACCACCATTGTATTTCTCATACTTGTAGAACCACTCTCTATGGGAAGTGAAGTGAAAGGATGCACCTAAGTCAATCAACCATGCCTCATGATTTACATGTGTACTTGAAGAAGCCAAGTACACATCCCCACCTTCATCTGAGGTCGTTTTCACCTCTACAGAAGGAGCATCATCAGATCCCCTTCCTTTATTAGGAGCTTTAGATTTACAGTCCCTTTTGAAGTGCCCTTCCTTTCCGCATTTTCAACGCACCACCTTTACATGTTTTCCTGGAGATCTAAGTCTCCCTCTAGATTTAGATCGCCCACTCGATGACTTATTTTTTTTTCTATTCTGGGACCGTCCTCATACAAACAAGGCATCACCATTTTGGTTCTCCACATTTTTCTGTCTCATCTCCTCCATCAGAAAGGATGAGACTATTTCATCAAAATGCAAGGCATTTGCATTGCTACCTATTGCAATAACTAGACTATCCCACGAATCTGGTAGAGAACACAACAAACTGATGCACTTATCTTCATCTGAAATTTTAATATCAACAGATGCTAACTGACTTACCACAGTATTAAATGCGTTCAGATGCTCTGTCACCGAGTCTTCGTCTTTCATCCTCAGGTTATACAGCTTTTTCTGCAAGAACAGTTTATTCACCAGAGACTTAGATGTTGGGTTGTGTTATATTCTTTCCACGACTAGCCCACATAGTTAACCGAGGGTTAGAGGGGGCGAGGTCACAGGGTTTTTAAGGGGCACCCATAACCCCACTTTATGGGGTTCGGGTAGAGCCCCGGAAATTTTTGGTTTTGGACCCTATGTTAGGTTGGGCAAACCCACCTATGGTTTTGTGCATGATTTTCGCACATGTTTTTTGGACGCGATGTTTTTCGTTCCATTTATTGGACGCGATGGTTTTCGATCCATGGTATTGGATGCTTCAGCATGTATAAATATATATTATAACATTGAAAGGAAAATAATGAAAAATCAAGCTGGGAGTCCCGGTTTTGGGATCCAAGGGAAAATCTCTGTGTATATGTGTTTTATGTGTTCTGCTCTCGAATTGTTTATTTTTTGTGTTTTAGAATTCATATGCAAGTAATTTCTGTATGGGGTTAAAACCTACATTTGGTATCAGAGCAGTTTTGGCTTCAAGGGGATGCCTTTGTTGCTCAGGGGTTTTGCTTGGGCCTGTGGTAGACCCTGTTCAGTGAGAGATTTGAAAGATTGATTCTAGTGGTGAAAGAAGATGGTGAGTAGTGGAAAGATAGAGATCGAGAAATTTAATGGTCAAAATTTTGAGTTGGGGAAACTCAAGATGGAGGATTTGTTGGTGGATAAAGATCAGTGGATCGTGGTAGATCCAGGTACTAAACCACTGAGAGTGTCTGATGAAGAATGGAAGAAGTTGGATCAGAAGGCAAAGAGAACAATACGATTGTGTGTCTCAGATTCAATATTTTTGAATGTATTAGTGGAAGCTACGGCGAAAGCTTTGTGGGACAAGTTAGGGACTTTGTACCAATCTAAGTCTCTGGTGAATAAATTGTTCCTGCGAGAAAAGTTGCATAACCTGAGGATGAAAGACGGAGACTCGGTGACAGAGCAATTGAATGCATTTAATATTGTGGTAAGTCAGTTAGCATCAGTTGATTAAAATTTCGGATGAAGATAAGTGCATCAGTTTGTTGTGTTCTCTACCAAATTCATGGGATAGTCTGGTTATTGCAATAGGTAGCAATGCAAATGCCTTGCAGTTTGATGAAATAGTCTCAGCCTTACTGACGGAGGAGATGAGAAGGAGAAATATGGAGAGCCAGAATGGTGATGCCTTGTCTATACAAAGATAGTCTCATAACAGAAACAAAAATAAGTCATTGAGTGGGAGATCTAAATCTCCACGAAAACCTGTAAAGGTGGTGTGCTAGAAATGCAGAAAGGAAGGCCACTTCAAAAGGGACTGTAAATCTAAAGCTCTTAACAAAGGAAAGGGATCTGATGAGGCTCCTCCTGCAGAGGTGAAAACCACCTCATATGAAGGTGGAGATGTGTACTTGGCTTCTTCAAGTACACATGTAGATCATGAGGCATGGTTGATTGACTCAGGTGCATCCTTTCACTTCACTCCCCATAAAGAGTGGTTCTGCGAGTATGAGAAATACGATGGTGGTGATGTCTTCTTGGGAGATGATAGGAAGGGTAAAATCATTGGTCGTGGAAAGGTAAAGTCGAAGTTGCAAGGTGGAAGAGTTAAAACACTTCCGGGTGTTCTACATATTCCTGCATTGGCTAGAAATCTAATTTCTGTAAGAAAGCTGGATGATGCAGGTGTAAAAGCAGTGTTCGAGAAGGATACCTGCAAGATGGTTTGGTGAGCACTGGTATTGATGTGGGGAGTTCGGATTGGAACTCTGTACAAGCTGCAAGGTAGCATGGTTGTTGATGGGTGCAACAGTTCTATGGTTCCTGAAAGTGATGCAGAAAATCTAGTGGTCTCTGGAGAGAAGACCATGCTGTGGCATCAAAGGCTTGGACATATTGGAGAGAAAGGCCTTCGAATAATTTATGGTAAAGGTATGGTAGAATATATGAGTAATAGCTCTCTGGATTTTTATTTCTATGAAAATTGTGTATATGGGAAGTAGAATCGAGTGAGTTTCCCCTCTGGTAGTAAGAGGGTGAAACAGATATTAGAACTTTTACACAGTGATGTGTTTGGACCTGTGAAGGTTCCATCATGGGGTAAGTCTGTGTACTATGTATCATTTATAGATGACTTATCAAGGAATCTATGGATATATTTCCTTCAGAATAAATCTGAAGTCTTCGACAAGTTTAAAGAATTTAATGCTCTGGTGAAAAGCCAGACAGAGAAGAAGATAAAGGTGTTGAGGGCAGATAACAGTGGAGAGTTTTGCAGTAAGGAATTTGAAGAATTCTGTAAGAAGTGTGGTATAGCACGGCAGAATACTAATCCATATACACCTCAACAAAATGGAGTTGTAGAAATAATGAATAAGACGTTAATGAAAAGGGCAAGAAGCATGCTTAGTGGTGCCGGGTTAGAACAGGAATTCTGGGCAGAGGCAGTGGATATTGCATGTTACCTAGTCAATAGGTCACCTTCATTAGCGTTGGAGGATAAGACTCCACAAGAGGTATGGACTGGTAAGAAACCCTCTCTTTCACATATGAGGGTATTTGGATATGATGCATATGTACATGTTTCAAAGGAGAAACGAACCAAGTTGGATAGTAAATCTGAAAAGTGCATCTTTATTGGGTATAAGGATGGTTTAAAGGGTTATAAGCTTTGGAACCCAGTCACACGGAAGGTTGTGTACAACAGATATGTGGTGTTCAGAGAGGTGAAAGATGTTATTAAACATGAAGTCTAATGAAAGGAACCTGAGAAGATAGAGTTTGAGCTAAAGGAGGAAGAATCAGACTCTACAGTAGAGGAGGAATCAGAAGATGAAGAGCCACAAACTCCGGCTGTGAGAAGATTAGTTCGAGAAAGAAGGCAGCCTAAAAGGTATAGTCCATCTGCTTTCTGTTCAAATTTTGCTTTATCTATTACTCACGATGATCCCAGAACTGTGAAGGAAGTAGTAGATTTAGAGGATGGAAACTCTGGAAAGAGGCCATGGTTGATGAAATGGCATCTTTGCACAAAAATGAGGCTTGGGATCTGGTGGAATTGTCGGCTGGGAGGAAACCCATTGGCAGCAAATGGGTGTTCAAAAAGAAGACAGATGCAGAAGGAAAAGTGGATAAATACAAAGCTTGGTTGGTAGCAAAAGGTTATTCCCAAGTGCCGGGAATTGATTCTGGTGATATTTTTTCTCTTGTTGCCAAGGTAACTTCTATTAGGTTACTTTTATTTGTTGCTGCTGCTTTTCATTTTGAGCTAGAACAGATGGATGTAAAGACATCATTTCTTCACATGGATTTGGAAGAGGATATCTATATGAAACAACCTGAAGGCATTGTAGTGAAGGGTAAGAAAGAACTAGTATGCAAGTTAAAGAAGTCTTTGTATGGGTTAAAACAGACACCAAGGATGTGGTATCAGAAATTTGATACATTTATGCGGGGACTTGGCTTTACCAGAAGCAAAGTAGATCAATGTGTGTATTTTAAATTAATTGGTGACCATGTTATTTATCTGGTCTTGTATGTGGATGATATGTTGCTGATTGGAAATGACAAAGAAATTATCCAGGATTTGAAGACCCAATTGTCCTCCAAATTCGACATGAAAGATTTTGGTGCTACAAACTATATTTTGGGCATGGAAATTAAAAGAGGTCGGGAAAAGAGGAAGCTCTGGCTAAACCGAAGAAATTATGTCGAGACAATACTGCAGAGGTTTAATATGCAGGATAGTAAACCGGTGAAGGTTCCTATTCCTGTAGGTGTGAGGTTATCTACTGAGCAGTGTCCCAAGACAGAAGAAGTGGAAGAGGACATGTCCTGTGTTCCATATGCAAGTGCAGTCAGTAGCCTAATGTATGCAATGGTCTGTAATAGACCAGAAATTGCACATGCAGTGGGAGTATTGATCAGGTTTATGTCAAAACTAGGGAAGGAGCATTGGACAACAGTGATGCAAGTTTTTGGGTATTTTTGTGGCACTAGTGATTATGGTTTGTGCTACCAAGGAATACCAAGATTGGATAGAGTGTTGGATATTCGTGGCTTTGTTGATGCAGACTAGGCTGGAGATCTGGATTAGAGAAGATCTACAAGTGGGTATGTGTTTAACCTATTTGGAGGTGCATTCAGTTGGATGAGTAAGAAACAATCTGTAGTGGCACTATCAACTACAGAGGTAGAATACATGGCAGCCACTCATGCAAGCAAGGAAGCAGTTTGGTTGCAGAGATTGTGTTCAAGTATGGGGTTAGTACAGGAAGCTATAAGGATAAATTGTAATAGCCAAAGTGCAATTTTCTTGGCAAAGGACCCCGCATATCATTCAAAGACAAAGCACATTGATGTTCAGTATCACTTTGTGAGGGATATGATAGAAGACAAAAAGGTGTTGTTGGTAAAGGTGGACACTTTGAAGAATCATGCAAATGCATTGAAAAAATCTGTGAGCTCTGAGAAGTTCTCTTGGTGTAGAGAAACAATGGGCGTTGCAGGGGTGGATACATGACTAAGCTCTCTTGTGGCCCCCTGTGGAAAGAAAACAACAAGTGGTAGAAAGATTGGTTGTGTTATATTGTTTCCATGACTATCCCACGTAGTTAACCAGGGGTTGGGGGGGGGAGATCACAGGGGGTTTGAGGGGCACCCATAACCCCACTTTATGAGGTCTGGGGCAGCGCCCCGGAAAATTTTGGTTTTGGACCCTATGTTAGGTTGGGCGGACCCACCTATGGTTTTGCGCATGATTTTCACACATGTTTTTAGGACACAATGGTTTTCACTCCATGGTATTGGATGCTTCGGCATGTATAAATATGTATTATAACGTTGAAATGAAAATAATGAAAAATCAAGCTGGTAGTCCCGATTTTGGAATCCAGGGGAAATCTCTTTGTATATGTGTTTTATGTGTTCTGCTCTCACATTGTTTATTTTTTGTGTTTTAGAATTCGGATGCAAGTAATTTTTGCACGGGGTTAAAACCTACATTAGGTTGGTACAAAGTCCCTAACTTGTCCCACAAATCCTCCACCGTAGCTTCTCCTGATACATTCAGCAATATTGAATCAGAGAGACACAATTGTATTGTGCTTTTTGCCTTCCGATCCAACTTCTTCCATTCTTCATCCGACACTCCCATTGGTTTAGTACCTGGATCTACCACAATCCACTAATCTTTATCCACCAACAAATCCTCCATCTTGAGTTTCCACAACTCAAAACTCTAATAATTAAATTTCGCAATCTCTATCTTTCCACTACTCGCCATCTTCTTTCACCACCAAAATTGATCTCGCAGATCTCCCACTAAACAGGGTTGTTATGAAACCAGCTCAAGAAAAGATAGAAAAGATAGATCAACGCCTTAGAATTCAACCTCTTCGAGGGGGAAACCTCCTTTACATTACATAAATGAACAATTCTTGGATGATTCAAATGACAAAACCTCCTTTCTATATATAGGAGTCTAAGGAATCACAATATAATCCAGCCGACCTAACAATAATAATATAAAGCCACAAAAATAACATTATAGGGATTCTATGGGGCACAGTAATAACAATATGGGGGCAATAGGGGCACAACAATATTAATAAGGAGTATAACTACAATAGTAATGGGGTAATCACTAGTATTATAGGGACCCAACATGCCCCTCTCATTCAAAAAAGTGTTGTCCTCAACGCTTGAGTAGTTTTGGATACTTCTGCATAAAATTTTCATCCTCCCATGTGGAATCTTCAGTGGATAAGTTCTTCCACTTGATAAGATACTCTGAAATTGATCGATTTCATAGCTGTCGAGTTCTTGTTTCTGTGACTGCTTCCGGTTCCAATATAATTTTTCCTTCCTCATCAAGTTCTGGCAATATTGTTTGAACTGGGAGCTTGTTGCCTATAACCTTCTTTAAACATGAAACATGGAAAACTGGGTGCAATCGAGAAGCTGCAGGAAGCTCCAATTTGTATGCCATAGTACCAATCTTTTGCAACACCTTGTACAGACCATAATACTTTGGTGATAATTTATTATCCTTCTTAGCTTGCTTGAGGGACATTTGCTTATATGGTTGTAGCCGTAGGAATACCCAATCACCTACATCAAAACTTCTTTCACTGCGATGTTGATCTGCCTGTTGTTTCATTCTATTCTGTGCCAACACGAGGTTATCCTTTAAGAGTTGGAGGACTTGTTGTTGATGTTCGATGTGATGTTCCACTGCCTGAACCTTAGAATTTTCTCTTAAATATGATGTGATGGATGGTGGTTGATACCCATAAAGTGCCATAAATGGGGTCATTTTTGTTGCTGTATGGAAGGAAGTGTTATACCACCATTCAGCCAGAGGCAACCATTTGACCCATTGTGTCTGTTTATCAGATACAAAGCAACGAAGATATCCTTCCAAACATTTGTTTACTATCTCAGTTTTCCCATCAGATTGAGGATGATAAGATGAGCTATGAGCTAACTGAGTACCAAGACAAGAAAATAATTCTGTCCAAAAATTTCCAGTGAAAATGGGATCTCTGTCACTTACAATAATCTTTGGGTTTCCATGTAGCTTTTGAATTGTTTCCATAAATGCAGTAGAAAATGTACTGGCTTTAAATGGATGTGATAATGCACAAAAGTGTGCATACTTGGTAAGTCTGTCAACTACCACCATGATGACACTCTTTCCCTCAGACTTGGGTAAACCTGTGATAAAATCCATTGAAACTCCTCCCAACATTGGCTTGGAATGGATAAAGGTTGTAATAGACCCGGTGTCTTAATTGTTTCAACTTTATTTTGTTGGCAAACCAAAAATTCCGCCACAAACTTTTGAATATCTGATTTAAGGCCATCCCAAAAAAATTCCTTCTTAACCCTGTGGTAAGTTTTTAAAAATCCTGAGTGCCCTCCTAAGGGAGAAGTGTGCAATTCCATAAGAATCTTTTGTTTTCTGGGAATTCTTACAGAGGTATAAGCGATCTTTGTACCATAACGAATCATTTTGCCAGCTAAATGTATCAGACGTACTGGAATCTTGTTGTAACTTTCGAATAAGTGCCCACACTTCTTCTTCATTCTTCCATTCCTCCCTTGCTTCATTTATCCAATCTGGTTGGATAATAGAAATGGTGCACAACAATGCTTCCACATCCTCATCCTTTCTTGAGAGTGCATCTGCCACCACATTTTGCTTCCTTTTTTTGTAGATGATTTCAAAGTCATAACCCAACATCTTTGTGACCCACTTTTGTTGCTCTTCAGAGGATAATCTTTGTTCTAAAAAGTATTTAAGGCTATCATGATCCGTTTTTACCTTGAAGTGTCTTCCCATTAGGTAGGGTCGCCATTTCTTAAGTGCATGGAGTATTGCCAACATTTCCTTCTCATAAATAGCTTTGCTTAAAAACTTTCCCTTGATTGGACGACTTTCAAAAGCAATGGGTCTTTCATCTTGCATTAAAACAGCACCAATTCCATTTCCTGAAGCATCACATTCCACAATAAAGGTTTTTGTGAAGTGCGGTGTAGCTAAGACTGGTGCTTGGCACATTGCCTCTTTAAGATGTTCAAAGGCCTTTGTTGCTTCCGGAGTCCATGAAAATGCATCTTTCTTCAATAATGTTGTTAGAGGTGTTGCTATTCTCCCATAATTTTTAACAAACTTGCGATAATACCCTGTCAACTCGAGAAATCCTCGCAGATGCTTTATGGATGTGGGGAATTTCCATTCCTTAATGGCTTTAATTTTGCTAGGGTCTACCTTAACTCCTTCATGAGATACAATATGACCCAGATATTCCACCTCCTGAACTCCAAAGAAACATTTGGATCTTTTTGCATATAATTGTTTCTCCTCCAATAGTTGTAGCACCCTGTCAACATGTTCAACATGATCCTTCCAAGACTTGTTGTAGATTAGTATATCATCAAAAAATACTAACACAAATTTTCTAAGGAATGGTTTGAAAATTGAATTCATCAAACCTTGAAATGTTGAAGGTGCATTGGTAAGGCCAAAAGGCATGACCAAAAATTCATAATGACCCTCATGAGTTCTAAATGCTGTTTTCGGAATGTCTTCAATCTTCATTTTGATTTGATGATATCCTAAACGAAGATCCAACTTGGTGAAGTAAATTGATCCATGAAATTCATCCAGTAATTCATCAATGACAGGAATGGGGAACTTATCTTTAATAGTGAGCTTGTTGAGCTCCCTATAATCCGGACACATGCGCCATGATCCATCCTTCTTGTGCACCAATACTACTGGAGCAGAGAAAGAACTTTGACTCGGTTGAATTATACCAGCCTCTAGCATTTCTTCAACCATACGTTCAATTTCATTCTTTTGGACATAGGGATATCTGTACGGCCTGATGTTTGGAGGAACACTTCCTGGAATCAGATGAATAGCATGATCATGATCACGCATAGGTGGGAGACCTTTGGGAGTCTCAAATACCTTGGAATGATTGTCCTGGACTTTTTGGAGATCTAGAGAAATAGATGATTCCGATGTGGAAACATCTAGCAAACATAATTGTGCAATTACACCTCTTTGCTCCTTTTTTAGAAGCTTTGTCATACCATTAGAGCTGATTATCTTTCCTAGTTTCCCTGCAATACCCCTTAATTCAACTTCCTTTCCTTCCGTAGAAAATTTGATGAAAAGTTCTTGAAAATTAAAAGCTATTGTACCCAAGGATTGTAGCCATTGGACTCCTAGTACAACATCAACACCTCCCATTGGAATGGAAAGCATTGGGCTAGTCAATACATATTTTCCCATGGATAGCTTGATATTATGGCACTTTCCAGAGAAATTTATTGTTCCTCCATTTGCAATCATCACTTGACACTCTGGTGCTGGATATAGGAGGCAATTCAATTCTTTTGCTACCTTACAATGAATAAAATTGTGGGTGCTTCCTGAATCAATCAACACTATTACCTTTTTCTTCTTGATTTGTCCTTCTATCTTGATGGTTTGAGGAGTGGTAATTCCTGCCAATGCATTACAAGATATGGTCGGATTTATTTTTTCTTCATCTAGGCTTTGTTCCTAGAGTATATTCTCTTCTTTTGACCTTTCTTGCTCCTTTTCTTCTTCCTCTTCACAATCTATGTAGAATAATTTCTTCTCAGTACACTTATGACCTTTAGTGTATTTGCTATCACAACTGTAGCAAAGCCCTTTTGCTCTTTTTTCTTCCAATTGTTGTGGTGTCAACCTTATAGGTTGTGGAAGACTAGGGGCAACAACACTTCTGTCTTTATAGTTGTGAGTGGTATGCTTCCTGGTTGCCATAATTTTTCTTTCCATTTTTCTTGCTAACCTGAATGCCTTCTCTAATGAATCAGGTTCCCAAAGGCGAACATCATGTTGGATATTATCCTTTAAAGACCTTATGAACACATTAATCCTATGCTCCTTTGGAATATCTTTTACCCTTATTGTTACACAGTAATTTGTCACCATCCCTGTTACTCCTCTTGTCGTACCTTAGAGGACTCATTCCGGGAGTTATAAGAAGTGACAAGGGCTAAAAACACTTGCATTATGTTCCCCTGAGTATGTACTCCATGTTCCTTGAAGACACCTTCTGCAGATCATCCCTAAAAAGTGCCCTTTTTCCATTGAAGCAAGTCCACAGTATCCTACCCGCGTCAATGATGGAGATCCTCAAAAGAGGGCGCGACCATTGGCGCTCTATCTTAGAGCAACAGTCGCGCCAACCAAATTTAGTCGTGCTTTTTGCCTTAATGCACGTCCGACTATTGTTTCCTTCATTACATGGAGCTTTTCTGAGGATAGAAAATCAGTTTTTTGTCGAGCTTTATCCATCTTTATGGCTTTTGCTAATTCCACGAAAGGTGTCCCGGTTCATCGCATCCTCCTCCCTTCTTCATCTATATAATCTTGTCATTATGCATTGGACAAGTTGAGAGATAGAGAGAGTGTTGGTGTTAGTGTTATGCTAGTGATTTGGTGATTGAGTGATAGTAGTGATGATTATTGGTCATGGAGTGTTAGATGTTGAGTTCTTGGAGGAATGCTAGTGAGTGCTAGAGAGGTTATGCTGCCGGAGAAGAGATGCATGTCAAGACACATATAGTTACTCGCCCAGCCAGGAGAAGGGTCGACGTCAGAACAATGGTTGTAACTTTTCCTGTTTATTAATTGATGAGCGACTGCTATTATAGTTCCAATATCATTATCTATCATGGTGATATGTTGATTTATTTCCTTTCTGACTGAAATATAGTTGTGCCTTGGTAGTTTTTATGTTGGTATCTGTCTCTTCCTTTGCATGTGCAGGTATTCGTTATGATCTGTTGGAGAAAGGGAGCGAGGATATCAACTCTGCTTCAATCATAGCGTTGGACTCCAGGTTAGTCTTCTTGATTCACCTTTGATGCATAACTAGGAACTTGCGTAGCAGCGTGGTTTGTTTGTGGCTAGTTCTGTGATAGGCTAGTGGGATCGCCTCTGTCCGCAGAGGGGATTTACCTTACCAACAAATTGGCGACTTCGCTGGGGAGTAACTCTTGGATTTCTATCTTGCATGTTAATTTTCTTCTGCTTGCTTGAGTGCATGAGCTTCCTGAGTCAGTTTTGAGTTGATTCTTTACTGTTTGACCCATCTGAGCACTGTCAACCCGACCTGAGGTCGTATCTTTTATATTTTTAGTTTGCAAGATTAATTGGCGCGGTTATTTCTCTGACAGTCGCGCCATTTGGCGCACGTTTCTCAAAAGCAACTCGCGCCAATTCTGTGGTAGCGCAAGTTGCAGGCTGACAGTCGCGCCAGCTCTGTAAATTTTGCCTGTGTGTGGGTGGAAAGCTCATTCAGTCTCTTTATATATCTCTTTCAGCCTCTGGAACTGTGTTGAACCTCTTCTTGACTGGTCTTAGCCTGTATCCCTCAGCTGTTTGCTTATTTCCAGTACTTTGCATGTCTAGCCTTCTGTGGGAAGTTTCGGTCTCTTGATCATCCAGTCAGCTTGTTGATTGTTCTACACTTATCCAGTGCTTTGTTAAAGATTGATCTTCTATACTCTGAATACTTCACTTCTAGCCTCTTTGAAGTTCACTAGTTTTTGTGTTTTTCCTTGCTTGCATGGTTCATTTTGTGTTTTAGAATCGGTTCTATTTCATTGACTAAACTTGGATTGTGCATATCTCTTAGAATTTGTTTACATGCATCATGCCATCTTAAAGGAAAGAAAAACAAAAAATCTCTTGCATTATAGTAGTTAGCATTTATTGTTATTTGTTGCTATTGAAAAAAAAAAAGACAAAATTTTGTTTCTTGTTATTAGCTGCATTAGGATCTTTGTTCTTTGTTGGAGTGATCATTTCGTTTGTGAAAAAGATCTCAACCCTCCTATAGATAGAATTCATCGAATCAAATGATTTAATTCCGGCATATAGTTTGCATGTAAGAAGTTTTCAAGATATCACATACGGTAGGACCAAAAAACTGAAACATAATCAAAGATAAACTTTAAAATGAACTCAATGAACATAACAACGCATTGGAACATAACGCAAACACTCTAGAGGTCTAGGTTAGAGACGTGTTCCGGCGTCGTTAAACCTGGTAGTTTATCGTCGAGTGGTTGGGTGATTCCTCCACGGTGAGACGGTAGCTACCAATACGGACTGTGCTCCCACGTACCGTCGAGTATATATTGGGAGACCCCTATAGGAATAAAGCCTTTATCCATAGGAAGCCGTGTCAGCCGCCCTACGATTCACAATGCAGTGAACACAGCATTCACGAAGATCGACCACCCGTACCCTAAAAAGTATTCTGTGGTTTTGCGAAAAGTTTGGCACACCCTCTATCTAGCATTCCAGAGCAGTCACTTTTGATCCTTTTCGGACTCCCTAAACGAAAAGGTGCCTATGAGCATCTTGTCACTTCGTGCTCATTAAATATTCGAAGGAGACTAGAGTCATATT
Source organism: Pinus tabuliformis (assembly GCA_031772625.1). Lineage (NCBI taxonomy): Eukaryota > Viridiplantae > Streptophyta > Pinopsida > Pinales > Pinaceae > Pinus > Pinus tabuliformis. The sequence goes on along the minus strand of CM062817.1, from coordinate 200,964,288 downwards.
TTACCCTTTTCTCGACTCTTAAAAAATGAAAAGGTTAAGTTCAGTGTCTTAAAATTTATTGGCCACGATAACATCTACCCAATTAGATTTTGTTTGCGTTAGCTTGAGTAGGATTATTTCTCGTTCAATGGCAGCCTTCCTGGCGCCCACCGGCCAAGGTGTTCCTCCTGATGGGAACCCTCGTCCATTTCCTTCTGTTGGAAATGTCAGTGTTCAGTATATCGCAACTTTGTCTTTGCCTGGGTTAACCATCGGTTTGCCCGTATGGTTGTTTTCAAACTCGGTGGTCTCGAGTGTGATAACTTCTGCTCCGAATGAACCCACCTCCCAGGTAATACCCACTTCGAATGTTACTTCCGAGGTCAATGCCGTCCAAACCACCACGGCAAACAAAGCCTCGAAAGCAAAGAAGAAAGGGAAACCGAAGAATAAGCCAGATCAACCCAAGCAGGAAGCCCCTAACCCTCCGCCTGAGGATGGTGCCAAACGCAAACCCAAGTATCCTTGTCTTATCTGTGATGAGGATCACTATACAAAAGACTGCCCCAGGCGGTCCGAAGTTAGTCGTTTGTTGAAAGGCACTCCTGGGACTCCTGCGGTGCTTAAAGAACCCTTTCCCTTACAGCAAACTCAAAAAACTCAAATGGTGGCTGACCCATCTCAGCCTCCCTCTTCCTTTGGTTCTCAAGTGTTTATGGCTGGAACGATACCCATCAATATCAGTACTCGAACAAAAGATTACCCGCCATCTACTGGGAAGGAGCCTGAGATACCCTCTAGTGCTCCTCCGATCAGTTCGGGTCCACCACCACCTCCTCCACCCGAACAACGTCTTGCTGATTCCAAGGTGGACCCTTGCCCTTCTTCGCCTACTGTTGCGTCCTCATCTTCTACTTTGCCTGGTGAACCTCTGGATTCAAGTAGCCAGGTGGCTAAGAAGAAAAAGAAGAAGAAGACAAAGAAGAAGAAGACCCCTAAACCAGAGGTTAAAGGTATCACCCAAGTCGAGCCACCTTGTGCTCCTCCGCGGAAGGTCAAATTTCCTTGTAAGTTATGCAAGGAAAACCATCTTCTCCACGATTTTCCTGGTATTCCCAGGGTTTTAGAAGTATGATCTCATGATCCGGACCGCCCTGCATCGTCCTCGGTAGATCATGGCGATGTTACCTTATCACCTGGAAACGGTAAGGGAAAAGAGAAGATTTGAATCCCTTGTAAACTTTGTGAAGGCAATCATCCCCTTCACCTTTGTCCATTCATGGATAGAGCCTCTATTGTATTGGAAAGTCTTACAACTCCATCAACCCAACTTCCTACTGGTTATCAACGTCTTTTTGCGATTGCAGAACGTTTCCCTGCTGACAAAGAAATCAACCAAGATTCCTCTCTTGTCCAGCCTCCTCTTCCTGAATCTGGCTCTGCCAAGCCTGTTCTAGACCAACCATTGGTCGGAAAGAGTGTCGACTCGAGTTCACCACCCGCCGACCACTCTGTTTCGGAAGAGCATCATTCTCATGTTCTTCTCGTCTCCTCAGATACCCCTACATCTGAGAGTCCTACTGCGCTCTCTCCCGAGCAGGGGGGCAATCATACGATTCCCCCACCAAGTAGTTCAGTCGCTTCCTTCGACTGGAGACGTTTGACTACCTTCTGCCTCCCATCTCATGTGCCTTTTTGGGTCACGGTACACGCCTATGACAAGGCAATACCTGGCACTGTCTTGGATGAGGGTGCATCTATTAGTCTTCTGTCTGCCACTATTTGGCAAGCTTTGGGTTCCCCATAGCTTGTGCCCGTAGCATCGAATCTGACTGCTTTTAACGGAAGAACTAGCCAACCATTAGGGCTCCTTCCAAAGTTCCCTATTACTTTGGGAGGCAAGACCGTCTATCTAAACGTATGGGTTACCCAAGGTGCTTTAGACTTCAATCTTCTCCTTGGCCGTAACTATGTTTATGCCATGGGGGCCCTTGTCTCTTCACTTTTCCGTGTGGTTTGCTTTCCACACGATGGAATAATTGTGACTATCGATCAATTATCGTTCGTTCGTCCGCAGGTCCCTCCTGCGCAGTCATCATCCCCTCCTGGTTGTCATCCACCAGTTGCATCTGCCCCACCGCAGGTCAACTACGTGGCCACCTATCCCATACCAGGAGTGCATAGTGTCCTGGGGGCATTGGGTCCTGACTTCCGAGATGTTGACCTCCCACCGGGAGAGGCACTCTTGGAAGCCCCGACTTCCTGTTCATTATGATGAAGGTCGGGTGGAGCACAGTTCCTTGTCTTGTGTCAAGCTCGCTAAAAAATGAAACAAGGAGGCTCGGAGCATAGTTCGTTTTCCTATGTCAAGCTCCTTAAAAAATGAACCTAGGTGTCCGGAGCATAGTTCACTTTCATATGTCAAGCTCCTTAAAAAATGAAACAAGGGTTATGAGGATAGTTCTTTTATTGTGTCAACCTCATTAAAAAATGAAACAACTCCCTTTCCAAATCGAGTCTTTTGATTAAGATCTCGTAAAATACAAGTCGAGTCTTTCATAGATCTTGAGAGTGAAGCTTCATTCCATCCACTCCGTGAATGCCATGAAGCTTGGGGGGCATGTACCTCGATTTGCATTATCATGCTGGGGGCATGCAAATTTATAACAAGCATAGTTTTTTCGTTTGAAGCTTGTGTAAACATGAAACCGAATCCAAGCAGAGTTCTCCATGGTTCAAGCTTGTGTAAAAATGAACCCATGCCTGATTTACATCCCGTGATTGCCTTTTATCCGCTAAAATTCTGCTAGATGAGCCTTGGTTGTTTCATTCCATCGCCACCATCTTTTTGGCCGATCATATGCTTTCACTTGGTTGTTTCTCCTTTCCTGAGGAACCGCAGCGATGAGTGGTCTTATTAGCCAGCCTCTTAACCTTTACGTGTTTCAAGTGAGTTCCACCATTACCGGAACCAGTTGCTATCCCTTATACCACTCGTTCCTTCAGGATGAGTCGCCTTTACGCTCTTTTCTGACTCGTAAAATATGAAAAGATTGCCGAGTATTTTTCCCTTTTTGACTCGTTAAAGAAAATAAAAATGGAGGTCCGCTTTCAGCTCTTTTCTGACCATTTAAAGAGGAAAAGATTGCCGAGTCGCTCCTCTTGACTCGTTAAATGGTGATAAGGGGCAGTCGTGTTAAGTTCTTTTTGTCGACCATTAAAACATAAAAATATTACTGGGTTTTTGTCGTTTCAAACTCGTTAGTGGTTACGAAACGACGTGGTTTTGACCGCTTTTTTAATTTTTCAGGTCGAAGTCACTAATCATGAAAAGTACTCCTCGATCGTAATGATCGGGCGGTTCTTTCGGGTATTATTTTATACTTTTTCGAGCCCGAGATAAACAACTTTACGAAAAAGGACATCCCTGGAGTTTCCTTTTCTGCTGTCTTTTCAAACTCTCTAAACAAGAAAAGACGCCGAGTTCTTCCTTTGTCAGACTCGTTAAAACTTAATGACATCGGATTTTGTCACAACACAAGCATATGCTATCCCCATCAAGCTTGTTAAAAATAACTGGGGTACTCGCCAGAAATGGTGGGGGAAAATAAAATTTTTGAACCATAATTGTTACCGTAACGGCAGTATGTCGCTCTTGAACATGGCACTTTTTGCTTTCGTGTCTAGGGTGGGGATATTTCATCTCATATCTTTCACTTGCTTCCATGGATTTGGGTACCCTATTTGACCTCTCATTCACTCATTTCCTCGTCATAATGACCTTTGATACATTGATGTCAAATACTGCCAATTCCGTTAATGTGCCGCCGATATGTTCAAGAGAAGTTGACCTCTGAAAATAAACAACCTCCCTCTGATAGTTCGCACAATCTTGATTCACGACATTATCTCTCTGTCTCATGTCGATGATGTGGGAAACATTATGGCCCACCTTCGATCAAGGTCACTCCCTGTCGACTTCAGCTCATTATCCAGGAAGTTGACCTAGAGACTCCCTTCCGGTGCCTTGGAGCCTGCATGCCTCAATGGCAGGTTCTTCGTGTTCGACGTGAGGTTTTCATCATTGGCCTCTGATCGAATGATTCTACGAGTGTTCGACTTCAGCTCATTAATTCACACGCCGTAGATTGTACCTATAGTACCTTGAGGGCCATTGTCATTATTGGTGGTACCTCTCGCGTCTGTTAACAGTTTCCATTATTGACTGGTAATCAGGCGATGTTTATGCATGTTCGACTTCAGCTCATATATTCACATGCTTGGACTTGTACTCTTGTTCGGGTCGAGATGGAGCGCAAGACCCTGGATTGTGTCTGTTGTAATCCAGGCGTGATTCTTGGTATTTGACTCATTCACTGGATGGTTGCGACCATACCTGAGTCAGTTCATTGATCCTAACCAGATGGCTGCGTCCATACTATGGATCCAGATTATTTATGTACTCTCTTATGGATGGCTACGACCATGCCACGTACATCATGTAATTGAACTATCAGTCATGTCTCTTAATACAGCTCCTCGGCGGCAGTAACTATATGTGCTCTTGTGTGCTCTTATGTGCGTTCTGGTAAAGCATTTCACCCCTCTCCACCTCTCGGACTTCATGCTTTAGGGGGCATCTGTTACACAGTAATTTGTCACCATCCCTATTACTCCTCTTGTCGTACCTTAGAGGACTCATTCCGGGAGTTATAAGAAGTGACAAGGGCTAAAAACACTTGCATTATGTTCCCCTGAGTATGTACTCCATGTTCCCTGAAGACACCTTCTGCAGATCATCCCTAAAAAGTGCCCTTTTTCCATTGGCGCAAGTCCACAGTATCCTACCCACGCCAATGATGGAGATCCTCAAAAGAGGGCGCGACCATTGGCGCTCTATCTTAGAGCAACAGTCGCGCCAACCAAATTTAGTCGTGCTTTTTGGCTTAATGCACGTCCAACTGTTGTTTCCTTCATTACATGGAGCTTTTCTGAGGATAGAAAATCAGTTTTTTGTCGAGCTTTATCCATCTTTATGGCTTTTGCTAATTCCACGAAAGGTGTCCCAGTTCATCGCATCCTCCTCCCTTCTTCATCTATATAAGCTTGTCATTATGCATTGGACAAGCTGAGAGATAGAGAGAGTGTTGGTGTTAGTGTTATGCTAGTGATTTGGTGATTGAGTGATAGTAGTGATGATTATTGGTCATGGAGTGTTAGATGTTGAGTTCTTGGAGGAATGCTAGTGAGTGCTAGAGAGGTTATGCTGCCGGAGAAGAGATGCATGTCAAGACACATATAGTTACTCGCCCAGCCAGGAGAAGGGTCGACGTCAGAACAATGGTTGTAACTTTTCCTGTTTATTAATTGATGAGCGACTGCTATTATAGTTCCAATCTCATTATCTATCATGGTGATATGTTGATTTATTTCCTTTCTGACTGAAATATAGTTGTGCCTTGGTAGTTTTTATGTTGGTATCTGTCTCTTCCTTTGCATGTGCAGGTATTCATTATGATCTGTTGGAGCAAGGGAGCGAGGATATCAACTCTGCTTCAATCATAGCGTTGGACTCCAGGTTAGTCTTCTTCATTCACCTTTGATGCATAACTAGGAACTTGCGTAGCAGCGTGGTTTGTTTGTGGCTAGTTCTGTGATAGGCTAGTGGGATCGCCTCTGTCCGCAGAGGGGATTTACCTTACCAACACTTATGTTCGATTTTTGGAACTCCTCAATGTGCTCCATTATTGAACCCTTTAGTTTGAGACTTATCAATTGGCTAAAAAAAGTGTTACTTTTTGTATCCTCATAATGTGATATCAATTCTTCCGTAAAAATTGCCCAAGTGATAAATTGTTTATGAGAGCAAAGCCATTGATACCATACAAACTGATTTGGTTCCAAATATAAAGTTTCCATACGTACCTTTTGTGTGTTTTGCACATTATTGAGATCGAAGAATTGCTCCATCTGTAATATCCATGTTGCGGGATCCTTGCCATGAAACTTCCTCATATCGATTTTTGGAATATGGTGGGTCTTCAATCGAACATTAGAGTCTATGGAATCATGATTAACATTTCTTTTGTTCTCATCATGAGTTTCCTTTACTACCCTTTCACCATTAGTGACCCTTTCTTGTAGCAACTTCTTCAATTCTTCCATGTCTATCTTCAAATCGTCCATCTTAGCTTCTACGCCTTTCTTTAAACAATCCATCTTAGCTTCTACACCTTTCTTTAAACCATCTATCTTAGCTTCTACATCTTTCTTTAAACAATCCATCTTAGATTCTGTTCCTTTTTGTGCAAGTGACACTTGTTACACTTGGTCTCGTAATTTTGCTATATCATGTTGCATTTATTCCTCTTCTTCATAAGTCATGCTAGAGATTTCATGTTGCTTACTAGGTGTTTGCATTTTCTTTCCTCGGGGCATCAATTACTGATAATAATGCTATACTATGCCCTTTGAATTCCTTCAAACCAAGCTTACGCAAAAATTATAAAAAAAAAAAAAACTACACACCTTTTTTCACTTTGTAGAATCCTGATATTGAATCTGATGTATCTCTGTAATTTTGAATTATCCAGTTCAGAAATTATGACCAGTAGTAGCCTTATGTGTCCTCTTTCCAATGCCACTAGTCTGATCCAAATTGGATTCTCCAAGAAAGAGTTATGCACAATCTCCCGCAGTGGCCTGATTATAGACTAGGTTAGTAGAGCGTACTTGTATGAAGTGCCACATGTCACTATTTCAACCTTTGACTCTAAAAGCTATATACAAGAAAACTAAAGTCCGTCCTCTTTCTGTACCTTCTTATGAAATTTCAATCCAATACTCAAAAAGAAAGTTATAATGATTTTCCCCAGGTCACCTGTTTGGAATGTAATTCAAGAGTCTGCAAAAAGACCAACTTCTTCAGATCATATCTCTGCAAATATAGTGCGAAAATCTTTGTAATTCGGATCCAAGGTTCAACGTGATTTGTTATCAAATGGGTTTCTTTTGCAACTTCTAAAACATCACAAAAAAACAGTTATAGCGAAAATGCCACAATGACCTGTTTGGAGCAGCGAAACCCTAGAATCCAAAGCTCTGAGACCAAATGTTATGAAACCAGCTCAAGAAAAGATAGAAAAGATATATCAACGCCTTAGAATTCAGCCTCCTTGAGGGGGAAACCTCCTTTACATTACATAAATGAACAATTCTTGGATGATTCAAATGACAAAACCTCCTTTCTATATATAGGAGTCTAAGGAGTCACAATATAATCCAGCCGACCTAACAATAATAATATAAAGCCACAAAAATAAAAATAGAGGGATTCTATGGGGCACAGTAATAAAAATATGGGGGCAATAGGGGCACAACAATTTTAATAAGGGGTATAACTACAATAGTAATGGGGTAATCAATAGTATTATAGGGACCCAACAAGGGTCTACCACAGGCCCGAGTGAAACCCCTCAGCAACAAAGGTGTCCCCTTGAAGCCAAAACTACTCTGATACAAAATGTAGGTTTTAACCCCATACAGAAATTACCTACATAAAAATTCTAAAACACATAAAATAAACAATGAGAGAGCATAACACATAAAACACATATACACAGATATTTTCCCCTGGATCCCAAAACTGAGACTACCAGCTTGATTTTTCATTATGTTCATTTCAATGTTACAATACATATTTATACATGCCGAAGCATCCAATACCATGGACCAAAAACCATCGAGTCCAAAACCATGGACCGAAAACCATCACATCCAAAAAACATGTGCGAAAATCATGCACAAAACCATAGGTGGGTCCGCCCAACCTAACATAGGGTCTAAAACCAAAATTTTCCAAGGCGCTACCGTAGACCCCATAAAGTGGGGTTATGGGTACCCCTAAAACCCCCTATGACCTCCCCCCCTCTAACCCTTGGTTAACTACGTGGGTTAGTCGTGGAAATAATATAACACAAGCCAACAAATCTGATTTGGCATTAGCATATTTTTTCTTTGTTGCTGATCATCCTTTTATGAAACAAATTGGTCTCTTAGAGAGACACCATTCACTTGTAGTCATTTTCCTTCCTCCTGGAACCTGCAAAAAAACTAATACTTCTTCTGCAATGGAATGTAATATTATCAAAGGAGAGAGGTGATCAATCCCTCTAGTTATGATATTTACACACAAAACTAAGAATTTGCATTAATGAAACAAGTTCTCAAAGGAAAAATAAAAAGAATTTATACCTGCTTTGGAATTGGTGCCTCAAGTTGAATGTTGCTTTCTTTTTTCAGCAATTTATTTCATTATTTACTGTTTCAAACTCTAATGATGGATTTCTCATTGTGTAGATCTTGTTGAGATCTTTCAAATGACACTTGAATCATCGAAATCTAATTTTGAATGAGAAAGTTAAGCTAATTTGAACAATGAGGTTTTTCAGCTGCAAATTGATATTTGGTTGTGGAATTAGATCAACTATGGAATTGGAGAACAGCTGCGGAATTGGACTTTAGTTGCGGAATGTGCACAATTTTTGTAGCTAAAAATCTTGAATAAAAAGTTAGCCATTCATCTTTCATCATCAGTCCAAAATTAATCAATACCTTCAGAAAAGTGAGAAAATAACTTATACATTTCATTGATTCAATTTTATTTTTATTTTTTGACATGTGGCAACTTAGTGTGGCAACTTAGAGATAACACACACCTTGACTTCCCTTTGACCGGGGTTTTTTGTCGACTTGGATCAAATGGATAGCACACTATCCATGTACTAACATTTTCCCAGCTACCCATGTGGCTCGTTTCGTCTTTTGACACTTGTAACCTACAAAAATATGAAAATGGTTGCGGAATTGCCGGTTAGCTACAGAATAGAGCTGCATTCCACAGCTAAAAGATAGCCAACCATCAGTTTTACACATAGTTGGATACTTGTATCGTGCATAGCTTTTTATCTCTTCTGCACTTTCCTGTAGAGTTTCTGCAACCTTAAAAGTAAGTGATTCATCTTTAAAACGGAGATTTTCAGTTGAAACAAAACCAACCAAAAAGATATTGATCCCTTCTCTAACTGAAAATGCCAATGTTACTACACAATAAGCCCCAAGCTTCCCATACAAACAGCAGATAAAGTCCGATAAATAATCAAGGATACTAAGGTCATGCTCGATAATAACATAGATGTTTGGCCTGAGCATGGACTGGACTATTTGTGCATCTTTATGCTGCAACAATATGTTGTTTTGAATCCAAGTTTGCATTTTCAACTCTCTGTAATTCTCCACCAGAAAGATTTACTACATTAATTGTTCAATTTGAAGTGGTTTCATGACATCAGATGTGAATTGAGGGTGCGTATATGAATCACGGAATTTTTTTTGGTGCAATAAATGCCTAACAGTTGAGTGGAACTTTGGTTCACCTTCTGCGGTTTGTATGACACATTGGATTCAGGATTCTCCACATCTGTATTGTCTACAAGATCTGGTTTCAATAAACTAGCTAGCACGCATATAACCCTTGTCTTCCTTGTTCCATTTTCTCCCAACATTTAACCGGAAGTAATGGAATAGGTACAGACAAGTCGCGGGAGACATGTTCAAAATGTTCTTTGTTCATTTAATAAAAATCCTTTTTTCTCATGCATTCAGTGACACGGTGGATGACCTGGTAGCCAGGGAAATTGGATCTGGGTAGATTTCTTAAAGAAATCTGAATATGGCCACAATTGTTTAGAAAAAAAAATTGTTTTTCCTCACACAGTCAGTGAAATGGTGCTTCAAAGAATTGAGGAGATATCCAAAACCGCTTCAAATTCCTTAAAATGATTTCTAAGTTATCTAATTGACCCTATTTCAAAAAAAACCCATGTTTTATTTTTCCAAAATTCATCTCTGTTTGTCCAGATTGTGCAGTTGAAGTTTGACGTTTTTCAATGTTCTCCGTTTTTCCTGAATTACTGCACTCTGCTGTCAAATTTTGAATCAAAGGTTAAGATTCTAGTCTCCAAAGATAATTCAAAGATGTATGCTACCAAAACATTCATAAATTATAAAATCTCAATCAATACTGATGCAGTGAAGGTGACCCTAGCGGTGAAGGATATGAACGTCCAAGAGGAGATGTGAAGTCAGATCTACAAAAGGCAGCATTAGCGTAATCAGCCTCTCAAAGTTGCAATATCTACACTAACCAGTGGCAGCAAGTAAACATGTTCTACAATGACTATCCCATGTTTTCATAGAAACAAACCAAGTTTTTCACATGTTGAGCTATGGGTAGTTTTCTAGCAAATGCTACTGCTTTTTCATCGATCCTTATCTATAAGTTTTTTTTTTCCTCAATTCTGTCAAATAACCTTAAGACAAGTTTCAGTTGTTCAAGTGCTAGACACGGTGAGATTATTATTTTGAATATCAGCAGGAGAAAGGGTAGTAAAATCCTAATCATTTATAATAAGGGAGTTGAGCCTCGATTCATCTACAGTTGTTGGCTTCAGTTGCTGATTTTTGTGCAGAAGCTGTGAAGGTGATGATCTAATATTTGATTGCATTTGCTATTCACAGCTCAAAATAATCCCACAACTTTCAAATTTGAGGTTAAAGCCAAAGAACATAAGATATTTCAATCTGCAATAAAAATGGGAGAATTGTTTACATTGCAGGTTTATTTTTACTTTTTATTTTTATGATTTTGCAAGTTTGTTTCAGGGCCAAAGCTTAAACAGGAATGCAGATTTTCTATTGAGGCCACAGTGGAATTGGGGATAGCCATTTTTTTTTTGAAATTATGAAATTTTATAAGAGTGATTAATGATTTTCAATTTCAGGCAACAAAGACTTCAAGGAAAATATGCTAAAAACAGGACTTTGACTGAGGTCTTAAGCTAATTTTTTATCAATCTGGGCCGGGTGACTAGGATAGGATCCATGTCGAGACAATTCCGGAGATGCGCATGTGGTTGGTTTCTTCATTGGATGCCTATAACCTGCCAAACCTTGGAATTAGTTGCAGAATTCACAATTAGCTGCGGAATCAGGCTGCACTTGGCAGCTAGTTTGCAAAATCTTATTAAAATAGGACACAATGTTTTGAGGGTCACCACAAACCATAACTAGTCAATCTTGGACAGTTGAACCTATCAAAGCAGATGGATTTTTTTTTTAATTTTTTTATTGAATCAAATAAATGATGAAGTTTATTTTGTCCCTTTTCTTTTATTTTTTTAACATAACAATTCTTTTCCTGATCCTCCAGATCATAGAAAGCGCAGGAGCAGAGCATACTCAAGATTTTTTTTTTTTTTTTAGACTAAGAAATAAGGTCTCCTAATTACACTTCCCTGGCAACAGTGCCAAAATGTCTAGTCAATTTAGTTTCCTAAATTGCTCTACATAAATTATCAATCCGAGTATCATAAACTGATGAAGTGTGGTGCACCATATGTGCTTAGTTAACCTTTTCTCTTACTTCGTTGTTTTATAGTTTGTGTTGTTTTTTTTGGGGTTTTGTTTCTTATGTTAGAATCTAGTTTCTAAAGAAAAGAGAAAATGAAACAAATCAAAACTTTGAACAGTTAGATTAATCTAATCCGACAAAATATCTAAGAAAAGAAAGAAAGAAAAACAAATCAAGTCCCATTCATAACTTCACATATCGCCAATTTCGTTCTTAAGGAACTAAAAAGACTCAATGAGACATGAACTTATGTAATGAGTATCCTACTAAGCAAAAAGCAAGAACATGTAAAGAAAAACTAATCTACTGTGTTCTCTATGCTCCAATTCACCAATCGGAAAATATGAAGACTACTTTCTTGGAATATTTTTTCAAGCATAAATTACACAGTTAGATAAATCTACCATGAACCGCAAAAAGCAAGAACATGTAAAGAAAAACTAATCTACTGTGTTCTCTATGCTCCAATTCACCAATCGGAAAATAGGAAGACTACTTTCTTGGAATATTTTGTCAAGCATAAATTACACAGTTAGATAAATCTACAATCAACCGAAAGCAAGAACATGTAAAGAAAAAAAGTAATCTAATGTGTTCTCTATGCTCCAATTCACCAATCGGAAAATAGGAAGACTACTTTCTTGGAATATTTTGTCAAGCATAAATTACACAGTTAGATAAATCTGCGATCAACCAAAAGCAAGAACATGTAAAGAAAAACTAATCTACTGTGCTCTCTATGCTCCAATTCACCAATCGGAAAATAGGAAGACTACTTTCTTGGAATATTTTGTCAAGCATAAATTACACAGTTAGATATCCTACTAAGCAAAAAGCAAGAACATGTAAAGAAAAACTAATCTACTGTGCTCTCTATGCTCCAGTTCAGCAATCGGAAAATATGAAGACTACTTTCTTGAAATATTTTTTCAAGAATAAATTACACAGTTAGATAAATATACAATCAACCGGTTGAACACACTTGCATGAATTAAAATTGCACGAACGGAAAATCTAAACTATCAAACTTGAAATCAATAAAATGACATACTTGAATGAAATCAAAGAAAAACTTCAAAACAAAATCTACTCTAACTTACATTCTAATGTGCTCCATGACATCTACTTCACATCTCCTTCCATGTTGAGAACATCAAAGCTTTATTCAAATTCTTCAAAATTACAAAGTACAACAAAGCTCTCCAAAGCTTTCCAAAGCCATCAAAGAAGAACTACAAGCTCCAAGCTAAAGAGCTACCAAAAATCTAGAAACTTACAAACTAAAAAGCTAAGCTCCCAAATGAAGGAGAAAGATCTCCTATTTATAAAAAAAGATGAGAAGCCATCTCATTAATGAGAGTCCATGAATCTCTCCTTCTACCTCCAGAGTCCTAATCAAAATAGGAACTGATAAGACACATGTCTTCTTAGAGTTTCAATACAATTAGGAGATGTGACACATATCCTCATAATCCCATGATTATCTCCACTCAAATTTGAATTTGGCCTTAGAGTGCCACATAAAGGTCTTCTAGAAGCCTCCTTTTGACCTACACATGTCAACAATCTCAACCCACTTGTTAGGTATAAGCATGTGCACATTATTTTCTAATTTTAACCACAAATTCACTTAAAAAGGCTATGAATTAATAAAGTTTGAAAAAACATAAATGTGGCCCAATGATAATGAAAGTGGGATGAATGTAGTGACATGGTAGTGAAATGGAGGTTATATAATGGACATAATAGTGAAATTGTAATGGAAATGAATGACATTTTCAAGACCCAACAATACACATGCACATGCCATGCATGCCAAAAATAGTGAAGAAATCATACGCGTAACTCGGTACCTACAAGTAAAACTATTGTAGTTGTTGATCCTGATGCCCTCTTATGCTTTCCTACTATTCCTTTGCCTTCTTACTCAAAAAATCCAAGTATTTCACTCCCTCCAAGAGTGCTCCAAGGAAACTCTAAGTCTCCAAGAGTGTGAGAGACGTTGAAGAATCTAGGACAGTTAGAGTTAATGTGGTTCTTCTTAGCTTGATAACTATTTGTGAGGTGTTTTTAACTTTTCTCCTCCCTAGATGCTTGAATCATTTCTCCTTAATCAACTTATTGTAAATAGGAACATCTTTTATTGGTTGGAGAAGTGGAATCTTTACACATATATTTTTCAATTCTCCTAGAAGTTCAGTCTCTTTTGGGGTAGGCTGGAGTGGTTGGGTTAATCTCTCAGGAAATGGTGGACTCAATTTAAGAATGTTTTCCTCTCTTTCTTCCTCAACCTCCCTAGGTGGAGGTGGAGGTTGGTTATCTAGGAGAAATCTCCCAGATCTCAGGTTAATCTCCTGGATTTCCACAACATAAGCTGGATATGATGTCTCTCCATTGTATACCTTTTGAGCCTGTCTGTTGTTCGGGTTCGTATTTGGCTGGGTAAGCATCTGGGGTTGCTTGGGTGGAGCAGAGTGTAACAGCTGTGGTTGGGAAGGTGGTGGAGCCAATAAATCTGGAGCATTTTTGTATTGGGGCCTCCACCGTTGGGGCAGTGCATTCCACTGAGGTTTTGGTGGAGCAAATGGTTGAAATGACTGGCTAACTGGCTGGGAGTGATACTGAGATGCAAAGGACCAAGGAGAGGGTGTAAACCAGGAAGGATGAATAGGGGGTCTCCAAGAAGGTATGGTTGTGGTTTGGTTGGGGTTGTAATATGCATGGGATGACCCTTGCATGCCTTGCTGGTATGGTCTAGGCCCGTGAGGTCTCCTTTATTTTATGTAGTAGAGCTGCCCAAGGATACCTTCAGCTCCTTAATATACTGAGAAAATTTCAATAGAATTCAATGGACATTCATTCCTATGGTGCCTCCTGGTGCATCTAAGACAAAAAATGGCCAAGGCTCTCTCTACTTCCTCATGCTTTATCTTAATGTGCATATTGTCCATTTGTAAGGCAAGGGTTTGCAAAATCTCCCTTTTGAAATCTTCCAGCATGTTTCCAATTTCACCCTTGATGGATGAGTTGGAAGAGGATGTACTAACCATAGGTTGACTGCCCCTACCCTTTTCCTAGCTAGCCTAGAATGGTTTCTAAAGACAGTCTTGATATCCTCATAGGGTAATTGGTAGATATCTCTTCCTGCTAACAAGTATAAGGTATCCAGAGGATCTTCACTTACTCCCCTAAGCAGGACCAGCTTTAGTGACTCAGGGTCAAGTGTGCACCTGGCCCTTTTGTAACTAAGTTGGAATCTTTCTTCGTAATCCTCTATTGATTCATCATTGCCTATGGTCATCCTAAAAGTTTCCTCTTTAGTATCCTTTGACTGACAATAGTCTCGATACTTGTTGTTAAAGGTTTTCTGCATCTGAGCCCAAGTTGTGATGCTATCCCCAGGTAAACCCATGAACCAGCGTAATGCTGCATCCTTGAGGGTAGATGGAAATCGTTTTAACTTTTTCTCATCATTTGTATAGTCATAGGTTCGACATATAACAACAAAATAAAATAGGAAAGTATTGGGGTCTTCTAGGGTCAAGCCATGGAAATGAGGTGGGGCAGATGGACTTATATTTTTCATCTTAGTGTCCCCATTGGTTTCTCTAATGGGGAAGGCACCCTGAACTCTCTCTCTATTCCCTTTGTCATTTATGTTTTCAGCCATTGGTTCAGTAGGAATGGGTTCTTATTCTTCTTCAGACTTCTTCCCCTGTAGGTTCTTCAAATATGTCAGGTTTCTCACATATGGATTCCTCTAGTTCATACCCACTGAAGAAGAGGGAAGGTTGGCTATTTGATGCAGTGGGGGTATTTGACAAAACATTTCCTAAGTTATCCCTATTCCTACGAGGCATGAAAGGAATTTTTTTGGGGTTGGTTTTGTGTTTTTATTTTCAAACTTGGAAAGTACTTTACAAAATTTAAATTGCTGATTAAATGAAAACTACTTGCTGAATTGAAATCTTGCTTGAAAAAATGGAAAGGAAAGTAGAAAATGTAGGATGAAAAAGGAAGCAACTAAATTACTTTTGCAAAAATAAACTAATCGCAGAATATTAGAGACAAGAAATAGAAGAAAGAAGCAGTATTCACATATTACTCAAACACCTCCCCGGCAATGGCGCCAAAAAGTGATCAGTGCCAATATTGCAGCAAGAATGTTGCAACTCCTAGGCTACCATCTTTACTTTGTCAACCCAGGGTTCGTACAAACTTGGAGGTATCAGTGTTGTATACACAAGTAAAAGTGATGGTTCTTCCTTTTGTCATGGTTCAGCTGGCGAGAGACCACTGGGGTTTTCAAGCCAGACGTCGATGGAATCAAAAGAAGCTAGGTTTCTTGATGGAAGAAAGGGAAATCTGCTCTAAGGGAGAGCTACTCTACTGCAATAATGAAAAAGACTGAAATTCAATGCTAAATCACGCCATTTCCTAATTAACTTCCAAGAAACTATGCTTTGTAATAATGTTAAATTAACATGAACCAAATGATACTATCTAAGAATGGAAGTAAGAAGCATCAATCATCACTAATGTGAAAGTAAAGGGACTGGAATAAATCTGTTTTTGTCTTTTTGTCTTTTCATGCAAAATCAAGTATTCAAACTAATTTCTTTTGGTGATGTGGCAACTGGATTAAGGATGTTGGAGGATGGCTAGAAGGGTTAGGAGATGGTTGGATGGTGTGGCAGACCCTTGGGAGGCTTTTGGTGACTGCCTATAGGTTTTCCCTCAATTCGGCCTCAAAACAGGGTATTTTAGGAAAACCTGCAAGATGTCCTAGAAACCTACAGGATTCCTTGTAAACCTACAGGATACAACCGAGAGAAAAATGGAAGGCTTAGAGAAGGTGGTATATGGATGGAATCAAGTGAGGAATGATTTAGGATCACTCAGAAGTCAACAACAAATTCAAAGGATGGCTGCATTCTCTCAATGTGCTTGGAAGAATTTCTACGAAAAATGATGAAAACTAGTGAAGGAAATGATGGAAAAAAAGAATGACTATGATGGATGGAGTGGAAGGTGGTTGCTGGCTATGAAGTCTTTGTCTCCTCTTGAAGCACCTGCTTTTCATAAAACATGTATAATTCCCAAAAAGCTATGTAAACAAGAAGCATTATCATAATCTAGAAAAGAATAATTAATAAACTAACTGCCTACATTATGCATGAGGAAAGTTGCTGAAAGGAATGAAATCTTGGATGAGATCTACTGCAAGAGTGGAAATAGAAGATATGACAATGAAATCATACTTTGCAAAACTGATCAAATTCTAACTTAAATACAATAACCTCTAAAGCTTATGCAAGAAATAGAAATATGTGTTTTTGGGGCTGCATAAGGGTCCCTTCCTCAAATCATGATCCCAAAGGGAGTAAATGAGGCTAAGATACCCAATGAAAACCTTGTGGTACTCCTTTTATCCCTTCTAACCTATTACTGAAGTAAGGCACGAATTGAAGCAAACTAATAAACAACCAATCCAATCTACTCTACTTGCAATGAAAACACATCTAAAAGCAAATTAACAATCAAGCTATAAGAGTAATCTAAACATACATATACAAGAAAGAGGAGCCTTAGCTGCTAGGTTTGAGCCCTAACCCAAGATATTAAGCCCTCTAAGTTAACTCAGTCAAAATAAAACTCATCCTTATTACTAAAACAGAAAATTACATCAATAAAACTTTCACAAGTTTGGAGCTCGAAAATAGCTTAGAATTTTACAACAAAAATTCACATCCTAATGAGGCTCGAGGCCTCTCTACTTATAAAACTGAAGTCCCCAACGAATTCCTTAAAATTAGGGAGGCTCGACTCTCAAATTCGAGATAAACTAGCTCTTTGTCTCTCACTGCTCAACTACCTTCTAATCCTCATGGCTTGGTTGCTTGCACTCTGAGCTGGTGTGATGGATGGAGGAATATTTGAATGGGGGAGAAGTAAATGAGGAGGATTTACCTCCTACAATCCCTCTCCCTTGTCCCATTTGAGTTTTAACCTTAGTATTTTCCCAAATTCCTTGATTTTCTCCTTCAATCCTACATTCAATGCATATTAGTCCACTAGGCCTCATATCTAGCTCTAACTCATCTCATAAACAAAATATAATCAAAAACATGTAATAAGTTATGAGAAGAGTTGGTTTGACTAAGCTAGGACGTGAATTAAGGCCCATATAATTACCCAATGATGAGGTTCATCATCACCCCCTACTAAAAGTGTTGCTCATCGTCTGAGCAACTTAATCAATATCCATATCCTTCATAGCTCTAGTGGCCTCCCTAACATCCCATGCGTCTGTTGTAGTTTCCTCTTCTTATTCATAGAAGCTTGCTTTCCTTTCTACCCCCTCCCACAACCTCTTTTCTTCTTCTTCCTTCCTTCCTTCTAGCATTCCTAAAAGTAGTGGTGGATTGAGTTTCAGACCAATCTAATTGACGTTCAACCTTTGCATAGATTTCTTGTACATGGGTCTCCTGTTTAGTGCTTCTCTCAATCTTTGAGGAGAGTGGTACTCTCTTGTATTTAAATCGTATGGCAATGTTTTCCATCTCCTTAGGCAAGCATGTATGCTATCATCCCCTAATAGCTTGAACATGTCCTCAAAATGCGAAATTTCTTGCTCTTGGGTAGCAAGATATCTAGGTGTAAGTTGAGGATCATTGGTAATCAAATTATGGGTACTGATGAGGGCCATGGGATCTGAATTTTCAGCTCTGATCATAAGAGGTTCAGTTTGCTCTCTTGCCAATATCTTCTTCATCTCTGCAGCTCTTGATTCCTTATGGTTTATCCATGATGCCAAAGTGTTTATTCAATTTAGTGTCCTAAATTGATACATAAATTATCAATCCGGGTGTCCTAAACTAATGAAGTGTAGTGCACTATATGTGCTAAATAACCCTTTCTTACCTCACTATTTTCAAGTTTATGTCTGTTTTGGGTTTTTTGCTTTTGATTCCTAAAGTTCTATTGCTAATAAGAATCTAGAAAAATGAAGTGATAGTCTAAAAGTGCTTTTTAGGCCAAGTTTGGAAGTAAGGTTTTCAAAACAAGAGAGTGAAAAACAAATCTTATCTTCTTGCTATTGTAATTATTTCCAAAATATAAGTTTGAAAATGTTCTTAAAATTGTTGTCTACCTATTTACAAAATGAAAACTTAAGTGAGAAAATAGAATTGCAACTATCTGTAAAAAACTGAAAATGAAATACTCAAAACAAAACTACTTCTGTTGTTTAGTCTACTTGAAAAATTAAAGTCTTAATGAACTACTATGATTAAACTAAAGGAAAGAAACAAAACTGAAGTTGCAATTATTCTATTTGTGAAAGAAAAACTAAATGAAGTATTGTTATCACTCTGCCATATAATTTAGGGAGAAATTAACTCCTTATGATAGCACATTTGAGAGATTCCATTCTTCACCATAAAAAGAAGTAAACATTAAAAGTGCAAGGAAAAACTCAGTCATTAGTAAGGCATTTCACCACTTAGTCTTAGGTTCAACCATCAACGAAGGGCTTTTGGAAATATCTCTTTAAATCATGAGTTGCTTAAATTGACAAGAAAATGGCATCAAGCTATCTAATTCTAAACTAATGAACAACAAGTAATCTCATTTATAAACACAACACTTCACCATTTAGTTTGAAGATCAATCATCAACGAAAGGCTCTGGAAATATTTTCTTATATCATGAGTGACTATAATAAAAAGGAAAAGGTACTGAACAACAAGAAATCTCATTCATAAATCCCATATTTCACCATTTAATTTTAGGATAAACCATCAACAAAAGACTATGGAAACATACATTTATGTAATGAGTGACTATCCTAATAAGAAAAGGCATGAAACAACTTAAATTCATAAACTAAAAACTAAGGAACAACAAAAGAAATAAGTCTAATGATGTTGCTTGACACAATTTTAAAACTACAGTAACAAGCTAAAGCATAATGGAAACTAAGGAACTACTTCTACACTGGAATGCACCTATCAGAGTTAATAGAAACAAGTGACAAAAGCTGCAATGAACACAGAGTTAGAAACGATTATAGACATAAATAAAAAAAACACAATAAATGTACAACTAAATGAAAGAAGACAACAAATGAAATGTACAGGGATAAAAAGGAACCTTGACCATGCAGGGGCCCTCTGCACGGTCTAGGACTAGCAATGCAGAATCACTTCACACGCTCAGGTAGCCATATAAGAAAAGCACAGTTTTTGTATATTAAAAACAGAGTACTGAATGTCTCATGCTACAAATGGAAATTGCACTACTTCATCATCATAAAACATGAACTAGTTATGTGTTCCAAATGCTGAGATTTATAGGAAAAATTCACAACTGTTTTAAGAGAAAAGTCTTCTACAGCAGACACATGAACAGGTAGTGCATCCGGGAATTTAGTCTTTGGTTGGCTTGAACAGTAAATCTCTGAATAGTGGCTATTGGATATTGGTTATGCAGGCGGAAAATGACTTCCTCAGCTTCAGGAACATGCGTTGGATTCATTTATGTGAAAAAGCAAAGTTCTAGTTGCTGTAGGACTTCTCCGTTGACTCCCCTTTGACCGGGGTCTTTCTCCTCGACTTTGATCAAATGGATAGGACACCATCCATGTACTGACATTTTCCTAGCTACCCATGTGGCTCATTTCTCTTCTCGACACCTGTAACCTGCAAAAGTATGAAGATGGCTGCGAAATGGCCAGTTAGCTACGGAATGTGGCTACATTCCGTAGCTGAAAAACAAAACCCTATCCAAATAACACACATAATAATATAATTTGAAAATCACTAAAATGCACCCCTAAAGGCAACATGCAATGGCTTTTTATGGTTTATGATGCATTGGCATGGGAAAACGAAGGAAGAAGGATGAAGAAATTGCTTAAGGAGGAGGCAGTTTTGGAACTCAACATACCCCCATTGTGAAGTTGTTGCATGTCCTCATGCAACCAAAATTGTAACAATCCTTCTTCTACTGCATATGCTCTGAAACCTTAGCTAGAACATCCAACCTTTTCTTGCTTCTCTTTGATGCCACTGCCATTCTAGGCTTTCTCATGAGGAATCTAAATTTAAGGTTGATGAGGGATCTGCTTAGCTTCCTATTTTTCCTCTTCAATTTTCTGTTTTTCTTATGCCACAGACCCAAATGAAGCATGGTATTATTATGAATGATTTTTTCTAGCCTATTTTGTTCCTTCAAAGCTTCATTTTCCTTCTGAATATGCCTATTTAAGACCTCTAACTCATAGATTTCTTGCTTTAGTGAGTGAATCAGAGTTTCTTTTAATGTAGTTGGTTGTTCCAAAACTACCTCTATCTTAAGCAATTTCTTCATCCTTCTTCCTTTGTTTTCCCATGCCAATGCATCCTAAACCATCAAAATCCATTGCATGTTGCCTTCAGGAGTGAATTTCAGTGATTTTCAAATTATATTATTATGTGTGTTAATTGCATATGGTTTTGTTTTTCAGCTATGGAATGTAGCCACATTCCGTAGATAACTGGTCATTCTGCAACCATCTTCATACTTTTGCAGGTTACAGGTGTCGAGAAGAGAAACGAGCTACATGGGTAGCTGGGAAAATGTCAGTACATGGATGGTGTCCTATCCATTTGATCAAAGTTGAGGAGAAAGACTCCGATCAAGGGGAGTCAACACAGAAGTCCTACAGCAACTAGAACTCTATTTTGCACGTAAATGAATCCGAGGCATGTTCCTAAAGCTGAGGATATCAAGTATGGGGGTTTTACGCAGTGCATTATATTAGATATCATTTTTTTTTGGGATTCAACTGCGTTAAGTAAGATCATTCACGTATGACCATTTCCATGAGAGGTAGTCGTAACTGACTAATTTCTCATGATTTTTGAATCGTTCACTTAGCACTCATTGCATCGGGTGATGCTCACAGGGGTGAAGAAGTGGGATTGAAACTAGTGAAATGTGGAGAACGAATCACATAGCATCAATCATCACTTCCGGGGCTCGCACCCGGTAACCAGGACTTCTGAGGATATCGTTTGCCACCTGCATAACCAATATCCAATAACCACTATTCATAGATGTACTGTTCAAGCCAACCGAAGAGTAAATTCCTGGATGCACTAATTGTTCACGTGTCTACTGTAGAATACTTTTCTCTTAAAACAGTTGTGAATTTTTCCTAGAAATCTCAGCATTTGGAACGCAGAACTAGTTAATGTTTTATGATGATGAAGTAGTGCAATTTCCATTTGTAGCACGAGACATTCAGTACTCTGTTTTTAATATACAAAAACTTTGTTTTTCTTATATGGCTACCTGAGTGTGTGAAGTGATTCTGCGTTGCTAGTCCTAGGCTGTGCAGAGGGCCCCTGCATGGTCGAGGTTCCTTTTCATTCTTGTACATTTCCATTTGTTGTCTTCTTTCGTTCAGCTGTACATTTATTGTGTTTTTTTCATTAATTTCCATAATTGTTTCTAACTCTGTGTTCATTGCAGCTTTTATCACTTGTTTCTACTAACTCTGATAGGTGCATTCCAATGTAGAAGTAGTTCTTTAGTTTCCCTTATGCTTTAGCTTCTTAACTATAGTTTTTAAATTGTGTCAAGTAACATCATTAGACTTATTTCTTCTGTTGTTCCTTAGTTTTTAGTTTTTGAATTTAAGTTGTTTCATGCCTTTGCTTATTAGGATAGTCACTCATTACATAAATGTATGTTTCCATGGCGTTTCGTTGATGGTTTATCATCAAACTAAATGGTGAAATATGGGATTTATGAATGAGATTTCTTGTTATTTAGTACCTTTTTCTTTTTATTATAGTCACTCATGATATAAGCAAATATTTCCAGAGCCTTTCGTTGATGATTGATCTTTAAACTAAATGGTGAAGTGTTGTGTTTATAAATGAGATTACTTGCTATTCATTAGTTTGGAATTAGATAGCTTGATGCCATTTTCTTGTCAATTTAAGCAACTCATGATTTAAAGAGATATTTCCAAAGGCCCTTTGTTGATGGTTGAACCTAAGACTAAGTGGTTAAATGCCTTACTAATGACTGAGTTTTTCCTTGCACTTTTAATGTCTACTTCCTTTTATGGTGAGGAATGGAGTCTCTCAAATGTGCTATCATAAGGAGCTAATTTCTCCCTAAATTTAATGGCAGAGTGATAACAATACTCCATTTAGTTTTTCTTTCACAAATAGAATAATTTCAGTTTTAGTTTTGTTTCTTTCCTTTAGTTTAATTGCAATAGTTCATTAAGACTTTAATTTTTCAAGTAGACTAAACAACAGAAGTAGTTTTGTTTTTAGTATTTCATTTTCAGTTTATTACAGATACTTGCAATTCTATTTTCTCACTTAAGTTTTGATTTTGTAAATAAGTAGACAACAGTTTTAAGAGTCTTTTCAAGCTTACATTTTAGAAATAATTACAACAGCAAGAAGATAAGCTTTGTTCTTCACTCTCTTGTTTTGAAAACCTCACTTCCAAACTTGGCCTAAAAAGAACTTTTAGACTATCACTTCATTTTTCTAGGTTCTTATTAGCAATAGAACTTTAGGAATCAAAAGAACAAAACCCAAAAACAAACATAAACTTGAAAATATTGAGGTAAAAAAGGGTTATTTAGCACATATAGTGCACTAGACTTCATTAGTTTACGACACCCGGATTGATAATTTATGTAGCAATTTAGGACACTAAATTGACTAAACATTTTGGCACTGGTGTCGGCGAAGTGTAACTAGGTAGCCTTACTTCTTACATTCATAAAAAAAATGACATGCATAGAGAGAGATTCTAGGGGTAGATTTATAGCTAGGGGCAAAAGTTCAATTTTCACAACTCCAACTACTCCACCAAGGATTAGAAAGAACACACCTCCATCCCAAACTCAGATTCCTAGCCTTAGGATTCTTGGAATTCAAGGGGCAGCAACTCAATTAGGAGATTCTCCCACTTCATCTACTAAACCAAACCTAGGAGAGGAACCCTTTTTCACCTCTATAAGGGAGCCTATTATAGTTGAAGAAGTAGGAATACCTAGAGAAGAAGAAGAAGTAGAAAGTCTCTCTCATCAGCCATTAATAGAAGAACCAAAAGATTCTGAGGAAACTATCATGGCAGAGGAAGAACAAGATGGATAGTTTTCACTATTTGGATGAGGGGGTAGAGGTAGAGGTAGAGGAAACAATGGAGGAGGAAGAGGTAACAATGGAGGAGGTAGAGGAAATAGGGAAGGGGATAACTCATTTGGATTCCCTATAGTAGATGAGGAAACACATACAACAATGAAAAACATTTCACCATATGTCCTCCCAAACTTTTATGGGTTGATAAGTGAGGATCTAAGACATTTATGTTTGAGTTTGAAGTCTTATGCTGAACTTATGACTATCTAGAAGACTCTCAAAAACTCAAGTTGTTCCCTTCAACACTAAAAGGGGCTGCTCTAAAATGGTTTATGGGATTAGTCACTCTATCCATTAGGACTTGGAATGATATGAGGCAAGCATTTTTGGATAGATACTTGGATTACTGTATGCCTACCACTCATAAGGATGAGGTATTCAAAATGATGCAAAAGGATGATGAAAACTTAAAGGATTTGCTTGAGAGGTTTAACTACAATTTGAAAAGAGGAAAAATGAACAATTTAGATGAAGAGACCTTGAAAGCTCTTTTGTTGAAGGTTATTATAGATGAACGGATAGATATTCTAAACATGATGGGGAAGGGGGACATCACTCAACTTCCATTGAATGATATAGCAGAACTATGTGTCCATCTCTTAAGAGGGAAATCTAAAACTGGGAAAGGACCAAGAGATCCTTCTCTTATTAGAGCAAACAAATCTATAACAGGATCTGTAAGTAGGGAAGAAATTGGCAATATGCTTGATGAGTTCAAAACTGATATTTTAGGGATCCTTAGTGAGCAACTAGATGCCCTCAAAATCCAAAACAAGCAAAAAACAGAAGCTAATGCTTTAACCATATTTTGCCCAAAATGCAGAAAGAAACATGCTCTAAGGGAATGCCCTTTAGATGCAAAAATTGTAGAAACTTGTATGATTTGTTTAGAAAGTCATGAGATCAAAGGTTGTCCTTCAATCCTAGGTCTTAAAGTTGTCTTTCAAGAGGAAGTAGTCCAAAATTCTGTAGAACCTCTTTGCTTTGTTGCAAGAAGACCTTGGCAAGGGCCACAAAATCAAGGATTTAACAATCCAATGAATTTTCAGCCCCCACCAAATTGGAATTCTTGGAAACAACCTTGGCCTCAACCTCAAAATTAGTATCAATCTCAACCTTGGTTATGAAGTTGGGAATTGGTTATGAAGGTGGCAAACGACATCCTCAGCTTCAGGAACATGCCTCTGATTCATTTACATGCAAAAACAGAGTTCTAGTTGCTATAGGGCTTCTGCATTGACTCCCCTTTGACCGGGGTCTTTTAGCTTTCGATCAAATGGATAGGACACCATCCATGTACTAACATTTTCCCAGCTACCCATGTGATTCATTTCTCTTCTTGACACCTGTAACCTGCAAAAGTATGAAAATGGTTGCGAAATGGCCAGTTAGTTGTGGAATGTGGCTACATTCCATAGCTGAAAAGAAAGCCCTATCCAATTAACACACATAATAATATAATTTGAAAATCACTAAAATGAACTCCTAAAGGCAACATTCAATGGCTTTTGATGGTTTAGGATGCATTGGCATGGGAAAAAAAAGGAAGAAGGATGAAGAAATTGCTTAAGAAAGAGGCAGTTTTGGAACTCAACACAAAGCCATCAACCGTAAATATCTTAGCTTGGTATTAGGATCCCATACATTCATGCTTTTTAAGGCCATGTTATGCAAATAAAACTCAAACATCTTGGCCCTATCTTCTAGTGTGCTCTGATCACAAAGATCAATGAACTGCCTGTAGTCCTAAAATGGCACGGTGCCTCTCAGTGCTAGTGTCTTGATCTGGAACTGTAACCATTGTTACTTAAGGTATAGGGCATAAGATTTAGCTAGCATCCTACACTGGATTGCTTCCAAAGAGAGACTGGCCATAAATTCCAATTGATTCTCTCTTTCTTGCATTTGTCCTCTCAACCATGCATTTTCTGTTTCTAGTTGATTTTTCATTATGGCCTCTCTGTCTCTCAAGCTACTTATCTCTCTTCCCATCTCCTTGAGCTTCTCCTCCACGTGCCCAATGTTTTCCACCCCCTTGGATTTGGTGATCTGCATCCATCGGTGAGTTCTGGCTCTCTCCTTCTCAAGCTCGAAGAACAGTGGAATAGAAAACTTTTGAGGTATGACCCTGCCTCCTTCAATAAACCCATAGTAGGAGTCAAGGTTGGGTTGGGGGCTAGGTTCTTTTGACTCTGGGTCCTCTTCTTTAGTTCCTTGTCATTGGCCTACCTCCTTTTCCATTTTTTGTGTTTCCTGTAGGTTCAACAGAGTATCCCGTAGGACTGCTTCTGCTTCCTGTATATTCTGTTGTGTATCCTGTAGTATTGATTTTCCCTTCGAGGAGGTTGATCTAATCATAGGCCTTCTCACATAGGTGATAGGAGACTTAGGGGAAGGAATTTTCTCCTTTTTCTTAGGTGATTCTTCAATCAAAATTTGGAATTTTGGGTGGTGTTTGGGGTTTCCCCTACCTTATTCTTGTGCTTTCCCTTGTCCTAAAATATAAGGGGGTCTACCTCTGTCTTTTGCCTTTTTTCTTGATGGGGGTGCTGAGAGCAGTGAGGGTAGCTGCTACCTCTCTCTCAGTGGATTCTAGAGACACCCTAGGTGACTCCTCCTTGTCTTCTACCCTCGCTTTCTCACTACTTTCTTCACCTATGTCTTTCCTTTCTTCTTCCTCTTGTAGATCCTCATCATCTTTATCAGTTCCCTCCTTAACTTTGTTAGGCCCCTATACTACTAGTGTAACCCCTTATTGTTATTAGTACAACCCAATTATTATATTGATGTACCCATGTAGTGCCCATATTGTTACTATTGTTCCCCATAGAAACCCACTATTGTTATTATTGTGCCCCTACATTATTATTGTTATGTCGGCTCTGATTATGTTATGACCCCTTAGACTCCGATATATAGAAAGGAGGTCTTTTCATTTGTATCATCGAAGAATTGTTCATTTATGTAATGTAAAGGAGGTTTCCCCCTCGAAGAGGCTAAATTTTAAGGCATTGATTTATCTTTTCTATCTTTTCTTGAGCTGGTTTCATAACATTTGGTATCAGAGCTTTGGATTCCAGGGTTTCGCTGCTCCAAACAGGTCATCGTGGAATTTTCACTATAACTTTTTTTCTATGACGTTTCAGAAGTTGCAAAAAAACCGATTTGAGAAGAAATTGCGCTAAACCTTGGGTCCGAATTTCAAAGCCTTTCGCGCGATATTTGCGGAGATATTATCTGAGGAAGTCGGTCTTTTTGCAGACTCCTGAATTACATTCAAAACAGGTGACCTGGGGAAAATCGTCATAACTTTCTCTCTGGGGATCGGATTGAAATTTTGTAAGAAGGTACAGAAAGCGGATGGACTGTAGTTTCTTGTATATCTTTTTCAGAGCCAAAGGTCGAAAAATTGACACGTGGCACTTCATACAAGTTCGCTTTTCTGGAAAGGTCTATAATTGGTCATCATGGGAGATTGTGCATAACTCTTTCTTGGAGAATCCAATTTGGATCAGACTGGTGGCATTGGAAAGAGAACATAGAGGGATATTACAAGTAGCAATTTCAAAACTTAAATATCCAAAAGTACAGAGTTACAGCCGTTTCAAGATCGAGGTCCTAAAATCAAGAAAAAGCAAGATGAGGAAGTTTGATGGCAAGGATTCGGTAAATTGGATACTTCAGATGGAGCAATATTTTGATCTACATGGTGTACCACTGTTACAAAAGGTATGTATTGCATCTTCATATTTAGAACCAGATCAATTTTTATGGTATAAAGGGCTTTGTTCTCTTAAACAACTTGTTACGTGGTCAATTCTCACGGAGGAAATGATAGCACATTATGAGGATACAAAGAGCAACACCTTCTTTAGAGCAACACCACAACAATTGGAAGGAAAAAGAGAAAAATGACTTTGTTACAATTTTGATAGCAAATGCACTAAAGGTCATAAGTGTGCTGAGAAGAAATTATTTTACATAGAGTATGAAGAGGAGGAAGAAAAGGATCAAGAAACATCAAAAGAAGAGGATATATGCCAAGACCCAACCCTAGAGAAAGAAGAAATGAATCAGAACATATCTTGTAAACTATTGGCAAGAATGACCACTCCACAAACTATTAATATAGAAGGACATATCAAGAAGAAAAATGTTCAAGAAGTGAAAGATCACATCGAGCGTCAAGAAATGAATCTGACCATATCTTGTAAAGGATTGGAAGAAATTACCACGCCTCAAACTCTAAATATAGAAGGACATATCAAGAAGAAAAAGGTTCAAGTAGTGAAAGATCACATCGAGCATCAACAACAAGTTCTCCAACTTTTAAAGGATAACGCCACTTCAATGCAAAATCAAATGAAACAACAAGTAGATCAACACCATAGTGAAAAATGTTTTGATGTAGGCGACTGGGTATTTTTACTGCTACATCTAAAGCAAGTTATTTATGAGAAGGAAATGTTGGCAATACTACATGCACTTAAGAGAAATGGCGACCTTATCGAATGGGAAGACTCGTCAAGGATGAGGATGTGGAAGCGTTGTTTTGTGCTATTTCTATTATCCAACCAGATTGGATAAATGAAGCAAGGGATGAATGGAATAAGGACGAAGAGGTATGGCCACTTATTCAGAAGTTGCAAAAGATCCCAATTCAAACAATATTGCCAGAAATTGAAGAGGAAGGAAAAATCATATTAGAACCTGGAGGAGTCACAGAAAAAAGAACCCAATAGCTACAAAATCGATCAATTTCAGAGTATCTCATCAAGTGGAGGAACTTACCTGCTAAATATTCCACATGGGAGGACAATAATTTTATACAGAAGCATCAAGAACTACTCAAGCGTTGAGGACAACGCTTTTTGAAGGAGAGGGGCATGTTAGGCCCCTATACTACTAGCGTAACCCCTTATTTTTATTAGTACAACCCACTTATTATATTGATGTACCCATGTAGTGCCCATATTGTTACTATTGTGCCCCATAGAAACCCACTATTGTTATTATTGTGCCCCTACATTATTATTGTTATGTCGGCTCTGATTATGTTATGACCCCTTAGACTCCTATATATAGAAAGTAGGTCTTTTCATTTGTATCATCGAAGAATTGCTCATTTATGTAATGTAAAGGAGGTTGCCCCCTCGAAGAGGCTGAATTTTAAGGCGTTGATCTACATTTTGTATCTTTTCTTGAGCTCGTTTCATAACAAACATCCTCCTCTATTTCTTCATCATCCTCCTCCTCTTTCTCCTCTTCTTCTTCATCTTCCTCATTTTCTTCTATTTCATCTTCTTATTCCTCCATTTCATCTTCATCTCCTTCTATTTTTTCTTCTTCCTGCTCTACTTCTTCTTCCTCTACTTTAGTCTCTTCCTCTTCTTCTTCACTGATAGTGGGACTGACATCATATGTGAGAGCCTTGATGTCTTCCTCTTCCTGCATGTCTCTGAAAACTTACCATTGTATTGGAATTCTGAGGTTTTGGAGGGCATATTTTATAAGGATTCTAATTAACCCATGTTCAGCTAACTGTTGGGAATTTCCCTCTTTCACTTTGATGCTTGAGTCTATCAGTGATTGCAACAAGAAGTATGGTATGCTGAGCCTGTGGTCAGGGGGTGTTTCTGCTCCAAATCTCAATTCTTCAAGAAGTATAAAATGATAGCCATAGACCACACTATACCTACCCTCACATGAAATGTATTTTATAAGTTGGTAGCTTACCTCATTCCAGAGATATGGCAGACTTTATCTCCTTACTCCATTTTTTTCCTGAGTGGGTTCCTCGCCTTCTAAAAAGAATTTCCTTTTGGCAACCTGACTATCTCCTTTGTCTTCCTTGCTCCATGCTACTGCTAGGCGAAGTGTGGTAACTCTGCTGATGAGTTTAGGGGTGAGTTATATGGAGAGGACTCTTATCACAATATTGGCATGGACTCTAGTGAGTGGAATGAGGGAGAGAGAAAAATCTCGGGCAACCTCATCATCATACCCCCTTAATTTTTCAAAAAAACCCATCCAATTATGCCTTGTGAATATTTCTAGTATATGAGGGCGTTGTTGGATTCTCATAGTGTTAGTGGGCTCCCTCTTATTAAACCCTACATTCATCTTCATTGGTGAGGTTTTGAGGAGATGAGATGGTTGATAAAATTTTCAAATCCAGAAGTAAAAAACTGAGATGACTGTGTGGACAATCCTTTTTCACAACTGCCAAATGCACTCAAACTAGAAGATTTTTTTGTTTAATTTACTTGGAAAAAAAGGAATGTAATTACAGAGCCTACCTCTTCATAATGTTTTCTGTTGTTAACCCCCGAGGTTTCCCCTCTGAAACTCCTCTCGACCTATCCTGTAGACTATCTCTATGTATCCTTTAGGAATCCGATGTGTAATCCTGTAGGAATTCCTGTGCAGAAAAATGATGGTGTATTCCCTGCTATAGGTTTCTTGGGTATGAGAGTGACTTGTGAGAGCGAGCCTCGAGGAAGTGAATGCATGAATTCATGGAGACGATGATTATTTCCTCTTATGGTCATTTCAGTTGAGGTGGTGTGCTGGCAGCTGATGTATGGTTTCCATTTTTGGACCATTGGTCCCCACTACCACCTCATCATTCCCCACTTCCTCATAATCAACTCCCACTTCATGCTTCTATAGCCTTAACTTCTTTTGTCCTTCTCCTTTCTATTTTTGAGTTGACTGTTGCCACGTGTGAGAGGACAAATTGTTTTGTCTTTGTTGACTGATTGAAGGTGGCCAAGTTAACTGGCCACCTTTCGCTTATAAACCAACTTACTTATAACCTTTACATATTTTGACTACATTATGCACATGAGAGAGTGAGAGGGATACTCACCTGTGGTTCTTAATAACTTGCTGTATTGGTTGAATACTAGAGGAGATTGCTATGTGTATTGTATGCATGTTATTCTCTTCCTTTTTCTGTTGTTCTTTGGTGATTTTTGTTTTTTTGTGGTGCAGGTACCTGGTGTTGAAGATGATGTTGTTATTGCTGCTTTGGAGTCCCTTCTACTCTTGGATCATCATATTGGAAGCTTGTTGTTCATATGATTTGTATTGTGTGGGTTAGGATGCTACAGGATTTCCTACAGGATGTCCTGTAGCTGCTTCTCCCTCAGAACTCTTAATCATACCTTTTGCTGGAAGTTTGAGGATGGTGACATGGATGGAGAGGGAGACTAGGAGTGTGGAGGATGAGGAATACTCAGGTGATGCTCCCTATTGCTCTTTGTTTCCTTCTTTTTCGAAGACTGTGAAATTTTTTGAAACTGATATATTTTTTTAAGGGTGAATGCAAGGGTGTTGAAGGTGGACATAGGTATGGTCATGGAATGATGATGTAGGGGTGCTATTTTATTGACATAGCAGGTCATTTTTTCCTTTAGGGTCACTTCCTGTAGGATTTCTAGGTCACTGTGATTCCTACAAGATCATCCTGTAGGTTTTCAGGGGATCTTGTTGGTTTACATAAGATCCTGTAGAAAACACAGTCCCCTTGTAAACTGAAGGAAAGGAGTGGAAAAAATGAGAGAAATGGTAGAGTGATGAATGAAAATGAGTGGAAAAATAAAATGTGAGTGAAATATGTTTCT
The DNA here is from genome assembly GCA_031772625.1 of Pinus tabuliformis. Taxonomy (NCBI): domain Eukaryota; kingdom Viridiplantae; phylum Streptophyta; class Pinopsida; order Pinales; family Pinaceae; genus Pinus; species Pinus tabuliformis. The sequence goes on along the minus strand of CM062817.1, from coordinate 200,932,993 downwards.
TGGTGATCCTCCTTTGCTCTTTGATTGTCCTTCTTGTTGACCTGCAAAATAAATTTTTTTATGATTTTTCTCTTTTCGTTTTTCTTTTTCTCTCTATTTTTTTTTTTTAACAAATAGGCTCCCTCTGAGAGGTTTTCATCCTAGCTATTTTCCCTAGGTGCCTCAAGAGAGCTTTTCACCCAGGGATCTTTTTATTCTCATTTATTCTCTTTTTTTTTTTTTGTATTGACACCATTGGGCCGCCCCAAGAGGTTTTTAACCCGATAGTGGGACTCAAGCGCCTCATGGAGGCTTTCACCTGAGTCCTTATTCTTTTTCTTTTTTCTCTCAGTGATTTGATGAGGTAGGAGCTAAAACTTGCTCCACTACCATCAATGTTTTATTGATATCATCAATGAATTCTTGTTTTGAAAATGGTCTCTTGTAAATTTTCAGTGGGTGTCCATTAACAAGTAAAGGAATGGCATATTCATCTATGGTTCCGATCTGTATTGAACCATTATCATGGCATATTTCTACAACATAAGGTCCTAGACATCTTATCCTTAACTTTCCCTTGAAGTCTTTATACGTAGAATCATATAACAAAGCCTAATCACCTTCTTAAAATTGTGTTTCCTTGATGTTCTTATCATGCCAAATCTTCCTCTGAAGTTGAATTACCTTTGTATGTAGGAGGGCCTGCATTCTAAACTCATCCAAACCATTCAATTGGAGCAATCTCTCTTTTTGTGCACCACTGAGATCTAGATCTAGTTTGGCTGCCATCCTTAATGTGTTATACTCAAATTCAATGGAAAACAAGGCATTTTTCCCATAGACCATCTCATAGGGTGTGAATCATGTGGTGGTATTATAGGCCCACGTGGCCTCAACTAGTATATATGCCCAATCCTTTCTGTTGCTGCTTACCACTTTGGTAAAGATGCCCTGCAGCACTCTATTGGTCACCTCTACTTTTCCATTAACTTGTGGATGATAGGGAGTGGAGGTTTTATGCTTGATCTTGTGCTGGCTGAGCAATTTTTCAATCATGTTGGAGGTAAACTGGCTACCTTGGTCTATGACCAACTCTCCAGGGTACCCAAATTTGTAAAATACATTCTCCCTTAGAAACTCAGCTACCTTCTCTTATGTTGTTGCCTTAATTGCCTTGGTTTCAGCCCACTTAGTCAGATAGTCAGTGCATGCAATGATGTACTGCTTTTGTTTGGAAGGAGGGTCAATAAGTATAATGAAGTCCACGCCCCACTTATCAAATGGCTTGAAAGTCACCTGAGGCTACAGAGGCATTTCATCTCTTAGAGTAGGCCTTCCCATCCTTTGGCACCGATCACACTGACTAGTATATCTTTTCACATCTTGATGATGAGTGGGCCAATAATAGCCTACTTGTAACACTTTGAATGTTGTCCTCTTTGTTGCAAAGTGACCTCCACAAGGCCCATCATCATAGGTCAGAAGGATGTCAAAGACTTACGCCTCCCTAACACACCTTCTCAAGATTTGATCTGGGCCAAGTTTGAAGAGATTTCTCCCAATCCAAGTGAAAGGGGTGCTCTTCCTTACTATCTTGCTTTTCTATTTGGAGGAGAAGTGCGGTGGGAACTGTGCAGATACCAAATAGTTTTATATATCAACAAACCATGGAGAGAGAACTGAAATAGCAAATAAATTCTCATCGGGTAGCTGGTCATCAACCATTCCTTCTTCACCTATAGGCAGATTAATCTGGACAAAATGTCTGCAACAACATTTTCCTTACCCAACTTATCAACAATAGTTAGATCAAACTGCTATAATAAAAGTAACCATCTTATAATCCGAGCATTCACATCTGGTTTATTCATTAAATATTTGATTACAGCATGGTAAGTATGCACAAATTTTTGATAGCCTATAATATAATGCCTAAATTTGTTCAATGAATGCACAATAGCCAAGAGTTCCTTTTTGGTCACTGTGTAATTTAGTTCAGCCTTTGAAAAATTTTTACTGATCAAGTAGATAACATAAGGCAATTTCTCATCTATCTGACCTAGGGCTGCTCCTATGGCTTTCTGTGAGGCATCAACATGAATACGAAAAGGAAGGACCTAATTTCAGTCTCGGAGAATTGTTGCAGTGGTTAACTTGTTCTTTAGGGTGTCTAATGCCACTTGACATCTTTTTGACCATATAAACTTAGTGTCCTTGGCCAACAAACCAAATAAAGGAGAGGCCAAATTGTAAAATCATTTATGAACCTTCAATAGTATCCATCTAACCCTAGGAAACTTCTACCATCTCTCTGATTTTGAGGAGGAGGGACCCTTTGGATGATAGCTATTTTGTTTGGCTCCACTTGCAGTCCTTGCTAAGATATTGAATGACCTAGCACGGTCCCAACAGTGATCAAGAATTCACATTTTTTTAGACTAAGAGACAAGTTCATTTCAATGCATTTGTGCAGTACTTTGCCTAGGTTGGGCATAGCCTCTTGAAAATCACGACCATAAGGTGTAAAATCATCCATATAAATTTCCACTGCATCATGGACTAACTCAGTGAAAATACTCAAGACTGCTCTCTGGAAAGTGGCAAGAGCATTGCATAGGCCAAAAGGAAGGACCCTATAGGAAAAATTACTCCAAGGACAAGTGAAGGTGGTTTTATCCTAGTCTTCCAAGCTGATCTGGATTTGGTTGTACCCGCTGAATGCATCTAGGAAAGAGAGAAACTTTGTCCCTGTTAGGCCATCTAGCACTTGGTCAATGAAGGGTAGAGGGAAATGGTCCTTCTTTGTGGCTTTTTTCAACTCCCTATAATCGACACAAATCCTCCACTTACCATTTTTCTTTTGAACTAACACCAAAGGAGAGACCCACTCACTGTCGGAGATAGGGTAAATGAATCCTGCATCTAGCAGCTTTTATAGTTCTTCTTTGACTATATCTTTAAGAGATGGATTCATCCTCCTTTGGGGCTGTCAGACTGGCTTGCAACCCTCTTTGATGTATATGTAGTGAGTACATGGGGTGTACTCCCTTCATTTGTTTGTAACTCCAAGCGAAGGCATCTAGATTTTCCTTTAGCATGTTGCATAACTTCTCTTCTTGGAGAGAAGAAAGAGATGGATTGATTTTTAAGGTTCTCTCAGGGCCGAATTCTATGGTTTTGACATAGAGGGGGTTGGAATCGACCAAGCATAGGTCAATTGGATGATTTTTCTGAGTTTCCTTTACTACATCTTCCAATGGCAATGTACTAGGAGTTGGACTTTGGAGTAGGTGTTTAATCAAATCATCTTCATCCCGTTGTCCTCCTCCCATGGTTGTTTCTAAAGTATAAAGTTGGGTGGAATAAACTTCATATTCTTCCTCCTCCTCCAACCATAAAGGTAAATCATGCTCTAGAGATGGATGAGAAGGAGGGTATAGGACTAACTGCTTGGACATATGCCCAATCTTGATGGTCATATTTCCAGCTCTGCAGCTAATGTAAGCATTGGTAGTGAACAACTAGGGTCTCCCAAGGATGAGAGAGTAACCAGTAAGCTTAGCCTTAGGCTGGAGATCTAGGAAATCTACAAGGTACTCCCAAGAGTCAATGGAGACCATCACATCCTCCACAATCCCCTTAAGGGTCACTGTGGAGCAGTCTGCAAGTTGCAGAACTGTTGTGTTCTTCCTCAATGAACCTTGGAGGTTGAGCTTGAGCATGGTGTCCTTGGTCATCACATTAATGGTAGCCCCAAGATCGATCAAAGTGTGTGGAACAATGGTGCCATTGATGTACACATCTACTACAAGGCTTCCAGGGTTCAAATACTTTGGACAGATTACCTACCCCAACATTAAATCGGACAATTGTCCAATGACATTAATGGTAGGGGCATCCCTTCTTCACCTCCATGGATGCTTGAAGCACTTCTCCTTAATCAAATTATTTTAAATAGGAACATATTTTATTCCTTGGAGAAGTGGAACCTTTACACATATATTTTTCAATTCTCCCAAAAGTTCAGTCTCTTCTCGGGTAGGCTGGAGTGTTTGGGTTAATCTCCCAGGAAAGGGTGGATTCACTTTAAGAATTCTTTCCTCTCTTTCTTCCTCAACCACCCTAAGTGGAGGTGGAGATTGGTTATCCGGGATAAAACTCCCAAATCTCAGGTTAATCTCCTAGATTTCCACAACATAAATTGGATATGATGTCTCTCCACTGTATACTTGTTTAGCCTGTTTGTTGTTCGGTTTAATATTTGGCTGGGCAGGCATCTAGGGTTTCTTGGGTGGAGCAGAGTGTAAAAACTATGGTTGGGCAAGTGGTGGAGGAAATAAAGCTGGAGCATTGTTGTATTGGGGTCTCCACCCCTAGGGTGGTGCATTCCACAAAAGTTGTGGCAGAGCATATGGTTGAAATAACTAGCTGGATGGCTGGGAGTGATACTGAGATGCAAAGGACCAAGGAGGGGGTGTAGACCAGGAAGGATGAGAAGCGGGTCCCCAAGAAGGTATGGTTGTGGTTTGGTTGGGGTTGTAATATGCATGGGATGACCCTTGCATGCCCTATTGGTATGGTCTAGGCCCATGAGGTCTCCTTTGGATTATGTAGCAGAGTTGTTCAGGGACCCCTTCAGCTCCTTGATATACAACTTTGAGTCCAAGCAAAGAAGGTCACTTGTCTATGGAGTGGATTTCTTCATAGATTGACAAAATTTCAATAGAATTCAATAGACATTCATTCCTAGGGTGCCTCTCGGTGCATCTAGGACAAAAAATGGCCAAGGCTCTCTCTTCTTCCTCGAGCTTTCTCTTAATGTGCATAGTGTCCATTTGCAAGGCAAGGGTTTGCAACATCTCACTTTTGAAATCTTCCAGTGTGTTTCCAATTTCACCCTTCATGGATGAGTTGGAAAAGGATGTACTGACCATAGGTTGACTACCCCTACCCTTTTTCCTAGCTGCCCTAGAATGGTTTCTAAAGAAAAACTTGATATCCTCATAGGCTAATTGGTAGATATCTCCTCCTGCTAACAAGTGTAGGGTATCTAGAAGATCTTCCCTTACTCCCCTAAGCAATACCAGCTTTAGCGACTCAATGTCAAGTGTGCACCTGACCCTTTTGTAACTAAGCTGGAATCTTTCTTCGTAATCCTCTAGGGATTCATCATTGCCTATGGTCATCCTAAAAATTTCCTCTTTAGTATCCTTTGATCGACAATAGTCGTGATACTTGTTGTTAAAGGCTTTCTACATTTGAGCCCAAGTTGTGATGCTATCCCCAGGTAAACCCATGAACTAGCGCAATGCTACATCCTTGAGGGTAGATGGAAATAGTTTTAACTTCTTCTCATCATCTGTATAGTCATAGGTTTGGCATATAACAACAAACTCAAATAGGAAAGTATCGGGGTCTTCTGTGGTTGACATGGAACTGAGGTAGGGCAGAGGGGCTTATATTTTTCATCTTAGTGTCCCCATTGGTTTCCCTAATGGGGAAGGAACCCTCAACTCTCTCTCTATTCCCTCTGTCATTTTTGTTTTCAACCATTGGTTCAGTAGGAATGGGTTCTTCTTCTTCTTCTTCCCTTGTAGGTTCTTCAAATATGTCAAGTTGCTCACCTACGGGTTCCTCCAGTTCACAGCCACCAAAGAAGAGGGAAGGTTTGTTGTTTGATGCAGTGGGGGTGTTTGGAAAAAATTTCCCTAAGTTATCCCTATTCCTACGAGGCATGAAAGGAAATGTTTTTGGGTTGGTTTTTTGTTTTTTTTTTCAAACTTGGAAAGTAATTTGTAGAATTTAAATTGCTGATTAAATGAAAACTACTGACTTAGTGAAAAACTACTTGCTGAATTGAAATCTTGATTTCAAAAATGGAAAGGAAAGAAAAAAATGTAGAATGAAAAAGGAAGCAACTAAATTACTTTTGTAGAAATAGACTAATGGAAGAATGTTAGGGACAAGAAATGGAAGAAAGAAGCAGTATTCACATATTACTCAGACACCTCCCCGAAAATGGTGCCAAAAAGTGATGACGCCAATATCCCAGCAAGAATGTTGCAACTCCTAAGCTACCAACTTTACTTTGTCAACCCGGGGTTTGTACAAACTTGGAGGTGTCAATGCTGTATACACAAGTAAAAGTGATGGTTCTGCCTTTTGTCACGGTTCAGCTAGCGAGAGACCAATGTGGTTTTCAAGCCAGACTTCTATGGAATCAGAAGAAGCTTGGTTTCTTGATGGAAGAAAGGGAAATATTCTCTAAGGGGAGCTACTCTACTACAATAATGAAAAAAACTTAAATTCAATGCTAAATCACACCATTTCCTAATTAATTTCCAATAAACTATGGTTTGTAATAACGCTAAATTAACATGAACAAAATGCTACTATCTAAGCATCGAAGTAAGAAGCGTCAATATCACTAATGTGCAAGTAAAGGGACTAAAATAAATCTGTTTTTGTCTTTGTGTCTTTTCATGCAAAATCAATTATGCAAACTAATTTCCTTTGGTGATGTGGTAGGTGGTGGGCTCCAGTATTGTAGCAATAATGCTACAACTCCTGGAGCTTCCTTATCTAATTTTATCAACCCGGTAGTTCGTAACAAACTTGGAAGCGACGGTGCTGTATGCACAAGTACTAGCTCTTGTCACAGCTGTCACTTGGTCAGCTGGCACAAGTCCGCTAGGGCTCAAGCCAACTTCTATATGCTCTCAGAAGAAGCTTTTTAAGTGATGAACGGAGGCTATCTCAAAGGAAATTAACCTACTTCGCAAGAATGAACTGAAAGCCAACAAAACATGGAAACCCTAGTAAACCCTAATTTGACCAGCTTAATCCTTACGATGCAATGGTGGGAATGCAACTTCTAAAAATGATGCCATTACTTCTAGTGAGATGAGATGCATGAGTCTAAACTACTTTCATCTAAAGAGAACATGTTTTTGTATTTTTGCTCAAGTGGTTGGAGTTATTATGACTGTGCTTCTTACTGGGTCTTGACTGTGCAGGGGTAGTTCAAGGGGAGGAAGGCTTAGAAAAGGTCAGGAGGACTCTGAGAGGGTCTAGAGGATCCCTAACATCATTCCACAGAAGTTCACAACCTTCAGATTCCTGGCAACCGTGTTTGCAAACTTCTACAGGATGTCTGCAGGGGATCCTACAGGAAGCTCAGGATTTCTACAGGAAGATTGCTAACTTCTACAAGATGTTCTGCAATCGGAGTTTTGGGTGATGGATGGGTGAATGAGCTGTATGGGTGGATGGGTAGGATGAGAGGGGAGCTTGTGATGGCTTATGGACAGAGAGATGAGATGGAGAGGGGGTGTGTAAAGCTGGTTGGTCGATAGGAGGGTAGAGGCAATGAAAGGCCGAAAAGATAAAACAACGTGGATAATAGAAGAGCTGGTGGGCAAATGATCTAGCTGGGAGGTAAGGAGATGGCTTAGGCATGGCTGAGAAGGATAAGGAAATGATAGAGTGGTGCTGCGCAGTGTAAATGAAACAAATCACCTCTGCCTTGCACAAACCGAGAATTCATCAACCTATTCTAACTGTTTTATTAAAAACCAAAGAACAACAATGTAAGTTAAGGGAGAATTGTGCATGGTGCTGGAGAAAAGAGCTACTCCACAAGATCTAAATGCATGGACACTTCTGCAACTGAAATTAGTGCGTTAAAGCTTGCATGACCATATAAAACAGTGTTTTTGGTAGTTGGCACGGTCTGCACTTCCGGTCCCCAAACAGAGGTGAAAGTGAGTGTGCATTCAACCTTTTTTCGAACTCTGATTAACTCCAATCCTTACTCTAATCTAAACTACTGAAAGCAACTTTTGTTCATAATGCTAACCTATGTAACCACACCAGGAAATCAGAATCAACAAACTCTGTTTCCAAGTGCAAGTAAAGGACAAGAAATATAATGTTGAAAGAAAGACAAGTAACAATACAAAGAAAGGAGGCCTATTGCTCTCAGGTTGGGCCCAAACCTGAGAGCTATAGCTCCTCTAAGAACTCATAATTGAACTCAAATCTGCCTGCCTTTTATTAAAATATCATAGTCAAAAGTCTAACAACATGCCAAAAATGGCTTACAAAGAGCAAAACAGAGTTGTAGCTCGTACTTCAGAATTTGCAACAAAGGTTCAAAAGTCTTTTATCGAAGGCTACAGCCTCAATATTTATACATTATGAGGGCCAAGTTGGCCTCCTAAATTAGTGGGGCTTGGCTGTCCAACTAAAAGTAAATTGTTGTTCCTTTAGAATCCGTTGGCTGCCTTCTAGCTCGGTGGTGATAGCTATTGGAGCTCGGAGTTGGGGTGGAGATCACGAGGAAGGTCATTCAAGGCTGTGGACAAGCTTCCTACAAAACCGCAATGCCACCTTGGTTGTCTCCTTGCCTTCATCTGCGTGGTTTTGCTCCATTTAATGTCAAAAAGACCTGAAATAAACATGTATTAGCCACATAGGCATAGTGACTGCCCTCCTTCCTACAAATAACATGAATATACTAAGAAATGATGCATAAGTGATAAAAAATGAAGGGTTGAGCAAGGTAAGTAGGCCAAATGAGCCCAAAATGTTACCAAAATTTGGGGCTCATCATCACCCCCCAGCTAAAATATTTTCTCATCCTTGAGCAACTAGTCCAACTCTTCATCCTTCATTGCCTTTACTGCCACCCTTACATCCCAAGCCTTTGTAGTAATGTCCTCCTTGCTGATATGGAACCCAGCCCTTTTGTTCACCTCTTCCCACTGTTCATTATCATCTTTCTCTGTGCTGCCTTCCATCAATCCTAACAGCAGTGGTGGGTTTAGCTTAAGGCCAATCTAGCTGGCCTGGAGGTTTTGCATGGATTTCTTATAGAGGGCCACCCATACCAAAGCTTCCCTCATCCGAGTTGGGGTATGATACTCTCGGATTTTCAGACTGTGGGCCAATGTATTCTATCTACGGGTGCATGCTTGGACAGCGTTGTCTCCTAACAGTCTCTCCATGTCCTCAAAATGAGCTATGGCTTGGGCCTGTTGATCCATATATCTCAATGAAGCTTGAGGGTCAGTGGACAAATGTTGGTGTGCCGAGATTAGTGCAACTGGATCCCCTGGTTCTGGTCTGATGAGCAATGGCTCATTCAGCTCTCGGTTCATGACCGCTTTGGCTTCTGCTGCTCTTTTGTCCTCATGGTTCAACCATGAGGCAAATGCCATTAATTGCATATCTCCCAAGGCCGTATTGGGATCCCATGAAACTACATTAGGCAGGGCCAAATTATGGAGGTAGAACTCCGCTAATTTGGCCTTATCCTCTAATGAGCTGGTGCTGCATACTTCAGTGAATTGCTGCGGGTCTTGGAGCTGAGAGATACCTCTTTGCGCCAAGGTATTGATTTGAAATTGCAGCCATTGGTCTTTCAAGTACAGGCCATAGGATTTGGCCAGCTGCCTGCATTGTATAGAATCCATGGCCCAACTGGCCATGCAGGCCAATTGTGCCTCTTTCTGCTGCAGCTGTTCTCTGAGAGCTTGCACCTCAATTTGTGCTTGTTGTTCTGCTTCCTGTAGATGTGTGGTTGGCTCCCCAAGACCGGTGTGCAGTTCCTTTTTGCCTTGTTGTTCTGTTGTGGTGTCATTGGAGGGTGTAGCTGTCCCTGTCCTCAGCTCCTGTAGCTGCAATCTCAGCTTTTGGTTTTCGTCCTGTAGGAACACTCGTTGGCAATTTGCCACGTGTTTAGCCATGGACAATTCACTTCTGGCCTCCTTGAGCTACTCCTACAAGGGACCTATGTCCGCCACACCCTTTGACTTAGCTATTTTCATCCACGTGTGTGTACGGACTCTTTCTTCCTCCAATGCAAAAAATAGTGGCACAGTAAATTTTTGAGGTATAATTTTGCCAGCCTCTAAAAAGTTGTAATATGAACTCAGACTTGGCTGAGGGCTGGGCTCTGGTATATGCTCTTTCTCCACTTCTTTTGGTGGCTCTACTTTGCCCTCCCTCGGTGGTGATAAGGGTGCTTCTCCTTCCATTCTCTCAGTTTCTTTAAGCCTGGCTAAGGTTTCCTGTAGAGCATCCTCAGCATCCTGTAGCCGAGATTTTGTAGTCAATTGGTCTAACCTTTCTTTCCAAGTAGTTTTCTTCGGGCTCCCCCTCTCATAGGTGACTGATATCCTCGAGGGGGACCTTTCCTTGGGCGAAGTAGGGGCATCTTCGATAATGATTGGGCTATTGGACGGAGGCTGTGGCTTGCCCATCTTTATTCTCACACTTCTTCTAGTTTTAAAATATAGAGGGGTCTCCCTCTTTCTCTTCTCCTTTGGCTTAGGAGGTGTGCTGAGGGTGGCCAACACAGCTGCTGCCTCCTTTGCAAGAATGTCAGCTTTCTTCTCCTTGGGTTTCGCTTTTTCAGGGCTTCCTATAGAAGACCCTGTTTTAGTTAATTTCGGGCTTCCTGTAGAAGGCCCTTTTTCAGCTGATTTCGGGCTTCCTGTAGAAGCCGGTTTCGGTTTTCCTGTAGAGACAGGTGGCACCACTTTAGATTGCTTTGCTGAGGGTGTTTTACTTTTTTACTTGGTTGCGGCTGCCGACGTGGTGCCTTTGCTGATGTGGACCTCCTCAGCCTTGTCCACTCTGCTTTGTAATCTTTTCTCTCTGGCTATCAAAATGGGTGTGTCATCCTTCTCTTTGGCACCCTTTTTCTCTTGTTTCTTCTCTTGCTTTTTCTTCTGCTCTGTGGTCGTGGTCTTCTGGCCTTTTTCTTTCTTCCCTGCGGGCACTGACTCTTTCTCCTCACTGCTAGATGAACCGAGCTCCTCGGTCAGCATCTTTATATCACCATCCTTGGTCAAATTTCTGAAGGCTTCCCATGAGAGAGGAACCTTGTATGTGTGGAGCGCATCCTCCACGAGGATTTTGATGAGTCCATGGTGGGCTACCTAGTCTGGTGTGCCTTCTTTCAACTTGGTGGCACACTCAATCAGAGACTGTAGTAGAAAGTAGGGGAGACTGAGTTTGTTTTCTACAGGTAGGTCCATCTGGTGCCTTAATTCCGTGAGTAACCAAAAATGGTACCCATATACAATGCTAAAACGGCCTTCGCAGATGATGTACTTCATAATCTGAAGGCTAACTTCACTCCACAGTGGCAGTAAACTGGTTCTACAAACCCCATTTTTATCTTCTGAGAATTCCTCCTCTGGTGGAAAGAAGTCTTTCTTAGCCTGTTGGCCCAATTTCCTTTCTTCTTTATGCCATGGTAATCCCATTGGGAGCTCAGTAACTCGGCTGATGAATTGTGGGGTGAGTCTGAGACTCAAACCCCTGAAGTTAACGGTGGCCAATGTTTTGGATTTCGGCCTCAAAGCTTGCAAAAACTCCTCTGCCACCTCATCGTCATAGCCCTGCAATTTGTCACAGAATGATATCCATTGCGCTCGCGTGAAGAGCTCCACCACCTCAGGATTTTCTCTTAGCTTTGTGGAGTCGGTTGGTTCCCTTCTGATGAACCCACCCGTCATGGTGAAAAACCTGCGACGTTAACTGGAGGTGGCGGGTGCGGAAGAAAATTGGCTAACTGGGACAGAGCGTAGAATTACGCCTCTGCCACGCATACAATTCACAAAACTTATCTCCCGACGACCTTAACACGGCTTAACTATAACTCACATCCTGTAGGACGACAATTCATGCAACAGCAGACAATATTTGCAAAATTTTCTTACGACCAGACTGTAGACGTCGATTCTGCCACCCTCAAAACCAATTGCATGGAAGGTTCAGGCTTACCTTTTGAATCCGCCACCTTTTGACGTGAGGAACCCAATTTCCTGTAGAAACAGCTTTCCTGTAGAAGCAGCGCGCGAATTCCGGAGGATACTGCAGTGGGTCTGCGCTCTCTGTGCTGCTTAACAGGCGTTTGAACGGCCAAAGACTTGGAGTATCGAGCTACAGAGAGATCCGGATGATCACTCGACTTTCAAACGGTGAATGATAAATGCGTGGGGTGGCAATCTAGCCGATTAGATTTGAATTCGGCGGAATCCGTGGCGCGGGGGTGAGTTGTCCCTGCCGGGCCGTTCGACGACGTCACTCCATCATTCGTCTGCAAGTTCCCTTACTGCCGCATCATTCCCCGCAGATCCGCCGCCGTCACTTCTGTTAAAACTCGTTTTTCCTAACTGGATGGCTCTCACGTGTGCACTGCCCGTTCCTTTTTTCCACGACCACCGTTCAAACATCCAACTAGACCACTGACTGGTCGACGTGGCCAGTCGAATGGCCATACAACCGCTCAACCCATTCACTTCACACTTGCAAACATTTTCAAAGTAAAATTCATGCAATTCGACGGAAGAAAGGGTCGAGGCACTTACCTGTGCGGACGCGACACGATTTCTCAGGCTCTTGGACGACGATGGCTCGATTTATTTGCTGCTGCGTGATCGCACAGGTCTGGAGGTGCCTATTCACAGGCCGCTGACGATGAATCTTATGATTCGTCTGTATGTGCCTGCGTTTTCATTGCATGTGGCAAGCGCTTTGAATGGTGTACACTCTAGCGGGCTTAACTGCTACGGGACTCCTGCAGGATGTCCTGTAGCAGTTTTTCCTCCTCGGGTGCATGTTGTACGACGAATACAGTGGCCTCACGATCATGCTCTAATGAGCTCATGGATAGCTGGGATGGGTATGGCACGGCATCTCAGCGTTTTTTCATAAAAAAAAATTGCTTTCTCTTGAATCTCAATGATCTGCCTTGATTGTGCAGGTATCTTCATTGCATGTCGACAGGGGTGGTAGAAAGAGGTGACAACAGTGTGTAAGGGTGAAAATAGTAGCTTGCATGCATCCAAACCGATCCTTGGCCGTTAGATCTCCTCATACAATTAATTCTAGGCTGTCCCAAACTTCTACAGGAAGTTTCCTGTAGAAATACAGAACTTCCTATAGAAAGTTTGCACCTTCCTGTAGAAAGTCTGCACCTTCCTGTAGAAAGTCTGCATCTTCCTATAGAAGACTTAAGCTATGATGAAATCGTGCCCATACCTTGGAGAAGATGAGTATTCTTGGAGGAGGTGCTGGTGAGGTCCCCTGGCAGCATGATAAGGATCCTTGACTTTGAGTTGAGAGACCTCCTCTCCTTCATAGAACACCTGCAACCTGCAAGCATTTCCACATTATAAACTTGCTGTCCCTGTCCTTTTTGTTATTGTCTTCCTTTTTTTTTTTTTTTTGAAAGATAGCAGGGGTGCCTCAATGAGGTTTTCACCCTTTCCATCTGCCTTAAGCACCTCAGAGAGGTTTTCACTCAAGGATCTTTTTTCCAATCTCTTTTTTTTTTTTTGAAAGACAATAGGGGCGCCTCAATGAGGTTTTCACCCCTACCACCTACCTTGGGAGCCTCATAAAGGTTTTACCCCTAGGATCTTTATTATTATTATTTTTTTTTTTAGATCTTTCAGGGTATGCTCAAAGCAGAGGCAGAACCCTTCTCTATGACTAACACTGATTTCTCCATAGTTTTGATGAACTCTTGTCTTGAGAGAGGTTTCCTGTAGATCTTCAGTCGATGCCCATTGACAAGCATGGGGATGGACTCCTCATCAATGGTCCGAATAAGAACAGATCCATTGTCATGACATTTTTCCATTGCATATGGTCCCAGCCATCTGGTTCTCAGCTTCCCCTTGAAATCTTTGTGCCTGGAGTCATACAACAATGCCCAATCTCCTGGCTGGAATTGCTTCTCATTGAGGTGTTGGTCATGCCACACCTTTCTCTGAAGTTGAACCACTTCTGAGTGAAGGAGGGCCTGAATTCGGTGCTCGTCCAGTCCATTCAGCTGCAATAACCTTTCTTGTTGTGTATGGCTGAGATCTAGGTCCAGCTGAGCTACCATCCTCAAAGTGTTGTATTCAAATTCAATGGACAGCAAAGCTTTCTTCCCATAGACTAGCTCATAAGGTGTGAAGCCGGTGGTGGTCTTCCAGGTGGTGTTGTAAGCCCATGTGGCCTCAACCAGGCGATCTGCCCAATCTTTCCTACTGCTGCTCACCACCTTAGTCAAAATCCCTTCCAATGCTCTGTTGGTGACTTCCACTTGCCCATTTGCCTGAGGATGATAGGGGGTGGAAGTCCTATGCTTGATTTTGTGATGAGTTAGTAGGTCTTCAATTAAGTTGGATGTGAACTGGCTCCCTTGATCGGTGACCAACTCTCTTGGGTAGCCAAATTTGTAGAAGATGTTCTCTCTTAAGAACTCAACCACCTTTTCTTCTGTTGCTACTTTGATTGCTTTAGTCTCTGCCCACTTTGTCAGGTAGTCGGTGAACACAATGATGTAAGACCTTTGCCTCGAAGGAGGGTTGATTGGACCCACAAAGTCCATACCCCACTTCTCAAATGGCTCAAGAGTCACTTGAGGTTGGAGAGGCATCTCATCCCTTTGAGTCGGTTTCCCCATTCTCTGGCATCGGTCACATTGGCTGATATACCTTATGACATCTTGATGAAGTGTGGGCCAATAGTAGCCTGCCTGCAGGATTTTGAAGGAAGTCCTCTTTGCTGCAAAACGTCCTCCACAAGGCCCATCATGACAGGTGAGGAGGATGTCAAAGACTTCCTCCTCCCTTACACAACGCCTTAGGATCTGATCAGGGCCAAGCTTGAACAGGTTGCCCCCAATCCAAGTAAATGAGGCACTTTTTCTAATGATTCTTCTCTTCTCTCTTGAAGATAGGTGCGGAGGGAACTATGCTGAAACAAGGTAGTCTGCTATATCAGCAAACCATGGAGAGAGTACTGAGATAGCAAATAGATGTTCATCGGGCATCTGGTCATCCAATGTTCCATCCTCATCTGCAGACAAATCCAATCTAGATAAAAAGTTAGCAACAACATTTTCTTTACCTGGTTTGTCAACAATTGTCAAATCAAACTACTGCAACAAAAGTAACCATCTAATAATACGAGCATTCACATCTGGTTTATTCATTAAATATCTAATTGCAGCATGATCCGTATGTACAAAGGTTTGATAGCCAGTGATATAATGTCGGAACTTGTTCAGTGCATGGACCACAGCCAAGAATTCTTTCTCGGTTACAGTGTCATTCAGTTCAGCTTTGGATAAGTTTTTGCTAACAAAGTAAATGGCATATGGAAGTTTTTGTTCAACTTGTCCTAAAGCTGCCCCTATGGCTTTGTTCGAGGCATCAGTGTGGATGTGGAAAGGTAGGGCCCAGTTTGGACCTCTCAAGATTGGGGCCGACACCAACTTGTCCTTCAATTCATTCAAAGCCCTCTGATAATCGTCAGTCCATTTAAACCACACATCTTTTGCCAACAGGCCAAACAATGGCGAGGCTAGCTTGCTGAAGTCTTTAATGAATCTCCTGTAATACCCTGCTAATCCTAAGAAACTCCTAACATCCCTTACCTTTTGGGGAGGTGGAACCCTCTTGATGAGAGCAATTTTGTTAGGATCTACTTGTAACCCTTGGCAAGAAATGGTATGGCCTAGCACGGTCCCTTCAGTCATCAGGAATTCACATTTTTCAGGACTAAGGGACAGGTTCATCTCAATGCATTTGGTTAGGACTTTTCCCAGATTGGAAAATGCTTCCTAGAAGTTGGACCCATAAGGAGTGAAGTCATCCATAGATTTCCACCGCATCATTGACCAACTCCGAGAAGATGCTCAAGACAGCTCTCTGGAAGGTAGCAGGAGCATTGCATAGCCCAAACGGAAGAACTCAGTAGGCAAAGGTACCCCAAGGACAAGTGAAGGTGGTCTTATCTTGGTCTTCCGGGCTGATTTGGATTTGGTTGTACCCTCTAAACCCATCTAGGAAAGAGAAGAACTTCTTTCTTGCCAGTGCATCCCACACTTGATCTATGAAAGGTAGAGGGAAATGGTCTTTCTTGGTAGCTTTGTTCAGTTCTCGGTAGTCCACACAGATTCTCCACTTCCCATTTTTCTTGGGAACCAACACCAGAGGGGACACCCATTCACTATCTGAGATGGGGTAAATGAATCTGGCATCGAACAGTTTTTGCAATTCTTCCTTGACAATGTCCTTAAGGGCTGGATTCATTCTCCTCTGGGGTTGCCTAACCGATTTACAATCCTCTTTGATGTATATGTGATGGGTACAGACTGAAGGATGGACTCCTTTCATCTCCTTATAGCTCCAAGCAAAAGCATCTAGATGACTGGCAAACAGGCTACACAGCTCCTTTTCCTGGGAAGGAGATAGGGAGGAGCTGATCTTTAACGTTCTCTCAGGGCCGAACTCCACATTCTTGACTCTGGGAGTGACAGGTTTAGTTGCACAAAGGTCCACTAAGGTGCTGGCTTGGGCATCCTCCACCAGTTTCTCTAAGGATAGTGCACTGGGAGGTGGATTCTGGATCAAGGTCTCAATCAAGTCATCCTCGGTTGGGGGGTCTCTTCTAGTGGTGTCAAGGGTGCACAAAGGTGTCGATTACACCTCATCCTCTTCTCCTTCCTCCAACCAAAGTGGTAAGTCATGCTCTAAGGAGGGTTGGGCAGGAGGGTATAGGACTAGCTGCTTGGACATAGGACCATTTTTGATGGTCATGTTTCCTGCACGGCAACTTATGTAAGCATCTGCAGTGGCTAACCAAGGCCTTCCCAAAATGAGAGGGTATCTAGTAAGATTTGCCTTTGGTTGCAGAACCAAGAAATCTGCAGGGTATTCCCAAGAGTCGACAGAGACCAAGACATCCTCCACAATCCCTTCGGGAGTCACGGTGGAGCGATCTGCTAGCTGCAGGACTGTCGAGGTCTTCCTCAAGGAACCCTGAAGGTTGAGTTTGAGCATGGTATCCCTGGTCATCACATTAATGGCAGCCCCCAGATCAATCAAGGTGTGAGGTATAATGGTGTCATTGATGTGGACATCTACTACAGGACTCCCAGGATCTAGGTACTTTGGGCATATGACTTGTCCTAACATAAGGTCAGACAGTTGTCCTATGACATTGATGGTTGAAGCATCTCTCTTTTGCATGCCTGGGTGTTTGAAACACTTTTCCTTAACCAGTTTGTTGTATATTGGCATATCCTTGATGGCTTGGAGAAGTGGTATTTTCACACACAACTGCTTGAGCTCTCCCAGAAGCTCATCCTCCTCTGGGTTGGGTTGTGCGGTGGTTGTTAGTCTCTCAGGAAAGGGTGGAATAGCCTTTGGTTCACTTTCCTGTTTGTCTTCCTTGTCCTCTGGGGGAGGAGGTTGGCGATCGGGAAGAGTCTTTCCAGATCGAAGATTGATCTCCTGGATCTCCACAGCATAGGTAGGGCATGATGTTTCCCTAGTGTATACCTGCTGGGCCTATCTATTGTTGGGGTTAGGGTTCGGTTGAGCAGGCATTTGAGGTTGCCTTGGAGGAGCAGGAGGTAATGGTTGAGGTTGAACTGGTGGTGGAGGCAAAATGGCGGGAGGAGTGTTGTACTGGGGCCTCCACCCCGACTGAGGTGCATTCCACTGAGGCTGTGGCTGGGCATGTGAGTGATATGAATGAGTAGTGGGCTGAGTAGGGTACTAAGGTGGATAAGACCATGGAGGAGGCATAGACCAGGAAGGATGAGTAGGGGGACCCCAGGAAGGCATAGGAGTAGATTGGTTGGGGCTGTAATAAGCTTGGGGTGCCCCTTGCATCCCCTGCTGGTAAGGTCTAGGTCCTTGTGGCCTCCTTTGGTTGAGGAAATAGAGAGGTTCAGTGGGGGCTTCTGTCCCTTGGTACATGGCTTTAAGCCCAGGTAAGGTTGGACATTGATTTGTGGGATGGTCCTCCTCACAAACGAAACATACCTCAACCGAATGTAATGGGCATTTGTTCTTAGGGTGTCTCCTTGTACATCTAGGGCATAAGATAGCCAAAGCCCTCTCAGCTTCTTCCTTCTTTTGTTGGATCCTGAATGTATCAAGTTGCATGGCAATGGTCTGTCTCACCTCACTTTTGAGATCCTCTAATTGATTTTCAAACTCATGTTTGGAGAAAGGAATACCAGTTGAGAGGAGGTTTCCTCTACCTCGTTTCCGGGCTGCCCTAGAGTGGTTCCTAAACACAGTCTTGATGTCCTCATAAGGCAGTTGGTAAATATCTCCTCCAGCTAACATGTGTAGGGTATCTAAGAGGTCTTCAGGGACTCCTCGGAGCAGGACCAACTTGAGGGATTTAGGGTCAAGTGTGCACCTGGCCCATTTATAGCTAAGTTGGAACCTTTCCTCATAATCCTCTAAGGACTCATCATTTCCCATGGTCATCCGAAAGATTTCTCCCTTGGTTTCCTTGGACCTACAGTAGTCCCGGTACTTGGTATTGAAAGCTTGCTGCATCTGAGCCCAAGTGGTGATACTATTCCCAGGTAAGCCCATGAACCAGCGTAATGTTGCATCCTTAAGAGTTGAAGGGAAGAGTTTCAGCTTCTGCTCATCTTCAGTATAGTCATAGGTTCGACAAAGGACAACAAACTCAAACAAGAAGGTATCAGGATCTTCAGTAGTCAGTCCATGGAAGTGAGGTAAAGCGGAGGGGCTAATGTTCTTCATTTTCATGTCTCCATTGGTTTCTCGGATGGGGAAGGCACCTTCTATTCTCTCATCTTCTCCTCTATTGTCAGCCATAGCTTCAGATGGGATGGTCTCTAATTCTTCTTCTGCTATAGGATCTTCGTATATCTCCGGAGGTTCACCTATAGGTTCTTCTGGATCACTTTCACCAAAGAAGAGAGAAGGGTGACTCAGTGATGTGGTGGGGGTGTTGGGTAAGAATTTGCATGTTTTATCTCGATTCCTAAGAGGCATGAAATGGAAAGACTTTTTTTTTTATTGCTTTTTTTTTTTTCTTTGGTACCTGCAAAAACTGAAACAGATTGATCTAAAACTAACTATCTTGCTGAAATGAAAATGCAGAATTGAAATGAAAGCAGGAAAGAACTAATCTACTTTGCTCAAATGGAATTGCAGGAATGGAAATGCTAGTCTACACTTGCAGAATTGAAATGCTAATCTACGCTTGCAAAATTGAAATTGCGGAATTGAAATGCTAATCTATGGAAGCAGGAAATGTCTATGCTACTTTTGCAGAATGGAAATGAAATAAACTACTTGGCAGAAGGCGAAAGTAGGAAAATAGAAGAAAAGCAACAATTACTAATACTCTGACGCTTCCCCGGCAACGGCGCCAAAAAGATGGTGGGCTCCAGTATTGTAGCAATAATGCTACAACTCCTGGAGCTTCCTTCTCTAATTTTATCAACCCGGTAGTTCGTAACAAACTTGGAAGCGATGGTGCTGTATGCACAAGTACTAGCTCTTGTCGCAGCTGTCACTTGGTCAGCTGGCACAAGTCCGCTAGGGCTTAAGCCAACTTCTATATGCTCTCAGAAGAAGCTTTTTAAGTGATGAACGAAGGCTATCTCAAAGGAAATTAACCTACTTTGCAAGAATGAACTGAAATCCAACAAAACATGGAAACCCTAGTAAACCCTAATTTGACCAGCTTAATCCTTACGATGCAATGGTGGGAATGCAACTTCTAAAAATGATGCCATTACTTTTAGTGAGATGAGATGCATGAGTCTAAACTACTTTCATCTAAAGAGAACATGTTTTTGCATTTTTGCTCAAGTGGTTGGAGTTATTATGACTGTGCTTCTTACTGGGTCTTGACTGTGCAGGGGTAGTTCAAGGGGAGGAAGGCTTAGAAAAGGTCAGGAGGACTCTGAGAGGGTCCAGAGGATCCCTAACATCATTCCACAGAAGTTCACAACCTTCAGATGCCTGGCAACCGTGTTTGCAAACTTCTACAGGATGTCTGCAGGGGATCCTACAGGAAGCTCGGGATTTCTATAGGAAGATTGCTAATTTCTACAGGATGTTCTGCAATCGGGGTTTTGGGTGATGGATGGGTGAATGAGCTGTATGGGTGGATGGGTAGGATGAGAGGGGATCTTGTGATGGCTTATGGACAGAGAGATGAGATGGAGAGGGGGTGTGTAAAGCTGGTTGGTCGATAGGAGGGTAGAGGCAATGGAAGGCCGAAAAGATAAAACAACGTGGATAATAGAAGAGCTTGTGGGCAAATGATCTAGCTAGGAGGTAAGGAGATGGCTTAGGCACGGCTGAGAAGGATAAGGAAATGATAGAGTGGTGTTGCGTAGTGTAAATGAAACAAATCACCTCTGTCTTGCACAAACCGAGAATTCATCAACCTATTCTAACTGTTTTATTAAAAACCAAAGAACAACAATGTAAGTTAAGGGAGAATTGTGCATGGTGCTGGAGCAAAGAGCTACTCCACAATATCTAAATGCATGGACACTTCTGCAACTGAAATTATTGCGTTAAAGCTTGCATGACCATATAAAACAGTGTTTTTGGTAGTTGGCACGGTCTGCACTTCCGATCCCTAAACAGAGGTGAAAGTGAGTGTGCATTCAACCTTTTTTCAAACTCTGATTAACTCCAATCCTTACTCTAATCTAAACTACTGAAAGCAACTTTTTTTCATAACGCTAACCTATGTAACCACACCAAGAAATCCGAATCAGCAAACTGTGTTTCCAAGTGCAAGTAAAGGACAAGAAATATAATGTTGAAAGAAAGACAAGTAACAATACAAAGAAAGGAGGCCTATTGCTCTCAGGTTGGGCCCAAACCTGAGAGCTATAGCTCCTCTAAGAACTCAGAATTGAACTCAAATCTGCCTGCCTTTTATTAAAAGATCATAGTCAAAAGTCTAACAACATGCCAAAAATGGCTTACAAAGAGCAAAACAGAGCTGTAGCTCGTACTTCAGAATTTGCAACAAAGGTTCAAAAGTCTTTTATCGAAGGCTACAGCCTCAATATTTATACATTATGAGGGCCAAGCTGGCCTCCTAAATTAGTGGGGCTTGGCTGTCCAACTAAAAGTAAACTGTTGTTCCTTTAGAATCCGTTGGCTGCCTTCTAGCTCGGTGGTGATAGCTGTTGGAGCTCGGAGTTGGGGTGGAGATCATGAGGAAGGTCATTCAAGGCTGTGGACAACCTTCCTACAAAACCGCAATGCCACCTTGGCTGTCTCCTTGCCTTCATCTGCGTGGTTTTGCTCCATTTAATGTCAAAAAGACCTGAAATAAACATGTATTAGCCACATAGGCATAGTGACTACCCTCCTTCCTACAAATAACATGAATATACTAAGAAATGATGCATAAGTGATAAAAAATGAAGGGTTGAGCAAGGTAAGTAGGCCAAATGAGCCCAAAATGTTACCAAAATTTGGGGCTCATCAGCAGGTGCATTAAGGATGTTGGAGGATGGCTAGAAGGGCTAGGAGATGGTTGTATGGTGTGGGAGACCCTTGGGAGGATTTTGGTGACTTCCTAGAGTCTTTTCCTCAATTCGGCCTCAAAATAGGCTATTTCAGGAAAACCTACAAGATGTCCTAGAAACCTACTGGATTCCCTATGAACTTGCAGGATACAGCCGAGAGAAAAATGGAAGGTGTTGGAGGTGATGGAAGGCTTAGGGAAGGTGGTATATGGGTGGAATGAAATGAGGAAAGTTCTAGGATCACTCAGAAGTCAACAACAAAGTTAGAGGATGGTTGGATTCCCTCAATGTGCTTGGAAGAATTTCTATGAAAAATGATGAAAACTAGTGAAGGAAATGGTGAAAACAAGGAATGAATATGGTGGATGGAGTGGAAGGTGGTTACTGGCTATGAAGTCTATGTCTCCTCCTGAAGCACCTACTCTGCATAAAACATGTATAATTCCCAAAAAGATATGTAAACAAGAAGCATTCTCATAAGCTAGAAAAACAGAGTTAATGAACTAACTGCCTACATTATGCATGAGGAAAGTTGCTGAAAGGAATGAAATCATGGATGAGTTCTACTATAAGAGTGAAGATAGAAGAGATGGAAATGAAATCTTACTTGGAAAAACTGATCAAATGCTAACTTAAATACAGTAACCTCTAAAGCTTATGCAAGAAATAGAAATCTGTGTTTTTGGGGCTGCATAAGGGTCCCTTCCTCAAATCATGATCCCAAAGGAAGGAAATGAGGCCAAGACACCCACTGAAAACCTTGTGGTACTCCTTTTATCCCTGCTAACCTGCTACAGAAGTAAGGCACAAATGGAATCAAACTAATAAACAACCAATGCAATCTACACTACTTGCGATAAAAACACATCTAAAAGCAAATTAACAATGAAGCTATGAGAATAATCTAAACATACAGATACAAGAAAGAGAAGCCTTGGCTACTGGGGTTGGGCCCTAACCCAAGAGCTTCATCCCTCAAAGTTAACTCAATGCTGAATCAAAACAAAACTCATTCTTATTACCAAAACATAAAATTACATCAATAAAACTTTCACAAGTCTGGAGCTCAAAAATAGCTTAGAGTTTTACAAAAAAAAAATTCCAAACAACTTCCTTAAAATTAGGGAGGCTTGGCTCCTGAACTCGAGATAAAATAGCTCTTTGTCTCTCACTTGCTTAGTTGACTTCTAATCCTCATGGCTTGGCTGCTTTCACTCTGAGCTAGTGTGATGGATGGAGGAATATTCGAATGGGGGAGAAGTAAATGAGGAGGATTTACCTCTTACAATCCCTCTCCCTTGTCCCATTCGAGTTTTAACCTCAAATTTGCCAAAAGTCCTTGATTTTCTCCTTCAATCCTGCATTCATTGCATATTAGTGCACTAGGCATCATATCCAACTCTAACCTGTCTCATAAACAAAATATAGTAAAAAACATGTAATAAGTTGTGAGAAAAGTTGGTTTGACTAAGCTAGGAGGTGATTAAGGCCCATATAATTACCCAATGATGAGGCTCATCAATATTCAATCCACTTATCTACTCCATGTCGTCACACCATCGTCTCATGGATTCCATAAGTTGGATTTCTTGTTGAAACACTTTCTTCCTCTCTAGATTAGTGAATCCTACGATGAGGATTCCATTAGAGAATTTTGAGGATCTGGTATATCCCCAATTGACAGATGTTTCCTTTTTTACTTGATGTATGATGAGCCTTGTCCTAGATGACTTCTTCCTTTCCTTCAATGCCCACTGAGGTTTCTAAGAGTTATATCCTTCATATTTTGTCTATCATGGACTTTGTCTTCCATGATTTCCATGGAGATGTCACAAGTTCTTGTTTCCAATGCTTCCATAATGCCAAGATGCAACTTATCATCATTGTCATATCTTATAGTAGAAATTTATGATAGGACCCTTTTGTGAGGGATAATATCCCAATCATAGAGGTATGTTACTCCCTCTTTCCTTGGCCCTTTTATTTAGCTTCCTCCATATATTCGGTGATATGATCTTCCATTATTTTAGCTATACCTATTCTACCTTGTTTGAGTACCAAACTTCTCTTTCCTTTCTGCACATGATTTAGTTCTTTACCCTTCAATACTTTTGCCATCAACTTGTCTTTCTCTATTTAGCATAAAGACTATAAGCTGTCAAATGAGGTAACCTTCTCATCTCATCGACATTTGTTATCTTGATTATCTATTAGTGCATTATGGTTATCTTCCTTTCTAGGTCTTGTAGATGGAAGATATCCTACATCCTTTGATACCCTTTACTTTCATGTAGATCAGATTTCGTGTGACCTTTTTCAATGCATCTTTAGAGAATGAGTTTATCATCTACATACCTTTGATGTCTCAAATTTTTCTATATGGGTGGATCTTTCATAAGCATCCCTTTTCATAAAATCAAAGGAGATATTTTGATATGTTTAATGATTTCAGCTTCTTAGAGGACTATGACTATCCTCCTTCTTCATGCCAAGAATCTTGATGACCCAACCGATTTATAGATCTCCTTGCAAACATGAACTCATTTAACTAAACTTGATTATAAAAATGAAAAATACTTGGCATGTGAAGATAAAATCTTCACCTTGATCACTTTGATGCTTGTTGAAGAAGATGTATGAGGGCTTCTTCTTGGGTGATCTTCTTTCAAATGAGAAAGAATTTCCTCAATAGAAAAGGTAGCTCCTTTTGAAGAGGATGGTTTGTTGATTCCTCGAATGATATTCTTCTAGGGAAAGGCAATGATTCTTGCTTTTATAACCTTGAAGATGATGACAATGGTTTTTCTTCTTCAATATGCTTTTCCTTCATTTGTAGATCTGGATTGTTGCTAGGGTTTCAACTTTCTCCAAGACGATGTGATCTTCATTTTGAAATTCTTTGAAATATATTGTTTTGTAGACATCTTGATGAGGGTCTTGGTGGCCTTTTGATGATGACTGTGGAGACACAAGTTCTTGATGTTGTAGATTGTCTCCTTGATTGCATAGAAAGAAACCGTTGTTGATGTAGATTGTTGTTGTAGATTGCTAGGGTTTGATCAAGATCAAGGTTTGTTTCTTTAATGCAGATCTTGATGTCCTTAAGCTTGCTTTGATGCCCTACTAGAATCTTGATCCTTGAAATGTCCTTTTTTTGCCCGTCCTTTGATTGTAACCATAGCTCTAATAGCATGTTGAAGAATCTAGGGCAGTTAGAGTTAATGTGATTCTTTTTAGCTTGATAACTATTTGCGAGGTGTTTTTAAATTTTCTTCTTATCATAGTCTTCACTTGTTATTATTAGAGTATGTCTTCTTAGTTCATCAAATAACTACCAAAACAAAGAGACAACAACACAAAATGTTGGCATTTTTTTGGGGCCAAAACCTCTCCCTCTTGGAGAGGAAAACTCGCACAAAATTATTCTTATAGAGATTCCAATTGACAAACACCAAGACCATGACCCTTGACCTACTATGCCACTCCAAGACCAAGACATCAATCCTCTTCTTTGTCACTATTGAGATCATCATCATTGCTACACCATTGAGATCATCATTACTACACTATTGAGATTTACATTGTTGCACCTACATGGAGGACTTCATCATAACGACGAGATCATTATTGCTACACCATTGATCCATCTTCTTATAGATCATTGTTGCATCTTCTGAACAACACCATCATTACCACCACATAGATCTTCCTTAGAACATTACCGAGATTGTATCTAGAAGG
Source organism: Pinus tabuliformis (assembly GCA_031772625.1). Classification (NCBI taxonomy): domain Eukaryota; kingdom Viridiplantae; phylum Streptophyta; class Pinopsida; order Pinales; family Pinaceae; genus Pinus; species Pinus tabuliformis. The sequence continues at coordinate 200,907,918 of CM062817.1, read as the reverse complement.
TATGTTGAAATTGAATAATCCTCTTCATCATAGATACACTAGGACTGGGAGACCAAGATTGTGACTGTGTTTATAATGCATATAAGTCGAGACAACGTATGACTGAGATCCTCCTTATAGCATGTATGCGAAGACTGTAACTTTCAAGGTAGTTGAGACTGTAGTCACTGAAACCGTGAAGAGATTATGGTCAGGAGGCTATTGTAATTCATTGTAATCATCATCAAAGGTAGGGAAGGCATCTGAAGCTCTTCATCACACAAGAATTTGAGATTATGTGTCGCTGTGTTTTTCCAAGATCTGTACTTATTATGTCATCAAGATTTTAGAGTAATCTGAAGTTTTGTGCTTCCCATGGTGACTCCAACAAGGTATTTACAATTGTCATGTCTCCATAAATAAGTTGACATTAGATTTTTTCTTTTTCTTCTTAAAGTTCATTGGTCTTAATAGTTGTTGATCATCATCATTTATAAATAATTAATAAGTAGGTAATAGTTAATAATTAATTATAGTAATTAATAGTTATTAATTATTAAATTAATTATATTTAATTATTAATAATTAACTATATTTAATAATTAATTAATTTTTATAATTAATATTCTATTATAAAAAATAATTATCTATAAATACTAAATAATTATTATAATTATTTATAAATAATGAATAATTATTTATAATAATTACTAGTTAATTATATTTAATATTTAAAAATATTATAATGTAAAATTTAACATTTTGAATAAATCAAATCATTAAAATTTAAAAAAAAAAATCTAATTGAAAAAATGAAGTCATATATTATAAACATTAATAAAATCGTTAAGCGCCAAACTAGTTGTTTTGCTCCTTTCCCCATATCCTTGTAAGAATGGGCATGTGAGCGTCTTTAGCATTTAGCATTTATGAGAAAAGCTAAATTAAATATAACATAAAACATTACATTAAAGACGTATAAAAATGATATTTATAAAAAATTATCTAAAAAAATATTTAAAAATTTGTTAATAAAAATATTATTTCAAAAAAACCATTAAAGATATATAAAATTGATATTTATAAAAGAATGGTAAAAAAAATAATACTTAAAAATTTATTAATAAAAAAATATTCCAAAAAAGCTAATGGGGTTATAGATATACAAGAAATTAAATGAAAAATCAGAACAGCAAAATATTTCTACAAATTGCAACATAAAACCAAATTAATTAATGGGCAGAAAAAGTTGTTCCAGGGCTGTGCCTTGTTCCATTAACCATTAGTTATGGAGAGCTGGATCCAAATAGAGTAGGTTTCCTTACTTTATTATTTGCCAAGTGGACTATAGATCCCAATATAGTGAAGTCGGCTCTCTAATTGTTTACAATTACCACTTTCCATATAACTATAACGTCAGATTAAACTTACTACTTTCACTGTAACTATAATTTCAGAGGAGTTTTTAGCGATATTCGATTTATTAGTTTCGAAATATTAATATATTTCCGATATTTATGGATAATTTTATAACTACATGCAATTTTTATTTGCTCAGTCGAAGTGATGAAACAGGAAGTCTTCCTCAAAAGCTTAGGTCACTTCGTCAAAAGCTTAGGTTAGTTTTGAATTATAATTAGAATTTTTGTTCTTTATTTATTTTTAGCTAATTGGAAATAAAATATATATTTAAATATTATTATATATTTAAATATTATTATTTTTTTATAAACTGATCTTTAGATAATAAGCTAATTTTAAACTCAGCTTAAAATAACTAAATTTTTTTAGTATTTAAAGAACTCCGTTTCTCATTATCAGCCAATCGAATAGTTGCGCTTGGTAATGCCTCTGTGTGAATTATATTATCAGAAATCCCATATCTGTACAATTTACTGAAATTGAAGTTTAGTTGTTCGTAGTGGCAATAAGTGCATTGTTGGGCATTGTATTATATTATCAGAAATCCCCTCATTAGAGTGCTAATTTTTGAGCTTATGTACGTGCTAACGGACTACTTACTATATCTTTTACTAAGTAGAAAATAACAAGATAAATAATATATTTCAATAGGGTGTTATGTACATTTTAATTAAAATGACACACCGATACATAAGTTAGAGAAAATTTATTTATGAATAATCTATTTTTGTATTATAAATTTATATTTTGAGTGGATTTGAAGACTTCAAAAATGGGTAAATTATATTTTTAAATTGTTCAGTTTAAAATATTTTATGTTGAGATTATGTATTTCGAATTTCAATCAATATATTTTTTGAAAAGAACAAAAAAAAAAAATTGACTTTAATCAATGCTTTTATGCTATGATATAATTGTTAGTCAATATTGCACGAATAATAAAAACTAACATATCCTAACTGAAGGAATATAATACAGAAATATTTATTAGGTAAATATGTAAAAGACCAATTACATTTCATGTACTCTTGAACATATAATTATATTTATATATATAAATTAAATAATATATCAAAATTATTTGATGTGGAAATTTTATAATAAAACCTCACACACACATATATGAACCATTCATGTTTCCTCCAATATAAGAAAATCTTTGTAGGTGATTTAGGATATGTATATTACATTATAGTTCTTACATTAGAAAAGAAAACTATTTCATTGTATTGATTTTTTTCTCAAAATTTGTTGTCTTATTGTCTAAAAAAAATGTTAATTTTATTCAAATATTAAATGGAAATTACACTTTTGATTTTCATATTAAAATGATATATTTCGTTTTACATAACAGATCCATTTCATTTTCATCTCATTGAAAAGTAGTCTTAATCTTATTTTTCTTCCTTCAATGTTGAAATTAAATTTTCAACAAATTGAAATTTTGTTAGTGTGACACTTAATTTACTAATAAATATATTTCTTTTTTCATGAGGGTAAACCTAAAGCTTAACATTTTTTCATTATTTTGGATTTTTAGAAAATTATTTTTAGCCACTAAGTTTACTTAAAGCTAAATTGAATAAAAATATATGAACATAGAAAAGAGTACCCACCTATTAACTAGAAAAAAATCTCAACAAAAATTAAATGACAAAAATGACTATATCAATTTCCATTTGTACTAATGTATGTAGAGGCATGTTATAGTATGTCTTATGGTAAATCATTATAAATGTTTAGGACTATTGGGATACGAGTTGAATGACTCTAACTTCAAATTAGATAGGACTAAGATTATTAGTTGGTGATCTCCTCTATAATGTCTCAACTTAATGTGGCACATTTATGCTTTGGTCTTTTCTCACATGTTTGTTACTTTTAAATTAGCATTTTCAACAAAAACAAACCAAAACAATGTTGTTTTTGGGTAAAGCCTTAATTTCCTCTACAAGATTTGATTAAGTTAAAGCCATTGAAAATAAAAAGTAATTTAGCTAAATGTACCCAATTGAAAATAAAAAAGGCACATGAAATGTCTCTATAATATTTTAAATTCTTCACTTACAATTTTATTCTTCTTTCCTTCTAATAGATTTAGTCTTTACTCACAAAACAAAAATAGAAAAATAAAATAAACAACCTTAAATTTCTCATATCCAAAAATATAATATGTAATATCTATGCATTTATCTTTAAAAACTAATAAATTGCTCGTATAAATATATAATAATAAACAAGTAATATGAGAAAAACCAACTCCAAAATAAAACCTTTGTTCAATTTAGATTAAAGGCGATTAATTGTTCTCAAACTAATAAAAACAAAATTAGAACCAATGGCGAGTACACGAAGCAACATCGTTACCATTTTCAACCTTTATGATAAGATTGGAACTTTTGATTATGAAAAGAAAAATGCGATAATATTGGACATTTTGATTATGAAAGAAAAGTGTAACATAATAACTCGCACAACCACCTTAATAAATATGGTTGATATATATAGTAGGTTTGTATCAATAAACTACAATTGATAGTGAGAAAATATATTAGTCAAATGGATTAAATAAATTTTCTGTTAATACATATAAAAGCTACTTATAATCAGGTTTTTTCATTGCACTTAAATGAAAAATGCTTATAAGTAAAATATAAAAACAAGGAAGCACTTAGATTCATTGTCTAAAAGAAGTCTCTAATTTCTTGTCAATCAAATCTAAGAAGTTTATTGTTATGCATTTATTCATTTCCATTTTCTAATATAATTAATTAAATGCTACATAACATAACTATTCAATAATCAATTTATCATTTGATCCTAAAATCTTAGAAATATTTCTAATGATGGTGGAAAATACAAAACACCCTAAAATTACAGGGGAAATGAAGACTTTATAAACTGGAAATGTGGAACCAGATTTCCCCAAAGAAGAGAAAAGCAACAGTAAAAAAAAGTATCTAGCTTACTTGGACAATATCGGGTGAATTGAACACAAGAATCAAAATGTATTTCGTTTTGAGTTAACATGAAAATCATTTTAAATCCATACATATATTCACGAAACCTGAATATAAATAATAGCAATGCATCAACCATCAAATGTTAGGGGTAAAATAATGATAAATGGAATATGTTCACAATAATAAAATATGCATCATGAAAAAATCTCCACAAAGAATGCAACAATAAATAAAAACATTTATTTTACATGTACAAATTCAACCACTACAATATAATTAATAGTATTCATTAGCACAACCACATTAACAAATATGGTTAATATAGTTCATAGGCTTATATCAATAATCTACCACTACTAGTGAAGGAATACATTAGTCTAATGAATGAAGTAAATTGTATGTCAATACATATAAAAGCCACTTGTAACCATGTTTTATCATTTATCTTCAAAAACCAATGCATATAAACAAAATATAAAAACAATAAAAACATCAAAACACTTATATTCATTGCTTAAAAGACCTCTTTAATTTCTTGCTGATCAAACCTAATAAGTTTACTGCTACGTGTTTATTCAAACCATTTTTTAATATAATTAATTAAATGGTACATAACCTCACTATTTAATAATCAACTTATTATTCTATCCTAAAATTTGAGAAAGATTTCTAATGATGGTGGAAAATACAAAAAGAAACTAAAATTACATGGGAAATGAAAATTTTATGAAGTGTAAATGTGGAACCTGATTTCCCCAAACAAGATAAAAGCAATGGTAAAAGAAAAGCATTCAGTTTATTTGGACAATATCACTTGTATTTGAACACAAGAATCAAAATGTATTTCAAGTTGAGTTAACATAAAAGCTATTTTAAATCCATATATATATCCAATAGCTCTCTGAATGAAACCTAAAGATAAATACTAACAACACATCAACCATTAAATGATAAAGATAAAATCATGATAAATGGAATATGTTCACAATAATAAAATATGCATCATAAGAAAACCTCCACAAAAAACACTACAATATATAAAACATTTCTTTTACATACACAAACTCAACCACAATGCAATACATTTAATATTATTCATTATAAAATAAACATGTATTAATTATTTAAAAATAAAATATATTCAATTAAACTAGCCCATCGTCGTACTTCAGTACCAACAATTTGGATTTTAATCAACTACTATAAAGTATTTGCAATTTGTCATGGTGTTGAGCATTTGGTGGCCGAGATTTGAGCTCCATCTTTTCTTTTTGTAAATGATATTCTTGAACCTCCATTTTCACCTTGGGTCCCGTCTACTTCTACTTGAGGTTTTCTCAACTAATAATAATATTGTATCGGTGAACACTACGATCCATGTAGAAGTCGATCAAACAAAAAGAAAAAATGCAAGATCGAGAATATCATATAAAGGTAAAGCTTAACTTTCATTTATGGGGACAGATTCATGGGGACTAGGTGCTCCACACCACGTCGAGCTTTATCCACGCTTTCACTACACAAATTTATGGCTACCATTCCCTTCCCTATGAATCATGTTTCAAATTGCAACTCAAGTCTTGAACATTGAAATAACCTATAAATGAAAAGTTCTTTACACATCTTTTAAAACCAGACTACCATTCCCTTCCCTATGAATCATGTTTCAAATTGCAACTCAAGTCTTGAACATTAAAATAACCTATAAATGAAAAGTTCTTTACACATCTTTTAGACTACCATTCCCTTCCCTATGAATCATGTTTCAAATTGCAACTCAAGTCTTGAACATTGAAATAACCTATAAATGAAAAGTTCTTTACACATCTTTTAAAACCAGACTGGAGACCAAATTAGAAAAAGGCTCTCTAACAATTACACATTTAAATTTAACCATAAATAACTATATAAAATCTCGATAACCCTAATAATCCTTTTGGTGCATAGTTCAAATACTGGACATGGCTCCTATCAAAGTGGTTGGTAACTTGAATCGCCTCGCATGGAGAACCAGAAGAGATTTTTAGCAAAGGTAGGGGGTTTCTTTCCAGGGTTTCGATTGTGGTTAGAATGATACAAATGAAATCAGAGCAATTTAAATGAAAATAGAGAAAATTGTTCAATTCTACTGAGAATAATGGTTTCAATTCACCTAATTAGTGGTAAAATATATGATATTTATAGTTAATCTACTATTTATTAGTTTGAAACTGAAAAATTGTTCAAATCTTTTTCATATCAACTCTTTCATCATGTATAAGACAAAGAATATTCTCTTACAATCAAATCTTGTGCATTCATTCATTAAAAAATCTAAATTTCTCAAGTCTACATTTACAATTTGAATTAAGTAGACCTACAACATAACAAGTTAAAATGCTTAGCTTTTTAAGCTTTGTAAGTTTATTATTCGAACATACTTTTTATCTATGCTATTTTATATATATAATTATGTTTTAAAAGTTATACAACATTGTAATTCATCGGACTTTTTGTGTTTATGGACTCAATTTAGAAGTATTGCATATCAAACACATATTTTAAGAAATATTATCAAATGCTTCTTTCCATTTTAATGATGGTATTTAAAGTATCACATGTTATTTGAGGTAATTAAGTTGAGATGGAGAGATAATAAAATTCCTTCTAATCACTAACAATAGGATTATCAAAATGTTAATTTAATTATTAATAACTATCAGGTAGATGGTAGGTATTTAACCTTCAAGAAATATTTTAGAATATTCTTAGTAGTATTCATAAATTAATGATTGAAATCTATCTTCAAATTAATTATGCTTTTTTAATTAAATTGATTAATTTAAAAAAAAGTCACATAAACATGTGGTATGGTTTTTGGACGTATAGTATTAGCAAACCATGGTATTGGAACAAATCATATAAATAAATTAAGATCTCTATAAAAAAATTAAGATGAATCTCCATAATTAATAATCTTATTACCTATGCACACTTCAATTTTACCATTTCTAATTTTAACATTTTTCATTTTTTTTTGCAAGCTATTACACTTATGAAACACTATATATAAAAGATAGTGGCACAACACAAAAGGATGGCAGCCCTTGGATTCTTCAGAATCACATCCAAACATAATCGTACATGGGTTGCATCCCAACATCTGGCTACTCTTCTTGTTTACTTTAATTTATAGATACAGCACTGACAGGCATGAATTTGCTTACCACCATACGCAAATTCAAGGGGTTTACTCCATAACCACCAGCAATACAATATATCTGGAATGTTATGAAATAAAATACGTGTCTTAAAAAAACTGACAGTGATTGACTAACGAAAGAGTAGGAAATATCATGAAGACATCAACTGCGGGGTTCGAACCTGCGCAGGCGAAGCACAACAGATGTCAAGTTTGTTTCCTTAATTCTTCAGACATTTCAACAATTACAGGTAATTTTTTAATTCAATCTTTTATTAATGATAAAGCACCTGTAGCATGCAATTCCTTTTACTATAATGAGATTATAATTACTTAATTTAAATGAAATTAAGTTTTAATAATTTATACTTAAATTTTAATAATTTTTATGTTTTTAAAATTTATAATGATAAAGTGTTTTGTTAAGGTATATTAAGGTGAAAAGGTTATTAGTTTGAAATTTTGTGAGTAGAAATTTAGTCATAATAAGGTTGATGTAGCCTAGGCCAAATGTAATCTTTAGTGATTTTGAGATTTTGACAACTTAAATGCCATGGGATTAGAGTTACTCAAACTGCAAAATAGACATACCAATGATTTCAATCCTTGCATTACTTAACAAACAAACAAAAAAAACAATATTTTTTTTTTAATTTATATATTATTATTATCATCATTAATAAATCAAAGTAATTTTAATATTTTTTTAATTAACTAAATGTAACTTAAATATCCAAAAGAATAGGTTTCTTACTTCAAAATTTATAAATGTCATTTTAAAAATTTAATAAATATATTATTTTAATTACTTTGAACTTGTTACTTTTTTCTTAAGATGTTACTATAATTACTTAGTTTTTTTTTTAAGTTAATTTTATTATAGATGAAATAAAATTCTATTATGAATATTGAGAAATTTTTCAGGAATAATCATATTAGAAATATTTTTTGGATGTGTTAACAAAATATTTCTAATGTGATTATTGCCAAAAGATTTCTCAATATTCAAAATATAGATCACAAAAGCTTATATTTGTATAAAATTACATTCTATTTGATACATGTCAAGCATGAATTTGGATGATAAAGAGATATTGAAAGATTTTTCCCATAACTTGACAAGATTGTCATTAAACAAAAATGTGAAAAAATGAATCTCCTCAATGAGTGTTTCCATAAAAGAACCTATATATATGCCAACATGACAAGATTGTCATTAAAAAAAATGTCAAAAAAATGAATCTCCTCAATGAGTATTTCCATAAAAGAACCTATATATGTGCCAACAAGTGATAAAAGAAAATAAATTTATGAAAGAGTCAATTGTTGATGAGGTAATAATGAAACAATGAACATAGCAAAAAAAAAAAAAAAAAATTGTCGTTTTCCTCGATGAAATGTTGATGGTACAATTCGTAGGAGAGGCCATTTTGTGATCATCCATGTCTCACTAGCCATCAAAATACCCTCCTTAGAGAAAGTGTTTGCAATGGTGTTATGCTCCTTATATACATGTGTGGCACAAAAATAAGTGAGAGTAGATTTCAATCAAATTATTTCATCCACAAGGGGTTGAATCCTTTGATTGTGACATCTTTATGAACCATTTATCCAATTGGTAGCTTGGTGTCCTCGAAAACTTGAAGAGAGAGGATATTTTTTTCAATAGCAAAAATTAGTATAATTTTGAGGGCCACTAGTTCAACAAAATTATTGGTTCCCTCTACTAAACCCATTTTGATGTGAAAATAATGATTTGCATCTATGTGAAGTACCGCATCCCCACCATAAACTATTGGATCCCCCTAAGAGGCACCATCACAGAAGGGCAAGGCTTGGATCTGTAAATATGGGAGTCAAGGGAAATTATGTTGTGTTGCACGGCCTTGGGTTTGATTAGGAGTTTGAGGATGGAAAAAATTTGAGATGCTAAGACTTACAGGAATCAAGATGTCATTGAAAATGATCTTGTTTCTGGCAAGCCAAATGCCCCATCGGATGAGAAGAGGAAGGACAGTGAAATCTTTGACTTTTTTGTTTTTGTGCCATGATTATAAGGTCTCTATGATGTTCTCCCTTATCCATAGACATGTTTGGCCGATCTTGGTTGAGAGAAAACGACATAAGGTCTTTGTGTATGAAAATTTAATCAATTGGTAGGGGGCAAATTCTTCAGAATCTTTGCAGGATGCACCAACCAGACGCTTCTTTTTTTTGTCTTCTAAGTATAATCATTTATTATTTGACATTATTGCAATGATTATTTAATATAAATATAAATATATTATATATTTAATATCTCCTTTTCTTTAAAAAAAATATTATAATTCACATTATTATGATTATTGTTTGTTTGATGAAGCATGTAAATATCTCACCTAAAATATTGTAAGGTTTTTGGTTAAATTACTTAATTAATCCATATTTTTGTTAATAGTAGATATGGCACATCTAAATTGATATTTAATTCATAAGTAGAGATTCGCTTTAATTATATATATATATATATATATATATATATATATATATATATATATATATATATATATATTAATTAATTAATTATTTATTTTACATCAATAGAAATATATCATAATTTCAATTAAAAAAAGACATTATATTTATATTTATTTTTTAATTGGAAAAAAAAATAACAAAAAAATAAAAATTATTATTTAAAAATTAAATAAATGAATAATTTAAACCATTGAACTCTATCTATATCTTAAATTTCATTCACTAAGTACCTAGTGAACCCTCATTTTTTTATAGGCATTTCACTGTCATATTAATTAATACATTCATTTATATTCATTATAATTTTGAATTAATGAAAAGTGAGTATTTATCATGATTATAACAATTGGTTTTATTTATTTATTATAACAAGAGTCACGTGATGACAATATCATTGTTTTTGTTTTTTTAACATTGCCACTATATGGCTTTTGTTTATTGTAAATTCCAATTTTGTATTAATTCTCAAGTAGTTGTATATTGACTACATTGAGAATATATGAAAGCGAACCCATATAAAGGCCCTTTTATATTGAATCTTGAAACCAGAGTTTGTATGAATATATCACAGATCCATATATAAAATTGTGTTGAATCTATTACATTTAATTATAGATTGAGTTTGTTCATTTCATACTTTGTCCTCCTAAGAAATTGTATATGTATTTATAAATATTGAATACTATAGTTCTTGTTTCCATTGGTTGGTTGTATATATTAAAATAAGGTATTTTATTTGGACAACCCAACCCTATTTGACCTCCTCTCAGAGTAATTGTTTTAAACTAGTAAGTGGTTTCATTATTCCATTGGCAGATTTCTTTCCACATTGATGAGGTTATTGATGAGCCTAGGTATTGCAACAATAATGCTACAACTCCTAGGGCTACCAACTTTACTTATCAACCCAGGGTTCGTACAAACTTGGAAGTGATAGTGTTATATGCACAAGTAGAAGTGAAGGTCGTGCTTGTTGTCATCGTTTGTCTGGTAAGAGACCCCAAGGGTTCCAAGCCAAACTTCTATAGGGTCAAAAGAAGCTTAATTCTTTGATGGAAGGAGAGCAAACCTATTCGAAGAGAGAGCTACTCTACTGCAGTAATGAAGAAAACAACATGAAATGCTAAACTTACACCATAACCTAACTAACCAATTAAACAAATGTGGTAAGAAGAATTGCTAAATTAACACTAACCTAATGCTAATTATCTAAGTTGTAGAAGTAAAGAGCATCAAAAATAGACTAAGGTGTAACAAAGAAACTTAGGCTAAATCGGGCTTCAAGCAGAAAAAGCAATCAGAGGTCGAAATCAGTGAAAGGAGGACGTGAGGAAGAAACAATGCATAAGAACCATTGGATCAGTTGGGTGAAAGGAAAATGAACGATGGAGATTGGATCGCAGGAGGTTACGTAGATAGATGGGCGAATAGTGTTAACTAACATGATGAATGGTGGAGATCTTATCACGAAGGCTTGGGTGAATGGATGGATGAACAAGGGAACAAATCAGATGAATGGCGGAGATCGTGTCGCGAGGGATGACGTGAGTGGATGGACAAACGAGGTTAACAGGAGATGAATGATTGATAGCTAATCATATGGGTGAAGGCAAGAGGTGGACAAATGAGGCTAACAAGAGCGATGAACACCTAAGATCTTATCGCATGGGTGAAGTCAAGAGATGGATGACGAAGATCATATCGCAAGGAAAATAAATGTGCGGAAATGAGGGAGCAAGTTTCTAAGGTGGCAAGTAGTTTCTCACACGCCCTTCAGGCTATAAGCAATATTTGGAAATTTCACATGCTTAGCCTTACTGTGCAACACGTACCATGAGAAAACCACTTTTCTTGCATGCTCTGGGGCAGATAAAGTTCATGCACTAATCCACATGAGATTATGGGATAGCTGTTAGATCAGGCGGGGTTGATCAATGGTGGAGATCAACAAAGCTAGTTGGCAATCGGGTGAATTGATAGCTGTCGAATCAGGCAAGGTAGATTGACGGTGGGGGTTTAAAGTGCCTAAAGTGATTGGGTGACACGATAGCTGTCTGATCAGGCAAGGCAGATTGATGGTGGGGACTTAAAGTTCATAAAGTAAGTGGTGAACTCCATGCTAGGTAGCAGCTAGAGAAAATAGTGAATCCAATGGTGATTGTGAAGGTTTGTTGGTGATCGGATGGTGAGGAAGTGATGCATGAGGAACATGATGGAGGTGGTTTCAAATGAAAATGACAGAGAAAACTAGTGTGGGTGACCAAATAACCGCATTAAACATCGAACTCCATATCCCATACAAGAACTAGAGACTTGTGTTTTTGGGGCTGGTGAAGGGTCCCTTCCTCAAGTCATGGTCCCAGAGGGAGGAGATGAGGCCGAGAGACATACACACAACCTGATAGTGATCTTTGTCCTCTAACTAACCTGTGAATTGAAAGAAGGCATAAATGAAAGTAAACTACAACAAATGCAACTACTAAAGCAAATGAATAGAAAACCATGCATGATCTACACAATATTTTTGTAATGAAAGTGCAACTACTTAAGCAAATAAATAGTGAAAACCATAAGGATACTTAAGAAAATGAACAAAAAACCATGAAACTACTTAAGCAAATAAATAGAACAAAAATCTATGTTAGCATACATGTACAGTAAATAGCAGCTTTGGTTACTTGGGTCAGGCCCTAACCCAAGACCTCCAACCCTCGAAGTTAACTCAGAGCTGACTTAAACAAAACTCATTCTTATTAGAAAAATCATGGATTACATAGCAAACTGTCACAAGTCTTTGTAGCTCTGAAATAAAACAGAGTTTTACAAAAGAAGTCTGAATCCTAAGGAGGTCCTAAGCCTTTCTATTTATACATTTGAAGTCTCTAACGACTTCCTTCCCATTAGGGAGGCTTGGCTCCCAACTTAAGATAAATTGTTTTCTGTCCTTTTCACATGCTCGGTTGTCTTCTGGTCTTCAAAGTGATGGTTGTGTGCACTCCGAGCTAATGGTGGAATATCTGAATAGAGGGGTAGAAAATGAGGAGGATTTACCTCCTATAGTTACTCTCCCTTGTCCCATTCTAGTTTTACCCAAGGTCTTTGCCATAGTTCCTTGCATTCATCCTTTATTCCTGCATTACATGCACATTAGAGCACAAAGCCAAATATCCAACTCTAACTCATTTCATAAACAAAATATAATCAAAATTATGCAATAAGTTGTGATAATGCTTGGTTTTACTAAGCTAGGAGGTGAATTAAGGCCAATTAAGGCCCATATAATTACTCAATATTGAGGCTCATCACCACCCCCCCCACACTGAAAGTGTTGCTTATCCTCTAAGCAACTTAGTCAATGTCCATGTTCTTCATGGCTCTGGTAGCCTCTCTGACATCCCATTATTCTGCTATGGTCTCTTCTTCTTGTTTATAGAAGTCTACTTTCCTTTCTACTTCTTACCACTGCCTCTTTTCCTCTTCTTCTTTTCTCCCTTCTACCATCCCTAGGAGGAGTGGTGGACTGATTTTTAGTCCTATCCAATTGACCTTCAACCTTTGCATTCATTGCTCATACATAGGTGTCTTGTTGAGTGCTTTTCTCAACATTTGAGGGGAGTGCTATTCTTTGATCTTCAAGATGTGTGGCAATGTGTTCCATCTCTTTTAGTAGGCATTTATATTATCATTTTAGCAACCTAATCATATCCTCAAAATGTGAAATTGCTTGCTCTTCAGCAACAAGATATCTAAGTGCCAACTAAGGATCATTTTCAATTAGATTATGGGTGTTGATTAGGGCCATGGGATTTGATTGTTCAGCACTGATAAAAACAGGTTTATTTTTCTCTCTGGTCATTATTCTTTTCACTCTGCAGCCCTTTACCTCTCATGGTTCATCAATGATTCCAAAGTCATTAATTGTAGATCTCCTAACTCTACATTAGGATCCCAAATATTCATGTCTATGAGGGCCATGTTATGCAAATAAAACTCAACCATTTTGACCCCATCCTTTAGTGCACTTTGATCACAAAGATCAATAAACTATTTGCAGTCCTGAAATGGCATGGTGCTCATTTGTGCTATTGTTTTACTATGAAATTGTAACCATTATTCTCTGAGGTGAGGAGTATATGATTTAGCTGGCATCCTACACTAGATGGCCTCCAAGGAGAGGCTGGCCATACATGCTAGCTGGTTTTCCTTTTCCTACAATTGTTCTCTCTGTTTTTCTTATCTTCTTAATTTTGTTGTTCTTTCTCATCTCCATTAGTTTCTTCCTCTGTTTCAGCATCATCCTCCTTGTGTTCTATTTCAAAATCATCTTCCTTGTGTTCTGTTTCAGCATCTTCCTCTCTATTAGTTTCTTCTTTATTCATCTCATCTCATCTAGCTCTATATCTTCTTCTTGTTTTGCCTCCTCCTCACTAACAGAAGGACTAACATCATATATGAGGGTTTTGATGTCATCCTCTGTTGGTAAGTCTCTGAAGACTGACCATTTTATAGGGATATTGGGGTTTTGGAGGGCATCCTTAATGAGGATTATGATCAAATCATGGTGAGCCAACTATTGGGAATTCCATCCCTTTACTTTGTTGCTGGAGTCTATGAGTGATTGCATCAAAAAATAGGGTATGCTAAGTCTTTGGTGAATTGGTGTTTCTACCCCAAGTCTCAATTCTTCAAGAATTCTCAAATGGTTGTCATAACAATACTGTATCTATGGACTCTTGCATTCTCTTTTGACTTATTAAATAATTTCTTTTTTTCCACCTTTTCACTTATAAACCAATTATCTCTTAACCTTTACAACTTTTGATTAGATGATGTATATGAATGAGTGAGTGGGATACTTACCTGTGGTGTTGATGCCATGTTGCAGTTGTCAAATATCATAGGTGTTGTTGATGATCATTCTTCTTCCTCCTCTATTGTCTGTTGATGTTTTGTTATATTTTATAGGTGTCTGTGACTGAAGATTTGATGTTGTTGCTGCTACTTTAGAGCTCTTGGATATAATGTTGTTTTCGTTGTGGAGTTCCTTTAGAATTTCTTGATCCTGTTGCTGGCTGGTGTTTTGAGGATGCTGTAATGAATGGACAGAGGGAGTAGGAGTGTATGTGGATGTGGGGATGATGGTAATGGTTGAGGCGATTCTGTTAGAAAACACAATGTTCACCTGAATTGAAGCAATGAAGTGAAAAACAATGGAATTTATGGAGGGATGCATGGTAAGGAGTGGAGGAGATGAATAGATGTGAAGTAGGGTTCCCTTTGGATCCTATATTTACTCATTGATTATATTTTTCACCCACCTACAATTAACAATTACGTTTTTTTCTTTTTTCTTTTTATTATATATATATATATATATATATATATATATATATTAAAACACCTAGGATGCCTCAGAGAGGTTTTCACCCTAGATATCTTCCCTGGGTGCCTCCTGGAGGTTTTCACCCGAATCCTTATTGTTTTCTTTTTAAGTGACCTAATGAGGGAGGAGCTGGAACTTGCTCCACCATCATCACTATCTTATTAATGTTGTCAATGAACTCTTGTATTGATAAAGGCCTCTTGTACATTTTCAATCAGTGTCCGTTATCTAGCAATGGAATGGCTTATTGATCAATAGTTCTGATTTTCACTGAACCATTGTCATGGCATCTTTTCACCACATAAGGTCTGAGCCATCTTGTCCTTAGCTTGCCCTTGAGGTCTTTAAACCTAGAATCATATAACAATGCCTAGTCTCCTTCTTGAAATTGCTTCTCCTTGATGTACTTTTCATGCCAGATTTTCCTATGAAGTTGAACTATCTATGTATGTAGGAGGGTCTACATTCTGAATTCATTTAAGCCATTCAAATGTAACAATATTTCTTTTTTTGCTGACATCCAAATCTAGTTGGGTTGCCATCCTCAATATTTTATATTCAAACTCAATGGACAACAAAACCTTTTTCCCACAGACCAGCTCATAGGGTTTAAATCCAGTGGTGGTCTTCCATGTGGTATTATAGGCCCAGGTGGCCTCAACTAGTCTCTTTGCCCAATCCTTTCTATTGTTGCTCACTACCTTAGTTAATATGTTCTCTAGTTCCATATTGGTCACCTCCACTTGCCCATTAGCTTGTGCATGATAGGGAGTAGAGGTCCTATCCTTGATTTTGTGATGACAAAGAAGTTCTTCAATTATGCTAGAGGTAAACTTGCTGCCTTGGTCTGTGACTAGCTCTCTAGGGTACCCAAATTTATAGAATGTATTCTCCCTTAGGAACTTAGCCACATTTGCTTCTTTTGCTACCTTAATTACCTTAGTTTTAGCCCACTGAGTCAAATAATCAGTGCACACAATGATGTGTATTTTTTTCTTTGAAGGAGGGTTGATAGGCCCAATGAAGTCCATGCCCCACTTGTCAAATGGCTCGAAAGTCACGTGAGGTTGTAGGGAAATTTCATATCTTGGAGTAGGATTTCCCATCCTCTGGCACTGATCACATTGAATAATATACTTTTTCACATATTGATGAAGAGTAGGCCAATATAGCCTGCTTGCAACACTTTGAATGTTGTCATCTTTGCTGCAAAGTGGCCTCCACAAGACCCATCATGACAGGTTAGAAGGATGTAAAAGACTTCCTCTTCCCTTACACACCTTCTTAAGATTTGATCAGGGCCAAGTTTGAACAGATTGCCCCCAATCCAAGTGAAGGGGGTTCTCTTTTTTATTATCTTTCTCTTTTCTTTGGAGGGCAAGTTTGGTGGGAACTGTGATGATACCAGATAGTTTGCTATATCAGCAAACCATGGGGAGAGAACTGAAATAACAAACAAATGCTCATCTGGTAACTAGTCATCCACCATTCCTTCTTCATGTGTAAGTAGATTCATCCTAGATAGAAATTCAGCAACAACATTTTCCTTACAAGGCTTATAAAAAATAGTTAGATCAAACAATTGTAATAAAAGAAACCATCTTATGATTCTAGCATTCACATTTGGTTTATTCATTAAATATTTGATTGCAACATGATCAATATGCACAAATGTTTGATATCCTGTAATGTAATGCCTAAATTTTTTCAATGAATGCACAATATCCAAGAGTTCCTTTTTGGTCACAGTATAGTTTAGCTCAACCTTTGATAGGTTCTTACTGATAAAATAGATGGCATAAGGCACTTTCTCCTCTTCCTAACCTAAGGTTGTTCCTATTTCTTTGTGTGAGGCATCAACATTAATATGAAAAGGGAGGGCCCAGTTTGGGCCTCTAAGGATTGGTGCAGTGGTTAACTCACCCTTTAGTATGTTTGAGGCCTCTTGAAAACTCTTTGACCATATAAACTTAGAATGTTTGGAAAACAACCTAAACAAAGGAGAGGCCAACTTGCTGAAGTCCTTTATGAACCTTCGGTAGTATCCAAATAACCCTAGGAAACTCCTTACATCTCTCTGCTTTTGTGGAGGTGGGACCCTTTGGATGATTGCTATTTTGTTTGGGTCCACCTGTAGTCCTTACTGAAATATTGAATGACCTGGCACAATCCCTTTAGTCACTAAGAATTGACATTTTTCTGGACTGAGAGACAGATTCATTTCAATGCATTTGTGTTATACTTTTCCTAGGTTAGTCAGGGCTTCTTAGAAATCACAACCATAAGTTGTAAAATCATCCATATAGATTTCTACTGCATCATGTACTAATTTAGTAAAAATACTCAAGACTGCTCTCTCGAAAGTGGCAAGAGCATTACATAGGCCAAAAGGAAGGACCCTATAGGCAAAAGTACCCCAAGGATAGGTGAATATGGTCTTATCTTTGTCTTCTGGCTAGATTTGGATTTCGTTACACCCACTGAATCCATATAGGAAAGAGAAGAACTTCTTCCCTGCCAGGCCATCTAGCACTTGGTCAATGAAGGGTAGGGGAAAATGATCCTTCTTTGTGGCTTTGCTCAACTCCCTATAATAAACACAAATCCTCCTCTTACCATTTTTATTGGGAACTAACACTAAAGGAGAGACCCATTCACTGCCTGAGATAGGGTAAATGAATCCTGTATCTAGCAGGTTTTTACAGTTTTTCTTTGACCGTGTATTTAAGAGTTGGATTCATCCTCATTTATGGTTTCCTGACTAGCTTGCAACCTTCTTTGATGTATATGTGGTGAGTACACATGGAGGGGTGTACTCCCTTTGTTTCTTTATAACTCCAAGTGAAGGCTTCTAGGTTCTCTCTCAACATGTGGCATAGCTTTTCCTCTTCTAAAGTAGAAATAGATGGATTAATGTTCAAAGACTTCTCTGGGCCAAATTCTATGGTTTTGACATGGAGTGGGTTGGAATTTTCCAAGCATAAGTCAAATGGATGATTGTTCTGGGTTTCCCTTACTGCTTCTTCTAATGGGGGTGAACTAGGAGTTGGACTTTGGAGAAGGTGTTCAATTAAGTCATCCTCATCTTGTTGTCCTCATCCTATGATTTCTTCCAAAGTATAAAGTTGGGCAGAATAACCTTCATCTTCTTCCTCCTTCTCCAACCATAAAGGTAAATCATGCTCTAGGGTAGGTTGAGCAGGAGGGTATAGGACTAATTGTTTGGACATATGCCCATACTTGATGGTCATATTCCCAGCTCTACAACTAATGTAAGCATCAATTGTGGCCAACCATGGCCTCCCAAGGATGAGAGGGTAACCAGTAAGCTTAGCCTTAGGCTGTAGAATTAGGAAATCTATAGGGTACTCCCAGGAGTCAATGGAGACCATCACATCCTCCACAATTCCCACAGGTGTGACTATGGAAAGGTTTGCAAGTTGTAGAACTGTTGTGGTCTTCCTTAATGACCCTTGGAGGTTGAGCTTCAGCATGGTGTCCTTGGTCATCACATTAATGGCAGCCCCAAGATCAATCAGAGTGTGTGGGACAATTGTGCCATTAATGTGCACATCTACTACGAGGCTTCCAGGGTCTAAATATTTTGTACATATTACCTACCCCAGCATTAAGTCAGACAACTTCCTAATGACATTGATGGTAGGGGCATCCATTTTTCTTCTTCCTGGATGCTTGAAGCACTTCTCCTTTATCAACTTATTATAAATGGGAACATCTTTGATTGCTTGGAGAAGGGGGATATTTACACATAGATTCTTCAATTCTCCCAGAATTTCAATTTCTTCTAGCGTAGGCTGGAGTGGTTGGATTAATCTCTTAGGAAAAGGTGGTTTTAATTTAAGTTTCCTTACCTATTTTTCTTCCTTAACCTCCCTATGTGGAGAGGGAGGTTGGTTATCAGAGATAATTCTCCCTGATATTAGGTTGATCTCCTGGATTTCTATAGCATAAGCTGGGTATGATGTCTCTCCACTGTATGCTTGTTGAGACTACCTATTGTTTGGGTTCTGATTTGGTTGGGAAAGAATCTAGGTTTGATTAGGTGGAGCACAGTGTAGGAGTTGTGGTTGGGTAGGTGGTAGAGGCAATAGGGCTGGAACTTTGTTTAATTGTGGCCTCCACCCTTAGGGTTGGGTATTACACTGATGTTGTGGCTAAAGATAAGGTTGAAATGACTGGTTGGATGGTTGGGATTGATACTGAGATGAATAGGACCAAGGAGGGGGTGTATACCAGGAAGGATGAGTAGGGGGTCCCCAAGAAAGTATAGTTGTGGTTTGGTTGGGGTTGTAATATGCATGGGATGACCCTTGCATACCCTTTTGGTATGGTCTAGGCTAAGGAGGTCTCCTTTGGTTGATGTAGCAAAGATTCTTAGTGATCCCTTCAGCTCCTTGATATACAACTTTGAGTCCAGGTAAAGAAGGGCACTTGTCTGTGGAGTGGTTTTCTTCACAGACTGAGCAAATCTTAATACAATTCAATGGACATTCATTCCTAAGATGCCTCCTAGTGCATGTAAGACAATAGATGGATAAGGATCTCTCTACTTCCTCTTGCTTCCTCTTGATGTTGATGGTGTCCAATTGCAAGGAAACAGTTTACAACATATCACTTTTGAAATCTTCTAGCATATTTCCAATTTCACCCTTGCTGAATAAGTTGGAGGCTGATTTACTGGCCATAGGTTGAATACCACTACCCTTTTTCTTGGCTACCCTAGAATAGTTTCTAAATAGAGTCTTAATATCCTCATAAGGTAATTGGTAGGTATCGCCTCCTGATATCATATTTAAGGTATCTAGAAGATCTTCCCTTACTCCTCTAAGCAGGACCAGCTTTAGTGACTCAGGGTCAAGTGTGCACCTGGCCCTTTTGTAACTGAGCTGGAATATTTCTTCATAGTCTTCTAAGGGTTCATCCTGGCCTATGGTCATCCTGAAAATCTCTTCTTTAGTATCCTTTGACCTATAATAGTCCCTATATTTGTTGTTAAAAGTTTGTTGCATCTGAGCCCAAGTTGTGATGCTATCTCCAGGTAAATCCATGAACCAACGTAATGCTGCATCCTTGAGGATAGATGGGAATAGTTTCAACTTTTTCTCATCATCTGTATAGTCATAGGTTTGGCATATAACAACAAACTAAAATAGGAAAGTGTCAGGGACCTCTATGGTGAGGCCATGGAAATGAGGTAGAGCAGAGGGACTTATATTCTTCATCTTGGTGTCCCCATTGGTTTCCCTGATGGGGAAGGCACTCTCAATTCTCTCTCTATCTCCTATGTCATTTTTGCTTCCAACCATTGGTTCAGTAGGAATGGGATCTTCCTCTTCTTCTTCTTTTGTAGGTTCTTCAAATATGTAAGGTTCCTCACCTAAAGGTTCTTCCACTTCACAGTCACCGAAGAAGAGAGAAGGTTGACTGTTGGATGCAATGGGGCTATTTGCCAAGAATTTACCTGAATTGTCCTTATTCCTACGAGGCATGAAAGGAAATTTTTTGGGTTGGTTTTTGTAAGATTTTGTTAAAGCTAGAAAGTACTTGCAGAATGAAATTTTTGATAATGACAAATGAAAGGAAGGAAGCTAGATTACTTTTGCAGAAATAAACTACTGGAGGAAAACTGAAGACTAGAAGTAGAAGAAAAGAAGTTTGGAGACTAGAAAATAGAATAAAGTAGTAATTACTTCTACTTAGACACCTCCCCAGAAACGATGTCAAAAATTGATGAGCCTAGGTATTGCAAAAATAATAATGCAACTCCCATGGCTACCATCTTTACTTATCAACCCAAGGTTTATACAAACTTGGAGGTGATAGTGCTATATGCACAAGTAGAAGTGAAGGTCCTGCCTGTTGTCACTGTTTTTCTGGAAATAGACCCCAGGGGTTTCAAGCCAAACTTCTATAGGGTCAGAAGAAGCTTAATTCTTTGATGTAAGGAGAGAAAACCTATTCTAAGAGAGAGCTACTCTACTGCAGTGATGAAGGAAACAACATGAAAGGCTAAACTTACACCATAACCTAACTAACCAATTAAATAATTATGCTAAGAAGAATTGCTAAATTAACACTAACCTAATGCTAATTATCTAAGTTGCAGAAGTAAAGAGCATGAAAACTAGACTAAGGTGTAACAAAGAAACTTAGGCTAAATCAGGTTTCAAGTGGAAAAAGCAAATGGAGGTCGAAATTAGTGAAAGGAGGATGTGAGGGAGCAACAATGCAAAAGAACCGTTGGATAAGTCAAGTGAAAGGAAAATGGATGGTGGAGATTGGGTCGCAGGAGGTTACATAGATAGATGGGCAAATAGGGTTAACTAACAAGATAAATGGTGGTGATCTTATTACGAAGGCTTAGGTGAATGGATGGATGAACAAGGGAACAAAGAAGATGAGCGACGGAGATCGCGTCGCGAGGGATGAGGTGAGTGGATGGATGAATGAGGTTAACAGGAGATGAATGGCCGAGATCTAATCGCATGGGTGAAGTCAAGATATGGACAGACGAGGCTAACAGGAGTGATGAACGGCTAAGATCTTATCATGTAGGTGAAGTCAAGAGATGGATGGTGGATATCATATCGCAGGGAAAAGAAATGTGCGGAAATGAGGGAGCATGTTTTTAAGGCGGTAAGTAGTTTCTCGTGCGCCCTTCGGGCTTGTTGGGGGGAAAAGTATCTAATGCAGAATGCCTCTATCCCACTCTGAAGGTGACAGTACTCCAGCAAAAACTGAATGCAAATCTATTCAAAGTTTCTTCTTTATGAGATGAGAGAGGGAAGAAAAGGATGATCTACTAACCGTTATCTTGCGCTAATAGTCGATCCAGTCTTCACTCCTTGCCGCTTGCTCCTAGCTCCTTGTCCTTTCACCGGCCCAGCTACACACAGATCCTGTAAAAGCACAAGAAAAGGAAACTACAAGAAGCATACATCCATAATCGATTATAGGATTAGCATAAATCAAATATACAAGCATCTATTAATCATAAAGACACATGCATATAGAAGAACCTCAAATACTTTATTGATAATAGAAGTAAAGTTCTGAGAGAGTTACAACCACAATGGGCCCAATCCAGCAACACTTCCTAGCTGAAATAAATCTCCTCTTCACCTCCTTCAAGCAAAACACCCAATAGCTTTATACACAAACCAACAGCACTTCCTTACTTGCACAAAAATCCAGCCTCCCTAGACCTCATGAGAGAGATCTATATAAAGGGTTTTGGAGAAAGGATGAGTCATCTTGAGACTGGCCTGAAGCTGACTTGTGTCCTCTCCCACTTTAGTTAATCTTCAGTTCTTGAGTCCACTTGGAGAATCTTGCTTCCACTTGGAGATCAAGACCCTCTTACTCATCACTAGGCGAATTCCTTGACCCAAGTGTCAGTTTGGAAGCTTCCTGGGCAGTTGACACCTTGCAGAATGACTGTGCCACTTGGCCAATCTCGCCTAGCGCAGGTAGCCTTCATCAGTTTTGACCTTCAGTGCAGGTACAAGGAGGAGCAGTTGAAATTCAGCGCAGATGCTCAGTGGAGCAGCTGACATGATCCAGAAATAGCCTGTTTTTGAGTGTTTTCAGGTGGAGAACTGATTTTCAGTGCTGTGGTTTGCAGACCTTGTTCCTCTAAGGGTAAGAACAACATGTTTAGGGACTTTGGATCCCTCAGATTATTGACATTTCATGCTCCATGCTGTTAGGCACAAAAATGTCTATAACAGGGCTGTAAGCAGTATTTGGAAATTTCACGTGATTAGCCTTACTGCGTGACATGTAGCACAAGAAAACCACTTTTCTTGCATGCTCTCAAGCGGATAACATTCGTGCACTAATCCATGCGATATTGTGTGATAGTCATTGGATCAATCAGGGCTGATCAATGGTGGAGATCAGCCAAGCTAGTTGGTGATTAGGTGAAGCGACAACCATCGGATTAGGCAAGGCAGATCAACAGTGGGGGTTTAAAGTACCTAAAGTGATCACGTGACGTGAGCCATCAGATCAGGCAAGGCAGATCGACGATGGGGACTTAAAGTTCACAAAGTAATTGGTGGTCTCCACGTGAGGTAGCAGTTGGAGGAATGTGCTGGAGGTGGTTTCAAATGAAAATGACAAAGAAAACCATTGCGAGTGAAAAAATAACTACATTAAAAAATGAACTCCATAGCCCGTACGAGAACTAGAGATGTGTGTTTTTTGGGCTACTGAAGGGTCCCTTCCTAAAGTCATGGTCCCAGAGGGAGGAGATGAGGTGGTTTTCCACACATCCTACTTTGCAATTCGAACTTGGTGATAACCACTACGCAAATCCAATTTGGTGAAATAGATAGCATTCTTTAACTGATCTAATAAGTAGTCAATGCAGGGAAGAGGGTAACGATTTTTCACTGTGATTTTGCTTAGTGCTCAATAATCCACGCACATCCTCCATGTGCCATCTTTCTTCGGAACTAAGACAATCAGTCAGCCACATGGAGAAGTACTCGATCTGATGACCCCTTGCTTCAATAGTTCCTGCACCTGCTTTTTGATCTCCTCCATCTCAATGGTCGAGATCATGTACATGCCAATATTTGGTAAAGGAGTGTCATGCTGCAAATGGATCTCATGTTGGATTTACCTCTTCGAAGGTAATCCCCTTGGTTCCTGAAATATGTCATCATAGCTAGAAATTAATTCACATAATTCCTTTTTATGCACATGATCACAACCCTAGAAAGCATCAGATAATTCTGAATATTTTCCCCTTAAAATCATAAGCATGCAACCCTTACTGGAATTCACCAACCTCTTCATTTGTCCTGAACTTACAAGGTTGGCATTCATTTTAGTTTGATGAGCCCTTACAATATATTCTACCCCATCTTTTGTGATTTGATATTTGTTTTCATGACATAAGAATATTTCCTTTCTATCATATAGATATGGACTCCCTAACACCATGCCATAGATATCCAATGGTATAACATAAAGGTTTTCCTCATCCACTAACATAGAAGCGATCACAAATTTAACCTTACATTGCTTGGTTACATTCAGTTTTGCTTTATCATGTATCCATCCAAGTGGGTAAGTTTTTGGATGTGGTTTGGTTTCCAAGCCTAGCTTCTTTACCAAGGACTCTGAAATTAAGTTTGCTTGGGATTCGGTATCAAATAGAGTTTCCACTTTTGTATTATTTATGAAAAATCTAATATGAAATAGCTCAGTTCTCTTTCTTTCAGTAGGAAGAGACTCATATATTGAACTAATGCCTTCATGTGATTCAAAATTAACATGAGCTATAAGAGTACCTTTTGTTCTTGCTGTTGTGATCAATGCTTCATCTCCGGAATCGAATCCAAGGTCTTGCTGCACAGTCGCCACTGTCTTATGCTTGCCTTTTCCTCCATACTTCTTTGGTCTCTTTTCCAGGTACTATTTCCAACAATGATCGTTGTCATGACCTTCCTTTTTGCGTGATTGCAATAAGGTCTTTCTCCTTCCTCTTTCTTGGTTGATGTCGTCCTATTCTCCTTTCCTTTTACTTTAACTTTGGGTTTTCCATTTGGAGGTTTGAAAGGTGGTTTTTTGGAATGATCATATGTTTAAATTTTTCCCCTGTTCTCAATATGGATTGCCTTCACACTGGCGGAGTCAATAGTAGTTGGCTCAAACAATAATAATAAATGTCTAAGGTAACTACGTAATGATCCAAAATACTTAGTTACTACTTCAAGTGAGTCAAGTGCAATGTCCAAATTAAGTGCCTGTTTTCTAAATTCCTCTATAAAGATTTGAACATTCTGACCTTTGCCTTGCCTTAAGTATTGCCAATCCATTAAGGCTTTTTGTTTATAACCTAAGGGAGAGAATTGTTCCTTTAATGCAGAAATGAAATTAGGCCATGAGGAAAGAAGATTACTCACACTCTTATTGCTTCGCAATTTGATCTCCCACCAAACGAGAGAGGTGCTACTCAGCCGAAGAGAGGCTAGCTAAATCTTTACCTCGTCCTCATTGATCTACTCAATCCTATAGTAGATTTCAATCTGCCTAATCTGGTTGTTAAGCTTTTCTACATTACTTTCATTGCTAAACATGGAAAGATCAAATTTGACATCTAATTTAAAGAAAGGTTTCTTAGATGCATCCCTTGAATTTCTACGATTATGGTGATGAGAGGAAGAAGAACTTTCACTCATGCAAGGCGAAGGAGGGGGTTCTTCTCCACCATTTCCATGCACTAAACCTTATTTTTCTGGATTTCTCTCTTATACTTTCTCCAACCTTGCAATTGACCAATATTCTTTACCATTGTATAGAAGGTTTTGCAAAAATTGCGCTCCTCTTCATCACGAGACTCTTCATCTGCCATGTTTCTCCTTCGATGTGAATGCCCCGCTTCAGGATCAAAAGACTTTAGTTTCCCTTCGCCTCTTCAGAGACTGTTTCTTGTTAGCATACAAACATGCAATTCACATCTAAAAAAGACCTGCTCTGATACCACTTGATCCAGAATATTTTGCTTATAGATGTGTTAAAGAATTACATGTGTAAATTGTAGCTTAACAAAGAAAACTTAATGTGCACATGAGACAAGATGAGAAACACATAAAGCATGAAAGAAGACAATAAGACTTGCTAATGGAGTTCATCCAACTTGGACTATGTCTTCAGGCCCTGCTTGATCAATGGGGAGGCCTTCATTCATTAAGTGGCATGAAAAAGAAGAGTACAAGCATCAGTTACAAAAAGGAGTCTTATACCTCCATACTGAAAAATGGCCGAAAAATTCAGAACTTTGATGGAGAAACGGACAGCGCCATTGCATTCGTAGTGTCGAAAAGTGTTGCAACCATATAAAATTTGTCAAATTCTGACAAAGTGAAATTTTGCCCCTCTCGCAAAATTTTTCCTTAAACCACGTGCACTGCCTCCTCTGCCTGAGTGCATTGAAAACTGTGTTTTAAATAAAAATATTCAGGTGGATTTAATAATAAGCCCATTAGCAGAATTGGTTAAGATTCCGGTTAGTATGGAGGAGGATGGGCAGTCAAACCCCACCTCCTCCCTTTTTTTACATAAAAAATCATTTTTAAACTAAAATACTTTTTTAATTTAAAGTTTGGTTGGTCAGGTCTGCCTTAGGTGGCCCACCCACCGTACTTTCCTCCCGCTTCATGCACTAGTGGCTGTCTATTTTTTGGAGGTTGGGTCTCACGCCCAAGGGTCGGCCCACCTACTATGGCAACGCTTGCACCATGCTCCAATGAAGGATCAAGAAATGTGGTTGTGGGGTGGCAGGGTCATGGCTACCCACCCCTGGTTTCGTTGTGGGTTCCGTGGGAGGGGATGGGGATCATGGCTCGCCCCTCCACCAACATATATTTTTTATTGATATGCGGATGGGAGTTGGGGTGGTGGGATTGGTGGCCCACCACTCCCCTTTTTTTATATATTTTTTTGTTTTTAAAAACAAATTGTACAATTTTGGAATTTCGGTTTTTTTACAGAAGGGGTCATTTTAACTAGGCCACGACTTCGCCTAGAATCTGGCCAGAGTTGGCCGGATTCTGTCTACTAGAAAAGTGAAAATTGTGTCCTCGTTAAACCTACCCGATCATCAAGAGTCAACCCAACTTTGACTGCCTCTATCTCCTTCATCCAGACTCGGATTAGAGTGTCATTCACACCATTGGAATCAGGACGACGAGAACTTTGATCTAATGTCAAGTTCATCACATTTCCGCCGCTTTGAAATTTGACCCTTTTCCATGCCATTGTGTATGAACATCGACCTAGATCACTTGTTCATGAGGACTCAGGGGCCCAAGGACATAGAAAAGTGGAGCACTTAAGTCCTATGTTGAATATCAGAGGTCGGAAATCTTAGACCCCTTTTGAAATTTTATTTTTGAAAAGATCCCGATGGGATGTGTTTCTGATGTGTTGTTGGCACTTGGTTTTGAGGACCCAAAGAACCAAGGTCAAGCACTCAAGTGATATGGAGCCCATTGGAAGAGAGAGAAATCAAGACTCCTTTATAAAATTTTCTCAAAGTGTTCTAATGAGAGGAGCTCTGATGTTATGTGGCACTTGTTCACAAGGATTCAAAGGACCAAGGGTGAATCATGAATACCAAAGGGAGATAGGCCCCTGACAGGAGCCCGAAGGATTAATCACCCAATAACACAAGCCACTAGTCATGACACCCAATTCTATGGCAAAATTTTTATAATAGGGCTAAGAGCAAAGGGGTTGAGGAGCATCAGAATGTTACAATTTCGCAATGTTCCTTTTTATAAGAGTTATGATAAAGGAAGGCTCTGATACTGTAGCCCCCCCTACCCCCAAGTGTTATACATATGGTCACAGGTGTTGGTTCTATGGCATATGAAAAGTAAGGAGATAAGCACGGGAGGGCTTGAGGCATCAGGATTTGAGGATTTCATAACGTTTCTTTTAGAGTTACGATGTGTGGAGGTTTGATACCATAATATAGATATTGTAAAGGGATGTATGGGTCAACAATTAACTACAAAGGACCTCCACTCTATCACCATGTCTGATCATGGTTAGTTCCGAGAGGAGAAGTTTCAAACTATTAACAGGATAAACTGACAAGCTAACAGGACAGAAATCGTCGGGGAATATCATAACAAGAATCTGTCCAGATCATTAATCCACCACTGATCCGGACATTGGAGCCTAAGTCTGCCTAAGGAAATTAGAGGAATCGACATGGAGATATTTTGTTGTGTCCATCACGAAACCTCATGCTTTTCATGATTCTGTTATTTTGTAAATTCTTGCATTTTCAAGAAGAGAATCAATTATTTTTTCTAATCATTAGGATTTTTGCATGGTTAGAAAGCTTAGTCAATCAGACAGTTGTAATAGTTCAAGATATTTTGTAAGATTTTTTGTTTTGGTTCTCCCTATTAAATGAAGGAGGAAACTCATTAAAAAGGTTCCAAAATTCTTCTCTCAAAGGTTCTGAAGTTTGTGTTCTAGAGTTTTGAACTCTGTTTTCAGAGGAGGTTCCAAATTTGGTTCTAATTTCTTATTCTCAAGGTTGTTATTGTTTCTTTTGAAAATATCACCTATTTAGGCCTACGATCTATTTCCATTTTGGAATATTAATGAAGAAGTTTAGGTGATTCCAAGCATTTGGGATATGCAGTATGTGTTCTTCCTTTGTGCATCATTTCATGTGTTTCTCTTCTTCTAAAATTATGTATGTAAGTAGTCGTTGGATTCACTTATAGATCATGAATTTGCTATGTTATATTGTGGTAGAAAATACCTATGATTTTACAAATTTACTATGTTATAGTGTGATAAAATGTACCCATGAAATATTTAGCTAGAAACCTTAAAATGCACTCCATAATTTTTGCATTTCATTTCCTTAATCTTCCCTAATTTTGTTGTTTCACATTTCTTAGGACTAAGCGAGAGGTTCATTTCAATACATTTCCTTAGGACTTTTCCTAGGTTAGAGAGAGCCTCTAGAAAGTCACACCCATAGCGAGTGAAATCATCCATATAGATCTCCACAGAGTCATGGATAATCTTAGCAAAGATGCTCAAAACATCCCTTTGAAAAGTGGTAGGGGCATTGCATAGACCGAAACAGAGGACCCTATAATAAAAGGCACCCCAAGGACATGTGAATTTAGTTTTTTCCTAGTCCTGAGGGCTGATGTGGATTTGGTTGTAACCATTGAATCCATCGAGGAAAGAGAAAAACTTCTTCCATGAAAGGTTATATAAAACTTGGTCAATGAAAAGCAAAGGGAAATGGTCCTTCTAAGTTGGTGGCTTTGTTCAATTCTATGTACTCCACATAGATCCTCCACTTCCCATTCTTATTTGGGACCAAAACTAGAGGGGATACCCACTCAATATCTGAGATTGGGTATATGAACCCTACATCCAACAACTTTTGCAATTCTTCCCTTACTATGTACTTGAGGGGTGGGTTCATTCTCCTATGAGGTTGGCGCATGCTTTTTCATCCCTCTATGATGTAGATGTGATGAGTACAAACTGAGGGATGCACCCCCTTCATTTCTTTATAGTTCCAAGCAAAGGCATCTAAGTGTTTTCTCAGCATATTGCACAACTTCTCTTCTTAGTTGGCTCAGAGAGAGGGGTTAATATTCAAGGTTATAGATGGACTAAATTCTACAAATTTTACATGGGAACGATTTGGGTCAAATAAGTGGTGGGCTCCAGTATTGTAGCAATAATGCTACAATTCCTGGAACTCCCTTCTTTAATTTTATCAACCCGGTAGTTCGTAACAAACTTGGAAGCGACGGTGCTGTATGCACAAGTACTAGCTCTTGCCGCAGCTGTCACTTGGTCAGCTGGCACAAGTCTGCTAGGGCTCAAGCCAACTTCTATATGCTCTCAGAAGAAGCTTTCTAAATGATGGACGAAGGCTATCTCAAAGGAAATTGATCTACTTTGCAAAAATGAACTGAAAGCCAACCAAAACATGGAAACCCTAGTAAACCCTAATTTGACTAGTTTAACCTCTATGATGCAATAGTGAGAGTGAAAATGTCTAAAAATGATGCCATTACTTCTAGTGATGTGAAATGCATGAACTAAAACTACTTCCATCAAAAAGAACATTGTTTTTGTATTTTTGCTTAAGTGGATGGAGTGATTATGATTTTGTTTCTTATTAGGGTTTGGTTGTGCAAAGGTGGTGCGAAGGGAGAGAAAGCTTGGGAAAGGTCAGGAGGTCTAGGAGAGGTTCCAGGGGATCCAAAACATCATTCCACAGAAGTCCACAACGTTCAGGTGCTCGGAAACCGAGTGTGCAGTCTTCTACAGGATGTCTGTAGGGGATCCTACAGGATGTTCAGAGATTTCTACAGGATGTTCTGAAATGGGATTTTTGAGGATGGATGGTTGATGGAAGATGCATGGAAGGTTATGGAGGTAGGATGGGGGTTTGAAGTGACCCAGGAACTGATGGATGGAGTGGTGAGATGATGTGGAAGGCTCACTTGCATCAACGAAGGTTTAGGCAATGGAAAAGCAAGAAGGTAGGGTTACATGGCAAAACAGCAGATGGGAGATGAGGAAACAGACTTGGTGATGGAGGAACTGATCTGGACAAGGCTCAGATGAACGAGGAGGTGATGAACGTGATAGAGATGCCCTGCACAATGCTCATTCAAATGAATCAATGAATCCTTGCAAACAAACCAAGTCCTAGCTAACTTAATCCAAATGTCAATGAAATGAATAAACAGCAGATTTGTTTGGAAAGAGAACCATGTACATCACGTGAGTAAGAACATTCAAAAAGATCTAAATGCATGACCAACTCCCACCAATCGATTATAACCATAAAAAGCTACTTTAACCATAAAAAAAAAACCAAAATAACAAAGCAAGATCTAAAGAGCAGATTTCATTTTAAGAATGCGGCAAACACATAAAGATAAACAAGGGAGGTACTGAGCGCTTGAGATGGGCCCAACCCCAAGAGCTACAGCCTCCCAAGAGAGATTTAGAGCTGGTACAAAGCTGGATTCATCTTTATTAAACAAGAATGAAGAGTTACATCAAAACTGTCCACAAGAAGAACTTGAACATGAGCTGAAAGAAAAACTAATCTATTGCATAAAAATCGAACTACAACCTAGCTAACTAATGGCTAAAACAAAATGACTAATTGGCTAACCAAATTGACTAAATAGCTAATCCCAAAAATGACTAACTGAAATGAGGTCTTGAGCCCTCTTATTTATACAATTTGAGGACGCAACAATCCTCCTAAAATTTAGGGACTTGGCTGCCCAAGACTTGTAGTTAACAACAGTCCAACTTGACTTGCTTGGCTGCCCTTGAGCTGATTGATTCGGTGGCCCTTGAACTCCGAGCTGATGGTGGAGAATTCGAGTTAAGGGCCCATAAATGAGGGGGACACCTTCCTACAAATCCTCTAGATTGTTCTCCCATGAATTTGGCTGCCAAGTGCTCATTAAGACCTTCAATTTTGTCTCCAAGTTGACCAAAAAGGCTACACAAAGCACCCATTAGACTTGTTGGCATAATGACTAACCAAATTCACTCTATTAACATAAAAATAATCAAAAACATGCAATAAACAAATGAGAATGGTGGACTAAGCCAAATTAGGAGGTTGAATGAGCCCAAATAATTGTACATTTTTGGGGCTCATCATCACCCCCCTACTGAAAGTGTTGCTCATCCTCTGAGCAACCAATCTCTCTCCTCGTCTTTGATGGCCCTGGTGGCTTCTTTGGCTAACATCTCGGCCGATTCCTCCTTTGGCTTCCCTATTTTCAAACTTCCTGTAGAAACAGTTCGCTGGCTTCCTGTAGAAACAGTCCTTTGTCTTCCTGTAGAAACAGTCCTCTATCTTCCTGTAGAAACAGTCTGCTAATTGTTCTCTGTCTTCCTGTAGAGGCAGTCTTTGAGTCCATCACCTTGATTTGCTTCTCTCTAGGTGAAGGTTTTTAGCTTCCTCATTCATAGATGATGGACCCCTTTGAAGGAGACTCTTCCTTTTGTTTAGCTGTGGTGTCCTCAATTGTAATTGGCTCCTTTGACTGTGGCTAGGGTCTGCCAACTTTTATCCACATGCTCCTTCTTGCCTTAAAGTACATGGAAGGCTCCCTTTTTTTTGCTTCCCTTTTTGCCTTGGAGATGTGCTTAGGGCATCTAGCACTGCTACCGCCTCCCTGGCCAAAATCTCAGGCGATTTCTCCCTTTGCTGCTCCGTTTCCAGACTTCCTATAGAAGGTCCTGTGTCAACTGTTTTGGTCTGCGTGGCTGAAGGTGCCTTCTTCTTGAACTGTGCTGCTAGGCATGGTGAGAATACCCGTGTGACAGTGTCACATTTTTCATCATCATTCATCACTGCTTCATTGAGATCTTGATCTGTCTAGACAGATCTGAATATAGAGCCGAGATGTAACCCTTGTTATTTCTGTACTATATACACAGTCTTCTTTGTCCATCTGGGATACTGCGTTTCAGGTATGCCGAGCTTGTAATTGCTTCAGTGATAGATTTAGAGCTACTTTTCACACTAACCATATAACAGCCAAAAAAAGAAAAAATTAGTTTATATGTGCACAGGTGAGCGTTACAGTGGTTTATCATTATCATGTGGAGCA
The DNA here is from genome assembly GCA_031772625.1 of Pinus tabuliformis. NCBI lineage: Eukaryota > Viridiplantae > Streptophyta > Pinopsida > Pinales > Pinaceae > Pinus > Pinus tabuliformis. The sequence goes on along the minus strand of CM062817.1, from coordinate 200,875,290 downwards.
TTTGTTAACAGGAACCTTGGAAGAGAATGTGATGCAGCGCTATTTGAAAGAAATTCCGTGTATCCCACAAGCAAACCACCATTCTTGACCCACAGGCAGACTGGTTTTAATTGTCCCCACTTCAACCAAGCTAGTTCACCACCCTTTAAAATCTCATGCATGGAAATGGTATTTTTGAGCCTACCTTTCTTCAAGCTTCACTGTGTCCTGCTTGGCTGTGGGTGATTTTCTTTTCAGCTGGGTTGTGGCAGCCTTCATCTTCTCCCCCTTTCTGCTCTTCTTCCTCATTGTTAGAAAGACTGATATCTTTGGCCAAAACTCTTCATTTTTTTCCAACAGTTCAGTTCACCACATGACATAATCTCAATATGTTCATCCACCAATGGTCCTGGACACCCTTGCAAGTTAGCTATCACGACATCCTTCCCAGCAGCGTATTTTCCTGTGTCTTCATTGCCATTCTCATCCAATGAGGATGTTGATGGTCCTTGCAAAACATCCTGCTGAGTAGCCTCTGTTACACATCTCCCTGCATGATCTTCATTTATTTCTCCCAATATTGGAATTGAAATAGGCTGTTTTGACTGTCCAGAATCAACATGTTTTTCTTGAAAAGATGCAATAACAGTTGTGTTGTGTCCAGCATCATTGTCTCTTGGATTTTCATTCATCCCACCTTGTCGTGTACCCTCCATCTCTGTCAGACTGCTCCGGAAGGCTATGCTGTATTTCCTGTAGAAGACTTCACCCGTTTCCTGTAGAACGTGATTCTGCCTTTGGGTGAGCCCGATGCACTAGAGAAATTCGAAAATAAGTAGGAAACTCAGCGGAGGACGATAGATTAAGCCGATTGTGGAAGCAGAGGATGTATTCTTTGAGTGAACATGATGCAAGTGCAAGTTGACTAACGGTCTTTGAATTTAAGCCGAGCGCTCAGTGATGTCTGCATGATTTTTGGAGTGAGGTGGCACATACGTGTGCTGGCTTATGCGACTGTTTTGCAATCATGAACTGCAGTAGTCACTATTTGTTCTCTGCTTGAAATCTCATCGATTCAGTTGAACTGGAGTTAGACTGCCCATAGTGTCCGTTTTTTTACTTTCACGTGCATGGCTGACCCATGGATGTTGCGTGACTTGCTAGAGAACTGGACATCAAGTGAACCTTCCTAAATTCGTGGCTTAATTCCATCACTCCATTCATTCATGCAGTTCTTGAATTAGATTCATGCAATAGAGGAATAGGTTTTGTCACGTACCTGAAGCCAAACGGCTGCTTGTGAAGCTTCTTGCTGCTGCATGCTTGGATCCTTTGATTGCATGAGGCTTGGCTAATGATTTTTAATTGCTTTTCCTTGTGCAGGTGTCCTCTGGCCGGATCTGAGCTGCATGCAATCGTTTCCACGTTCAACTCTGCCCATTCAAGCTGCTGCTGCTGCATGGTCACAAAACCAGAACTTCTTTTTGCCATTTCTCCCAAACGGTAGATTGGATTGATCTGAAACTCGGTGAGCATGTTCCTATCATCGTTATGCATCTCCCATAGCAAAATCGTGATCAATGGATGCACGGATTTCGAGAAAAATGGAAAATGGCTGAAGATTTCAGAGCTTGATTTCTCGAAAACCGTGCATCGGAATCGGCTGAAACTGCTTGGGTAGGTTACTATCACCCATGTGCATCTCCCCATGAAACAAGTTTTAAAACGGATGTACAGATATGGAGAAAATGCAAAAATGGTTGATGGTGATGGAGGCTGATTTCTTGGAAACCGTGCACCGAAATTGCTGGAAACTGCTCAGGCATGTTGTCATCAACCTTGTACAATTCCCCATAAAATGGTTTGTCAAATGGATGCATGGTTTTCAAGTTATGGCAAAAACAAATTCTGCTCTATGTGTTTTTGCTTCAAGGCACTTTGCATTTTGGTTGCATGGGATGACAAAATGAATTTTGGTTGTGATGCAGGTATAGAGATGATGGAGGAGGAGTTGGAAGACTGCATGATGACTTCTGAACCCTTGAGAAAGCTACCATGTTCACCAAACCACTTTTTGAAATGCATGCCTAGTTTCCCACAATTTCTACAGGAAGTTCCTGTAGAAGCACAATGAGAAGCACAAGGAGGTGAAAAAATGATGGATGAAGGCAAGGGATGGACACACAAGTGCTTGTAGGCCTAATCAACAGATTCCCACCATCAGATTCACTTTTGAAATTGGATTTGGCTCGTCCAAAGGTTCTACAGGATGTTTCCTGTAGAAATACAGAGCTTCCTGTAGAAGGCACAAGAAAGAGTCCTTTGACCTTGATTTGAGTGCTCCTCCTGTCATGAAACGTCCTTCTTTAACCTGCAATGTCATTGCTGCAACATGAACTTATTCAATGGAGATTAGCTTTATTTTTCTTTTTCTTTTTTCTCTTTTTTTTTTTTTTGAAAAACAACTAGGGCGCCTCATGGAGGTTTTCACCCTAATTGCCTGCCTTGGGCGCCTCCAAGGGAGGTTTTCACCCAAAGATCTTATTCTCTTTTCTTTTTTTTCAATCCATTGACCGCCTCATAGAGGTTTTCAATCAATGAGCCAATCTAAGGCGCCTCCGAGGAGGTTTTCACCTTAGATTTCTATTTTCCTCTTTTTTCATTTTTTTTCTTTTTTTTCTCTTTTTTTTTTTTTGTCTTTTTTTTCTTTTTTCTACCCTACCCTACTTGAAAAAAAAACTCATTCTCAAGTATAAGAATACTTCCAATGGAGCCATGTGCACATCGAGATTAGAGACAAGATGATGTGAAGGCTCGAAATGCATGCTTGGACAACTATCCGGACTTTAGAGACAAAATGATTTGACTTTGAAGGGATCAAACATAGCTGAGGAAGAAAGTACTGCTGCAAATTAATGACTGTCTGGAACCATGTCTCAATATAGCTTTGATATCCATGGTCCTTTTGCTGATCTGGATCATTCTTCATGTCACCTTCTAACATGACTTTTTCATCTTCCTCTTTTTGTTGATCTTTCTCTTGAATACATGGAAGATTTGATGGTAACCATGAGGGAACTCTCTCGATCTCTGATTCTGATCTCTTCTCTTCATCAAGTGCAGCCCATGGTTCTTTGATCTCCTCTTTGGACTATTCTTTTGCTTTTGGTCCTTCAATGTTGTCAATAGAATCTCTGCTTTGCAACACTCTTCCCGAGCTTTGGTGAAGATCATTGGGATCAAGAGGAGTCATTTGCACATGTTGTGCCTCAGATTTGCAATGGGGTTGAGCTGCTCCATTGTATGGTTTTGGAAATGGTGGTATGGGTAGCTGAGTGGAAGTGTGAAATTGAGATGGAGATGGATGGCATTGTGGTTGGGTAGGCATTTGGGGTTGCCTTGGAGGAGGAGGAGGCGATGGTTGTGGATGAGCAGGTGGTGGAGGAAAATGAGCGGGATGAGAGTTGTACTGGGGCCTCCACCCCTGATGATGTGCATTCCACTGAGGCTGTGGCTGAGCATAAGAGTGAAATGAATGAGCAACTGGTTCGGCATAATATGGATCTGTGAAGGAACAAGGAGGAGGTATGAACCAGGAAGGATGAGCAGGGGGACCCCAAGAAGGCATGAAAGTGGCTTGATAGGGGTCATAATAGGTCTCGGGTTCCCTTGCAGCTCCTGCTGGTAAGATCTAGGTCCATGCGGCCAACTTTGGTTCATGTAATAGAGTGATTCAGTGGCTCCCTTGGCTCTCTGATAGGCAGCTTTGATTCTGGGTAAGGAAGGGCACTGATCTGTAGGATGGTATTCTTCACAGATGAAACACACTTCTAGGGAGTGCATTGGACATTCGTTCTTAGGATGCTTTCTAGTGCACCTAGGAAAAAAAATGACCAAAGCCCTCTTGGCTTCTTCTTGCTTCTTTTGGATCCGCAAGGTATCCAGTTGCATGGCAAGAAGCTGCCTCATATCACTCTTGAAATCTTTGATCTGATTTTCAAATTCATCTTTGGACAAGATGTTGCTCCCAACATTTCTTCTTGTAGCCATTCGCTTAGAGGAATGTTTTCTTCTTCTTCTCCCCTAGAGGTTCTTTAAATATGTCTTGATGTCCACCCAGGGGTTCTTTAATCACAGCCATCGAAGAAGAGATAACGTTGGCTATGTGAAGAAGTGGGGGGTTGTGCAATCATTTTTCTAACTTATCTCTACTCCTACAAGGCATGAAATGAAATCTTTTTGGTTGATTTTTTTCTTTTTTCTACTTCTACATGCAAAACTGAAATAGATTGAACTGCAACTAACTATCTTGCTAAAATGAAAATGCGGAATTGAAATGAAAGCAGGAAAGGACTAATCTATTTTGCTCAAATGAAATTGCAAGAATGAAATGCTAGGCTACGCTTGCGAAATTGAAATGCTAATCTACGCTTGCAGAAATGAAATTGCGGAATTGAAATGTTAATCTATGAAAGCGAGAAATGCTAATCTATGAAAGTGGGAAATGCTAATCTACTTTTGCATAAACGAAATTGCATACTGGAAATGAAATAAACTACTTAGAAGAAGATTGTAGTGGAAAATAGAAGAAAATCGGCAATCACCAATACTCTGACGCTTCCCCGGCAACGGCGCCAAAAAGATGGTGGGCTCCAGTATTGTAGCAATAATGCTACAATTCCTGGAACTCCCTTCTTTAATTTTATCAACCCGGTAGTTCGTAACAAACTTGGAAGCGACGGTGCTGTATGCACAAGTACTAGCTCTTGCCGCAACTGTCACTTGGTCAGCTGGCACAAGTCTGCTAGGGCTCAAGCCAACTTCTATATGCTCTCAGAAGAAGCTTTCTAAATGATGGACGAAGGCTATCTCAAAGGAAATTGATCTACTTTGCAAAAATGAACTGAAAGCCAACCAAAACATGGAAACCCTAGTAAACCCTAATTTGACTAGTTTAACCTCTATGATGCAATAGTGAGAGTGCAAATGTCTAAAAATGATGCTATTACTTCTAGTGATGTGAAATGCATGAACTCAAACTACTTCCATCAAAAAGAACATTGTTTTTGTATTTTTGCTTAAGTGGATGGAGTGATTATGATTTTGTTTCTTATTAGGGTTTGGCTGTGCAGAGGTGGTGCGAAGGGAGAGAAAGCTTGGGAAAGGTCAGGAGGTCTAGGAGAGGTTCCAGGGGATCCAAAACATCATTCCACAGAAGTCCACAACGTTCAGGTGCTCGGCAACCGAGTGTGCAGTCTTCTACAGGATGTCTGCAGGGGATCCTACAGGATGTTCAGAGATTTCTACAGGATGTTCTGAAATGGGATTTTTGAGGATGGATGGTTGATGGAAGATGCATGGAAGGTTATGGAGGTAGGATGGGGGTCTGAAGTGACCCAGGAACTGATGGATGGAGTGGTGAGATGATGTGGAAGGCTGACTTGCATCAACGAAGGTTTAGGCAATGGAAAAGCAAGAAGGTAGGGTTACGTGGCAAAAGAGCAGATGGGAGATGAGGAAACAGACTTGGTGATGGAGGAACTGATCTGGACGAGGCTCAGATGAACGAGGAGGTGATGAAGGTGATAGAGATGCCCTGCACAATGCTCATTCAAATGAATCAATGAATCCTTGCAAACAAACCAAGTCCTAGCTAACTTAATCCAACTGTCAATGAAATGAATAAACAGCAGCTTTGTTTGGAAAGAGAACCATGTACATCACGTGAGTAAGAACATTCAAAAAGATCTAAATGCATGACCAACTCCCACCAATCGATTCTAACCATAAAAAGCTACTTTAACCATCAAAAACAACCAAAATAACAAAGCAAGATCTAAAGAGCAGATTTCATTTTAAGAACAACATCTAGGGTACATATTGGATGGGATGTTATATGATACACCTCATCTTCATACTCCTCTTATAGCCACAATTGTAATTCATGCTCAATGGATGGTCGAGCAGGAGGGTACAATACCAATTGTTTGGACAAATGCCCATTCTTAACTTTCGTGTTCCCAACCCTACAAGTAATATAAGCATCAACAATGGCTAACCATGGCCTTCCTAAGATGAGAGGATAACAATTGATTTTGGTTTTGTAATAGAGAACCAAGAAGTCAGTAGGATACTCGCGGGAGTCAATGGAGACCATTACATCCTCAATAACTTCCTCAGGAGCCATTGTGGCTCTTTCTATAAGTTGTAAAACTATAGTAGTATTTCTTAAGGCTCCTTGGAGGTTTAGTTTTAGCATGGTGTCTTTAGTCATCACATTGATGGAAGTCCCAAGATCAATCAAGATATGATGGAAAATAATGCCATCAATGTGCACATCTACTACTGACTTCCAGGATCTAAATATTTTGGAAAAATAACTCTCCCCAACATCAAATCAAATAATTAACTAATAACATTGATAGCTGGGGTGTCTCTTTTTCTCCTCCCAGGGTGTTTGAAATGTTTCTCCTTCATAAGCTTATTATACATGGGAACATCCTTAATAGCTTGGAGGAGGGGTATTTGAACACACAGATTCTCCAATTCTCCCAAAAGTCCAGTCTCTTTTGGGGTGTGTTGGTTAGGATGGATCGATCTCTCAATAAAATGAGGTGGATTTACTTGAGGGGTACCCTCTTCCTTTTCCTCTTTAAGTTCTTCAGGTGGAGATGGAGGTTGGTTATCTGGAAGAACTCTTCCAGACCTAAGGTTGATTGATTGAATCTCCACGTTATAGGCAGGGTAAGATGTCTCTCCAAGGTAAGATGTCTCTCCACCAAATCTCCACATCTTGTTGAAACTGTCAACAACCATGAACAGATATTCATGTCCCTTCCTAGTTTTCGGTAAACCTCTCACAAAATCCATGGAAATTATTTCCCAAATACTAGTAGGTACAATTAAGGGATGATACAGACCAAATTTCCTATTGCTAGGCTTGTTGGTACAACAAATCATGCATCCTATTATGAACCTAGCTACCTACTCTTGCATCTTGGGCCAATACACATACCTTTGCAAGTTAGCAACGATCTTCCCTACACCAAATTTCCATGATCCCTCGGATGTGTGAGCCTCTCTAATCAACTATAAATTCTCACCTTTAGGAACACATAGCTTATCTAGCTTGTATAGTAACCCATCCCGGAGATGGTACTCAATGGTGTTGTCACCATTGTGCACATGAATCTCACTCTGCAACTTCTGATACACCTCCTTGAAGTCTTTAGCTTCTGAATATGCCTCTTTTTATGGATCATGGGTGATGGATTCATGTGCATAAGAGCCTGCACAGTTGTAATCTTTAATGTGGGTGGTCTTAAAAGCATATCAACCAACTTATTTGTGATTTCGTTCTTATACTTGATCATTAAATGAAACTACTGTAAAAAACTCATCCACTTGTAATGCCTAGTCTATTGTAGCTTACTCTGGGCTTGCAAGAACTATAACGACTGGTGATCTGTGTGGATTATTGTCTCCTTTCCCATCAGATAGTGATTCCACTTCTTCACAACTTGCATCATTTTATAGAGCTCCTTATTATAGGTAGGGTAGTTTAAAACTACCCCATGAAATAATTTAGAATGGTAGCAAACTAGCCTTCCTCCTTGCATCAAGACAACTGCCATAACATACCCTCTCCCATTTGTCTCCACTTCAAAGGGTTGTTGCAAGTTTGGTAATGCTAGAACTTGTGCTTGACTGGTCTTCTTCTTTAGCTTTTCGAAAGCCTTCTGTTGATCTTTTCCCCACTGGAAACTTTTTCCACCTGCTGCTATGTTGTGGAGTGGTGTTTCTATTGCTGAAAATGAGGCTATGAATTCCGTCAAGTACGACGTTGCCGCAATGAAAATCCTCACCTCATAAACATTAATAGGCATTGGCCATTTCATTATGGCCTCCATATTTGAAGGATCTATCTTCATCTCTCCTCCATCGATCACATACCCTAGATACACCAAAGAATATTGCGCAAACTCAAACTTCTTGAGATTTTCTAGTAGATGGTGCTTCTTCAATGTTTCCAGCACCTGCTTCAAATGTGAAATATGCTCCTCCCAGGTAGCACTACATCCTAGTATATCATCTAGATAGAGAATAACAAATGAATCTATAAAAGAGCATAGTATATCATTCATTAATATCATAAATGTAGTTGGTGCATTACATAGGCCAAATGACATAACTAACCACTCATACAAACCTTTCCTAGTTTTGAAGGTGATCTTCCATGTATCTTCTTTAACTCAAACCTGGTGATATCGTGTTATGAAACCAGCTCAAGAAAAGATAGAAAAGATAGATCAACGCCTTAGAATTCAGCCTCTTCGAGGGGGAAACCTCCTTTACATTACATAAATGAACAATTCTTGGATGATACAAATGACAAAACCTCCTTTCTATATATAGGAGTCTAAGGAGTCACAATATAATCCAGCCGACCTAACAATAATAATATAAAGCCACAAAAATAACAATAGAGGGATTCTATGGGGCACAGAAATAACAACATGGGGGTAATAGGGGCACAACAATATAAATAAGGGGTATAACTACAATAGTAATGGGGTAATCACTAGTATTATAGGGACCCAACATGCCCCTCTCCTTCAAAAAAGTGTTGTCCTCAACGCTTGAGTAGTTCTGGATACTTCTGCATAAAATTCTCATCCTCCCATGTGGAATCTTCAACAGATAAGTTCTTCCACTTGATAAGATACTCTGAAATTGATCGATTTCGTAGCTGTCGAGTTCTTGTTTCTGTGACTGCTTCCGGTTCCAATATAATTTTTCCTTCCTCGTCAAGTTCTGGCAATATTGTTTGAACTGGGAGCTTGTCGCCTATAACCTTCTTTAAACATGAAACATGGAAAACTGGGTGCAATCGAGAAGCTGCAGGAAGCTCCAATTTGTATGCCATAGTACCAATCTTTTGCAACACCTTGTACGAACCATAATACTTTGGTGATAATTTATTATCCTTCTTAGCTTGCTTTAGGGACATTTGCTTATATGGTTGTAGCCGTAGGAATACCCAATCACCTACATCAAAACTTCTTTCACTGCGATGTTGATCTGCCTGTTGTTTCATTCTATTTTGTGCCAACACGAGGTTATCCTTTAAGAGTTGGAGGACTTGTTGTTGATGTTCGATGTGATGTTCCACTGCCTGAACCTTAGAATTTTCTCTTAAATATGATGTGATGGATGGTGGTTGATACCCATAAAGTGCCATAAATGGGGTCATTTTTGTTGCTGTATGGAAGGAAGTGTTATACCACCATTCAGCCAGAGGCAACCATTTGACCCATTGTGTTTGTTTATCAGATACAAAGCAACGAAGATATCCTTCCAAACATTTGTTTACTATCTCAGTTTGCCCATCAGATTGAGGATGATAAGATGAGCTATGAGCTAACTGAGTACCAAGACAAGAAAATAATTCTGTCCAAAAATTTCCAGTGAAAATGGGATCTCTGTCACTTACAATAATCTTTGGGTTTCCATGTAGCTTTTGAATTGTTTCCATAAATGCAGTAGAAACTGTACTGGCTTTAAATGGATGTGATAATGCACAAAAGTGTGCATACTTGGTAAGTCTGTCAACTACCACCATGATGACACTCTTTCCCTCAGACTTGGGTAAACCTGTGATAAAATCCATTGAAACCTCCTCCCAACGTTGGCTTGGAATGGATAAAGGTTGTAATAGACCCGGTGTCTTAATTGTTTCAACTTTATTTTGTTGGCAAACCAAACATTCTGCCACAAACTTTTGAATATCTGATTTAAGGCCATCCAAAAAAAATTCCTTCTTAACCTTGTGGTAAGTTTTTAAAAATCCTGAGTGCCCTCCTAAGGGAGAAGTGTGCAATTCCATAAGAATCTTTTGTTTTAGCTGGGAATTCTTACAGAGGTATAAGCGATCTTTGTACCATAATGAATCATTTTGCCAGCTAAATGTATCAGACGTACTGGAATCTTGTTGTAGCTTTCGAATAAGTGCCCACACTTCTTCATCATTCTTCCATTCCTCCCTTGCTTCGTTTATCCAATCTGGTTGGATAATAGAAATGGCGCACAACAATGCTTCCACATCCTCATCCTTTCTTGAGAGTGCATCTGCCACCACATTTTGCTTCCCTTTTTTGTAGATGATTTCAAAGTCATAACCCAACATCTTTGTGACCCACTTTTGTTGCTCTTCAGAGGATAATCTTTGTTCTAAAAAGTATTTAAGGCTATCATGATCCGTTTTTACCTTGAAGTGTCTTCCCATTAGGTAGGGTCGCCATTTCTTAAGTGCATGGAGTATTGCCAACATTTCCTTCTCATAAATAGCTTTGCTTAAAAACTTTCCCTTGATTGGACGACTTTCAAAAGCAATGGGTCTTTCATCTTGCATTAGAACAACACCAATTCCATTTCCTGAAGCATCACATTCCACAATAAAGGTTTTTGTGAAGTTCGGTGTAGCTAAGACCGGTGCTTGGCACATTGCCTCTTTAAGATGTTCAAAGGCCTTTGTTGCTTCCGAAGTCCATGAAAATGCATCTTTCTTCAATAATGTTGTTAGAGGTGCTGCTATTTTCCCATAATTCTTAACAAACTTGCGATAATACCCTGTCAACCCAAGAAATCCTCGCAGATGCTTTATGGATGTGGGGATTTTCCATTCCTTAATGGCTTTAATTTTGCTAGGGTCTACCTTAACTCCTTCATGAGATACAATATGACCCAAATATTCCACCTCCTGGACTCCAAAGAAACATTTGGATCTTTTTGCATATAATTGTTTCTCCTCCAATAGTTGTAGCACCCTGTCAACATGTTCAACATGATCCTTCCAAGACTTGCTGTAGATTAGTATATCATCAAAAAATACTAACACAAATTTTCTAAGGAATGGTTTGAAAATTGAATTCATCAAACCTTGAAATGTTGAAGGTGCATTGGTAAGGCCAAAAGGCATGACCAAAAATTCATAATGACCCTCATGAGTTCTAAATGTCGTTTTTGGAATGTCTTCAATCTTCATTCTGATTTGATGATATCCCGAACGAAGATCCAACTTGGTGAAGTAAATTGATCCATGCAATTCATCCAGTAATTCATCAATGACAGGAATGGGGAACTTATCTTTAATAGTGAGCTTGTTGAGCTCCCTATAATCCAGACACATGCGCCATGATCCATCCTTCTTGTGCACCAATACTACTGGAGCAGAGAAAGAACTTTGACTTGGTTGAATTATACCAGCCTCTAGCATTTCTGCAACCATACGTTCAATTTCACTTTTTTGGACATAGGGATATCTGTACGGCCTGATGTTTGGAGGAACACTTCCTGGAATCAAATGAATAGCATGATCATGATCACGCATAGGTGGGAGACCTTTGGGAGTCTCAAATACCTTGGAATGATTGTCCAAGACTTTTTGGAGATCTGGAGAAATAGATGATTCTGATGTGGAAACATCTAGCGAACATAATTGTGCAATTACACCTCTTTGCTCCTTTTTAGAAGCTTTGTCATACCATTAGAGCTGATTATCTTTCCTGGTTTCCCTGCAATACCCCTTAATTCAACTTCCTTTCCTTCCGTAGAAAATTTGATGAAAAGTTCTTGAAAATTAAAAGCTATTGTACCCAAGGATTGTAGCCATTGGACTCCTAGTACAACATCAGCACCTCCCATTGGAATGGAAAGCATTGGGCTAGTCAATACATATTCTCCCATGGATAGCTTGATATTATGGCACCTTTCCAGAGAAATTTATTGTTCCTCCATTTGCAATCATCACTTGACACTCTGGTGCTGGATATAGGAAGCAATTCAATTCTTTTGCTACCCTACAATGAATAAAATTGTGGGTGCTTCCTGAATCAATCAACACTATTACCTTTTTCTTCTTGATTTGTCCTTCTATCTTGATGGTTTGAGGAGTGGTAATTCCCGCCAATGCATTACAAGATATGGTCGGATTTATTTGTTCTTCATCTAGGCTTTGTTCCTGGAGTATATCTTCTTCTTTTGACCTTTCTTGCTCCTTTTCTTCTTCCTCTTCACAATCTATGTAGAATAATTTCTTCTCAGCACACTTATGACCTTTAGTGTATTTGCTATCACAACTGTAACAAAGCCCTTTTGCTCTTTTTTCTTCCAATTGTTGTGGTGTCAACCTTATAGGTTGTGGAAGACTAGGGGCAACAACACTTCTATCTTTATAGTTGTGAGTGGTATGCTTCCTGGTTGCCATAATTTTGCTTTCCATTTTTCTTGCTAACCTGAATGCCTTCTCTAATGAATCAGGTTCCCAAAGGCGAACATCATGTTGGATATTATCCTTTAAAGACCCTATGAACACATCAATCCTATGCTCCTCTGGAATATCTTTTAACCTTATGTTCAATTTTTGGAACTCCTCAATGTGCTCCATTACTGAACCCTTTTGTTTGAGACTTATCAATTGGCTAAAAAAAGTGTTGCTTTTTGTATCTTCATAATGTGCTATCAATTCTTCCGTAAAAATTGCCCAAGTGATAAATTTTTTACGAGAGCAAAGCCATTGATACCATACAAACTGATTTGGTTCCAAATATACAGTTGCCATACGTACCTTTTGTGTGTTTTGTACATTATTGAGATCGAAGAACTGCTCCATCTGTAATATCCATGTGGCGGGATCCTTGCCATCAAAATTCCTCATATCGATTTTTGGAATATGGTGGGTCTTAGATCCAACATTAGATTCTATGGAATCATGATTAACATTACTTTTGTTCACATCATGAGTTTCCTTTACAACCTTTTCACCATTAGTGAGTATTTCTTGTAGAAAATTTGTCAAATCTGTCTTCAAATCTGCCATGTCTGTCTTCAAATATGTCTTCAAATTTTCCATGTCTCTCTTCAAATCTGTCATCAAATCTATCTTCAAATTGTCCATCTTAGCTTCCACACCATTTATCTTAGATTCCACGCCATTTATCTTAGCTTCTGTTAGCTTTTGTGAGCGTGACATTTGTTGCACTTGTTCTTGTAATTTTGATATATCATGTAGCATTTCTTCCTCTTCTTCATGAGTCATGCTAGAGCTTTCAGGTTCCTTACTAGGTGTTTGCATTTTCTTTCCTCGAGGCATCAGTTACCGATAATAATGCTTTACTATGCCCTTTGAATTCCGTTAAACCAATCTTACACAAAAATTTAAAAAAAAACTACACACCTTTTTTCACTTTACAGAAGCCTGATATTGAATCTGATGTATCTCTGTAATTTCAGATCATCCAATTCTGAAATTGTGACCTGTAGTAGCCTTCTGCATCCTCTTTCCAATGCCACAAGTCTGACCCAAATTGGATTTTCCAAGGAAGAGTTATGTGAAATCTCCCACAGTGACTTTCTTTTAGCCTAGTTCAGTAGAGCAAACTTGTATGATTTGCCACGAGTCACTGTTTCAACCTTTGGATCTGAAACACACATACAAGAAACTACAGTCCGTCCTCTTTCTATACCTTCTTATGAAATTTCAATCCAATCCCCAGAGAGAAAGTTATGACGATTTCCCCAGGTCACCTGTTTTGAATGTAATTCAGGAGTCTGCAAAAAGACCAACTTCCTCAAATCATATCTCCGCAAATATCGCGTGAAAAGATCTGAAATTTGGACCCAAGGTTCAGCGCGATTTTTTCTCAAATGGGTTTTTTTTCGACTTCTGAAACGTCACAGAAAAAAAGTTATAGCGAAAATTCCACGATGACCTGTTTGGAGCAGCGAAACCCTAGAATCCAAAGCTCTGATACCAAATGTTATGAAACCAGCTCAAGAAAAGATAGAAAAGATAGATCAACGCCTTAGAATTCAGCCTCTTCAAGGGGGCAACCTCCTTTACATTACATAAATGAACAATTCTTGGATGATACAAATGACAAAACCTCCTTTCTATATATAGGAGTCTAAGGAGTCACAATATAATCCAGCCGACCTAACAATAATAATATAAAGCCACAAAAATAACAATAGAGGGATTCTATGGGGCACAAAAATAACAACATGGGGGTAATAGGGGCACAACAATATAAATAAGGGCTATAACTAAAATAGTAATGGGGTAATCACTAGTATTATAGGGACCCAACATATCCAGACATCAAGTCTAGCTTGGTGAAATACTTTACTTCCTAGAATTGATCTAGAAGATCATCTATCCTGATCATGGGGTATCTATTCTTGAGAGTGATTTTATTCAATGCCCTATAATCTATACACATCCTCCAAGTCCCATCCTTCATTGGCACAATGATGATGGGTGACCAACATAATGATGTACTTGATCGAATTACACCCTGTTCCAGTAGCTACTGCAATTGTTTCTTCACCTCACTTGCTTGTATAACATACTGCATATACAACCCAATATTTGGGAATGGGGAGTCTAGCAATAGCTGGATCTCGTGCTTCAATTATCTCTTAGGTGGTAACCCTTTAGGCTCTCGGAACACATCCTTGTATGCCTCTAAAAACTCCTCCAATTGTTGTTTATGTTTCTTAGTGCACGCCTCAAGGGACACCTTGCCTCTTATTGACTCCTATTCACACTGAATTTCTCTTAAAAATAATAAAACATACTTCTTGTTGGAGCTGATCAATTTCTTGGCTTGGTTGGTACTTACCAGTGAAATTTTCAACTTTCCTTTCTACTGGTTATGATGAACTATTTTCCATCCTTGATGAGCTAATACTAGTTAGATATCCTCATGAATATTTCATCACACATGTACATGTATGGACTCCCAAACACAACTCCACACACATCAAGGGGAACCACATCCATATTTACTTCATCAATAAAATCAACGCTGATAGCAAATCTAATTCTACACTAATTCATTACCTTCAACTCTGCATCCTTATATGCCAATCCTATTGGATATGGGTTTGGATGATCATGAACTTCTAGCCCCAACTTCTTGACCAGCTCTACTACAATGAGATTCGCTTGTGATCCTGAGTCAAATAGAGCATCAATATTTTTCTTCTTGACCTATATCTTTATATGGAAGAGTTTGGTCATTTCTTTCTCTTCCTGCTGCTGAAGGCTACTCAAATTTACCTCCTTTTTCACTGATGTAGATGTGATCTTCTCATCCATATCCCAACTACTTTCAACTTTGTTTCTCGAATCAATGGCCATGAGAATATTCTTCTTATTATCTCTCTTCTTGTTCTTCGGGTTTAGCTCTATATGCAACTTCCATCACTTCTCCTCTGTATGACCATCAATGTTGCAGTGGTTTCTAGTTGCTAGGATATTTGCACTAGTGTGTTGTGGCTACCGTATTTTTTATCTTTCCCCATTTTTGCTTCTTCTTCCCCTCCTTAGATTCTTCATGTTGCTCCTTCTTCTTCAATCCACTTGATTACGCTATTTTCAGGCCTATGTTCTCCAAGTACTGTGCCTGTACACAAGCCTCATCCACCAATTTGGGCTTGAACAACATCACTTTCTCATGTAGATGGCAGTGCATACCCCCCAAATACTTGAGGAGTACATATGGGTTCTTTGTAGAGATACCAAACATTATAGCCATATTTCTGAATTTTGTGGTGTACCCCTTCATGCTTTGGCCCAATGTTTACCTGAAGTAATGCCACCAGATCCACTAGTCCTCCAATTACCCAACAGGATAGAATTGTGACTTAATGAGGGTTTTCAAATCCTCCCACTTAGTCACTAAAGGTTCTCCCTCCAACCTCAGGGTTTTCATGTGTGTTATAGAAATTTTTGGGCCCTACAACCCCAAGCATGAAATGTCCATAAACCAAGGGCTCCTAAGTCCCTGAAAGTGTTGTTCTAACCCCTAAAGGAACAAGGTCAACAGATTACAGCTTCTCCCAGAAGTTCTCAATGAGAAAATGCTCAGAATTGGTCAAAACAAGATCATTGCAGCTGCTCCACTGGCTAAGTGCGTTGCATCTCACCCAAATACACTGTGAGGGTGCATTGCATTTCAAAAGTCCCTTCTGTGGGGTGCGATGGGCGAGAAATGACAAATGGTAGTGTCATTCCGCGAGGTGGAGAGGCAATGGAAGCTTCCAGAATCTTCTCCTGTGACACTTGCCTCACTGAATTCGACCAAGGATGAGTAAGAGGCCATCAGTCTCTAAGTGGAAGCAAGAACTATCAGAGAGAAGACACTAATCAAATCACAAGCTGACTCATCCCCCTTACAGATATCTATATGTGGATCCCTCATCCCAGAGATCCAGAGGCTGGAATTTTTCATATTGTAAGGAATTGTTGTTGGTTTCTTGAGAAAAACATCATATTGTTGGGTGATCTAAGCTTTGTTTGAGGTGAAGAGGGGCTTCTTTGCTGGGAGGTTGATGCTGGGTCAAACAACTGGTTGTAACTCCTCTTGGCTCTTTTCTTGTTTATCAATAAAAGCTATTTGAGTTTTCCTCCATGCTTTTGTATCATTGATGCTTGTTACATTTGTATGGTCAATTTACATCTGATCCTAGATTATTTATGATTATAGATCCATGTCTTTGTATAGTGCTATGCTTCTGTGATCTTACAGGTACTTTGTGAAGCTGGGCGTGCAAGGGAGCAGGTAGTTGAAGGACTATCAAAGAAGAGAGGGATCAAATCAGGAGATTAGCGCAAGACAGAGGTTGGTCTTTCTGTTCCTCTCTATCTACAATTCATAAAGGAAAAACTAAAGTAGCTTTTCTCTATTTGTTTCTAAGGTAGCTGTCACACCTTAGTGGGATAGAGCAGTTCTATATAGACACTTTTCCCTGTAACAAGATGGCGATTCCGCTGGGGAGATAATTAGTTTGTTTGTTTATCACTCTTTGTTGTTTGTTTCATAAACTTATAAGTAGCATTCGAACTGCATTTGCCATAACAAATGCAAAGTAGATAATTGCTGCTTCAATCCATCTACTAGATCTATTTATGATTTAAACAACTGATTCACAAACTATCTGATTGCCCTTGTGATAGCTCTTAGATCCTCCTTAGATCTACCCCTGATTGTTGCATTATTGATTGTTTTTTGCTCGGCCAAAACCCAAGAACTGAACTACAAACTGTGACCCAGAACCCGAACAGAGTCTCGTTTCTGGCCCAGCACAATTACTGTTCAGAGATTCTGAATTTCAGCGCACTTTCCGAGTGGACAACATGTGCTGCATTTCAGATTCTTTGTGTTACAGGTGCGCTGATCAGACTAGCTCTGTGCAATTGTGGCTTCTATTCCTGAATTTTGCTGCCTGTGATCAGTATATGTTTGTTTGAAACCCCTTTTCCTTGCTGTTATTCTGCCTCCTTTGTACAAAAGAACTGTATATGTTTTTGTGTGTTTGTTGAGTCATTTACAGTTCTCCTTTGCAAAAGTAGCGTAATCGTACTGTCGTCCTTTTGTTTGAATATGTCGCAAGTGTCGATTTCAATCGTAGGAAAGAGCTTGATTACTATTGATGGTTGATTATCCTGTTACTATTGCTTTTGGTCTGAATTTGTAATTTTATAGTGTCAAGAACAAGTATTCAGTTCAAAACCGTAAAGTGTTGTGACTGTCTCCATTTTTTATTTCGAAAAGAAACTTGTTGATATTTGTCGCTTGAAAAAAAATTCAGATTTGTGCATCAACTTTATTTTTAGCATTCATATACTAAGAAAGTCAAAAACAAATACATTCATGTGCATTTGCATATAGACAGTCTGATTGGCTTGATTTAGGAAAGTGCATTTAGAGTGTGCTCTTTGCTCTTTGTGAAAAGATTCTATCTTTCTTTTCCCTAGTAGCTAGGATTTTCATTGCATAAAGGAGATAAAAATTTTGTTTATCATCTTATATTGCATTTTAGGAATTACATCCACATCTTGTGGTGAACCCGCAAGGCAAACTTCATAAACAAGATCAACTTAAAATAAATTCAATGAATCTAACAACGCTTAGGAACTTAACGCACAACATTTAGAAGTCTAGGCTAGAGACGTATTTCGGCGTCGTAAAGCCTGGTAACTGTTGTTCTCACTGATGGTTGGGTTATTCCTCCACTTTGAGATGATAAGTGCCAGTACGGACTTGTGCTCCCACATACCGTCAAGTATATTTTGGGAGACCCCAATAGGTTTAATCCTTTATCCATAGGAAGCCGTGTCTGCCGCCCTATCGATCGCAATGCACTGAACACAGCATTCGAGAAGATTGACTGCCATACCGTAAAAAGTATTCTGCAGTTTTGTGATTGGTTTGGTAATCCCTCTACCTAGATTTCCAGAGCAGTCCCTTTTGTTCCTTTTCAGACTCCTTAACGGAAAAGGTCCATCTGAGCACTTGTCACTTCAGGCTCATTAAAAATCGAAGGAGACTAGAGTCATCTTTTGTTTTTTCTTTACTCTTAAAAATTGAAAAAACAAGTTGTGTCAAAGCGTCTAAAATTTATTTTAAATGGAACATTCATTACCCTTTCCTACATAGATCTTGGGTTGAGAAAATGGAATCCACCAACCAAGGAATTCCCCTTGGAGGAAATCCTAGTCCCTTCTCCTCTTGGGGAGATGTTGGTGCACCCCATATGGCCACATTGTCGCTTCCAAGACTGAAAATTGGTTTGCCTGTATGGCTCTTCTCAACCTCTGTCGTTCAGAACACCACTATTCCTGAACAATCGAATCAGCAACTAGACGAGTCCAGAGTTACCCACCAACCTTCTACTTCTTCTAATTCTTCCTCTCCTCCTTCTTCTTCGCTTGATGGGGCTAGTAAGGCCAAACGTCAAGTACCTAAGGAGAAGAAGGAAAAGAAGAAGAAAGAGAAGAAGAAGAAGGAGCCAAAAGCGAATGGGGGCAAACGAGTGTCGTCTAACGAAAATCCACACACTGCACCGACCAGGCCTAAATCGCCATGTGTCATTTTCAAAGGAGACCACTATCACGGAGATTGTCCTTGCATCCCTCGGATCTTAAGGGACTGGTCTCCTCGTTTGCACAACTTGGTGTTGTCAACCTCTGATAATCATGTTGAAAATGCACCGTCAACTAGTGAAAGTGAAGCCCCAGGACAAAAAGGAAAATATAGATTTCCTTGTAAACTGTGCGAAGGCAATCATGTCGTCCACCGTTGTCCCTTCTTAGACGAGGCTGAAAGAGTTTTGGACGATCGTCCGGTTTCACTGTTACGACTTCCTCCTGGATATAAAAAACTCTTTCCGAGGCCGTCACTAGTTGAAAATCTGGTTGGCCCGCGCAGGTGGTCGGCCGAAGAATCTATCATTGAAGATAAACCATCTGAACCCACACCAGACGAAAGTCAAAAGGTCGAGGTGGCAGTTGACCCGGTCTTGCCTTTAGAGGTTCCATCTTCAGATGATACAACCACTTAAGAGAACAAGGATGACACCGTCCAAATTCTTTTCATAAGCACAGACTCCAATGAACATGGGGGCAGTTTACCCGTTCCTTTACCGCAAGAAGGAAGTTCGTCAGAGTCGTACCCGGCCGTCTATTCGGTCCCACCTCCAAGCAACCTAGTTGTCTCCTTCGACTGGAATCAACTAGGCAGACCCCATTTACCAGCTAGTGCACCATTCCGAATTATTGTTCAAATATATAGAAAGGTTATGGCTGGTACCATCATAGATGAGGGGGCTTCTGTGAGTATCCTTTCCTCAACTGCTTGGAAAGCGCTTGGTTCACCATCTCTTTTGCCTGAAATGAGAAATCTAACAGGCTTTGATAAAGGAACCAGTCGACCGTTAGGGATCCTTCCCAATGTGCCCATAAAATTGAGAGGGAAAACTGTTCACATGAACGTTATGGTAGTTCAAGGACCCCTGGATTACAATCTACTCCTTGGACGAGACTATATTTATTGCATGAGAGCCATTGTCTCATCACTCTTTAGAGTGATGTGTTTTCCGCACGAAGGAAGAGTGGTCAAGCTCGTAGACCAGCTTTCATTTCCCGGATCACGCATAGAAAATAGTCATATACCATCCCTGAATGGTCTTTTCACGCAAGAAATGTCTCAATCCCCAGGGGGCATGCACCCTGGTCTGCTTCGGAAGGAAAACCTTGGGTATAGGGTAGGTTTCCGCGAGAGTATATGACCTCCGTACTCCCGTCCGTGATTGGAAGAGGGAGTTGGACTGAAATAAGATCCTCTTGTCAAATTTATGTGAGTGGAGTAGCCTCCTTCACTCACCTTTGTCTATTTCGATAAACATCGCCGAAGAAGTGTTTTGTTTGCGCTGTGAATAAAACAATATTTGGGTAACCTGTAAGAGGTAGGCCTCTCTCGGTAAAACAAATGTTTTAACGGACTAAAGAAGGGGTAACCTTGAAACTCTGTTTTATACCTGGGGGCATGCAAACCTTTTGGAGTGCAAGCAAAGAGCGACTATTTATTTTTTTAAATTTGTAGGACCTCTAACCCTTTAAACTCGTAAGATTGGTCGTTTCCTAACTTGCATAAAGGAGGATGTGGGGCAAAACTCTAAAAGTTTCCATTTTTATACGAGACATTCTTATCACACGACTGGATTAATCGAGCAGTTTTAGCACATAGTTCAACCTCGTTAAAAAATAAACATAAGACATGAGCAAATGTTTCCCTCGCATTTAAGCTCATTAAAAAATGAACTATTCCCTGGTAAATAACCATTGTGAATGTATTACTTTAGCCATTAAAGCCTTGGTCATGTTTGCACCATCACCTCCACTTTTTCATTGGCCGATCATTCACCTCCATTTGATTTTTTACCCATTTTGAGGAACAGCTGCGAAGATTGATTTCACTAGCCATCCTTGTGACACTGCCGTGATTGGAAAATTCCAAACCTTACCTCGAATTATCTGCTACCCATTTTTATCACTCGTTCCTCAAAAGACGAGTCTCCTTTAAGATCTTTTCAATTGACTTGTAAAATATGAAAAGATTGTCGAGCCATTGGCCTCTCCAGCTCGTTAAAGCGACAAGAAGTGATAACCCTCCTCTAGATTTTAATATTTTTGGACCTGAGGGATTATTACACAAAAAGATCGAGCACTTGTTTTGTTCGGCTCGTTAAAACTATCGAAAATTCATCCCTTCTGTATTGTTTTATACTTTTTTGGACTTAAGGGATTAGATGACGAAAAAGGAATTTTGGAGTTACCTTTACGTCCCTTTTCAGACTCTCTAAAATTGAAAAGGACCGAGTTATCTTTGTCGTTAAACTCGTTAAAAAGATTAATAGCGACAAACTTGTCTATAGACGAGAACGAGTTTCACTATCGCTAGGCTCGTTAAAACATAGCAATGGGTTTGCCCGAAGGGAAAATTATAGAACAAGCATATGTTATCCTCCTCAAGCTTGACAAAAATAAAGAGGTACTGGTCAGCAATGATTGGGGAAAATTTGGGAAGAAAACTTGAAGAAACTTTGTTGGTAGCAAGTCGCTCTTGAACATGACACTTCCACTCCGTGTCCGAGTCGGGTTGGGTTGTTTCATTCACCGGTCACATCACCATGGTCACGCCATACCATCCACATTTGGGGTTAATGCTACCAATCCATCACATCAGTGTCGCCGAAATGTTCAGGAGAAGTCATTCAGAGAATTCACCTGTGTCTCACCCACTACCATACATTATACACCATTATTTCATGACCGCCACCCTGAACCTTATATCACCAGATCATTTCCACCTCCATTAAAATAATTTTCTCCATTCTGTGTCATTGATGTGGGATTCGTTAAGGCCCTCCTGTGACAGATCACTTCTTGTCGACATCAGCTCATTATCCAAGAAGTTGATCTAGGAACACCCCATTCAGTACTTTGAACTTGCATGCCTCACTGGCAAGTTTCTCACTTCCGGTGACAGTTTTACATCAATGGCCTTCGACCGAAAGATTTTGCGTGGTGTTCGACGCCAAGCCCTTTATTCACACCATGTGAATTGTACTGTAGTACCTTGAGGGTCATTATCATTATCGGTGATTCCTCTCGCGCTTGTTAACAGTTTACATCATTGACTGGTAATCAAGCGATGTCTTTCCATGTTCGACTTCAGAACATTTCTCACATGGATCAACTTGTACTCCGAGTGAAGATCGAACGAGATTGAAGATCCCGGATCTAGTTTCATCCATCCGGGCTGTGATATATATTCAGGGAAATAAAGACATTAAATGTACATCATTGCTGCATAGATAATCATCCACTCAAAAGGATGATGGCTCTATCAGAATCATCAGTCTACACTCAGATGATTGTTTGTGCTATGTACATGAAAATGAATTTATAAAGCTGAGCATGGGAATAACTGCCTCAGCTAAATCATGAAAATAGTATGAAGATAATGTATTGTATTGTATCTTATTACAAGTCTCCTCCCAGCATTGAAAGAACTTCGGATCCTCATAATAAAGCATTTCACCCAACATCAAAAGATTAATGGCCTCATGCTTTAGGGGGCAACTGTTATAGACATTTTTGGGCCCTACAACCCCAAGCATGAAATTTCCATAAACCAAGGGCTCCTAAGTCCCTAAAAGTGTTGTTCTAACCCCTAAAGGAACAAGGTCAACAGATTACAGCTTCTCCCAGAAGTTCTCCATGAGAAACTGCTCAGAATTGGTCAAAACAAGATCATTGCAGCTGCTCCACTGGCTAAGTGCGTTGCATCTCACCCAAATACACTGTGAGGGTGCATTTCATTTCAAAAGTCCCTTCTGTGGGGTGTGATGGGCGAGAAATGACAAATGGCAGTGTCATTCCGCGAGGTGGAGAGGCAATGGAAGCTTCCAGAATATTCTCCTGTGACACTTGCCTCACTGAATTCAACCAAGGATGAGTAAGAGGCCATCAGTCTCCAAGTGGAAGCAAGAAATATCAGAGAGAAGACACTAATCAAATCACAAGCTGACTCATCCCCCTTATAGATATCTATATATGGATCCTTCATCCCAGAGATCCAGAGGCTGGAATTTTGCATATTGTAAGGAATTGTTGTTGGTTTCTTGAGACAAACATCAGATTGTTGGGTGATCTAACCTTTGTTTGAGGTGAAGAGGAGCTTCTTTGCTGGGAGGTTGATGCTAGGTTAGAACAACTGGTTGTAACTCCTCTTGGCTCTTTTCTTGTTTATCAATAAAAGCTATTTGAGTTTTCCTCCATGCTTTTGTATCATTGATGCTTGTTACATTTGTATGGTCAATTTACATCTGATCCTAGATTGTTTATGATTATAGATCCATGTCTTTGGATAGTGCTATGCTTCTGTGATCTTAAAGGTACTTTGTGAAGCTAGGCGTGCAAGGGAGCAGGTAGCTGAAGGACTATCAAAGAAGAGAGGGATCAAATCAGGAGAATAGTGCAAGACAGTGGTTGGTCTTTCTGTTCCTCTCTATCTACAATTCATAAAGGAAAAACTAAAGTAGCTTTTCTCTGTTTGCTTCTAAGGTAGCTGTCACACCTTAGTGGGATAGAGCAGTTCTATATAGACACTTTTCCCTGTAAAAGTGTGGCTCTCCCACAAAGTCAGTGCATGACCCTCTAATTTCAGTCGTGTGAATGACATATTTTTCCCTTGCTAAATCTACTAGACACTGAAATAAACTTCCAATTGTTGCAATCAATGGTTCAACTTCATAGCACCTATCTTACCATGGTATGGCTTGATATCGAATATTGCTTCCATTTTAAACAGGGATTGATTCAAAACACTCGAACTGGGTTGATAT
Source organism: Pinus tabuliformis (assembly GCA_031772625.1). Taxonomy (NCBI): domain Eukaryota; kingdom Viridiplantae; phylum Streptophyta; class Pinopsida; order Pinales; family Pinaceae; genus Pinus; species Pinus tabuliformis. Next base: position 200,851,557 of record CM062817.1, on the reverse strand, counting down.
TTCTTGGGTTCCTTCTTCAGTTGGTTCTCCGTGTCTTCCCGATCTCCCGATCCCCCCTCTGATTTGTCCTCTACATTCGTAACCCCATCTTATTAAAATATGCCAAACTTATTTCTTAGGGCTACCATGAGGAGTTTTACATTGCGGTTTATATCTGCGACTTGTTGTTCAAGCCGCAAAAACCTCACCTCTGAAGGATCACGAGATTCATTTACAGATTCGTCAACCATGATTAGGGTTTTATGATTTTCGACCCCGCCAACCTAGATCCCCAGCAAATATCCACAAATACCCAAATAAAATTGCTCTGATACCAAATGATCTGTAAACTATCATGGATATTCCACTGGATAGTTCGTCACATCAAATCTAATAATATTATATTAAAACTCTGAAAATTATACACTATTACAGTTTATTAAATTTTAAGATCTGTGGATTTAACTGTAATTAGTGCATGCATGCGAATATAAATTATGTAGAAAAGTAGAGAATGAAAAAATAAGCTCACACACACATAAGAATGAATATATCCTCTCTAGGAAACCCTTTCAAGAGAAATCCCAACTGGAAGGCAAGGATGTTTCACTCTCTTTCTCTGTCTGGAAATATGACTGCAAGTATAAAAAAGTAATGTCTGTGGTCCATGGGCTACTACTGTGCACAAATCCTCTCTGTGTTCTCTACCTCCTATCTCTCTTGGCTATCTTTGATCTGTTATGGAACAAAATTCTCTCAAAAGAATCAAACACCTCTTCCTCCTAGTGGCCCGGTTATAATACAACCCAATAGCCTACTAGCGGTTAAGTTTGACTGCATCAACTCTCAACTAGAGTTACAAAATAAACTTTTCTAGAGTCTTTTACATCAAAAAAATGTGGCTAGCCCCTTTTCCATGAATAATGGGGGCTGAAGGGAAATCCTCTTGAACTATAGGTATGAAAATAGGAAGGTCAACTTCTGAGTGGCACAACTTTTGCATACAAACTCTGATTGATGCAATTCTTGCGATGGTGGAAATGTCTCTTTGTGTAGAATAGCATGAGAAGGTGTTGTGATAAAATGTAGATTTTTTACCTCCAGAAAACATCGTTTGATTCCTCAAAACGCTCTGAGAAGGTTTCAGACCTTGTTTCACCAATTTGGTTGCTACTAGTAAAAACGGTCCCATGAGCTTATTCCTCCACTGTTTCCACTCCAAATGCATTGAGATGGATAAACAATATAATGATCCAATTCAGATCATGGTTCCTATCAGCTATTGCAGCTTCAATAATTTCCTTCTCCTTACTACAGACTGGCTTGTTTTTGGGAGACAATTTCTCTATTTTGGGAACTTCAAGATTATGAGAAATAGAGCCTAAGGACTCCTTCTTACTTAATGGGACTAGGTTAAGAAATTTATTTCCTTTCTCTATTGATTTAGGGGGATTTGAGCGGGGTGGCTCTTCATTTTTCTGTTGCATTTTATACCTTTCCCTGGAAGACCAGAGGTCATATTTTATATGTAATTGGGATTGCATGAAGTCAAAAAACTTCCTGCAATAGTTGTTAATATCACCATCATCTAGTGGAGAATCCAAGTCATCCCCTTCTTCCTCATGTGCTTCTATTTCATGTTCCTCATTAGAAAGAGAAAAGAACTGGTTTTCTTGAACCTCTATGGTTTCTTCCAACATGTTCGTCTGGATCATCTTCCAAATACAAAGGTGCATGAATATGATATTCCTTCTCCTTTTTCTCCCTCTGCAAGATTTGCAAGGTTGGTCTTCTATATTGAGGGTTGAAATTTAGGTTTGGAGACTGTTGACTCTATCTAGGAGGATTGTTGTTTTCCAAATTCAGTTTTACAATTTTGTTAGACAAATTTCTTATCAATTTATTCATCTCCTCGAGCTTTTGTTCTTGGTTTTCCTTCCCATGGCTCGAAGAGAAGGCTTCCTCTTTTACCCTCCTCCTATCACCATAGTCAGTTTCCCCTTTCCATTTCCTGGCGGAGGTGAATTTTTCTTCAACTTATAATGTATCTATTTGAATTTGGTCCAAGGTATGGGAATTTATTTCTCTAAAAGTGAAACCAAATTCAGGTTCAAAAGCCCCAACAAAAACCACTTTAGCAACAACCTGTGGAGGTTCAATTTCAGCTAGAAGACAATTGTATTATTTGTTAAACCTTTTAATGAATTCTGAAACATCTTTATTATGTGTTTTTTTATTGCATTGAACTCAGTGAGGATGTACCCATGGTCCCTTTTCTCTCCTTATTTATGCATAAAATAATTCTCTATCTCCTCCTAAGTAGTGATTGAAGCATTGGGGAGGGCTTTGAACCATTTCCTTGCCTCTCCATCTAGGGACTAGAAAAAAATTCTTAAAACCACATCCAAGTGTTCTAAATTCATATCTTTTGCAAATTCACATAAGTTTTCTATATGTCTTTGAGCTGAGATATCATCTTCTCCAGTGAATCTTGGCAAGAGCTTAAGATAATCTTATGGCATACCATTTAGGGGTTGTGGCAAGTCTAGTGGAGAATATTTATTTAGGAGGAAACCAAGGACAACCATGTTTTGCAAGGGAGGTGGTAGGAGGTTTATAATAGATCCTTTCTGAGGAGTTGTTTGAATTGCGGTTGAATGGAGATGAGTTGTGAAACTTTTTCTATCTGTGTTGGACTTTTTATGAGAATATCTTTAACTTCCCCAAGTTCTGGGAAGGTATGAAATGTGAAGGGAGGTGATCTAATAGAAGCTTCTTCTATTTTGACTCTTGAGGAAAATGGGCCAAATAGTACACAACATTCCTCAGGATAATCCAAAACTTTGGAGGAAGACTTAGAGTAATTTATCACAACCTTTTGAGAACTAGAGGATCATACTTTTTGAAAAGAGGTCACAGGAACTGGAGTGACAAGATTTCCTTCTTACCATACTTTCCTAGATATTATATTTTAAGGGTCAAACATAAGAGGGGTTCTCTGTTGTGAAGCATTAGAGCGAGTGTGTGGCCTTTTAAAATTTTGGATGATCAAAATAAGATTCAAATAATGGAGTCGCTAAGGTGAGAGATCTTCAACCCACACCCTTTTCTTCTCACCTTACTGAAGGGTGTATAAATGTCATACCCAAGGAAAATATTATGATTGGTCCCCGACAATGACACCAGAAGTCATTGTAGCTCCTAGAGACAATCCCTAGGTTGAGGACAGGTCAATGCCTAGGACATCTTAATCTCTCTCGAAAATAGTTCATTTCTGCTCAAGAGATAAATGAAAATGATTTTAGATCTGGTTTAATTCATTTTTATCAGAGGCAAATATAGTATATGCAGTAACATGACATCACTCTCAAGAATAAATTCTTCATGTGTAGAGTCTAACACACAGAGAATTCAAATTAGATTTGTCGTTGCAGAAAATATGGAAAGGAGAAATATAAGGGAGGAACCTAGTGCAGAAGGTTGGATAAACATAGAACCCTATGCAACAAATCCCAACAAAATTATGGAAGATTAAGGAATTGAAATGAATAAATTATGGAGTGAATTTTAAGGTTTCCAGCTAAGTATTTCATGGGTAAATTTTGTCACACTATAACATAGTAAATTTGTAATATGACAGGTATTTTCTACCACAATATAACATAGAAAATTCATGATCTATAAGTGAATCCAACGGCTACTTACATACACAATTTTAGAAGAAGAGAAATCGATGAAATGATGCACAAAGGAAGGACACATACTGCATATCCCAAATGCTTGGAATCACCTAAACTTATTCATTAATATTCCAAAATGGAAATAGATTGTAGGCCTAAATAGGTGATATTTCAAAAGAAACAATAACAACCTTGAGAATAAGAAATTAGAACCAAATTTGGAACCTCTTTTGAAACAGAGTTCAAGACTCTAGAACACAAACTTCAGAACCTTTGAGAGTAGAATTTTGGAACCTTTTTAATGGGTTTCCTTCTTCATTAAATGGGGAGAACCAAAACAAAACAACTTACAAAATATCTTGAACTATTACAACTATCTGATTAACTAAGCTTTCTGACCATGCAAAAATCCTAATGATTAGAAAACATAACTGATTCTCTTCTTGAAAATGCAAGAATTTACAAAATAACTGAATCATGAAAAGCATGAGGTTTCATGATGGACACAACAAAATATCTTCATGCCGATTCATCTAATTTCCTAAGGCAGACTCACGCTCCAATGTCTGGATTAGTGGTGGATTAATGATCTGGCCAAATTCTTGTTATGATATTGCTCGACGATTTCTGGCATGTTTGCCTATCACTTTCTCCCGTTAACAGTTTGAAACTTCTCCTCCTAGAACTAATCATAATCAAGCATGGTGATAGAGTGGAGGTCCTTTATAGTTAATTGTTGACCCATACATCTATTTACAATATCTATATTATGGTATCAAACGTCCACACATCGTAACTCTAAAATAAATGTTATGAAATCCTCAAATTCTGATGCCTTAAGCCCTCTCGTGCTTATCTCCTTACTTTTCATATGCCATAGAACCAACACTTGTGACCATATGTATAGCGCTTGGGGGTGGGGGGGTGGGATATAGTATCAGGGCCTTCCTTTATCATAACTCTTATAAAAAGGAATGTTATGAAATCATAACATTCTGATGCTCCTCAACCCCTTTGCTCTTAGCCCTATTATGAAAATTTTGCCATAGAATTGGGTTTCATGACTAGCGGCTTGTGCGATTGGGTGCTTAATCCTTCGGGCTCCTGTCAAGGGCCTATCTCCCTTTGGTATTTGCAATTCGCCCTTGGTTCTTTGAATCCTTGTGACCAAGTGCCACATAACATTAGGGCCCCTCTCATCAGAACACTTTGAGAAAGCTTTATAATGGAGTCTTGATTTCTCTCTCTTCCAATGGGCTACATATTACTTGGGTGCTCGACCTTGGTTCTTTCGGTCCTCAAAACCAAGTGCCAACAACACATCGGAAACCCCTCCCATCAGGATCTTTTCAAAAATAAACTTTCAAAAGGGGTCTAAGATTTTTGACCTCTAATATTCAACATAGGACTTAAGTGCTCCACTTTTCTATGTCCTTGGTCCCCTGAGTCTGCATGACCAAGTGATCTAGGTCGATCTTCATACACAGTGGCATGGAAAAAGGTCAAAATTCAAAGTGGCGGAAAGGTGATGAACTTGAAATTAGATCGAATTGCTTGTCGTCCTGATTCCAATGGTGTGAACGAAACTCCAATCCGAGTCTGGATGAAGGAGATAGAGGCAGTCAAAGTTTGGTTGACTCTTGATGATTGGGCAGGTTTAATGAGGACACAATTTTCACTTTTCTAGCAGATGGAATTTGGCTGGATTCTGGGCGAAATTGTGGCCCAGTTAAAATGACCCCTTCCGTAAAAATAATTGAATTCCCAAAATTGTACAATTTGTTTTTAGAAACAAAAAATATATATAAAAAAAGGGGAGTGGCGGGCCACCAACCCCGCCACCCCAACTCCCATCTGCGTATCAATAAAAAAAAATATGTTGGTGGAGGGGTGGGCCATGACCCTCGACCCCTCCCACGAAACCCACAACCAAAACAGGGGTGGGCAGCCATGACCCTGCCACCCCACAACCACATTCCTTGGGCCTTCGTTGGAGCATGGTGCAAGCATTGCCATAGAAGTTGGGCTGATCCTTGGGCATGAGACCCAACCTCCAACAAACAAGAAGCTGCTAATGCATGGAGTGGGAGGGAAGTACGGTGGGTGGGCCACCCAAGGCGACCCTGACCCAACCAAACTTTAAATTAAAAGAATATTTTACTTTAAAAAACATTTGTTATGTAAAAAAAGGGAGGAGGCGGGGTTTGACTGCTCGACCTCCTCCATACTAACCGAAACCTTAATTAATTTTGCCAATGGAATTATTGAGAAATCCGCCTGAATATTTTTATTTAAAACACAGTTTTCAGTGTGCTCAGGTAGAGGAGGCAGTGCACACAGTTTAAGGCAAAATTTTGTGGGAGGGGCGAAATTTCACTTTGTCAGAATTTGATAAATTTTATATGGTTGCAGCACTTCTCGACACCACGAAGGCAACAACGCTGTCCATTTCTCAATCAAAGTTCTACATTTTTCAGCCATTTTTTAGTATGGCGGTATAAGACTCCTTTTTGTAATTGATGCTTGTGCTCTTCTTTTTCATGCCACTTAATGAATGAAGGCCTCCCCATTGATCAAGTAGGGCCTGAAGACATAGTCCAAGTTGGATGAACTCCATTATCAAGTCTTGTTGTCTTCTCATTCCAGGTTCAAAAGAAAGAAAAATCTAGTTCCAAGGGTTTCATGCTTTATGTGTTTCTCGTCTTATCTCATGTGCATATTAAGTTTTCTTTGTTAAGCTACAATTTATGCATGTAATTATTTAACACATCTATAAGCAAAAGATTTTGAATCAAGTGGTATCAGAGCAAGTCTTTTTTAGATGTGAATTGCATGTTTGTATGCTAACAAGAAACAGGCTCTGAAGAGGTGAAGGGAAACTAAAGTCTTTCGATCCCGAAGCAAGGCATGCACATCAAAGGAGAAACATGGCAAATGAAGAGTCTCATCATGAAGAGGAGTGCAATTCTGCAAAACCTTCTGTACAATGGCAGAGAATATTGGTCAGTTGCTTTCAAGATTGGAGAAAGCAGAAGAGAGAAATCCAGAAAAACAAGGTACAATGCATGGTAATGGTGGAGTAGAACCCCTCTCCTTCTCCTTGCACGAGTGAAAGTTCTTCTTCCTCTCATCACCATAATCATAGAAATTCAAGGGATGCATCTAAGAAACCTTTCTTTAAATTAGATGTCAGATTTGATCTTTCCATGTTTAACGGTGAAAGTAATGCAAAAAATCTTAACAATCGGATTATGTAGATTGAAATCTACTGTAGGATTCAACAGATCAATGAGGACGAGGCAAAGATTCAGCTAGCCTCTCTTTGGCTAAGTAGCACTGCTCTCATTTGGTGGGAGAGTAAATTGCAAAGCAGTAAGAGTGTGGGTAATCTTCTTTCCTCATGGCCTAATTTCATTTCTACATTAAAGGAACAATTCTCTCCCTTAGGTTATAAACAAAAAGCCTTAATGGATTGGCAATACTTAAGGTGAGGCAAAGGTCAGGATGTTCAAATATTTACAGTGGAATTTAGAAAACAGGCACTTAATTTGGACATTGCACTTGACTCACCTGAAGTAGTAACTAAGTATATTGGATCATTACATAGTTACCTTAGACATTCATTATTATTGTTTGAACCAACTACTATTGACTCTGGTAGTGTGAAGGAAATCCATCTTGAGAGAAGGGGAAAAAATTAGAAAGATGATCATTCCAAGAAACCACCTTTCAAACCTCTTAATGGAAAACCCAAAGTTAAAGGAAAAGGAAAGGAGAAGAGGATGACATCAACCAAGAAAGAGGAAGGAGAAAGACCTTATTGCAATCACTGCAAAAAGGAAGGTCATGACAATGATCATTGTTGGAAATAATATCCGGAAAAGAGACCAAAGAAGTATGGAGGAAAAGGCAAGCATAAGAGGCAACTGTGTAGCAAGACTTTGGATCCAATTCCGGAGATGAAGCATTGATCACAGCAACAGAACAAAAGGTACTCTTACACCTCATGTTAATTCTGAATCACATGAAGGAATTAGTTCAATAGATGAGTCTCTTCCTAATGAAAGAAAATAATTGAGCTATTTCATATTATAGTTGTCATAAATAATACAAAGGTGGAAACTCTATTTGATACCGGATCCCAAGAAAACTTAATTTCAGAGTCCTTGGAAAAGAAGCTAGGCTTGGAAACCAAACCACATCCAAAACCTTACCCACTTGGATGGATACATGATAAAGCAAAACTGAATGTAACCAAGAAATGTAAGGGAGTCCATTGGATATCTGTGGCATGGTGTTAGGGAGTCCATATCTATATGATAGAAAGGCAATCTTCTTCTGTAATGAAAACAAATACCAAATCACAAAAGATGGGGTAGAATATATTGTAAGGGCTCATCAAACTAAAATCAATGCCAACCTTGTAAGTGGGGGACAAATGAAGAGCTTGGTGAATTCAAGTAAGGGTTGCATGCTTATGATTATAAGGGGGAAATATTTAGAATTATGTGATGCTTTCCAGGGTTGTGATCATGTGCATAAAAAGAAATTATGTGAATTAAATTGTAGCTATGATGAGATGTTTCAGGAACCAAGGGGATTACCTCAGAAGAGGTAAATCCAACATGAGATCTATTTGCAGCATGACACTCCTTTACTGAATATTGGCATGTACATGATGTCGACCATTAAGATGAAGGAGATCAAAAAGCAGGTGCAGGAACTATTGAACCAAGGTTTCATCAGACCGAGCACTTCTCCATGTGGCTCACTGATTGTCTTAGTGTTGAAGAAAGATGGAACATGGAGGATGTGCATGGATTATCGAGCACTAAACAAAATCACGGTGAAAAATCATTACCCTCTTCCCTGCATTGATGACTTATTAGATCAGTTAAATAATGCTATCTATTTCACCAAATTGGATTTGTGTAGTGGTTATCACCAATTCCGAATTGCAAAGCAGGATGTGTGGAGAACCGCCTTCAAGACCAAATAGGGGTTGTTTGAATGGATGGTAATGCCAATCAGACTTTGCAACGCTCCAACCACTTTCATGAGGGTCATGAATGATCTATTTAGGCCTTTCATTTATGAATTTGTTCTTGTATATCTAGATGATATCCTTGTCTTTAGTAAAATTTGGAATCAACATGTATGTCATGTGAAGAAAGTGTTTGATGTATTGAAAAATGAAAAACTCTATGTAAAATTGTCAAAGTGTGAGTTTGGGAAAAACCTCTTTGGTTTAGCTAGGTCATATTGTTGGTCATGGTCAGCTAAAAATTGATCCTTCTAAGGTTGAAGTGGCGGGCCACCAACCCTGCCAACTCAACTCCCATCTACATATCAATATATATATATATATATATATATATATATATATATATATATATATATGTATATATATATATATATATAGATAGATAGATATAGATATAGATATATATATCTATATATCTATATATATATATATATATATATGTATATATATATATATATATATATGTATATATATATATATATATATATGTATATATATATATATATATATATGTATATATATATATATATATATATGTATATATATATATATATATATATGTATATATATATATATATATATATGTATATATATATATATATATATATGTATATATATATATCTATATGTATATATATATTGGTGTAGAGGTGGGCCATGACCACCGGCCCCTGCCATGGAACCCACAACCAAAACAGGGGTGGGCGGCCATGACCCCACCACCCCACAACCACATTTCTTAGGCCTTCATTGGAGTATGGTGCGGGCGTTGCCATAGAAGGTGGGCTGGCCCTTGGGTGAGGAAACCAACCTCCAACAAACAACACTAATGCATGGAGCGAGAGGAAAGTACAGTGGGCAAGCCCGAACCAACCAAACTTTAAATTAAAAAATATTTTAGTTTAAAAAAGATTTGTTATGTGAAAAAAGGGAGGAGGCGGGGTTTGACAGCCCAACCTCCTCCATACTAGCTAGAACCTTAACCAATTTCACCAACGGACTTATTGAGAAATCCGCCCGAATATTTTTGTTTAAAACACATTTTTCAGTTCGCTCAGGCAGAGGAGGCAGTGCACGCGGTTCGAGGTAGAATTTTGCAGGAGGGGTGAAATTTCACTTTGTTATAATTTGACAAATTTTATATGGTTTTAGCACTTCTCGACACCACAAACGCAATGGCGTTGTCCGTTTCTCCATCAGAGTTCTACACTTTTTGGCCATTTTTCAGTATGGAGGTATAAGACTCCTTTTTTTAACTAATGCTTTTACTCTTCTTTTTCATGCCACTTAATGAATGAAGGCCTCCTCATTGATCGAGCAGGGCTCGAAAACGTAGTCCAAGTTGAACGAGCTCCGTTATCAAGTCTTCTTGTCTTCTTTCATGCTTTATGTGTTTCTCCTCTTGTCTCATGTGCACATTATGTTTTCTTTGTTAAGCTACAATTTATGCATGTAATTATTTAACCAATCTATAAGCAAAATATTTTGGATCACCAAGTGTTAACAACAATGGAGCCCCTTCATTGGATCAGAATTTTTATAAAACATTTTAAACAAGGGGTTAAAAAATCACTTTCCTCTGAAAATCCGACCTCTAAAATGACGTCAAATTGATGTCATCATCTCCACGTGGAGCCTCTTTGGTGGTGACACGTGTCACCTAGATTTTTCCCATTAGCCTCTAAAGCCACGCATCCATTGTACAACCACATCACACTAACGTCATCTTCCGCGTCAGCTCCTTGGAGCCAATTTTCTCTTTCCAATTTTTCTTTCTCGAGGAGAGAGAAAAGGTCCTTGGGGTCCTCATACTTTCAACAATTTCCTTTGCTTCTCCCCTTCTCAGTGGTATCGAGACTTGTAAAGAATTATATATTTTAAAAGGTTACGAGGTCCTGATTTCCAATGTGTTGAAATGACCAACCCTCCGAGATTTGGGTTCCAATGTGCCCTTTGCATCGATGTATAGCCTTCTAATATCGGGCCCTAATATACCTTCCTTCTGATTCTTCGGATATCAGGTTCTGACGTGTCCACCTCCTGAATCTCAACATTCCCCTTTTCATTTCAGCTTTTGATATTTTAGCGCTTTCCTTTTCATTTCTTCCTTGATATTTTGACCCTTCATTTTTCAGTTCTCCTCTGAATTGAGCTCCAGAAATCGTGGGTCTCCCATATGGTATCGACCCCTAATACAATGATCCTTCTCTGAAATTTTCATTCAATGTGTTTCCTTTCTCTTTTGATTTCCCTTTGAATGACCTAAACTACACCTCTTCCTTGTTGTATCATGGATGGAAAACAAGACCATTTGACAAAAATGCACCAGAGTGTTATAGATACAACAACTCTCAAACTGGAACTTGAAATCAATGAAGGGTTTCAATTGTAAACCTTAATAAATTCCAAAAAAAATTAGCTTTATAAATTAAAATTGCAGTGAAAGAAAGAATTGATGGTACAAGGGTTTGTCCTAGAAAACCTTGGGTGCATTGTCTAATTAAGCCATTCTCCTCATAGTAAATTCCTAATCTAAAAAAAGGGATGTCAATGAGAAAATTAGAAAGGGTGGAAAATTTAAATAAAGGAAATCCAATGAAATATACAAGGGTTTTTTTTTTCTACGTAATGATAAATATATTATATTAACAAAGAGGTAGTAAATTTACATCATGACCGTAGTCAAGCACCCTGCTCCTGCGGGAGGTAGTTCTATCCAAAACATGCATGTTTGAAAAATGCCTGATTTTGTTTCCCACGCAGGGGAATAATCTCTGAAACATGAGACAAGTCAAAAACTCAAAAAAAAGACCAGAGGAGAATGAACACTGAAACACGAGACAATAACAGAAACCCATGACCGTGCCGCCTTACAACCTTGCCCTGTGGACAGGGGAATTCTACAAAAAAGGAGGCATGGATGGCCTTCCTATTCATCAATGGGCTCTTCAATAATTCGACACCAGCCCATATCAGGTGGTTCCTCTAACTGTGTCACATTCTGAGCATGAGTGCCCAGATCTACCATCATTGGCTCCTGCGCACTGCTTCTTTGGTCATATGTTTCCTGCTGAGGCGTGTTCTTCGTAGCCAGCTGAAAAGATGAAGAGGGGTCCTGAATAGCCCTCGAATTTTCTACTTGTGTCCTTAAATCAACAGCTAAACCTTCCTCCCGAAACACCACTGTAAAATAGGCTATGATCCTGGGCCTATTGAGAGCACTGTCAAAGGTGAAAATGGCGGAGTCTGTGGTAGGAATCGGACCGGGTCGAGAGTCAGAGGCTCGGGACCTTCCTCTTCTACTGCGAGAAGAAATCCCTCTCCTTGGAAGATGGTTCAAGTCACTAGAGGATGAATTCGTTGGGGCTCTTCTCGGCTGCCCTCTGCAACTGCCTACTCTAGGTCTCAATCGAGGCATCCTACAGATGATAGTCGCCCAGATCCGGAGATTTTGTTGTGGGGCAATAGCTTGAATGCGGCGATGCCTCCCAATTGAGCCTCCTCTGCCTAGAATGAATGTGTTCTTTGGGTTTTTCGAATCCCTACACTTGTGCATTAACCAAAACTAAACACAGATATCAGTTGCCAAGAGAAAAGAGTGGGAGGGATGACTTGCGATACCTGAGAAATATTCAGGGAGGGGAGTGACCAGCCTCGTAGAGAGGACCAAGATAATCAGCACCTAGGTCCAATTCCTTTCCTTCTCTTTGAGTTTCTTATCATGCACAGAGGAGTTCCGGCAGAGCGGCAGCGCCAATGAATTTACCATCTCCCTCGTCCCTTCTCCAGTTTTAAGGTTATAGGCCTTGTCTTAGGAGTCGCCTCCCATTACTACTCACTTGATTGCTTGAGCCCTCCATTCCACGTTGATGCATGTGAAACTTAATTCCCTTGCTGTGAGCTTGGCGTTCCAGCCGAACCAGTGATATAACGTACCCTGAGTGACGGTCATGCAGGTGTGCCACGCGCTTTGTAGTATTTCCCTTCCACGTATCCTGTGCAGGTCGGGCAAGTGGCGATCTGCCCTGCCCATCCATTGTCTTATCACTTTAACTCTCAATGCTAACACCTGCATCCGGGGGAAATATACAAGGGTTTGTCTGTAATGAAATTTGGAATTAGTTACAGACAACGCCATTACAGTTCATAGGAGGAGCCGTGTAGGTTGTATGTCATAGAATCTAAGCTGGAACTATGACAATGAGTCAATAGAGAATCGCTCGAGTCTCCACAAACAAAACAATGGAAATGAACAAATGAGTTAGGCATAGGGGTTACATCCCAAATCAAATCCTAAATGCATTATCATCGTTGGGTCAAGATCTTGAGATTTAAGTCCTCACGAGAAGGTCCATGTGTGTTCACATGGGAATGAATGATGTTACCCTCACAAATAAAACCACTTGTACATTCAAATAAACACTTACATATCCCAAATATGAGAGAAAGGGACTTCATGTTGTAGTATAAAATGACAAATCATTTCCTTGTGAAACATAATATGAAATGGCAATTATAGATTTATAATATTATTGGTTGTTGCAACCATTAATATGGTATTGTATTATGTGTAGAAGAGATAATGAAACCATATAGAATGGTATAAGGAAGAAATATTATAGGCGGCATAGGATAATGGACCGCCTAAAAAGTTTTAAATGACCTTGAATCATTAACATATAATTGATGAGCCTCAATATTGAGTAATTATATGGGCCTTAATTCACCTCCTAGCTTAGTCAAACCAACTATTCTCACAACTTATTGCATACATTTGATTATATTTTGTTTATGAAATGAGTTAGAGTTTGATATTTGACTTTGTGGTGTAATGTGCATGTAATGCAGGAATAAAGGATGAATGCACGGAACTATGGCAAAGATAAAGGATAAAAAGATAGATGCAAGGAACTATGCCAATGACCTTGGGTAAAACTAGAATGGGACAAGGGAGAGTAACTATAGGAGGTAAATCCTCCTCATTTACTACCCCTCCATTCAGATATTCCACCATCAGCTCAGAGTGCACACATCCATCACTTTGAAGACTAGAAGACAACCGAGCATGTGAAAAGGACAGAAAACAATTTATCTTAAGTTGGGAGCCAAGCGTCCCTAATGGGAAGGAAGTCGTTAGAGACTTTAGATGTATAACTAGAGAAGCTTAGGACCTTATTAGGATTCAGTGTTCTATTGTAAAACTTTGTTTTATTTCTGAGTTGTAAAGACTTGTGACATGTTGATGAGCCCCGAATTAGGTAACTTATTGGGCTCATTTTGCCTAATTGTTTTTTATCAATCCACCATTTTTCATATTTTATGCATGTTTTTTGAGTATGTTTATGTTAGTTGAACGAATGAGGGTGGTCACTTTACCAAGATGGCTAATACGTGGTTATTTCAGGTTTTTTGGACAAATTTTGGAACAAAACCAAGCAATTATGAGCCCTATGACAGCCAAGCATGAAGGAACAGGGTTGAGGATTAGTATGGAGGTTGTCTCTTGCACTAAATGGACCTTCCTCTAAATCTCCATCCTAACTCGGAGCTCAGCAGGCCACTAAAACGAATCCTAAAGGCAGTCGAGCAGCTTTGTGAAGAGTGACTATTCACTGGCAGTTTGAACAGCCGAGTCCCTTGAGTTAAGGAGGGCTGCTAGGACCCTCGTAGTGCATAAATAGCAAGGCCTCAGCCTTCGTAGTTTACTTTTGGAACTGCTTGGTTTTGCACCATAGTGTTATCATTATCTCAGCTCATTTTTGTAGCTACTGCTATATAACTTTCTTGTGACATGATTATTTTTTAGGAATGAAGAGAAACTTTACCTGGCATCAGTTCTGAGTTTTCTTTAGGAGCCTGTAGCTCTTGGGGTTGGGCCCAACCTAAGTGCCAAGGCTTCCTTTATGTATTGTTATTTTCTTTTTATGTCTTTGCAAAATAATTTCTGTTGAGTAGATTAAAATCTTGTTGATTACCGAGGTCATTGTTGATGATTAGAAAGGCTTTTGATGTTTAGATTGAGTAGATAGGTTATTAACAGGGAAGAGCTTTAGAAAAAGGCCATCAAGCACCTCTGATTTCACCTCTCCCTCAGTGGGATCATGAGCTGGGACAAACGTCACCTTGCTGCCAACAAAAACACTGTCACTGCCTCACCATGCAATCATTAGTGTTCGATTTTTATTTACAGAAGTTGGTTACATGTTCAGATTCTTGATTGCTTCGTTGCATAGTTATTATACATGGTCTCATTGCAAATAAACTTCTGTTCATTCTGTTTACTGTTAGCTAGATCATATTAGGTTAACGTAACTAGGTCTCTGATTTTCCAAGTCTTTGTTGGTTCAGTTGGAGAAACAACTTGCAGAGCACCTGTACCACTTCACTATCTGCCCATACTCCACCAATCCCATCTGCTCCATCCCCTAACGCGGGTTCTTGCCTAACGTTTTCCACATTTGCTCACATAACCCTAATTTTTGTGCAACATTTCTTAACTCCTCCTTGAACAAATCCAGCCATCTTCATCTCTCCTTAGCCCCATCCACCAAGTCCTGGACCCCCTCACACCCTTATTCTACCTCCATACTCAATTCTTCACCTTTCTCCCTCCATCCACCCTCCAAAATCCCATTTATGAACATCCTATAGAAAATAAAGAACATCTTGTAGAACCCCTGCAGACTTCTTGTAGAAGCTCACGAACGCGGTTTATTGATAGCCAAACTTTGTGAATCTGGAAGGGTGCTAGGGACCTCTTAGGCCCTCTTTGAACCTTCCCAACCATCTACAAGCATTTCCTCTCGCAAATCCACCTTTGCACAGTCAAAACAATCAAAGCACATGCATGATAATTCTGATAACTTATTCAAAAATACAAAAAGATGTTTTTTTTTTTTTTTTCAGATGTTACTGTAGAAGTAGCTTATACACATGCATTTTGCCTTCCTAGAAGTCAATGGCATCTCTTTCAGTAGCTTGCATCCTCTTTCTTGCATCAGTAGGGCTGGCTAGTAAAATTAGGGTTTGTGTTTCCTTTCAGCTTTCCAGTTTGTTTTTGCAAGTAGATTAACCTTCTTT
The DNA here is from genome assembly GCA_031772625.1 of Pinus tabuliformis. Lineage (NCBI taxonomy): Eukaryota > Viridiplantae > Streptophyta > Pinopsida > Pinales > Pinaceae > Pinus > Pinus tabuliformis. Next base: position 200,835,774 of record CM062817.1, on the reverse strand, counting down.
GAGTTAGCTTTCATCCATCAGTTAAAAAGCTTCTTCTAAGAGCTCATAGAAGTTGGCTTAAGCTCCTAGCAGACTTGTGCCAGCTGACCAAGTGATAGCCACGACAAGAGCTAGTACTTGTGCATACAGCACCGTCGCTTCCAAGTTTGTTACAAACTACCAAGTTGATAAGAGGCTCTAGTATTGTAGCAATAATGCTGCAACTCCTGGGACTCACCAAGTGTGCTCTGTAATCCATGGTTTTTCTAATAAGAATGAATTTTGTTTAAGCCAGCTCTGAGTTAACTTCGAGGGCTAAAGCTCTTGGGTTAGGGCTCGACCTAAGCATCCATAGCTCCTCTTTACTATACATGTATGCTATCATAGAGTTCTATTTTGTTTATTTGCTTAAGTAGTTTCATGGTTTTCTGTTCATTTTCTTAAGTAGCCTTATGGTTTTCACTGTTTATTTTCTTAAGTAGTTTCACTTTCATTACAGCAATATAGCATAGATCATGCATGGTTTTCCTGTTAATCCACTTCAGTAGCTGCATTTGTTGTAATTTACTTTCATTTATGCCTTCTTTCAGTTCACAGGTTAGTTAGAGGAAAAATACCACTATCAGGTTGTGTGCAGGTGTCTCGACCTCATCTCCTCCCTCTGGGACAATGACTTTAGGAAGGGACCCTTCAGTAGCCCCAAAAACACAGGTCTTTAGTTCTCACATGGGCTATGGAGTTCATTGTTTAATGTAGTTATTTTTTCACCCGCACTGGTTTTCTCTACCATTTTCATTTGAAACTACCTCCAGCACATTCCTCATGCATCGCTTCCTCGTTGTCCGATCACCAATCTGATTCACTATTTTCTCCAACTGCTACCTCGAATGGAGTCCACCACTTACTTTATGAGCTTTAAGTCCCCACTGTCGATCTTCCTTGCCTGATCTGATGGCTCACGTCACTCAATCACTTTAAGCACTTTAAACCCCCATTGTTGATCTACCTTGACTGATTCGACGGTTGTAACTTCACTCGATCGCCAACTAGGTTGGCTGATCTCCACCATTGATCATCCCCATCTGATCCAATGGCTGTCATGCAATATAGCACGGATTAGTGCACGAACATTATCCACCTGAGACCATTCGAGAAAAGTGGTTTTTTTGTGCTATGTGTCACGCAGTAAGGCTAATTGCCTGAAATTTCCAAATACTGCTTACAGCATGAAGGGCATGCGAGAAACTACTTACCGCCTTAGAAACGTGCTCCCTCACTTCCGCACATTTCTTTTCCCTGCAATATGATATCCACCATCCATATATTGACTTCACCCGCATGATAAGATCTTAGCCGTTCATCGCTTCTGTTAGCCTCGTCCGTCCATCTCTTGACTTCACCTGCGCAATTACATCTTGGCCATTCATCTCCTGTTAACTTCGTTCATCCATCCACTCACCTCATCCCTCGCGACATGAACTCCATCATTCATCTGCTTTGTTCCCTTATTCATCCATCCATTCACCTAAGCCTTCGTAATAAGATCTCCACCGTTCATCCTGTCGGTTAACCATGTTTTCCCATCTATCTACGTAACCTCCTGCGATCCAATATTCGCAGTCCATTTACCTTTCACTCGACTGATCCAACGGTTCTTATGCACTGTTGCTCCCTCACGTCCTCCTTTCACTGATTTTGACCTCCAATTGCTCATTCTGCTTGAAACCCGATTTAGCCTAAGTTTCTTTGTTACACCTTAGTTTAGTTTTCATGCTCTTTACTTCTACAACTTAGATAATTAGCATTAGGTTAGTGTTAATTTAGCAACTCTTCTTAGCATAACTATTTAATTGGCTAGCTAGGTTATTTTGTAAGTTTAGCATTTCATTTTGTTTTCTTCATTACTGCAGTATAGTAGCTGTCTCTTAGAATAGGTTTTCTCTTCTTCCATCAAAGAATTAAGCTTCTTCTGACACTATAGAAGTTTGGCTTGGAACCCCTTGGGTCTCTTTCCAGACAAACAGTGACAATAGGCATGACCTTCACCTCCACTTGTGCATATAGCATCGTCACCTCCAAGTTTGTATGAACCTCTGGTTGATAAGTAAAGATGGTAGCCCTGGGAGTTGCATTATTATTGTTGCAATACCTAGGCTCATCAATTTTCGTGTCGTTTCTGGGGAGGTGTCTAAGTAGAAGTAATTACTACTTTATTCTATTTTCTAGTCTCCAAACCTCTTTTCTTCTACTTCTAGTCTTCAATTTTCCTCCATTAGTTTATTTCTGCAAAAGTAATCTAGCTTCCTTTCTTTCATTTTTCATTATCAACAATTTCATTCTGCAAGTACTTTCTAGCTTTAACAAAATATTACAAAAACCAACCCAAAAGCATTTCCTTTCATGCCTTGTATGAATAGGGACAATTCAGGTAAACTCTTGACAAATAGCCCCATTGCATCCAACAGTCAGCCTTCTCTCTTCTTCGATGACTGTGAAGTGGAATAACCTTTAGGTGAGGAACCTTACATATTTGAAGAACCTACAAGGGAAGAGGAAGAGGAAGAGGAAGAACCCATTCCTACTGAACCAATGGCTGCAAACAAAAATGACATAGGAGATAGAGAGAGAATTGGGAGTGCCTTCCCCATCATGGAAACCAATGGGGACGCCAAGATGAAGAATATAAACTCCTCTTCTCTACCTCATTTCTATGGCCTCACCACAGAGGTCCCTGACACTTTCCTATTTGAGTTTGTTGTTATATGCCAAACCTATGACTATACAGATGATGAGAAAAAGTTGAAACTATTCCCATCTACCCTCAAGGATGCAACATTGCATTGGTTCATGGATTTACCTGGAGATAGCATCACAACTTGGGCTCAAATGCAAAAAACTTTTAACAACAAATATAAGGACTATTGTAGGTCAAATGATACTAAAGAAGAGATTTTCAGGATGACCATAGGCAAGGATGAACCCTTAGAAGGCTATGAAGAAAGATTCCAGCTCTGTTACAAAAGGGCCAGGTGCACACTTGACCCTGAGTCACTAAAGTTGGTCCTTCTTAGAGGAGTAAGGGAAGATCTTCTGGATACCTTAAATATGATAGTAGGACAAGATGCCTACCAATTACCCTATGAGGATATTAAGACTGTATTTAGAAACAATTCTAGGGTAGCCAGGAAAAAGGGTAGGGGTAGTCAACCTATGGCCAATACATCAGCCTCCAACTTATCCATCAAGGGTGAAATTGGAAATATGCTAGAAGATTTCAAAAGTGATATGTTGCAAATCATTGCCTTGTAATTGGACACCATTAACATCGAGAGGAAGCAAGAGGAAGCAGAGAGATCCTTGTCCATATTTTGTCCTAGATCCACTAGGAGGCATCCTAGGAATGAATGTCCATTGAACTGTATTAAGATTTGCTCAGTCTGTGAATAAAACCACTCCATAGACAAGTGCCCTTCTTTACCTGGACTCAAAGTTATATATCAAGGAGCTGAAGGGGTCACTCAGAAGCTTTGCTAGATCAACCAATAGAGACCTCCTTGGCCTAGACCATACCAGAAGGGTATGCAAGGGTCATCCCATGCATATTACAACCCCAACAAAACCACAACTATACCTTCTTGGGGACCCCTTGCTCATCCTTCTTGGTATGCACCCCCTCCTTGGTCCTATGCATCTCAACGTCAATCCTAGCCAACCAACTAGCCATTTCAACTGTATGTTTATCCACAACATCAGTGTAATACCCCACCCCAGGGGTGGAGGGCCCAATTCAACAAAGTTCCAGCCCTATTGCCTCCACCACCTACCCAACCACAACTCCTACACTCTGCTCCACCTAAGCAACCCCAGATGCTTGCCCAGCCAAATCAGAACCCAAACAATAGGCAGGCTTAACAAGCATACAATGAAGAGACATCATACCCAACTTATGATATAGAAATCCAGGAGATCAACCTAAGATTAGGGAGAATTATCCATGATAACCAACCTCCCTCTCCACATAGGGAGGTTGAGGAAGAAAAATAGGAAAGGAACCTTAAATTAAATTGACCCTTTCCTGAGAGATTAATCCAACCTAGAAGAAACTGAAATTTTGGGAGAATTGAAGAATCTATGTGTAAAGATCCCCCTTCTCCAAGTAATCAAAGATGTTCCCATTTATAATAAATCGATAAAGGAGAAGTGCTTTAAGCATCCAGGATGAAGAAAAAGGGATGCCCCTATCATCAATGTCATTGGGCAGTTGTTTGATTTAATGCTGGGGGAGGTAATATGTCCAAAATATTTAGACCTTGGAAGCCCCGTAGTAGATGTGCACATCAATGGCACCATTGTACCACACACTTTGATTGATCTTGGGGTTGCCATTAATGTGATGACCAAGGACACCATGCTGAAGCTCAACCTCCAAGGGTCATTAAGGAAGACCACAACAGTTCTGCAACTTGCAAACCGTTCCACAGTCACCACTGTGGGAATTGTGGAGGATGTGATGGTCCCCATTGACTCCTAGGAGTACCTTGCAGATTTCCTAGTTCTACAGCCTAAGGCTAAGCTTACTAGTTACCCTCTCATCCTTGGGAGGCCATGATTGGCCACAACTGATGCTTACATTAGCTATAGAGCTGGGAATATGACCATCAAGAATGGGCATATGTCCAAACAATTAGTCCTATACCCTCCTGCTCAACCTACCCTAGAGCATGATTTACCTTTATGGTTGGAGGAGGAGGAAGAAGATGAGGGTTATTCTACCCAAGTTTACACCTTGGAAGAAATCATAGGAGGAGGACAACAAGATGAGGATGACTTAATTGAACACCTTTTCCAAAGTCCAACTCCTAGTTCACTGCCATTAGAAGAAGAAGTAAGGAAAACCCAGAAAAATCATCCAATTGACTTATGCTTAGCTAATTCCAACCCACTCCATGTCAAAACCATAGAATTTGGCCCAGAGAAGACTTTTAACATTAATCCATCTCTTTCTACATTAGAAGAGGAAAAGCTATACCACATGTTGAGAGAGAACCTAGAAGCCTTCACTTGGAGTTATAAAGAAATGAAGGGAGTACACCCCTCAGTGTGTACTCACCGCATATACATCAAAGAAGGTTGCAAGCCAATCAAGAAACCACAAAGGAGGATGAATCCAACTCTTAAATACATGGTCAAAGAAAAACTGCAAAAAACTGCTAGATGCAGGATTCATTTACCCTATCTCAGGCAATGAATAGGTCTCTACTTTAGTGTTAGTTCCCAAGAAAAATGGTAAGTGGAGGATTTGTGTTGATTATAGGGAGTTGAGCAAAGCCACAAAAAAGGATCATTTTCCCCTACCCTTCATTGACCATGTGCTAGATGGCCTGGCAGGGAAGAAGCTCTTCTCTTTCCTATATGGATTCAGTGGGTACAACCAAATCCAAATCTACCCAGAAGACCAGGATAAGACCACATTCACCTATCCTTGGGGTACTTTTGCCTATAATTCCTTCCTTTCGGCCTATGCAATGCTCCTACCACTTTCTAGAGAGCAGTCTTCGGTATTTTTGCTGAATCAGTACATGATGCAGTAGAAATCTATATGGATGATTTTACACCTTATGGTTGTTATTTCCAAGAAGCCCTGACTAACCTAGGAAAAGTATAACATAAATGCATTGAAATGAATCTGTCTCTTAGTCTAGAAAAATGTCAATTCTTAATGACTGAAGGGATTGTGCTAGGTCCTTCAATATCTCAGTAAGGACTATAGGTGAACCCAAACAAAATAGCAATCATCCAAAGGGTCCCACCTCCACAAAAGCAGAGAGATGTAAGGAGTTTCTTAGGGTTAGTTGGATACTACCAAAGGTTCATAAAGGACTTCAGAAAATAAGCCTCTCCTTTTTTTGGGTTGTTTGCCAAAGATTCTAAATTTATATGGTCAAAGAGTTGTCAAGAGGCCTTAGACATTCTAAAGGGTAGGTTAACCATTGCACCAATCCTTAGAGGCCCAAACTAGGCTCTCCCTTTTCATATTCATGTTGATGCCTCACACAAAGTAACAGGAGTAGCCTTAGGTTAGGAAGAGGAGAAAGTGCCTTATGAAATCTATTTTATCGGTAAGAACCTATCAAAGGCTGAGCTAAACTATACTGTCACCAAAAAGGAACTCCTAGTTGTTGTGTATTCATTAAACAAATTTAGGAATTACATTACAAGCTATCAAACATTTGTGCATACTGATCATGCTGCAATCAAATATTTAATGAATAAACCAGATGTGAATGCTAGAATCATAAGACGATTGCTTTTATTACAATAGTTTGATCTAACTATTGTTGATAAGCCTCATAAGGAAAATGTTGTTGCTGACTTTCTATCTAGGATGAATCTCCTTACACGTGAAGAAGGAATGGTGGATGACCAGTTACCAGATGAGCATTTGTTTTTATTTCAGTTCTCTCCCCATGGTTTGTTGATATATCTAGTATCATCACAGTTCCCACCAAACTTTCCCTCTAAAGAAAAGAGAAAGATAATTAGAAAGAGTGCCCCCTTCACCTGGATTGGGGGAAATCTGTTCAAACTTGGCCCTGATCAAATCTTAAGAAGGTGTGTAAGGGAAGAGGAAGTCTTTGACATCCTTATGACCTTTCATGATGGGTCTTGTGGAGGTCACTTTGCAGCAAAGAGGATAGCATTCAAATTGTTGTAAGCAGGCTATTATTGGCCTACTCTTCATCAGGATGTCAAAAATTATATTATTCAATGTGATCAGTGCCAGAGGATGGGAAAGCCTACTCCAAGAGATGAAATGTCCCTACAACCTCAAGTGACTTTCGAGCCATTTGAAAAGTGGGGCAAGGACTTCATTAGGCCTATCAACCCTCATTCAAAGAAAAAACTACACATCATTGTGTGCACTGATTATTTGACTTAGAGGGCTTAAACTAAGGAAATTAAGGTAGCAACAGAAGAAAAGGTGGCTGAGTTCCTAAGGCAGAATATATTCTACAAATTTGGGTATCCTAGAGAGCTAGTCACAGACCAAGGCATCCAGTTTACCTCTAACATAATTGAAGAACTGCTCTGGCATCAAAAAATCAAGCATAGGACATCTACTCCCTATCATGCACAAGCTAATGGACATGTGGAGGTGACCAGTATGGCACTTGAGAACATCTTAACTAAGGTAGTGAGCAACAACAGAAAGGACTAGGTAAAGAGACTAGTTGAGGCCACCTGGGCCTATAATACGACATGGAAGACCACCACTAGATTTAAACCCTATGAGCTGGTATATGGGAAAAAGGCTTCGTTTTCCATTGAGTTTGAATATAAAACATTGAGGACGGCAGCCCAACTAGATTTGGATATCAGCCATGCACAAAACGAAAGACTGTTACATTTGAATGACTTGGATGAATTCAGAATGTAGGCCCTCCTACATACAAAGATAGTTGAACTTCATAGGAAGATCTGGCATGACAAGCACATCAAGGAGAAGCAATTTCAAGAAGGAGACTGGGCATTGTTATATGATTCTAGGTTTAAAGACTTCAAGGGCAAGCTAAGGACAAGATGGCTCAGACCTTATGTGGTGGAAAGATGCCATGACAACGGTTCAGTGCAAATCAGAACTATTGATCAAGAAGCCATTCCATTGCTAGTTAATGGACACTAATTGAAAACGTACAAGAGGCATTTATCAAGACAAGAGTTCATTGACAACATCAATAAGATAGTGATGATGGTGGAGCAAGTTCCAACTCCTCCCTCATCAGGTCATTGAAAAAGAAAAAAATAAGGATTCAAGTGAAAACCTCCAGGAGGCCCCCAAGTCCCATATTTGGGTTGAAAACTTCATGAGGCAGCCCGAGGATGAGAAAAATGAAAAAGGATAAGAAGATCCCTGGGTGAAAACCTTCCTTGAGGTGCCAAGGGAAGTTATCTAGGGTGAAAACCTCTCTGAGGCATCCTAGGTGTTTTTTAATATATATATATAATAAAAAAGAAAAGAAAAAAACATAATTGTTATTTGTAGGTGGGTGAAAAGGATAATCAAGGAGTAAAGAGAAGATCCAAATGGAACCCTACCTCACATCTATTCATCTCCTCCACTCCTTACCATGCATCCCTCCATCAATTCCATTGTTTTTCACTTCATTGCTTCAATTCAGGTGAAGATTGTGTTTTCTAACAGAATCACCTCAAGCATTATTATCATCCCTGCATACACATACACTCCTTCTCCCTCTGTCCATTCATTACAACATCCTCATAGCACCCGCCAGCAACATGATCAAGAAATTCTAAAGAAGCTCCACAAGAGCAACAACATTAGATCCAAGAGCTCCACAGCAGCAGCAACAACATCAGATCTTCAGTCACAGACACCTACAAAATATAATAAAACATCAATAGATAGTAGAGGAGGAAGAAGAATGACCATCAGCAGCACCTCTTATCTTTGACAACTGTAGCACAGCATCAAGACCATAGGTAAGTATCTCACTCACTCACTCATATACATCATCTAATCAAAATTTGTAAAGTTTAAGAGGTAGTTGGTTTATAAGTGAAAAGGTGGAAAGAAGGAAATTCTTTAATAAATCAAAAGAGAATGCAAGAGTCCATAGATACAATATTGTTATGACAACCATTTTAGAAGTCTTGAAGAATTGAGACTAGGGGTAGAAACACCAATTCACCAAAGACTCAACAAACCCTATTTTTTGATGCAATCACTCATAAACTCCATCAACAAAGTAAAGGGAGTGAATTCCCAATAGTTTGCTCACCATGATTTGATCAGAATCCTCATTAAGGATGCCCTCCAAAACCTCAAGATCCCTATAAAATGGTCAGCCTTTAGAAACTTACCAACAGAGGATGACATCAAAACCCTCAACTACGATGTTATTCCTTCTGTTAGTGAGGAGGAGGCAAAACAAGAAGAAGATATAGAGCTAGATGGGATGAAATGAATAAAGAAGAAACTAATACAGAGGAACATGCTGAAGCAAAACATAAGGAAGACGATGCTAAAACAGAACACAAGGAGGATGATGTTGAAACAGAGGAAGAAACTGATGGAGATGAGAAAGAACAACAAAAGGTAGAAGATGAGTAAACAAAGAGAAAAACTATAGGAAAAGGAAAACCAACTAACATGTATGGCCAACCTCTCCTTGGAGGCCATCCAGTGTAGGATGACAGCTAAATCATATACTCCTTACCTCAGAGAACAATGGTTGCAATTTCATACTAAAACACTAGCACAAATGAGCACCATGCCATTTCAGGACTACAAACAGCTTATTGATCTTTGTGATCAAAGTGCACTAAAGGATGGGGCCAAAATGGTTGAGTTTTACTTGCATAACATGGCCCTCATAGACATGAATATTTTGGATCCTAATGCAGAGCTAGGAGATCTACAATTAATAGCTTTGGCATCGTCAATGAACCATGAGAGGTAAAGGGCTGCAAAGATGAAAAGAATAATGACCAGAGAGAAAAATAAACCTCTTTTTATCAAAGCTGAACAATCAAATCCCATGGCCCTAATAAGCACCCATAATCTCATTGCAAATGATCCTTAGTTGGCACTTAGATATCTTGATTTCAAAGATCAAGCAATTTCACATTTGAGGATATGATTAGGCTGCTAAGATGATAATATACATGCTTGCTAAAAGAGATGGAACACACTGCCACACATCTTGAAGATCAGAGAATAGCACTCCCCTCAAATGTTGAGAAAAGCACTCAACAAGACACCTATGTATGAGCAATCAATGCAAAGGTTGAAGGTCAATTGGATAGGACAAAAAATCAATCCATCACTACTCCTAGGGATGCTAGAAGGGAGAAAAGAAGAAGAGGAAAAGAGGCAATGGGAGGAAGTAGAAAGGAAAGCAGGCTTCTATAAATAAGAAGAAGAGACCATAGTAGAAGAATCGGATGTCAGAGAGGCTACTAGAGCCATGAAGAACATGGGCATTGACTAAGTTGCTCAGAGGATGAGCAACACTTTCAGTAGGGGGTGATGATGAGCCTCAATATTGAGTAATTATATGGGCCTTAATTGGCATTAATTCACCTCCTAGCTTAGTAAAACCAACCATTCTCACAACTTATTGCATACTTTTGATTATATTTTGTTTATGAAATGAGTTAGAGTTGGATATTTGGCTTTGTGGTCTAATGTGCATGTAATGCAGGAATAAAGGATGAATGCAAGGAACTATGGCAAAGATAAAGGATAAAAGGATAAATGTAAGGAGTTATGGCAAAGACCTTGGGTAAAACTAGAATGGGACAAGGAAGAGTAACTATAGGAGGTAAATCCTCGTCATTTACTACCCCTCCATTTAGATATTCCACCATCAGCTCAGAGTTGCACACAACCATCACTTTGAAGACTAGAAGACAGCTGAGCATGCGAAAAGGATAGAAAAAAGTTTATCTTAAGTTGGGAGCCAAGCCTCCCTAATGGGCAGGAAGTTGTTAAGTATAAATAGAAAGGCTTAGGACCTCATTAAGATTCATACTTCTATTGTAAAACTTTTTTTTATTTCAGAGCTGTAAAGAATTGTGATAGTTTGCTCTGTAATCCATGGTTTTTCTAACAAGAATGATTTTTTTTAAGTCAGCTCTGAGTTAACTTCGAGGGTTGAAGCTCTTTGGTTAGGGCCTGACCCAATCAACCATAGCTACTCTTTACTGTACATGTATTCTAGCATAGAGTTCTATTCTATTTATTTTCTTAAGTAGTTTCATGGTTTTCTATACATTTTCTTAAGTATCCTTATGGTTTTCACTGTTTATTTGCTTAAGTAGTTGCACTTTCATTACAACAATATAGCATAGATCATGCATGGTTTTCCTATTCATCTGCTTCAGTAGTTGCATTTGTTGTTGTTTACTTTCATTTATGCCTTCTTTCAATTCGCAGGTTAATTAGAGGAAAAAGATCGCTATCAGGTTGTGTGTAGGTGTCTCGACCTCATCTCCTCCCTTTGGGACCACGACTTGAGGAAGGGACCCTTCAGCAACCCCAAAAACACAGGTCTCTGGTTCTTGCATGGGATATGGAGTTCGATGTTTAATGCGGTTATTTGTTCACCCGCATTGTTTTTCTCTGTCATTTTCATTTGAAACAACCTCCATCATGTTCCTCATGCATCACTTCCTCGTCGTCCGATCATCAACAAACCTTCACAATCACCATTGGATTCACTATTTTCTCCAACTGCTACCTTGCGCGGAGTCCACCACTTCCTTTATGAACTTTAAGTCCCCACCATCAATCTGCCTTGCCTGATCCGACGACTATCATGTCACTCGATCACTTTAGGCACTTTAAACCCCCATCGTTGATCTGCCTTGCCTGATTCGATGTCTGTCAGTTCACTTGATCACCAACTAGCTTGCTAATCTCCACCGTTGATCAACCCCCTGATCTAACAGTTATTGCACAATCTCATGCGGATTAGTGCAAAAACGTTATCCACTTGAGAGCACGTGAGAAAAGTGGTTTTCTCGTGCTACATGTCGCGTAGTAAGGCTAATCACGTGAAATTTCCAAATACTTCTTACAGCTTGAAGGGCGCGCGAGAAACTACTTACCACCTTAGAAACCCGCTCCATCATTTCTGCACATTTCTTTTCCTTGTGATATGATCTTCGTCGTCCATCTCTTGGTTTCACCCATGTGATAAGATCTTAGCTATTCATCGCTCCTGTTAACCTCATTCTTCCAACTCTTGACTTCACCTGTGCGATTAGATATCATTCATTCATCTCCTGTTAACCTCGTTTGTCCATCCACTCACGTCATCCCTCGTGACACGATATCTGTCATTCATCTGATTTGTTCCCTTGTTCATCCATCCATTCACCCAAGCCTTCGTGATAAGATCTCCACCATTCATCCTGTTAGTTAACCCTATTCGCCCATCTATCTACATAACCTCCTACGATCCAATCTTCGTCGTTCATTTGCCTTTCACCCAGCTGATCCAATGGTTCTTATGCACTGTTTCTCCCTCATGTCCTCCTTTCACTGATTTTGACATCCGATTGCTTTTTCCACTTGAAGCCCGATTTAGCCTAAGTTTCTTTATTACACCTCAGTCTAGTTTTGATGCTCTTTACTTCTACAACTTAGATAATTAGCATTAGGTTAGTGTTAATTTAGCAATTTTTCTTAGCACAATTGTTTAATTGGTTATTTAGGTTATGGTGTAAGTTTAGCATTTCATGTTGTTTTCTTCATTACTACAGTAGAGTAGCTCTCTCTTAGAATAGGTTTGCTCTCCTTCCATCAAATAATTAAGCTTCTTTTGACCCTATAGAAGTTTGGTTTGGAACCCCTGGGGTGTCTTGCTAGACAAACAATGACAACAAGTGACCTTCACTTCTACTTGTGCATATAACACTATCACTTCCAAGTTTGTATGAATCACAAGTTGATAAGTAAAGGTGGTAGCCCTTGTAGTTGCAGCATTATTGTTGCAATACCTAGGCTTATCAATAACCTCATCAATGTGGAAAGAAATTTGCCAATGGAATAATGAAATGCTTACTAGTTTAGAACAATTAATCTGAGAGGAGGTCAAATAGGGTTGGGTTGTCCAAATAAAATACCTTTTTTTAATATATACAACCAACTAATAGAAACAAGAACTATAGTATTCAATATTTATAGCTACATATACAATTTCTTAGGAGGACAAAGTATGAAATGAACAAACTCAATCTATAATTCAATGTAATAAATTCAACACAATTTTATATATGGATTTGTGATATATTCACACAAACTCTGGTTTCAAGATTCAATATAAAAGGGCCTTTATATGGGTTCACTTTAATATATACTCAATATAGTCAATATACAATCTACTTGAGATTTAATGCAAAATTGGATTTACAATAAACAAAAGCCATATAGTGGCAATGTTAAAAAAACAAAAACAGTGATATTGTCATCATGTGACTCTTGTTATAATAAATAAATAAAACCAATTGTTATAATCATGATAAATACTCACTTTTCATTAATTCAAAATTATAATGAATATAAATGCATGTAATAATTAATATGATAGTGAAATGCCTATAAAAAAAATGAAGGGTCACTAAGTACTTAGTGAATGAAATTTAAGATATACATTTTAAAAAAATAGAGTTCAATAGTTTAAATTATTCACTTATTTAATTTCTAAATAATAAATTATTTTTTTTATTTGTTATTTTTTTCTAATTAAAAAATAAATTTAAATATAAATTCTTTTTTTAATTAAAAATATGATATATTTATACTAGTCTAAAATTATATATATATATATATATATATATATATATATATATATATATATATATATATAATTAAAGCGGTTCTCTACTTATGAATTGAATATCAATTTAGATGTGCCATGTCTACTACTAACAAAAATATGGATTAATTAAGTAATTTAACCAAAAACCTTATAATATTTTAGGGAAGATATTTACATGCTTCATCAAACAAACAAAAGAAATAAGACAAGAAAAAGAAGCGTCTCGTCGGTGCATCCTGCAAAGATTCCGAAGAATTTGCCCCCTACTTGCTGATTAAATTTTCATGCACAAAGACCTTATGTCATTTTCTCTCAACCAAGATCGGCTAAACATGTCTATGGATAAGGGAGAACATCATAGAGACTTGATAATCATGGCACAACAATAGAACAGTCAAAGATTTCATTGCCCTTCCTCTTCTCATCCGATGGGGCATTTGGCTTGCCAGAAACAAGATCATTTTCAATGACATCTTGATTCTCGTAAGTCTTAGCATCTCAAATTTTTTCCATCCTCAAACTCCTACCCAAACCCAAGGTCGTGCAACACAACATAATTTCTCTTGACTCCCAGATTTACAGATCCAGGCCTTGCCCTTCTGCGATGGTGCCTCTTAGGGGGATCCAAAAGTTTGTGGCGGGGATACAGTACTTCACATAGATGCAAATCATTATGTTCACATCAAAATGGGTTTAGCAGAGGGAACTAATAATTTTGTTGAACTAGTGGCCCTCAAAATTATACTAATTTTTGCTATTGAAAAAAAATATCCTCTCTCTTCTAGTTTTTGAGGACTCCAAGCTATTGATTGGATAAATGGTTCATACAGATCTCACAATCAAAGGATTGAACCCCTTGTGGATGAAATAGTTTGATTGAAATCTACTCTCACTTATTTTTGTGCCTCACATGTATACAAGGAGCATAACACCATTGTAGACACTTTCTTTAAGGAGGGTATTTCAATGGCTCGTGAGACATGGATGATCACAGAATGGCCTCTCCTATGAATTGTACCATTGACATTTCATCGAGAAAAACGACACAATTTTTTATTTTTTTTTGCTATGATCATTGTTTAATTTTTACCTCATCAACAACTGACTCTTTCATAAATTTATTTTCTTTTATCACTTGTTGGCACATATATAGGTTCTTTTATGGAAACACTCATTAAGGAGATTCATTTTTTTGACATTTTTTTTAATGACAATCTTGTCATGTTATCACATGTATAGGTTATTTTATGGAAACACTCATTGAGGAGATTCATATTTTGACATTTTTGTTGAATGACAATCTTGTCAAGTTATAGGAAAAATCTTTCAAGATCTCTTTATCATCCAAATTCATGCTTGACATGTATCAAATAGAATGTAATTTTATACAAATATAGGCTTTTGTGATCTATATTTTGAATATTGAGAATTGACAATAATCACATTAGAAATATTTTGTTAACACATCTACAAAATATTTCTAATATGATTATTGCTGAATTTTTTTTCATTATTCATAATATAATTTTATTTCATCTGATAATAAAATTATTTTTTTTAATTAAAAAAAACTAAGTAATTATAGTAACATCTTAAGAAAAAAAGGAACAAGTTCAAAGTAATTAAAATAATATATTTATTAAATTTTTAAATTGACATTTATAAATTTTGAAGAAACATATGCTTCTGGATATTTAAATTACATTTAGTTAATTAAAAAAATATTAAAATTACTTTGATTTACTAATGATGATAATAATAATAATAAAATTATATATATATATATATATATATATATATATATATATATATATATAGATATATTTGGTATGTCTAATTTGTAGTTTGAGTAACTCTGATCCCATAGCATTTAAGCTGTCAAAATCTCAAAATCACTAGGGATTACATTTGGCCTAGGCTACACCAACCTTAATATGACTAAATTTCTACTCACAAAATTTCAAACTAATAACCTTTTCACCCTAAAATACCTTAACAAAACACTTTGTCACTATAAATTTTAAAAGCATAAAAATTATTAAAATTTAAGTATAAATGATTAAAAATTAATTTCATTTAAATTAAGTAATTATAATCTCATTATAGTAAAAGGAATTTCATGCTACAGGTGCTTTATCATTAATAAAAGATTGAAGAAAAAAATTACCTGTAATTGTTGAAATGTCTGAAGATTCCAGGGGCTGCCATCCTTTTATGTTGTGCCAATATATTTTATATATAGTGTTTCATAAGTGTACATAGCTTGTTAAAAAATGTTAAAATTCAAGTGTACTTAGCTTTGGGGGAAAATGAGAAAGGGTAAAATTTAAGTGTGTATAGGTAATAAGATCATTAATTATGGAGATTCACCCCAATTTTTAATAGAGATTCTAATTTATTTATATAATTTGTTCCAATACCATGGTTTACTAATACTATATGTCCAAAAACCATACCACATGTTTATGTGATTTTTTTTAATTAATCAATTTTATTAAAAAAGCATAACTAATTTGAAGATAGATCTCAATCATTAATTTATGAATGCTACTAAGAATATTCTAAAATATTCCTTGAAGGTGAAATACCTACCATCTACCTGATAATTATTAATAATTAAATTAAAATTTTGATAATCCTTTTTTAGTGATTAGAAGGAATTTTATTATCTCTCCATCTCAACTTAATTACTTCAAATAACATATGATACTTTAAATACCATCATTAAAATGGAAAGAAGAATTTGATAATATTTCTTAAAATGTGTGTTTGATATGCAATACTTGTAAATTGCATCCATAAACACAAAAAGTCCAATGAATTACAATGTTGTATAACTTTTTAACATATATATATATATATATATATATAAAATAGCATAGATAAAAAGTATGTTTGAATAATAAACTTACAAAGCTTAAAAAGCTAAGCATTTTAACTTGTTATGTTGTTGATCTACTTAATTCAACTTGTAAATGTAGATTTGAGAAATTTTGATTTTTTAATAAATGAATGCACAAGATTTGATTGTAAGAGAATATTCTTCGTCTTATACATGATGAAAGAGTTGATATGAAAAAGATTTGAATAATTTTTCAGTTTCAAACTAATAAATAATAGATTAACTATAAATATCATATATTTTATCACCATTTAGGTGAATTGAAACCATTATTCTCAATAGAATTGAGCAATTTTCTCTATTTTCATTTAAATTGCTCTCATTTCATTTGTATCCTCCTAACCACAATCGAAACCCTTGAAAGCAACCCCATACCTCGGCTAACAAACTCTTCTGGTTCTCCATGCGAGGTGATTCAGGTTACCAATCACATTGATAGGAGCCATGTCCAGTATTTGAACTATGCACCAAAAGGATTATTAGGGTTATTGAGATTTTATATAGTTATTTATGGTTAAAGTTAAATGTGTAATTGTTAGAGAGCCTTTTTTAATTTGGTCTCCAGTTTGGTTTTAAAACATGTGTAATGAAATTTTCATTTATAGGTTATTTCAATGTTCAAGACTTGAGTTGCAATTTGAAACATGATTCATAGGGAAGGGAATGGTAGCCATAAATTTGTGTAGTGAAAGTGTGGATAAAGCTCGACATAGTGTGGAGCACCTAATCCCTATGAATCTATCCCCATAAATGGAAGTTAAGCTCTACCTTTATATGATATTCTCGATCTTGCAATTTTTCTTTCTGTTTGATCGACTTCTACATGAATCTCAGTGTTCACCGATACAATATTATTATTAGCTGAGAAAACCCCAAGTAGAAGTAGATGGGACCCAAGGTGAAAATGGAGGTTCAAGAATATCATTTACAAAAAGAAAAGATGGAGCTCAAATCTCGGCCACCAAATGCTCAACACCATGACAAATTGCAAATACTTTACAGTAGTTGATTAAAATCCAAATTGTTGGTAATGAAGTACGATGATGGGATGATGGGCTAGTTTAATTGAATATATTTTATTTTTTTAATAATTAATACATGTTTATTTTATAATGAATAATATTAAATGTATTGCGTTGTGGTTGCGTTTGTGTTAAAAGAAATGTTTCATATATTGTAGTGTTTTTTTGGGGAGGGTTTGTCGTGATGTATATTCTATTATTGTGAACATATTTCATTTATCATGATTTTATTTTTATCATTTAATGGTTGATGCGTTGTTAGTATTTATCTTTAAGTTTCATTCAGAAAGTTATTGGATATATGTATGAATTTAAAATAACTTTTATGTTAACTCAACTTGAAATACATTTTGATTCTTGTGTTCAAATACAAGTGATATTGTACAAATAAACTGAATGCTTTTCTTTTACCATTGCTTTTATCTTATTTGGGGAAATCTGGTTCCACATTTACACTTCATAAAATTTTCATTTCCCATGTAATTTTAGTTTTTTTTTGTATTTTCCACCATCATTAGAAATCTTTCTCAAATTTTAGGATAGAATAATAAGTTGATTATTAAATAGTGAGGTTATGTACCATTTAATTAATTATATTAAAAAATGGTCTGAATAAACACGTAGCAGTAAACTTATTAGGTTTGATTAGCAAGAAATTAAAGAGGTCTTTTAAGCAATGAATATAAGTGATTTGATGTTTTTATTATTTTTATATTTTACTTATATGCATTGGTTTTTGAAGATAAATGATAAAACATGATTACAAGTGGCTTTTATATGTATTGACATACAATTTACTTCATCCATTAGACTAATGTATTCCTTCACGAGTAGTAGTAGATTATTGATATAAGCCTATGAACTATATTAACCATATTTGTTAATGTGGTTGTGCTAGTGAATACTATTAATTATATTGTAGTGGTTGAATCTGTACATGTAAAATAAATGTTTTTATTTATTGTTGCATTCTTTGTGGAGATTTTTTTCAGATGCATATTTTATTATTGTGAACATATTCCATTTATCATTATTTTACCCCTAACATTTAATGGTTGATGCATTGCTATTATATATATTTAGTGATGCAGGAGCATCCGGACACCTCAATGGAAGAAAATTAGAGAAAGAGGACAGGTGGACAACCACATAGACAGCCAGCCAACCACAACTGAATTCTGTTCAAGAAACTAATTTTAGTTAAAAAAAAACAGTTACGACTGAATGTATGTATAAAGAACTTAGAGATTCTTGAGTAAATTACGAAGGGAGAATGAGAGAAAAAAAGACCTGTGCGTAAGAGAGAGGGCAAAAATGTAGTCGCGGGAGAGTTCTTGACTAACGCTGAGATGCGTTAGATTGTAATCCGAATTTGTTTATAATGAAAATGTGTCATTGTGAATCTTTGTTGGTGTATTTGTTTTTATTTTATTTGTCAAGATTTTCCGGCAATGTTGTGATTGACAGCGAGGGCGCCGGCATGAATTCCAACTAATAAACCAGAGGCAAACGCTAGCGATCCCCAATAATAATCTTGTGAATCTTCACTATCTTCCTACTGACCTTCAAAATCAATTTCGATGTGAGATCGCTGGTAGACTGTGAGCGAATGTCGGCACGAGCAAATCAAAACGAGAGGCGGAGGCGGAACCCGTCGAGAACGAGTTTCACTGCAGGAGGAACGACGGGAAACAATGGCGATGCCCTGCCCGTGCGATGCCCAGGCGTTGCCTCTGCCAGAAGCACCATTTGTAGCAGTTGTTGCGGGCGCAACAGGCGTTGGCGGGCACTAAGAGTACTAAGAGTGAGGATGACGGTTCCGAGAGCGACCCTGGCCAGAATTTCGGCTTTAATCCGTTACTGGATGAACATTCAAGCATCTGTCCAAACCATGATGAAGATTCTGGGATCAGCCCATGCCAGAATGAGGAACCGTGCCATGATGGGGGATTCCAGGTCGAGGAAGAAAAGTTTTTCACAAATGAAAAAGAAAGTGCCTTGAAGAATTCCAGAGTGAATCCCGGGGAAGTTCCAGTGCAGAGATTGAAGCCAACGATCTTGAGGATGCTGATAAAGCTGAAGAACGATGACAATGTCATCAGGGGTTGTCACCTGGTCTTGGTTAAAATGAAGCAAGAGACATCAGAATGCAGTGGCGGATAGGCTTTGTGGGCCCATAACCCACAGGTCCCAGGATCGAGCTAGTAAAAATACTGAAAATGAAGATCACCCGGTCTTCGTTTTCATCAAGTGGTATCAGAGCGGGAAAGATTTCCTGCGGAGAGGAGTTTTTGAAAGAAGAGGTACAGTTTTTAATTTTTAATTTATTTTGTGAAGGTGAGAAGATTGCAGCAAACCTAGAGCAGGAGTGCTCAATGGGTTCGAGAGGAGAGAACCGCGGAGATGCCGAGAGGACTAAGCTCAGGAGAGAAGCTTGGTAGGGCATCTGGTAGCAAGGAGGACTTGCTATGGCAGAGGTTTGGTTGCAGCTCACAGAAGGCAGTTCCACTGAAGAAGAGAAACAGTAGGTAGAATTGCGAAGGGAATGCATATGACCAGGAGGTCATAAATTTGTACCTCGGGAGCATATGACCAGGAGGTCATAATTTTTGTACCTCGGGAGTCTGATGCAGGAGCATCCGGACACCTCAATGGAAGAAAATTAGAGAAAGAGGACAGGTGGACAACCACATAGACAACCAGCCAACCACAACTGAATTCTGTTCAAGAAACTAATTTTAGTTAAAAAAAAAAACAGTTACGACTGAATGTATGTAGAAAGAACTTAGAGATTCTTGAGTAAATTACGAAGGGAGAATGAGAGGAAAAAAGACCTGTGCGTAAGAGAGAGGGCAAAAATGTAGTCGCGGGAGAGTTCTTGACTAACGCTGAGATGCGTTAGATTGTAATCCGAATTTGTTTATAATGAAAATGTGTCATTGTGAATCTCTGTTGGTGTATTTGTTTTTATTTTATTTGTCAAGATTTTCCGGCAATGTTGTGATTGACAGCGAGGGCGCCGGCATGAATTCCAACTAATAAACCAGAGGCAAACGCTAGCAATCCCCAATAATAATCTTGTGAATCTTCACTATCTTCCTACTGACCTTCGAAATCAATTTCGATGTGAGATCGCTGGTAGGCTGTGAGCGAATGTCGGCACGAGCAAATCAAACGAGGGGCGGAGGCGGAACCTGTCGAGAACGAGTTTCACTGCAGGAGGAACGACGGGAAACAATGGCGATGCCCTGCCCGTGCGATGCCCGGGCGTTGCCTCTGCCAGAAGCACCATTGCAGCAGTTGTTGCGGGCGCAGCAGGCGTTGGCGGGCACTAAGAGTACTAAGAGTGAGGATGACGGTTCCGAGAGCGACCCTGGCCAGAATTTCGGCTTTGATCCGTTACTGGATGAACATTCAAGCATCTGTCCAAACCATGATGAAGATTCTGGGATCAGCCCATGCCAGAATGAGGAACCGTGCCATGATGGGGGATTCCAGGTCGAGGAAGAAAAGTTTTTCACAAATGAAAAAGAAAGTGCCTTGAAGAATTCCGGAGTGAATCCCGGGGAAGTTCCAGTGCAGATATTGAAGCCAACGATCTTGAGGATGCTGATAAAGCTAAAGAACGATGACAATGTCATCAGGGGTTGTCACCTGGTCTTGGTTAAA
Source organism: Pinus tabuliformis (assembly GCA_031772625.1). Taxonomy (NCBI): domain Eukaryota; kingdom Viridiplantae; phylum Streptophyta; class Pinopsida; order Pinales; family Pinaceae; genus Pinus; species Pinus tabuliformis. The sequence goes on along the minus strand of CM062817.1, from coordinate 200,814,853 downwards.
ATGAAGCAAGAGACATCAGAATGCAGTGGCGGATAGGCTTTGTGGGCCCATAACCCACAGGTCCCAAGATCGAGCTAGTAAAAATACTGAAAATGAAGATCGCCCGGTCTTCGTTTTCATCATTTAGGTTGGGTGAATATATGTATGGATTTAAAATGACTTTCATGTTAACTCAAAAAGAAATACATTTTGATTCTTGTGTTCAATTCACCCGATATTGTCCAAGTATGCTAGATACTTTTTTTTACTGTTGCTTTTCTCTTCTTTGGGGAAATCTGGTTCCACATTTGTAGTTTATAAAGTCTTCATTTCCCCTGTAATTTTAGGGTGTTTTGTATTTTCCACCATCATTAGAAATATTTCTAAGATTTTAGGATCAAATGATAAATTGATTATTGAATAGTTATGTTATGTAGCATTTAATTAATTATATTAGAAAATGGAAATGAATAAATGCATAACAATAAACTTCTTAGGTTTGATTGACAAGAAATTAGAGACTTCTTTTACACAATGAATCTAAGTGCTTCCTTGTTTTTATATTTTACTTATAAGCGTTTGTCATTTAAGTGCAATGAAAAAACCTGATTATAAGTAGATTTTATATGTATTAACAGAAAATTTATTTAATCCATTTGACTAATATATTTTCTCACTAACAATTGTAGTTTATTGATATAAACCTACTATATATATCAACCACATTTATTAAGGTGGTTGTGCGAGTTATTATGTTACACTTTTCTTTCATAATCAAAATGTCCAATATTATCGCATTTTTCTTTTCATAATCAAAAGTTCCAATCTTATCATAAAGGTTGAAAATGGTAACGATGTTGCTTCGTGTACTCGCCAATGGTTATAATTTTGTTTTTATTAGTTTGAGAACAATTAATCGCCTTTAATCTAAATTGAACAAAGGTTTTATTTTGGAGTTGGTTTTTCTCATATTACTTGTTTATTATTATATATTTATACGAGCAATTTATTAGTTTTTAAAGATAAATGCATAGATATTACATATTATATTTTTGGATATGAGAAATTTAAGGTTGTTTATTTTATTTTTCTATTTTTGTTTTGTGAGTAAAGACTAAATCTATTAGAAGGAAAGAAGAATAAAATTGTAAGTGAAGAATTTAAAATTTTATAGAGACATTTCATGTGTCTTTTTTATTTTCAATTGGGTACATTTAGCTAAATTACTTTTTATTTTCAATGGCTTTAACTTAATCAAATCTTGTAGAGGAAATTAAGGCTTTACCCAAAAACAACATTGTTTTGGTTTGTTTTTGTTGAAAATGCTAATTTAAAAGTAACAAACATGTGAGAAAAGACCAAAGCATAAATGTGCCACATTAAGTTGAGACATTATAGAGGAGATCACCAACTAATAATCTTAGTCCTCTCTAATTCGGAGTTAGAGTCATTCAATTCGTATCTCAATAGTCCTAAACATTTATAATGATTTACCATAAGACATATACTATAGCATGCCTCTACATACATTAGTACAAATGGAAATTGGTATAGTCATTTTTGTCATTTAATTTTTGTTGAGATTTTTTTCTAGTTAATAGGTGGGTACTCTTTTCTATGTTCATATATTTTTATTCAATTTAGCTTTAAGTAAACTTAGTGGCTAAAAATAATTTTCTAAAAATCCAAAATAATGAAAAAATGTTAAGCTTTAGGTTTACCCTCATGAAAAAAGAAATATATTTATTAGTAAATTAAGTGTCACACTAACAAAATTTTAATTTGTTGAAAAATTAATTTCAACATTGAAGGAAGAAAAATAAGATTAAGACTACTTTTCAATGAGATGAAAATGAAATGGATTTGTAATGTAATACAAAATATATCATTTTAATATGAAAATCAAAAGTGTAATTTCCATTTAATATTTGAATAAAATTAACATTTTTTTAGACAATAAGGCATCGAATTTTGATGAAAAAATCAATACAATGAAATATTTTTCTTTTTTAATGTAAGAACTATAATGTAATACACATATCCTAAATCACCTACAAAGATTTTCTTATATTGGAGGAAACATGAATGGTTCATATATGTGTGTGTGAGATTTTATTATAAAATTTCCACATCAAATAATTTTGATATATTATTTAATTTATATATATAAAGATAATTATATGTTCAAGAGTACATGAAATGTAATTGGTCTTTTACATATTTACCTAATAAATATTTCTGCATTGTGCCCACGGGGCTTTGGATTGACGGTGAATGGGTGCGCTGTTAAGGCACTCCTTGCGATAGGTCACTGGTTCAATTCCCCGTGGGTACTTAGTTTAGTCTTAACCTAGCAAAAAAAAATAAATATTTCTGCATTATATTCCTTCATTTAGGATATGTTAGTTTTTATTATTCATGCAATATTGACTAACAATTATATCATAGCATAAAGGCATTGATTAAATTCATTTTTTTTTGTTCTTTTCAAAAAATATATTGATTGAAATTCAAAATAAATAATCTCATCATAAAATATTTTAAACTTAACAATTTAAAAATATAATTTACCAATTTTTGAAATCTCCAAATCCACTCAAAATATAAATTTATAATACAAAAATAGATTATTCATAAATAAATTTTCTCTAGCTTATGTATCGGTGTGTCATTTTAATTAAAATGTACATAACACCCTATTGAAATATATTGTTTATCTTGTTATTTTCTACTTAGTAAAGGATATAGTAGGTAGTGTGTTAGCATGTACATAAGCTCAAAAATTAGCACTCTAATGAGGGGAAATTCCACTTGATTTATTCATTTTTTCAAAATTGGAACAATTTGGATTGCCTTAAATTGGACTAAAATCTCTAGGACAAAAGGTTCATGGTGAAAATTGTCATTAGTTAGATGAAACAATGTTTTCCAACAAAAAATTTCAATTTAAGAGAAGATTTCCACCTAAAAGATGAATTTACCCACTTAATATATCATATACAATGGTGCACAATTCTTTTAATCCACATTTGAATTATTATTCTTTGAAATGTATGTTTTCATAAATAACATCTTAAGCTCATCATCATAAGGTGGAAGACATTGACATATCCATTTATAAAATGGCAAGTTATTGAGTAGAAAGTGTTGAATTATCCATTAGGTGGCTCCTAGTGTTGTTCGGCTCACTCCTAATTTCCTCCTTCATTGTCCTCCTCCACTTCTTTTATCATCCATATTTCCATTGTTCTTACACTTCTTTACAAGATTGTATTTCTATATAACATAAACACTCAAGTAGCATAGCAATCCTGAATAACAAATCTTATCATGGTGATTCTAATTAGCCTTTACTATTGGGGCTAAATTGTTTTCTATTCGCTTTAAATACTTTCCATTAAATAAATATGTTTTTTATGAGCCACATAGGAGTGAACTCGCCAAAGAATAATTTTTTAATTTACTTATTCATTGAAGTACCATATTTCTTAGAAGAAGTTCAAAGTTTATATGTGTGACCTTGCACAAATGTGGTATATGGGAAGCTAGATTGAGAGAAATTTATTGGAAAAAGTCAAACTGCCGGAATCAATATGTGCACCAACTATAAGTGTTCTATTTGTTTAATCTGAAGAGTAATTTGATGTCTAGCATGTATTCCATCTTAGAAATTATTTCACAAGCAATTTTGATATAATTGCTTGAGCAAAGAGAGCATTCAATATAAAAAGAGTAGCATGCTTTTAGGGTCCATTCCATATAGAGGAAATGATTCACTAAAGTCCACAAATAAATTGACATTCACATGTAGTGGGAGGAATCAGTGGAAAAATGAGATCTCTACATGTATCATCAAATCTTGGCCCGCTATCAAAACATGTATGGCTTAATGTTTATAGAGATGGATTTGATAAAATCATAGAGCTAGAGATTTTAACTCAAATCCTCCACATGATGTGATGAGTTGGAAAATTGAATTGAGAAGTAGTTTAACAAATGATTACTAAACTGAACATGGAATAAGGGGCATTGTATTCATTTAAAGGTAACCATTTTAACATTATTGGATAGTTGACTTGGAAAATGACCATTAAGAGGAGTTATTGGCCAAGGCAATAGGTTATTACTAGTGATTTAAAGAATTGGCTTATTCAAAGGATTATAATAAAACCTCAAGGATATATTTGGTGACCCTTTCCACTATATGTTGCCTTTATAATCATTGTTCTTTTCCTTAAAATACAATGATATTTGATCTTTGCAATAATCTTTGATCACAAGTATTACACTATTGTATATGAATTTATGGGAGTTGCAAGCCACTTGGATCATAACTTCTATTTGTGAAGGTGGTTTGATATCTATATGTACACATTTAGTTATGTAGGGATTAGTTTCCTCATCTTGACATCCCAACCATCAACTCACATGTGATAAATCCCTAACTTGTAGAGTCCCTTATCTTCGTGTGAATGAAACAAGAATAAGATTTATTCCCTTATGTATAAACATTGTCTCTCCCACAAATGACCCAAGCATATGACTGACTCTTCATGTGCATGCATTGTTTTTTTTGGACCTGGTAGAAATTTGATTGCATTTTTTAGAGGGTAGCTTAGTTGTATCTCATTGGACTTAAACCTAAGACTAAATCAAATTCTTGATATTCATGAAGGTAGTACACAAATATGATCTCATTGGATTTTTGATAGAGTATAGTGATGACAAGTGGAAAGACATGTAACATTTTTAAGTGCAAAAGCCTATAATAGTTTTCAATTCATTCTAAAGAATTGAGTAACTAACATATATGACTTTCTATTATAAATACATGACAACAATAACCAATAATATAAGATTTAGGCTAATTTCATTGAATTCTATTTTATTATTCACTCTTATTTTCAATTTTATATTTTCACTCTTATTATTAACTATAATATTTTCACTCTTATTATTAACTATGTTATAGAATATTTTTTTTAAATGAAAATATAATATAAATTTTGATTATAATTAAAGTTAATAATTAAACCTTAATAATAATATTATGTTAAATATTAAAACTATGTTGTTAAAAATTTATGGAATTTAATAAAATTAGATATTTAAGGGAGAGAAGAACTAAATTAAAACTGTGAGTTAAAATTTGATAAGTATGAGCGTTATGAGACAATAAGAAAATAATAATAATAATAATAATATTTTGGTAGCAATAGCATATTTATGTGATCCACTGTTAGAAGGCTCATGGGGCAATTTCTGAAGAAATGAGACAATAAGAAAATAATAATAATAATATTTTGGGGCAATTGCATATTTATGTGATCCACTGTTAAAAGGCTCATGGGGGCAATTTCTGAAGAAAGGTCTTTGGGTGAGCGAGGTTCGAACGGTGGATCTGAACGGTGGATCTCAACCTTCCTCACATAAGCTATGAGAGTTATTAATTTATAATTTAAATTATAATTAAAATAAATAAATAAATAAAGACATATTGAAATAAGGTAAAAAAGAAATGCATAAAAGAGTTTGTAATTTTCCAGGCTTTTCCAACCTACCAGAAAACTAAAATTAAAATGATAATCCAATTTCATAATACTTTTATAGGCTTATCTTCCACAAGCGAATTAAAAATAATTAAATTATATTATAACAGGATCCTTCTTTTTGATACGAAAGAATAATTAAATTACTATGTGACCGACTGTTACTGTTACAATGCTAGGGTAAAACCGAACTGAAATAAAATTAGGGTAACAAGTAACAACTGTCTGCATAACAAAGAAGAAGTATTAAAGTGGCTAAGCACAGGATCCTTCTTTTTGATACGAAAGAATAATTAAATTACTATGTGACCGACTGTTACTGTTACAATGCTAGGGTAAAACCGAACTGAATAAAATTAGGGTAACAAGTAACAACTGTCTGCATAACAAAGAAGAAGTATTAAAGTGGCTAAGCAAGAAGATGTGGAGTTCATCTTTTGTTATTTGCAATTCCCAGAGAGTCGAAGGCAGACGCAAACTCCATTGACCATCCCACAAGAAGCAGCCGCCATCTGGGCATTCTTGGAAGAAGACGAGGCACCGTACACGTTCTGGGCATTCTTGGAAGAAGATGAGGCACCGTACACGTTATGATCTGCATTTCCGTTTCCATTTGTATGCACACACCTGAGTCGAATGCAGAGGCATATGTCACTGTCATGGGTATTGCCATTATTGACCTGAGCACTCGCTGACGAAGAAGCCGCCATCTGGGCATTGGCGGCTGCCACATCCCTTGCTGATGGCAATGTGTGGCTGGAGACGTTTCCATTTGCATGTACAAGGCCGGTGTTCCCTGAGGTACTGCCGGAAGGCGCAGATGAGCAATTGATGCCAAATCTGTTATTCACATTATCTCTCCAAACCCTTACAGTATCTCTCCAAAATCGGTTATTCACATTATCTCTCCAAACCCTTACAGTATCACCAACTTTTAGTGATTTTCTTTTCACAAACTTGATCCATACACCATTGAACACATAACTATTACTGCTTGCCCAGTGTCTAAAAGTGAATGTGTCTTGTATTCCATCGTCCAAGTCAAATATGGGGAACACCATACCCTCAGGAGTATGCACTTGTGCAATCTCTTCCAGCGTTAAATTTTTAAAAATACTATTAATTACAATTTTCTTGGGAATCAAGAATCTCCAATTTCCATTTAAATCACTTTTTTCCAATATCTTTTCAAACAACAATTCTATCTCCTCCCTTTCCTGCACCTGTTGTTGTTGTTGCACCATTCTCAATATCTCTTGGAACGACAATTCCATCTCCTCAAGCACCTGCACCTGTTCTTGGCGCATCATTCTCAAGCTGCCCAACTTCACTTCAATCTCCTCTCCTCTTCCTGCCCAAGAATGCACTTATTCCCACTACGAACAACTAAACTTCAATTTCAGTAAATTGTAGAGATATGGGATTTCTGATAATATAATTCACACAGAGGCATTACCAAGCGCAACTATTCGATTGGCTGATAATGAGAAACGGAGTTCTTTAAATACTAAAAAAAATAGTTATTTTAAGCTGAGTTTAAAATTAGCTTATTATCTATTTTAAGCTGAGTTTAAAATTAGCTTATTATCTAAAGATCAGTTTATAAAAAAATAATAATATTTAAATATATAATAATATTTAAATATATATTTTATTTCCAATTAACTAAAAATAAATAAAGAACAAAAATTCTAATTATAATTCAAAACTAACCTAAGCTTTTGACGAAGTGACCTAAGATTTTGAGGAAGACTTCCTGTTTCATCACTTCGACTCAGCAAATAAAAATTGCATGTAGTTATAAAATTATACATAAATATCGGAAATATAGTAATATTTCGAAACTAATAAATCGAATATTACTAAAAACTCCTCTGAATTTATAGTTACAGTGAAACTGGTAAGTCTAATCTGACGTTATAGTTACATGGAAAGTGGTAATTGTAAACAATTAGAGAGCAGACTTCACTATATTGGGATTTATAGTCCATTTGGCAAATAATAAGGTAAGGAAACCTATTCTATTTGGATCCAGCTATCTATAACTAATGGTTAATGGAACAAGGCAGGCGGTAGAACAACTTTTTCTGCCCATTAATTAATTTGGTTTTATGTTGGAATTTGTAGAAATATTTTGCTATTCTGATTTTCCATAAATATGATATTTAATTTCTTGTATATCTATAACTTTATTAGCTTTTTTGAAATATTTTTTTATTAATAAATTTTTAAGTATTAATTTTTTTTGACCATTCTTTTATAAATATCAATTTTATATATCTTTAATGGCTTTTTTGAAATAATATTTTTATTAACAAATTTTTTTAAAAAATTTAGATAATTTTTTATAAATATCATTTTTATACGTTTTTAATGTAATGTTTTATGTTATATTTAATTTAGCTTTTCTCATCAATTCTAAATGCTAAAGACGTTCACATGCCCATTGTTACAAGGATCTAGGGAAAGGAGGAAAACAACTAGTTTGACGCTTAACGATTTTATTAATGTTTATAATATATGACTTCATTTTTTTAATTAGATTTTTTTTTTAATTTTAATTTTTATGTGATTTGATTTATTCAAAATGTTAAATTTTACATTATAATATTTTTAAATATTAAATATAATTAACTAGTAATTATTATAAATAATTATTAATTATTTATAAATAATTATTTATTATTTATAAATAATTATTTTTTATAATAGAATATTAATCATAAAAATTAATTAATTATAAAATATAGTTAGCTATTAATAATTAAATATAATTAATTAATAATTAATAACTATTAATTATTATAATTGTTTATTAATTATTAACTACTTATTAATTATTTATAAATGATGATGATCAACATTTATTAAGACCAATGAACTTTAAGAAGAAAAAGAAAAAAAATCTAATATGCAATTCTTCAAAATCTTATTAGTTTGTTGTTGACTCCTCTCTCTCTCTCTCTCTCTCTCTCTCTCTCTCTCTCTCTCTCTATATATATATATATATATATATATATATATAACTGTCACGTCGGCTCAATAAATAGACACAACGTTTCACACTGTAATGTCAACTTATTTATGGAGACGTGACAATTATAAATACCCCATTGGAGTCACCGCGGGAAGCACAGAACTTCAGATTACTTTGAAATCTTGGATGACATAATAAGTACAGATCTTGGACAAACACAATGACACATAATCTCAAATTCTTGTGTGATGAAGAACTTCAGATGCCTTTCCTACCTTTGGTGATGATTACAATGAATTACAACAGCCTCCTGACCATAATCTCTTCATGGTTCCAGTGACTACAGTCTCAACTACCTTGAAAGTTACAGTCTTTGCATACATGCTATAAGGGGGATCTCAGTCATACGTTGTCTCGACCTATATGCATTATAAACACAGTCACAGTCTTGGTTTCCCAGTCCTGGTGTATCTATGATGAAGAGGAGTATTCAATTTCAACATGCCTTCTAGATAAAATCTTGACAATGTTCTAAGAAAGATCTCTTGTGGTGGTAATGATGGCATTGTTTAGAAGATGTAGCAATGATCTATAAGAAGATGTATCAATGGTGTAGCAATAATGATCTTGTCGTTATGACGAAGTCCTCCATGTAGGCGCAACAATGTAAATCTCAATAGTGTAGTAATGATGATCTCAATGGTGTAGCAATGATGATGATCTCAACAGTGACAAAGAAGAGGATTGATGTCTTGGTCTTGGAGTGGCATAGTAGGTCAAGGGTCATGGTCTTGGTGTTTGTCAATTGGAATCTCTATAAGAAGAATTTTGTGCGAGTTTTCCTCTCCAAGAGGGAGAGGTTTTGGCCCCAACAAAATGCCAACATTTTGTGTTCTTGTCTCTTTGTTTTGGTAGTTATTTGATGAACTAAGAAGACATACTCTAATAATAACAAGTGAAGACTATGATAAGAAGAAAAGTTAAAAACACCTCGCAAATAGTTATCAAGCTAAGAAGAATCACATTAACTCTAACTGCCCTAGATTCTTCAACATGGTATCAGAGCTATGGTTAAAATCAAAGGACGAACAAAAAAGGGATATTTCAAGGATCAAGTTTCTAGTAGGGCATCAAAACATGCTTAAGGACATCAAGATCTGCATTAAAGAAACAAACCTTGATCTTGATCAAACCCTAGAAATCTACAAAAACAATCTACATCAACAACGGTTTTTTTGTATGCAATCAAGGAGACAATCTACAACATCAAGAACTTGTGTCTCCACAGTCATCATCAAAAGGCCACCAAGACCCTCATCAAGATGTCTACAAAACAAGATATTTCAAAGAATTTCAAAATGAAGATCACATCGTCTTGGAGAAAGTTGAAACCCTACCAGCAATCCAGATCTACAAATGAAGGAAAAGCAATTGAAGAAGAAAAACCATTGTCATCATCTTCAAGGTTATAAAAGCAAGAATCATTGCCTTTCCCTAGAAGAAGATCATTTGAGGTATCAACAAACCATCCTCTTCAAAAGGAGCTACCTTTTCTATTGAGGAAATGCTTTCTCATTTGAAAGAAGATCACCCAAGAAGAAACCCTCATACATCTTCTTCAACAAGCATCAAAGTGATCAAGGTGAAGATTTTATCTTCACATGCCAAGTAAGTATTTTTCATTTTTATAATCAAGTTTAGTTAAATGACTTCATGTTTGCAAGGAGATTTATAAATTGGTTGGGTCATCAAGATTCCTCGCATGAAGAAGGAGGATAGTCATAGTCCTCTAAGAAGCTAAAATAATTAAACATATCAAAAGGTGTCCTTTGAATTTATGGAAACGGATGCTTATGAAAGATCCCCCCATATAGAAAAATTTGAGACATCAAAGTGATGTAGATGATAAACTCATTCTCTAAAGATGCATTGAAAAAGGTCACATGAAATCTGAGCTACATGAAAGTAAAGGGTATCAAAGGATTTAGGATATCTTCCATCTACAAGACCTAGAAAGGAAGATAACCATAATGCACTAACAGATAATCAAGATAACAAATGTCGATGAGATGAGAAGGTTACCTCATTTGACAACTTATGGTCTCTATTCTAAATAGAGAAAGACAAGTTGATGGCAAAAGTATTGAAGGGTAAAGGACTAAATCATGTGCAGAAAGGAAAGGGAAGTTTGGTACTCAAACAAGGTAGAATAGGTATAGCTAAAATAATGGAATATCATATCACCGAATAGATGGAGGAAGCTCAATAAAAGGGCCAAGGAAAGAGGGAGTAACATACCTCTATGATTGGGATAGTATCCCTCACAAGAGGGTCCTATCATAAATTTCTACTATAAGATATGAAAATGATAATAAGATGCATTGTGGCATCATGGAAGCATTGGAAACAAGAACTCGTGACATCTCCATGGAAATCATGAAAGACAAAGTCCATTATAGACAAAACATGAAGGATATAACTCTTAGAAACCTCAGTGGGCATGTCATGCTCTTAACCTGCAAAAAGATACCCAAATACAGAATATGCGAAGAAAGATACCCAGAACATAGAATAGTGAGAGACAACAACAAATATTTTATTATTCAGAAAGCAATGTTAACTGGCCTCTTCGAGGGGGCAACCTCCAATAGAGCAGAGCTCGATACAAAAATAAGACACGATGCTCCTCGCAGGGAGTCTCTATCCTTTATATATGACTCATACATGCAATACCATGGATCAATACAATGGGTTTTATTAATACCATCTATATAATACCATGGCCCATTTGCAACTAACTGTTGTCCCGTCATTAATTGCGGGTTAACCACTTACAATTATTAATATGGGCTTTATTGACTCTTTATTATGACTCGATCCCACTACATAAATAAGGGGGTTAGGGTGGGACCCTAACATGCCCTCCCCCTTAAGAATAGCCTTGTCATCGAGGCTAAAGCTGTGGAAATTGCTGAAGAATAGTGGCTGGTTCCCAAGTTGCATCTTCCAGAGAGGTGTCTTTCCACTTGACGAGAACTTCCCTAATCATGCGGCCACGCAGGTGCCTTTCTCGTGTGTCTAGGACCTGTTCAGGTTGGAGCCAGATTGACCCTTCCTCGTCCAATTCAGGTAGATTGGTTTGAATTTTGCAATTGTTCCCAATCACTTTCTTGAGGCATGAGACATGGAAAACTGGATGGATTTTTACAGTAGGCGGCAAAGCCAACTTGTAGGCTACTTCTCCAATGTGCTGAAGTACTTGATATGGTCCGTAGAATTTTGGAGATAGTTTCTGACAACCCTTGTCTTTGAGTGATGTTTGCTTATATGGTTGCAACCTCAAAAAGACCTGATCCCCTTCTTGAAATTGGCGCTCTGAGCGATGCTGGTCTACCCGTTGCTTCATGTGGTTTTGAGCTTGATGAAGATTCTCTCTAAGATGGGTGAGCATGGTTGTGTGGTTTTGTAGGAGTTGATCCACTGCTTGTACCTTTGAGCACCCCTTGATATAAGAAGTAGGAGAAGGAGGGAGTTGACCATATACTGCTTCATAGGGAGTCATTTTGGTGGTGGCATGATAGTTGGTGTTATACCACCATTCAGCCAGAGGTAACCACGGTACCCAAAGATGTTGCTTTTCTGAAGTGAAACACCTATGGTAGGTTTCCAGACATTTCTTGACGGCTTCAGTTTAACCATCTGTTTGTGGATGATAAGAAGTACTGAGTTTTAGTTGGGTGCCTTGTAGCCTGAAGAGTTCCTGCCAAAAATTACTGGTGAAGATCGGGTCGCAATCAAACACAATAGAAGTGGGCATGCCATGCAATTTGAAGATTTGATCCACGAAAGGTTGAGCAACCAAAGTCGGTGTAAACGAGTGGGGTAGGGCACATAAATGAGCATACTTCGAAAGTCTATCCACAACCACCATGATGACTGACTTGTTTCTTGACTTTGGAAGACCTGTAATGAAATCCATAGAAACCTTTGTCCATATTTCTGTCGGGATAGGCAACGGTTGTAATGTGCCTGGTGCTTTAACGGTCTCCCCTTTGTGGCGTTGACAGACATCACATTCTGCTACAAAAGTAAGGATGTCCTTTTTCATGCCTGTCCAAAAAAATGATCTTCTGGTGTGAGCATACGTCTTCTGAAAACCTGAATGTCCTACAATGGGGTATGAGTTAAATTCTACCAAAATGCGACTTTTGAGGGTGGATGTTGGTGATATTATGACTTTGTCCCTGTATCGAAGAATCTCATCCTGCCACGAGTAGCCCTTGGTGGAATTTGAATCCGCCTGCAATTGAGAAATGAGTTGGGAGAGCCCGGGATGTGAAAACCATTCCCTGTGAGCCTCTTCAATCCATTCTGGAATGGGAAGGGAAATTGCTAACAGGGTACTTCCCTCCTCAAATTGGCGAGATAATGCATCTGCTACACTATTTTCTTGTCCTTTCTTGTAAATGATCTCATAATCATATCCCAGCATTTTTGCGAGCCATTTATTTTGTTGTGGGGAGGATAGGCGTTGCTCCAAAAAATATTTAAGACTGTGATGGTCTGTGCGGATTTGGAAACGTCGCCCCAATAAGTAAGGTCGCCAAGTCTCTATTGCATGTAAAATGGCCATCATTTCCTTCTCATATGTAGATTGGCCCAGATTCTTCCCACTTAGTTGTTGGCTTGTGAAGGCCAAAGGTCGCCCTTTCTACATTAAGACTGCCCCAATACCCGTACCCGAAGCATCACATTCAATGACAAAATATTTGGTGAAGTCAGGGAGTGCTAAGACTGGAGTGGAACACATGGCATTTTTGAGAGCTGTAAATGCCTGTTGTGCGTCCTCATTCCAGAAGAATGAATTTTTCTTCAGGAGTTGAGTGAGGGGCTTCACTATACGACCATAATTGCGGACAAATTTGTGATAATAGCTTGTGACACCCAAAAATCCTCTGAGGCTCTTCAAGGTCTTAGGTTGAGACCAATCCTGCATTGCCTGGATCTTTTTGGGGTCCACCTTAACACCTTCACGCCCCACAATGTGGCCCAAATACTCAACTTCTTCCATGCCAAATGAACACTTGGACATCTTAACAAATAATTTATGCTTGCGGAGCAGTTGCAAGAGTAGATCTACATGTTGAAGATGTGCAACCCAAGTGCAACTACAGATGAGGATGTCATCGAAGAAGACAAGGACAAATTTCCTGAGATATGGTTTGAGAAGGTGGTTCATAAGGCTCTGAAAGGTAGATGGGTCATTACAAAGACCGAATGGCATGACCAGGAACTCATAATGGCCTTCATGAGTTCGGAAAGAATTCTTTGGAATGTTGACTTCCTTCATGCGAATTTGGTGGTAGCCTGAGCGCAGATCCAACTTAGTGAAGAATTGAGCCCCATTGAGTTCATCCAGCAAATCATCAACCACCGGGATGGGAAATTTATCTTTGACTGTCAACTTATTGGGGGCCCTGAAGTCTGGACACATCTGCCACTCCCCATCTTTCTTGAGCACCATGACCACCGGTGATGAATAAGGACTAATGCTGGGATGAATGACACCTGCTTCCAAAAGTTCCTTGATTATTTTTTCTATTTCATTCTTTTGGGTGAACGGATATCTGTATGGGTGCACATTTGGGGGTTGGGCCCCTGGAAGGTGATGCTATGATCATGTTCCCCTCTCGAGGGTGGAAGCTCATGAGGCTTGTCAAAGACCGGCAGATGGTTATTTAAAATCTGTTGCATCTCATGATGAATCGGCAGAGACTTGGTTTCAACTGCTTGGATGGCATTAAATTGAGCTATAACTCCATGATGGCCCTTTTTTAGCAATTTTTCCATCCTATGCGAGTTGATGATAGAGGGAGCTCCCGCTTGGAGTCCACGGAGGGTATGTGTGGAGTTTTTTCTGCTTAAAACTCATATATAACTCCTGGAAATCCATTGTGATTGGCCCAAGGGTGCGAAGACATTCAGCACCGAGGAAAATGTCGCACCCTCCCATGTGTATGGCAAACATGTGGGTCTTCAACTGATAATCCCCCATTTGAATTTTGACATTTTCACAGCGGCCTTCACATTTCATTGTGCCCCCATCCGCAATTTGGACTTGGAAGTTAGAAACTGCTCATACAAAACAATGCACTGCTTCCGCGACTTTTTGATGGATGAAATTATGTGTACTTCCACTATCAATCAAGACTACTACTGGGCGATGTTTAATAAAACCTCTGATTTTGAGAGTTTGAGGTGAAGAAATCCTGGCCAAAGCATGCAGCGAAATAATGGGTTCGTCAGGGACATTGTCCTTTTGGTTGTCCTCTTCTACTGCCTCATGTTCCTCCAGTGGTGGATCTTCCTCCGATGAGCTGTAATCAATGGCATCAATTTGAAAAAATTTGGGCTCCTTGCATTTATGACCTGGGGAGTATTTTTCATCACAGTAGTAACATAATCCTTGCTTTCTTCTTTCGGCCATTTCTGCAGGTGACACCTTTTGAACCTTAAGTGTTTGAGTCGTGCTGTGAGCCTGTGGGGGGCGACCCTTAGCTGTGAAATTTGGGCGACTGTACTGGGCTGCTAACGCACGTTCCACGTTACGAGCTACCTTGCAAGCCTCCGTCCATGTGGGAGGGTGGTGTAGTAGGACGTGGGCTTTTATGGCTTCTTTAAGACCGCTGATAAAACATTCCATGTAGAACACATCTGAGAGACCCCTAGTGTGGAAGGCTAAGGCTTCAAAGGCTGTAACATATTCATCCACTATGCCAGTCTATCGGAGCTTAGTAAGACGACCCAGAAAAGAAGATTCCTAGTCAAAGCGGTCTGTAAGAGCTTTTTTGAAGGTGGTCCAAGTCACAAAATTTCCATTGCAACGTTGATGCCATTCCCACCATTGCCACCTTTCAGTGTCCAAGTACATGCTCCCTACCATAAGCTGAGTCTCATTATCTAAGATGTTATTTAGATTGAAATACTGCTCCATTTGTGCTATCCATGCTGTCGGGTGAGAACCATCAAATTTATGCATATCCAACTTGGGAGGTCGCGGACGAGATTGTTGGTGGGGGCCCCAGAGGTGGAGAGAGTGGCTAGACTCACCCTCACTATGTCCATTGCCAATATACGCCTCCTCGTGGGCTTCCTCCTTGCCCTTCAGGATTATGCTAGTTAGTATGTCAAGCTGAAGTTGGAGGATTGCAAGGTTTGTTCTAGTTTGTCCATCCTCTCATTGGCCATATCTTGAGCTCTAGTTTCTACCATGCACCGTCCTGATGTTCTTGAAATTTAGGACCGCCCAAAAAAAAATTTCACTAAGAATTGAATGGTACCACCATGCTCAACTCGTCGTCCTAATTCTGATCGGCTAGATCACCAATAAGCGCCCCAGAAGATCTCAGACTTTTTTTGTTTTCTTCCTGAAAACTCCTAATGGAGTTTTACTCCTTCCTTAGGAATACTGCAGTAACCAAATCCTCAAAATGTCAATGCTGCCAAAAGTCCTGCGAAAATCATGCCCCGGTATAGGAACCCCACACAACTACTCAGATTCGGTGGATCTGAGAGATCTGATTGGCGGATCGGATAGCTCTGAGCGGCGGAACAGATCAGAATGGCTGGTCGGAACTGTAGGATTGATGTCTGCTGTTGCTGCACCCCTTTGCACGAGAAAATCTGGCAGAGATGATGCGTGATCCCAAGATAGAAAAGGGAACTATGGTCTCGAGGAGTGTCAGGTGCTACAGATCGCAATATACATAAGGGTCTGACAGTAGTACTCGGCCCAATGTTTTAGGGCTCTAACTAAGGAGGATCAACCGTGCCCTTAGCCGTACAACCTGACTACCCTATTGTACGGGCGAGTAATCTCTCCGAGCGCTGTTCTCGGTGTACTGTAGTAGCAAGACAACCGACGGTTTATCTATGGCGAGGTTGCAGAGGAACTAAGGGGCTTCCGATATACCCAGAAGGTACTTGGAAGACAGTCCATACACGGTTCTGTCTAATGCGCTATTACTCAAAGGGGTACCCACAGGGGTTACAAGGGAGTCCAACAAGTGTGACCGCCTCTTGTATTTCCTGCGTGCATGCCTCCCCAAATCCGCAGGTTTATGCGCTCAACGACAGATCTCGTGGTTTAAAGACGTCGGAACACATCTCTAGCCAAAAAAAAATTGCTAAGAAATGGAGATCCCACCGGCCCTGGAAAGTTCTCTGATACCACTTGTTATGCTCTTAACCTGCAAAAAGATACCCAAATATAGAATATGCAAAGAAAGATACCCAGAACATAGAATAGTGAGAGACAACAACAAATATTTTATTATTCAGAAAGCAATGTTCACTGGCCTCTTCGAGGGGGCAACCTCCAATAGAGAAGAGCTCGATACAAAAATAAGACACGATGCTCCTCGCAGGGAGTCTCTATCTTTTATATATGACTCATACATGCAAGACCATGGATCAATACCATGGGTTTTATTAATACCATCTATCTAATACCATGGCCCATTTGCAACTAACTATGGTCCCGTCATTAATTGCGGGTTAACCACTTACAATTATTAATATGGGCTTTATTGACTCTTTACTATGACTCGATCCCACTACATAAATAAGGGGATTAGGGTGGGACTCTAACAGGGCATTGAAGGAAAGGAAGAAGTCATCTAGGACAAGGCTCATCATACATTAAGTAAAAAAGGAAACATCTGTCAGTTGGGGATATACTAGATCCTCAAAATTCTCTGATGGAATCCTCATCGCAGGATTCACTAATCTAGAGAGGAAGAAAGTGTTTCAACAAGAAGTCCAACTTATGGAATCCATGAGACAATGGTATGATGACATGGAGTAGATAAGTGGATTGAATATTGATGAGCCTCATCATTGGGTAATTATATGGGCCTTAATCACCTCCTAGCTTAGTCAAAAGAACTTTTCTCACAACTTATTACATGTTTTTGACTATATTTTGTTTATGAGAGACGAGTTAGATTTGGATATGATGCCTAGTGCACTAATATGCAATGAATGCAGGATTGAAGGAGAAAATCAATGAATTTTGGCAAGTTTAAGGTTAAAACTCGAATGGGACAAGGGAGAGGGATTGTAGGAGGTAAATCCTCCTCATTTACTTCTCCCCCATTTGAATATTCCTCCATCCATCACACCAGCTCAGAGTGAAAGCAGCCAAGCCATGAGGATTAGAAGGCAACCGAGCAAGTGAGAGACAAAGAGCTAGTTTATCTCAAGTTCGGGAGCCAAGACTCCCTAATTTTAAGAAAATCATTGGGGACTTCAGTTGTATAAGTAGGGAGGCCTAGAGCCTCATTAGGATTCGATTTTTTTTTGTAAAAATATAAGCTATTTTCAAGATCGAGACTTGTGAAAGTTTTATTGATGTAATTTTATGTTTTGGTAATAAGAATGAGTTTTGTTTTGAGCCAACACCGAGTTAACTCTTAGGGATGAAGCTCTTGGGTTAGGGCCCAACCCTAGCAGCCAAGGCTTCTCTTTCTTGTATCTGTATGTTTAGATTATTCTCATAGCTTCAATGTTAATTTGCTTTTAGATGTGTTTTTATCGCAAGTAGTGTAGATTGCATTGGTTGTTTATTAGTTTGATTCCATTTGTGCCTTACTTTAGTAGCAGGTTAGCAGGGATAAAAAGAGTGCCACAAGGTTGTCAATGGGTGTCTTGGCCCCATTTCCTCCCTTTGGGATCATGATTTGAGGAAGGGACCCTTATGCAGCCCCAAAACACAGATTTCTATTTCTTGCATAAGCTTTAGAGGTTATTATATTTAAGTTAGCATTTGAACACTTTTCTAAAGTAAGATTTCATTGCCATCTCTTCTGTCTTCACTCTTGTAGTAGATCTCATTCATGCTTTCATTCCTTTCAGCAACTTTCCTCATGCATAATGTAGGCAGTGAGTTCATTAACTCTATTTTTCTAGCTTATAACAATGCTTCTTGTTTACATAGCTTTTTGGGAATTATACATGTTTTATGCAGAGCAGGTGCTTCAGGAGGAGACATAGACTTCATAGCTAGTAACCACCTTCCACTCCATCCACCACAGTCATTCCTTTTTTCACCATTTCCGTCACTAGTTTTCATCATTTTTCGTAGAAATTCTTCCAAGCACATTGATGGAATCCAACCATCCTCTAACTTTGTTGTTGACTTCTGAGTGATCCTAGAACTTTCCTCACTTCATTCCACCCATATACCACCTTCCATAACCCTTCCATCACCTCCAACACCTTCCATTTTTCTCTCGACTATATCCTGCAGGTTTATAGGGAATCCTGTAGGTTTCTAGGACATCTTGTAGGTTTTCCTAAAATAGCTTGTTTTGAGGACGAATTGAGGGAAAACCTCTAGGAAGTCACCAAACGCCTCCCAAGGGTTTCTCACACCATACAACCATCTCCTAACCCTTCCAACCATCCTCCAACATCCTTAATCCACCTGCCACATCACCAAAGGAAATTAGTTTGCATACTTGATTTTGCATGAAAAGGCAAAAGACAAAAATCGATTTATTTTAGTCCCTTTACTTGCACATTAGTGATGATTAATGCTTCTTACTTCCATGCTTAGATAGTAGCATTTGGTTCATGTTAATTTAGCATTATTACAAAGCATAGTTTATTGGCAGTTAATTAGGAAATGGTGTGATTTAGCATTAAATTTTGGTTTTTTTCATTATTGCAGTAGAGTAGCTTTCCCTTAGAGAAGATTTCCCTTTCTTCCATCAAGAAACCAAGCTTCTTCTGATTCCATAGAAGTTTGGCTTGAAAACCACATTGGTCTCTTGCTAGCTGAACCGTGACAAAAGGCAGACCCATCACTTTTACTTGTGTATACAACACTGACACCTCCAAGTTTGTACAAACCGGGGGTTGACAAAGTAAAGCTAGTAGCCTAGGAGTTGCAACATTCTTGCTGCAATATTGGTGTCATCACTTTTTGGCACCATTTTTGGGGAGGTGTCTGAGTAATATGTGAATATTGCTTCTTTCTTTATGACAAAGTCCTCCATGTAACCACAACAATGTAAATCTCAATAGTGTAGTAATGATGATCTCAATGGTGTAGCAATGATGATGATCTCAACAGTGACAAAGAAGAGGATTGATGTTTTGGTCTTGGAGTGGCATAGTAGGTCAAGGGTCATGGTCTTGGTGTTTGTCAATTGGAATCTCTATAAGAAGAATTTTGTGCAAGTTTTCCTCTCCAAGAGGAAGAGGTTTTGGCCCCAACAAAATGCGAACATTTTTTGTTCTTGTCTCTTTGTTTGGGTAGTTATTTGATGAACTAAGAATACATACTCTAATAATAACAAGTGAAGACTATGATAAGAAGAAAAGTTAAAAACACCTCACAAATAGTTATCAAGCTAGGAAGAATCACATTAACTCTAACTGCCCTAGATTCTTCAACATGGTATCAAAGCTATGGTTACAATCAAAGGACGGGAAAAAAAGGGACATTTCAAGGATCAAGTTTCTAGTAGGGCATCAAAGCAAGCTTAAGGACATCAAGATCTGCATTAAAGAAACAAACCTTGATCTTGATCAAACCCTAGCAATCTACAACAACAATCTACATTGACAACGATTTTTTTCTATGCAATCAAGGAGACAATCTACAACATCAAGAACTTGTGTCTCCACAGTCATCATCAAAAGGCCACCAAGACCCTCATCAAGATGTCTACAAAACAAGATATTTCAAAGAATTTAAAGATGAAGATCACATCGTCTTGGAGAAAGTTGAAACCCTACCAGCAATCCAGATCTACAAAAGAAGGAAAAGCATATTGAAGAAGAAAAACCATTGTCATCATCTTCAAGGTTATAAAAGCAAGAATCATTTCCTTTCCCTAGAAGAAGATCATCCAAGGAATCAACAAACCATCCTCTTCAAAAGGAGTTACCTTTTCTATTGAGGAAATGCTTTCACATTTGAAAGAAGATCACCAAAGAAGAAGCCCTCATACATCTTCTTCAACAAGCATCAAAGTGATCAAGGTGAAGATTTTATCTTCATATGCCAAGTAAGTATTTTTCATTTTTATAATCAAGTTTACTTAAATGACTTCATGTTTCCAAGGAGATCTATAAATCGGTTGGGTCATCAAGATTCCTAGCATGAAGAAGGAGGATAGTCATAGTCCTATAAGAAGCTGAAATCATTAAACATATCAAAAGGCCTCCTTTGAATTTATGGAAAGGGATGCTTATGAAATATCCCCCCATATAGAAAAATTTGAGACATCAAAGTGATGTAGATGATAAACTCATTCTCTAAATATGCATTGAAAAAGGTCACATGAAATCTGATCTACATGAAAGTAAAGGGTATCAAAGGATGTAGGATATCTTCCATCTACAAGACCTAGAAAGGAAGATAACCATAATGCACTAACAGATAATAAAGATAACAAATGTCGATGAGATGAGAAGGTTACCTCATTGACAACCTATGGTCTCTATGCTAAATAGAGAAAGACAAGTTGATGGCAAAAGTATTGAAGGGTAAAGGACTAAATCATGTGCAGAAAGGAAAGGGAAGTTTGGTACTCAAACAAGGTAGAATAGGTATAGCTAAAATAATGGAGGATCATATCACCGAATAGATGGAAGAAGCTAAATAAAAGGGCCAAGGAAAGAGGGAGTAACATACCTCTATGATTGGGATAGTATCCCTCACAAGAGGTTCCTATCATAAATTTCTACTATAAGATATGACAATGATGATAAGATGCATCATGGCATCATGGAAGCATTGGAAACAAGAACTTGTGACATCTGCATGGAAATCATGAAAGACAAAGTCCTTGATAAACAAAACATGAAGGACATAATTCTTAGAAACCTCAGTGGGCATTGAAGGAAAGGAAGAAGTCATCTAGGACAAGGCTCATCATACATCAAGTAAAAAAGGAAACATCTATCAGTTGGGGATATACCAGATCCTCAAAATTCTCTGACGGAATCCTCATCATAGGATTCACTAATCTAGGGAGCAAGAAAGTGTTTCAACAAGAAATCCAACCTATGGAATCCATGAGACGATGGTGTGATGACATGGAGCAGATAAGTGGATTGAATATTGATGAGCCTCATCATTAGGTAGTTATATGGGCCTTAATCACCTCCTAGCTTAGTCAAACCAACTTTTCTCACAACTTATTACATGTTTTTGGCTATATTTTGTTTATGAGATGGGTTAGAGTTGGATATGATATCTAGTGCACTAATATGCAATGAATGTAAGATTGAAGGAGAAATCAAGGAATTTTGGCAAATCAAAAGTTAAAACTCGAATGGGACAAGGGATAGGGATTGTAGGAGGTAAATCCTCCTCATTTACTTCTCCCCCATTCGAATATTTCTCCATCCATCACACCAGCTCAGAGTGAAAGCAGCCAAGCCATGAGGATTAGAAGGCATCTAAGCAAGTGAGAGACAAAGAGCTAGTTTATCTCTAGTTCGGGAGCCAAACCTCCCTAATTTTAAGGAAGTTGTTGGGGACTTCAGTTGTATAAGTATAGAGGCCTAGAGCCTCATTAGGATTCGATTTTTTTTTTTGTAAACCTCTAAGCTATTTTTGAGCTCCAGACTTGTGAAAGTTTTATTGATGTAATTTTATGTTTTGGTAATAAGAATGAGTTTTGTTTTGAGCCAACACTAAGTTAACTCTGAAGGATGAAGCTCTTGGGTTAGGGCCCAAACCTAGCAGCCAAGGCTTCTCTTTCTTCTATCTGTATGTTTAGATTATTCTCATAGCTTCATTGTTAATTTGCTTTTAGATGTGTTTTTATCGCAAGTAGTGTAGATTGCATTGGTTGTTTATTAGTTTGATTCCATTTGTGCCTTACTTTACTAGCAGGTTAGCAAGGATAAAAGGAGTACCACAAGGTTGTCAGTGGGTGTCTTGGCCTCATTTCCCCCCTTTCGGATCATGATTTGAGGAAGGGACACTTATGCAACCCCAAAAACACAGATTTCTATTTCTTGCATAAGCTTTAGAGGTTACTGTATTTAAGTTAGCATTTGATCAGTTTTGCAAGGTAAGATTTCATTTCCATCTCTTCTATCTTCACTCTTGTAGTAGATCTCATCCATGCTTTCATTCCTTTCAGCAACTTTCCTCATGCATAATGTAGGCAGTTAGTTCATTAATTCTGTTTTTCTAGCTTATGAGAATGCTTCTTGTTTACATAGCTTTTTGGGAATTATACATGTTTTATGTAGAGCAGGTGCTTCAGGAGGAGACATAGACTTCATAGCCAGTAACCACCTTCCACTCCATCCACCATAGTCATTCCTTGTTTTCACCATTTCCTTCACTAGTTTTCATCATTTTTCATAGAAATTCTTCCAAGCACATTAAGGGAATCCAACCATCCTCTAACTTTGTTGTTGACTTCTGAGTGATCCTAGAACTTTCCTCATTTCATTCCACCCATATACCACCTTCCCTAAGCCTTCCATCACCTCCAACACCTTCCATTTTTCTCTCGGCTGTATCCTGCAAGTTTACAGGGAATCCTATAGGTTTCTAGGACATCTTGTAGGTTTTCCTGAAATAGCCTGTTTTGAAACCGAATTGAGGGAAAACCTCTAGGAAGTCACCAAAAGCCTCCCAAGGGTCTCCCACACCATACAACCATCTCCTAACCCTTCCAGCCATCCTCCAACATCCTTAATCCACTTGCCACATCACCAAAGGAAATTAGTTTGCATACTTGATTTTGCATGAAAAGACAAAAAGACAAAAAAAGATTTAATTTAGTCCCTTTACTTGCACATTAGTGATGATTGATGCTTCTTACTTCCATGCTTAGATAGTAGCATTTGGTTCATGTTAATTTAACATTATTACAAATCATAGTTTATTGGCAGTTAATTAGGAAATGGTGTGATTTAGCATTGAATTTTGGTTTTTTTCATTATTGCAGTAGAGTAGCTCTCCCTTAGAGAAGATTTCCCTTTCTTCCATCAAGAAACCAAGCTTCTTCTGATTCCATAGAAGTCTAGCTTAAAAACCACATTGGTCTCTCGCTAGCTGAACCGTGACGAAAGGCAGAACCATCACTTTTACTTGTGTATACAACACTCACACCTCCAAGTTTGTACAAACCCCGGGTTGACAAAGTGTTATAGACATTTTTGTGCCTTACAGCATTAAGCATGAAATGTCCATAATCTAAGGGATCCAAAGTCCCTAAACATGTTGTTCCTACCCCTAGAGGAACAAGGCTAACAAACCACAGCGATTCACAGAAGTTCTCCACCAGAAACTGCTCAAAAACAAGTCAATTCATGATCAATTCAGTGGCTCCACTAGCTGTTTGCGCTCAATGTCAAAGCCAACACTGGCTACCTGCGCTGAATGTCAAAGGCAACACTGGCTACCTGCGCTAAGCGAGAGTTGACATGTGGCAAGTTCATTCCACGAGGTGTCAAGACCCAGGAAGCTTCCAAAATCTTCCTCAATGACACTTGCCTCAAGGAATTTGACTGGTGATGAGTAAGAGGTTCCAAATCTCCAAGTGGAAGCAAGAACCTCCAAGTGGAATCAAGAACTGACAGAGGGGAGAGAACACTAGTCAGATCTCAAGCTCACTCATCATCTCTCCAAACATCTATATATGGATCTCTCCTCCATGAGATCTAGAGGCTGGAATTTTGTTATTGCAAAGAATTGTTGTTTGTTTGAGATTGGAATCATTGGGTGCTTAATACTTTGAAGGGGTTGAAGATAGGAATTCCATTTGTTGGGAAGGAGATGCTGGATTGGAGCCCTCTGGGTTGTATCTCTTCCTGAACCTTGTTATTCATCAATAAAGCTATCTTGATTTCTCCTATATACTGATGTATTTTTGATGTATGATTGCATTAGTATGTTTAGTTTATTTCTAATCCTGAACTAGTTATGAATATGGATCCATGTCTTGTGTAGTGTTCTCTTCTTGTGATCTTACATAAACCTCTTGAAGTTGGGCGAGCGAGAAGGCAAGTAGCTGGGAACACTCAAAGAGAAGAGAGACCGGATCGAGGGACAAATGGAAGACACCGGTTAGTCCATCGATCTCTCGTCATTCTTAATTCATAAAGGAAGAATACTAGAATAGTTGTCTCTGTTTGTTGCTAAGGCACTGTCACACCTTAGGTGGATAGGATCGTCCTGCATAGGCATTTTTCCCCACAACAAATTGGCGACTCCGCTGGGGAGATCTGTTTGGTCATTTTATTTGTGTTTCTATCATCGTTTGTTTCATAGACTTGACAGCAACAATCGAACTGTATCTGCTATTCCCAGATGCAAAGTAGACAGTTTCTGCTTTGATCTAATCACTGGACTTGTCTATGATCTGAACAATGAACTCACAAATGATTTGATGATCCTTTGTGATAGATCTTAGTACTCCCTTAAAGCATCCCTTTGATTACACCTTGCTTGTTGCTTTTATTTGGCCTGAAACAGTAGATTAAATAGCAATCTGTGACCCAGAACCAGTGAGAAACGAGAGTTTCTCCTTCAGCGCAGACCCTGTGAAGGGATTCTGCATTTCAACGCAGGTCCCGTGAAGGCTACCTGCGCTGAATGTCAAAACCCCTGTGTTGAGATTGCGCTGAACCAATTTGGCCTTGTGCAGCTGGGGTTCTCTACTCTGTTTTGCCTTGTTTTGATCTCTGATTTTTGCAGCCTGTAACCAGCATAGGTACCAGTCTGATAACTCCTTTTCTCTGCTTAAATTCCGCCTCCTTTTGTACAAAAAGACTGTGAGTGTTTTTATGTGTTTGTGGCATCATTTGCAATTTTCCTTTGCATGAGTGAAATAATCATCCTGTAGCCCTTGATTCGGATCTGTTGATTGTGATCTTAGGAGAGAGTTCATTGGCTGTTTGCAGTTGATTATACATTTACTTTTGCATTTGGTTTGAGTTTGTCTCTTTTAAGTGTCGAAACAAGTATTCATTTCGAAAATCGTTAAGTATTGTAATCTCTTCTACCCTCTCTGATTTCGAAAAAGCAAACTTGTTTGTATGTGTCATTTAAAAGCAAATTCAAAGTTGTACAAAAAGCTTTCTTTGTAGGCATCAATACTAAGAAAGCGGAAAACAAACACCTGCATTGTGCATTTGCATCTTGATAGTTTACATGATTGATTTAGGGAAAGTGCATTAGAGTGTGCTGATTGCTCTTTGAGAAAAGATGGTGTCTTTCTTTTCCCTTTGTAGCTAGGATTTTCATAAGTTGAAAAGATATAAAGCTTGCTTATCATCTTTAGACTGCATTTAGGAATTTGTATCATACATCTCATGGTGAACCTCAAAAGGCAAACTTCTAAAAAGATCAACCTAAAATAAATTGAATGAACTTAACAATGCTTTGCAACATAACGCACAACATAGAGGTCTAGGCTAGAGACGTGTTCCGGCGTCGTAAAGCCTGGTGACTGTCGATCTCGTTGATGGTTGGTGATTCCTCATGAGGGACGATAGCGCCAGTACGGATTGTGCTCCCACGTACCGTCGAGTATATATTGGGAGACCCCTATAGGCATAAATCCTTTATCCTTAGGAAGCCGTGTCGGCCGCCCTACTGATCGCAATGCACTGAACACAGCATTCAGGAAGATCGACCGCTCGTACCCTAAAAAGTATTCTGCGGTTTTGCGAAAAGTTTGGCACACCCTCTGCCTAGAACTCCAGAGCAGTTCCTTTTGGCCTTTTTCAGACTCTATAACGGAAAAAGTCCATCCAAGCATTTGTCACCTCGAGCTCGTTAAAACATCGAAGGAGACTAGAGTCATCTTTAGCTTTTTCTCGACTCTTTAAAAGTGAAAAAGCAAGTTGTGTCTAAAAGCGTCTAAAAAATTCATTTAATTCGGAAACACACTTTCCCCTTTTGTATTTTGGTTGATCGAGTAATCCGCAATCGTGGAAGAAAGTCAATTGAAACCCCGTCGTTCGCGGAGGCTTACAAGTCAATCGTCTTTGTCTCCGGAATCGAAAACAGTACAGACAAAGCGAACTCGTTTAACCGGTTCGAAATCTCCTATCAAAGTTAGAACAAGTGTTCCAACGACATCTGAGATTCCGGTTACTCCAAACATTTCTGGAAACCCTGCCTCTATAGAAGAAGTTCAACAGCCACAGAGGGACAGTAACACTGATCCTAGTCTGGGAGCAAATACTTGCGTTACTGAACCAGTTCCATCTGTAACCGATTCAGAGAGTCTTGCTCCTCAAACAACTGTCGTTGTCGATTCAACCCCTTCTTCGGCACCAGAAATATTTTACGGACCTGACGGTCTTCCCCTTCCACCTGGTTTGATTGCGATAAAGGAAATTGTAGAGGATCCGCAAGCAAGTACTCCAACACATTTTGGAGTAGGGGTCACTCTATTTCCTTCTACATCAGAAGTTAGTATATCACCAGTGGAAGTTCCTGTAGAATCGCTAGGCAATCTATTGGATAGACTTAAAATGTCTAAACAACCGTCAACATCTAGGACTGTGTCGAATGACACAGCGACAGCAGAACCCCCTGCCATCACTCCGACAATGTTTGCCGGCATACCATTTGTCCCAACTAGCTCACAACCGCTAGAAGGAGTCCACCCAGGGACTATTTCGACAGTGTGGTATGTTCCAGTTTGTTCATCCGGAATAATATCCGGCAACTCTTATGTTGAAACTCGCCAGATTGATCCATTTGGAGGTCAATTTGGGCAATCCAGTCCCCAAGGACAAACAATCCCCTTGAGTTCCGGATTGCTACCATATGGGGGGCAGTATGCCCTTTCATTACCCCCTCCAGGAGGGTATCCATACGGGAGTTCACAACAGTATTCAGGTTATATTGGAGTTACATCAAGTGGTTGGGTACCTATGCTACCTCAACAACCAAGGGTTGTATATTCAATGCAACAGTGTGTACCTATGTCGAACATCCCGACCACACCGGCCATTGTGATAGTGTCGCAAGTTCAAACGTTGCCTGTTGTATGTCAACCTCAGATTTCTCAGGTTGTAATGCAACATCCCCTTGACCCTGTGACTCAACCACAATCGCCTACTGGTGGGGCGACACAGGTCCAAATGGGTACAATTACCCCACACCTTGGTCCAACGGTTAGTATAGCACAACAGAACATGGCTTCACAACCATGGCTGGTGCAATACCAACAACCACAATTCCAGCAAGTGTACCAAGGTTCTGAGCAGCAGATCTTTGCGAACAGTGGACAACCGTATATTCAAAACAGTCAAAACCAACTGCTTTACAGTGGTCAAGTCCACCAACCGTATCAGTCATACCAACATCAATTACATTATGCTGGTATGCAAAGGCCCACTGCTCAGGCGATTCCATCGTACCCTGGGTATGCTTCACCTAACCTGAATCAACAATTACCATTTGTGACAACTTTAGAGTTACCCGATTTACACCGGTTAACAAACGATCAATTTCTTACGCCCCTTGGTGGCCAGCAATTCCTCACAAGCTTCCTTCGGACATCCCTAAATTTAATGGAAATCCAGGTGAAGATCCATCGAATCACGTGATGACCTTTCATCTGTGGTGTTCATCAAACACATTAAACGATGATTCGATAAGACTTCGCCTTTTTCGGAGGATGTTAATGGGTCCAGCGGCTAAATGGTATATTGAATTACCTAGAGCCTCATTCGACAATTTCAGCACCTTAGCCACGACATTCTTAACCCATTTTCAATTACCGATAAGGTATGAAACGGGAACGGAAATCTTAACCAACTTCAAGCAGACAACAGCCACTCACATATTTGATCATATACATGAGTGGTGTCGTCGTCGTAGGATGGTAAAAACGTACGTTCCCGATCAGTTATTAGCTGGATGGTTTATCAAGTCGTTACTTCCTGCCATAACGGAAGATGTTGCCAAGGGGGGAGTCGTAACGAAGGAGCAAGTTATTGCTCATGCACAATATCTAGACTTAGTCTACACTCAGTCTGGCACACTCTACGACAAAATACCTGACGCCCCTAGACCGGAATTCTCAATTCCTCCTCCTCCTAAATCAAATAGTGGCTCTCATGCCGGCGATGGTGTGATTGGCACGGCAAATGCGAAATCGACAAAGGCTTCGTCTAAGAAAGCCCGTAAGACTTCAGATCAAAATGCAAAAGAAGAAATTCTTGCTTCGGAAGTAAATGCCGTATCAGCAGATAAGGGCAAAGAAACCAAACAACCAGGAAGCAAGAAGAAGCAAAACAAAAGGAAGAAGAAGAAACAGGGTGAGTCATCTCCTGAAAAAACTTCTTCAAACCCTCCTAGAAATAGGAAATATCCATGTCAGATATGCGATGAGGATCACTGGACAAGGGATTGTCCATACAAAGCTGAGCTGAAAAGGTTCGTCAAAAGTTCGCAAACCTCAGCTGTGTTAACTGATCCGTTTCCAAATCTAGGTCAAAATCTAGTTGATAGTGGAAATTCTTCCCCGTCGCAAGTGCTAATGTTGTCGATCTCCAAGCAACAAAATGATGCTTTGATTTCGACAAGGAACAAAGATTACGGGAATCCGCAGCTGTCGAACGACAAAGGTAAAGATCAACCAAGTAGTTCGACAACAACTTCCACAGAAGTTGTACCGCCCATCATTCCTGAATTAACAATAAAACTGCCAAAGGGAGTAGTACACAAGTCGACATTTAATCCTCGCGCCAGAGCGGTGCAGCATTATAACATAGTGGAAGATTTGGCCCAATCGCCATCCGCTATGTCGACTCTTGAAGTACTACAAAATTGTCCATCCCAAAGGCAGGCTTTGTTATCGGCTATTGGTGGGGTTGATCCTAAGGATTCCAATCTTGTATCCTTTGACCACAAAGGATACGATCCTCAGTTACCAGCTCAACTAGCTTTCCTTATCCAAGTGAAAGCCCTCAACAAAACTGTTCACCGAAAAATTATTGATGAGGGGGCATCTACATGTATTATGTCGATGAGTTGCTGGAAAACTTTAGGGTCTCCGACCTTGTCGCGATCTTCGACGACATCGAAAGCATTCGACGGAAGGACCTATACCCCATGCGGTATCCTTAATAACTTGAAAGTTGAACTAGGGGGAAAAACAGTAGAAATAGATGTTGAAGTCATCGATGGGAATCTTGACTAAAAACATCTACTGGGAAGGACCATGGATATATGCCATTGGTAGCTGTAGTGTCGACTTATTTTAGGGAAGATCGCATTCCC